>VRYO01002482.1:7064213-7084629 GCA_009812075.1 Sialia sialis | reverse complement strand
TATACACAAATATCTGTGAGACCTTCCTGTCAAATCCTTATCCTTCCCAACACTCTGTAACCTCTGGAGCTCTCCAAGTTCTCTGAAGGTCTCTTGGTGTGCTGAAGATTTGGAGTCACAGCTGGTTTAGAATGTGGCATCTCTCTCTTTGCCTTTAAGCTCCCAGTGCTGGGTTGGGCTGTTTCCTCTGAGCTGAAGAGTCATTCATTTATGGAGTGCAGAAAGATTTGGGTTTTTTTTTCATTTTTAATGGAGCTGAATGGTGGCTGCTGTGCCTTTCAGGTGCTGGAGGCTGGGTGACTCTGGTGATCATCTGCAGCTTCTTCATCCTCTCAGCCTGCGTTTGCTCTGTGCCTCCAGCAAGGAAAGCGTGAGTGTCCCAGGAAAACTGGGATGGTTATTAGGAGGGATTCAATCCCAGAATGGTTTGAGCTTAAAGAGATCCTAAATCCGACCCAGTGCCACCCCTGCCATGGCAGGGACACCTCCCACTGCCCCAGGGTGTCCCAGCCCAATGGGCTCCAGCCTGGCCTTGGACACTTCAGGGATCCAGGGGCAGCCACAGCTGCTCTGGGCACTCTGTGCCAGTGCATTTTAAAAATATTTTCTCTCATCTAATCTAAATCGACCCTCTTTTAGTTTAAAACCATTTTCCCTTGTCCTATGGGATGGTCATGCCCCCTCCATGAGCATGGAACAGTGAGGATTGTTCAAAATGAAGGTTTCAGAGTACATGAATGATAGCAAAAACAGCTCTGAGCTTAAAATACACCATGTAGTCCATAGATACTGTGAGTTTTTTATCAGATCTTGAAATCAAAGTGAAGGAGAGCAATCCTTGGGAATTATCCCAGACCCAGGATCCGGGATCTCACCTGCGTTAATTCCACACCCAGGGTTACACCTGGGTTAATTCCAGACCCAGGATCACACCTGGGTTAATTCCACACTCAGGATCCAGGATCATGCTTGGGTTAATTCCAGATCCGGGATCACACCTGGATTAATTCCAGGATCCAGGATCCACGATCAGAGCTGGGTTAATTCCACACCCAAGGAGCACAAGGGTGCTGCAGGTCTCACCATTCACGTTTTTAATTGCATTTATCCCCCTTGCAGATTCCTGTCCCTCCTCCTGCCACAGTGGCAGAGCAAAGCCATTCCCGACCCTGCCAACGCCACGTGGGCCAAGAGCTTAGAGGCTACCAAGGTAAATTAGAGGGGGTTTTCATTCTAATCCTACAACCTTCAAAAAAAAAAAAAAAAAGCAATTGGAGCCAGTAATCTCCTAAAGCAGCAAATCCAGGGATCTGTGGCAGCAGATAATCCCCGCTGGAGGAGGCTGCAGGATGTTCAGGGCACATGAGAGGCCAGAAGAAGGCAGAGATGTCGCATTTTGGAGCAGGATGGGTCCCGGGACGATGCGTGCCGGGATTCACGGCGTGTCCCCCCGCAGGCGGAGCTGAGCGCTCCCTCCAGCCCCTTCCTGCCCTTCGAGGAGCCCGAGATGAGCCCGGTGGAGGAAACCTCGGGGGATGCTGAGCCCCCCATCCCTGGGGACAAGCTGGTGACGAGCAGCGCTGGCAGCAGGGGACATGGGGACTGGGCGCTGGAGGAGCAGCAGCTCCCAGGGCTGTACCAGAGGCTGGTGATGGAGCCCGTGGGCGAGTACATCTCCAACCCTGGCTTGTCCCCCGTGTCCCCGGAGCCCGAGCCCGAGCCCGAGCCCAGCCCCCTGGCCGTGCTGCCCAGCGTGTTCCTGGCCCCTGCGCTCAGCTGCCAAGGGAATCTCACCTTGGACAGAGTGAAGCTGAGCTGCAGCTCCTTCCCCAGGTAGGCAGAGGGCGATGAGAGCCCGGCAGCAATTCTGGCACTTTACAAAAGATTTTAGTGTTTCTTGGCACTTTACAAAATATTTCAGTGTTTCTATATGAGGTCAGGCTGGATTCTGGCACTTAACAACATGTTTTGGTGATTCAGTGTGAGCTCAGCCTGGATTTCAGCACTTTAGAAAATATTTCAGTGTGTCAATGGGAGCTCAACCTGGATTTTGGCACTTTACAAATGATTTTGTTGTTTCACTGTGAGCTGAGCCTGCATTCTGCCACTTTATAAAATATTTTGGTGTTTCACTGTGAGTCCGGCAGGAATTCTGGCACTTCACAAAATATTGTGGTGTTTCAATGCAAGCTCAGCCTGGATTTTGGCAATTCACAAAATAGTTTTGGTGTTTTAATGTGAGCTGAGCCTGGATTTTGGCACTTTTAGGAAATATTTCAGTGTTTTAGCACTCACATGTGACACCTCCAAGTGACAAAACCCTTCCCCAGTTCCCCCTCACTGTAGGACACGGCTGCTCCTCTGCACACTCTGGAATCAGAGCTGGATTTTGGGCATTTTGGGAACCCTTCCTGCAGTCTGGGCAGAGCCTGGCTGGGCCCAGCCCAGGAGCAGAGTTGGAAATCTTCATTTTCACTAGAAAAAAAGCAAGAACCAGCAAAAGAGGAGGAGGGAAGAGCTCGGCACCTCTTGTTCCTGCCCTGGCACCAAGTCCCAGAGGGCCCAATGGCACCAGAGGGACACAGAACCAGAGCCCCCTTCCTGGCCTCAGTTCAGGGCAGGAAAATTCCTCCCCTGAACTAAAAGCAGGCAGCATCTGCACTCAGTCAAATGGATTGTCCAGAGGAATTTCAGTGATTTATTGGAGTGTGCTAATTACAGGCTGGAAGGGTGTTACACATTTAATGACTTTGTTTACCAGATGTGTGTATAGAAATAAAATGTTGGAAGTCTGAACTCTGCTTCCTGTTGTTTTGCAAAGCTCCAGCTTTACACGGAACAATTAAAAATGAAAAATAAAGCTGAAAGGTTGCAGTTGGAGATGGAGCAGTCCAGGTGTGACCTTACCGGAGCATCCTCTGCATCCCCTGGCTGCTGCTGCCACTTTCAAAGTGCAGATTTGGGGATTGCCAACCAGCTCAGCCATTTTGGGTCTGCTCCCACCTGTGGCACATGGCTGGGCGTCCTCAAAGGAAAACATCTCCCACAGAACTGGGGCAGACATCCAAAAAACCAGAACTTGCTGCCTGCTCTCCACACCCTGCCTGGGACCAGCCCCGGCAAAATTATTGTCTGAGCACAACTCAGCCCTCAAGTCAGCTCTGCAAACCAAATTGAATTGGAAAGGCAGATCAGATGGAAAAAAAAGTGTTTGTCTGTTTTTTTGTTTTTTTTTAATAAAGCACCGTTTTACCATTCATCTTTTTCTGCATGCTGATTTTCTACCTCAACATAAGAGAACATTGGAATTAATTTCCTTCACGCTCTGCAAATCCCAAATCAATCAATGTGGAGTTTTATGTCTTTCTTACTCCAAGAGACAAGGACTAGACTTTTGGAACTCCAGCCTGGAATCCCCCAGGGAGTTTTCCCCCTCAGGATCCTCTTTCCAGCAGGAATCAGCTTTGGCTTTGCTGGGGACAGTCCAGGGAAGAACCTGGCTGAGGCAGAGCAGCCCAAGGCAGGGAGTTTGGAATGACTCTGGGAAAGAGGCAGGTTGGCACAGCTGGAGCTGCCACAGCTGGAGCCGGCACCTTTGGGGTGTCAGTGCTGGTTCTAGTAAACCAGAGCTCTGGTTTAATAAAATGGACAGAGCTGTTCCAGGCTCAGCTCCCCCAGCTGCTGCCACCTCACATTCCCAGACACTCCTGACATTCCAGGAGAATTTCCCACTCAGCTCACTCTGGAACTGATCCCTCAACTCCCACCCTGCTCCCTCTCAGAATTCCAGCCCTGAGATCAACCTCTCTGCTCAAACCTTGCCCTTGCTCATTCCAAAGCCAATCTATTTCCAACTTTTTCTGCTCTCTTTTCCAAAGGACCAGAATTTAAAATTGTAGAGCCCTAGATTTGGCGTGACAGCAGGAGCAAGAGGACAGAAAATGTTACTAAAAGCAAGTTCATTAATTATACATAACTTACTTGGGAGATGTTTTTCCAAGGAAAAAATCCATCCTGAGAATGGCAAAGCAAGCTGGACTTCCTGGAACAGGCCCTATAAACCTCAGTGGTTTCATTTCCATGTGTTTCCAGGACATTTTTTTTTAAAAGAGCATGAAAATAAACCTTTATTTCAGTTAACACCCACCAATATTAAAGATAAATGTTCACAGTTTAAGTTCTTGACACAAATGGAGTGAAAGAGGCAAATTTACATCTGGTAGAATAGCAGGATCAATTTTAAGTTACAAGCTGTGTTGAAAATCACTCTAGGTGCCATTTGGGAATGCTCTAGAGCAGGATAAGGGAAAATCCAGCCAGCAAAATCACCTGGGTGCCAACTGGAAGAGCAAATTTGGATCAAGGTTTGTGTTCCAGGGGAATTTCTGTGTTTGCTGTGTGATCCCGGGTGTCCCCAAGGCTGGAAGTGCCACCCAACAGTGGAACAGGGAAAAGGAACAGCCCCAGACTGGGAGCACAGAGAGGTGAACCAAGAGATTTTCCCACCCTCTGATGGAAATGTGCCTTTTCCTCCTGCCTGAAAATGCAAATCCAGGAGAGGGAAGCGATCCATGGTACTCACAGAGGGTCACAACGTGGCGAACGGCTCAGGAAAAGCAGAGCCAGCTGCAAACACCACAGCTCAGCAGGCTGGTGCTCCACATCCCAGGGTCTCCAACACTTCCTGCCTGTCCTGCACAGTTTTTATAAAAATAGGGTGTTACCTTTCATTTTCTACCTACCTAAGAAACTACAAATATGTTCTAAGCTGGTCAAAGAGGAAAACACGAAATGTGAGATTTGCTCCTATCCTAGCAAATGCTGATAAAACCCCTAAGAAACCCTCTTTATTAGCCACTCACTCAATTCTTTTTGTGTGTTGAAGGGATGAAATTGAAACTATGGTGGATTTGGAGGGGAGAGAAGGAATTTTTTACAATCATTCTCTGGGCAAACATTCCTTGGCAATGTGCCTGAGGCCAGAGCTGCTTCCTGGAACTCCTGGGAATGCCTCAGGTACTGCTGGACCTGTGTGCCAATCCCACATCCCAGCTGGAATCCTGGCACTCTAGAGCCACAGCTGCCACCTTCTCCCCACTCCCCGCTCCAAAATTATCCCAAAATCATGGAATCCCAGCTGCAAGGGAAGGAATGACCCCAAACTCATGGAACCCCAGCTCCAAGAACAGGAATTATCCTAATTTTGAGGTATCCCAGCTCCAAGGACAGGAATTCTCTCTATTTCAGGGTATTCCAGCTCTAACAACAGAAATTCCCCCACTCTCAGGGAATCCTCTCAAACAAAAAGCAAAGGTAATTTTAAAACTTTTTTTTTTTTTTGCCAACAAAGCATCTTGTTCTGTTGAAGGGAAGAGAGGTCCAAAGGGGGAGTGAAAGGTGGGATACAGGAATTTTAAAAACTTGGTTTTCAGACCAGTTACCCATTGCTGGATCCATACACAGATATTGAATCATAAACCAATGTGCTTTGAATCTTGATTTCAAGTATCTGCTTTCAATTTTCTAGAAAAATTCTGTGTAAACAAAACTACCCAACAGAGATGAAAAAATGACTGCTGTTCCCATGTTGGAAATGAAGCATTAAAACCAAAATACTCCAGGAGTTCATTCCATACAGCACTCACAGTCTGCCCAAATTAATATTCCACAGATTCCATGGGCTCAGAAAAATCTGCCAAAAAGGAATTAAGGAAACTGAAGTAGTGTGCAATAATTCAAACCTAGCTTGGAGTTTGGGGGAAGGAAGGGAGGAAAAGTCTAAAATCCTGAATAAAAAAAAAAAAAAATGAACACAAATGAAGGGAAAGCTTTGAACTGGTACACACTGTTCACACCTATATTTCAAGTTTGGAAACGCATATTTTCAAGCAGCAATACAAAAAAGTATCCATGAAGAATGCATAATCTCTGAAAAAATTATGAAAACATCCCTGCTACCATTACATTTCTAAATACAAAACTTGACTACCATATTGTTGCTTCTGTGTAGCGAGAGAAGTTCATTTTCAAAACAGATAAAATTCAGTCTTTAGGTGTGAATGGTATGAATGACAGTCCCTTTTTTTTTTTTTTTTTTTTTTTGTTTTTTTTTCAATTTCTTAGTTGTTTTAGGATCCTTAAGCATGCAAGCCTCGGAGAGGAAGGCCCGACCAGGGCAGGGTTGGCTTTATGACATCCAGTTTAGGACAGAGCTGGGAAAGCCTCTGGGTCATCTACGTCAGGAGCAGAAGCACTTGACTGAAAAAGAAACATCACAGAGTTACTGCCTTGAGGTAGAGCTGGCAGCACTTGGGGGCTGGGGGAAATGACTACAAAAACATCCTTTTGTTTATTTATTCCAAGGATTACAAAGCCTCCTGGACAGTTTTTTGAATCCAAGCTATCTGGAGAGGAATTGTAGGCAAATTGATGTTTGCACATCATTATTGCACAATTCTCTTTTTAAAGAGATCTCAGAACGGGCTGGGCTGGAAAGGATCTTAAAGATCATGGAATTCCAACCTCCTGCCATGGGCCAATCTCCACTGAAGGACACAAATGTTACAGGAAAGGCCCTGTCTGGAGCACACACTAAGCTTTTCAAGTTTCATTTTTCCCACTCAGAAACCAGATGTTGATAAAAGTAATTTTTGTGCCAAATTCTTAGCTCTAAAAATTCATGCATTAGCTAAGGATCTCCTCAGCAGTTTCCAATAATTTTTTGAAAGGCTCTGAACCCCATCTAAAAACCAGTGCAGAAATTTAAAATTGCATCCTCATTTGGTCCTTGGAGAAGCATGGGAAGAGCCAAGACAGTGAAACTTCCTGCCATGATATTAATTTATCAAGAAATAGATTTAAAATTAGAGTTGCATCAACAGCTGTAGCTGCAGAGTCTCTGCCTTGTCTGAGACTCCAAGGCCCCAAACCAGAATTAAAAAGTCACAGCAGGTTTGAAGCTACAGGCTCAGCACACAACAGCAGAAAGAGCCAAAGAAAGGAGAGAAGTTCTGGTCCCTGATCCCAGGGAACAAATGCAGAGCTCACCCACCTGGTTGGGCGTGTGGATCACATCAAACTCCTTGACCAGCTGCAGGAAAACAAAGACAACACAAAGTCAGCTGCAGGAACATTGGAATTACTTTATGGCAGCATTCAGAGCAAAGCAGCACTATTTAATTTCAATTCCTTAAAATATTCTGATATTGTTGTCAGGAGAAAACTTCCCAACTCTAATAAACTAAAATTTGTAAAGTCTGTCTCCTATAAGGGACAAAAATGAGCAAATCTGTATGAAGAAAACCACAGTACACAGACTGAGCTCATTTGCCCATCAGTAACAATTTGATTGCTACCTTTAAAGCAAGTGAATGATTTATAGTAAATCAAATCTTCACAGAGCTTGAACTTCACACATTCTGTCCCAAACCCCATTCAGTATTTTCCCAGGGTGCCTTAGCACCAAAGAAGGGGAAAAAACATTACTGGAGGTTAGAGAAAAAACAGTACGAGCCCAGTTTGCAACTGGAAAATCTGAATTGCCCAGGTTCAAGATACAACATGCAGCTGTACAAGCAGCCCTTCACTCCCAGCAGGTCACAATGCACACCATGAAAATAACCCGCATTTGTGTCTCTGCTCTGACATTCAGACACTGCAGAGTCATTTTTCAGCTTTAGACACCTTTTAAAAATTCACCTTTTGAATGATGGATGACAACACTATTCAAATATTTGTTCTAATAGCCAAAAGAATCACAGAATGACTAGGTTGGAAGAGACCTTCAAGATCATCAAGTCCAACCCAGATCATCAAGACCAACCCGGGATTTTCGCTCAGGTTTAAAATGCACTGTGGTTTAAAACGCAGGGTTTGCTCTCAGAGAAGAAAAGGAAGATGCAGGAGGAGCTGGAGCTGGGGATGAGGATGAAGGGGTGGAGCTGGGGCTCACTCACCTTGTCAGTCCTGCCTCCACGGCTGGCCCTGCCCCCACGGCCCCGGCCCCCCCTGCCCCCTCTGCCGCCGCGCCCGGGGCGCCCCAGGTCCCCAAAGTTGATCTCCAGCTGGGACGTGATGTCGTTGGCGGGCTTGCGGAAGTGGTGATCCATGACCGAGTCCTCAGCATGAGCCTGCAGGGAGGGGGAATCCATCAGCAAGGAAAGGTCAGCAAACCCCCTTCAGTGCACAGCCCCACCTGCCTCTGATCACACAACATCATCCCGGCCTGTTTTACCCTTGGGGAATTGGGAATTTCTGAGCAACAAAGTCCAAGATAATTCACACAATCACTGAGGTTGGAAAAGTCCTTCAGGACTGAGTTCAACCTGCACCCAATGCCCACTTGTCCCTCCTCTGAGAAAGGAGAAAATCATCTTGATTCTCCTGAAAGTTGGCTTTGCCATCAGGAAAAGCACAGAACCCCTGAGAGAACTGAGTCAGACAATGGGTCTCATGTCAGGAGCAGCCTCTGAGTGTGTCCTCCTCCTCCTAGGTGACAAAACCAGCACACCATCCCCAGGGATGGGCACTCCAAACCTCCCTGGGCAGCTCCTTCCACAGCCTGACCACGCTTTCCATGGAAAAATCCTTCCCAAAATTCCATCAGAGCAACGTGTCCTCATCCCACACCAGACTGGTACCAAGCCAGTAGAGAATCTCACATTGCAGAATTCTCATTTTGGCTCCTGGACCCATCAATTCCTTCCATCACTTGGTCACCCATCCTTATTTTGCTCCCTTCACAAGGATTTAAACTACATTTACTTTAGCCCTTAATAAATATTTTTAAGGCCAGGGATGTGTTGAGAATCCCCCACTTCTCTGCATGCACAGCAGATGAGGCACAAAAAGCTCAAACACAAGGAACTGAAGGAGCTAAAATGGAACCAGTCTCCCCAGTGACACTAGGAAATGGGCATCTCAGCACCTTTGCCATGATACTCTCTTACTGGTTTGTTCCCAGAGCATTTGGTGGAAATCTGAGCCTGGAACAGCATGGGATGCTCTGGGAGTTACAAACACCAAAGTTATTGTTCAGCACCTTGGAAAATTTCAGTTACACACTGAACCCCACCAGCTGTTTTTAAAGCAATTACTTCTATTTTACACAAATATTTTTTCCAGTTTTTGGCACCTAGAACAATATAGAAAACATAAAAACCTGCCTCTAACAGCTCAACCATGGTGTTTTGGAAACACAACACCGTCCAACACTTTCCTTCCCTACAAGCCCCCAAATCCTGGCACAGCAATCCTCAATTCCCTGGTTTTCCTAAACAAGTGCCATGTGCAGGCTCAAACTTCCCAACTCCAACTGACTTCTCTGCTGCAGTTACACAACATTTGGACTTTCAAAGGCAACACACTGTGCAATTAAAGCCCTGTACTTTTTAATTATCATTTGTGGAGCCTTCACAAGGCTGCCAGAGGATGGAGATGTCGGGAGTCAAAGCTGCTGTCAGGAATTCCATGGGTCCTTCCCAAAATCCCATCCATCCCTGCCACTCCCCCTTGTCCTCTCCCTGCATCCCTAATTTAGTTCAAAATACCCTTCCATGCTATTTTATTTCCGACATTCCACCGGGATGGATCCCACAGAACAGCTGGGAATACATCCCCACTCCACTCCTCATTTTCTTCATTTCCTTGTGCATCCTTCCCTTGGAAACCTCTTAGCCAATCTTGGGAAGTTTGTATCAACAAAGAAAAGTCATTCCATAGCTCAAACCTAACACCACCACTCTGCAAAACACCTTAGAGATGTTTTTCATTCCTTTCTTTCTATTTAATTTTTATCTACAATTTTTATCACTGCTGGATACTGATATTCTATTTCCAACCACTAGTAGCCATGTGATAATTTCCTTTCCTGAGTAGTGGGATCACTGGATTTGTACAATATTTCTGTGCATTTCCATCCCTATGCTGTTCTTATTTAAAAATAAATCAGGACAGTTTACCAAAAATCATTGCATTTCCACAGCTTGACTTTGGTACAACCACTGAACCAATAAATTGCAAATTCCCAAAAAAAACCTGATGATTTCTCCCATCCAAACTAATTAAAGGTCTTTTAAAACTCCAAGGAAAAACCTCCTCAGCTTCTTCCATCACTTGGGTGAGAAGTCAGAGGTACTGAACAAGTTGTTTATCCTGAAGATTAATCCTGGGAAACACTAAATTTCCATGGATTGGTGACTCAATAGTGCTCTGATTTAATAACTGATCAATTCTTGAAGGCAGTGCTGCACTTGGGGAAGGCTGTCAAAAATTAAGAACAAACTACCAAGAGAGCCAAAGCAGACAGTGAGAGATGGAAAAACAGCAGGGAAAAAAAAAAGAAAAACAAAAAAAGTAGAGATTCATGATAGAAGCTTTTATGGTAAGGTTTGAAATCAGCAGGATGAGGAGAAAGGGGACTAAAACCATGCTGGGTGCTGGGTGGTGCACAGTGAGACAACAGGCATGGACAGAAAAAGCTCCATGCTCAGTAAAATCCTCCATTCTGGTGAGTTTGGAACATCCAAAGGTTCCCTGCTGGAGGGGCTGATGGACACTCAGGGTCACCAGTGAGAAAGGATCAGTGTTGAATCCAGCAGCCTCCCCTGCATTTTTGCCATGCCCTTTGTCTGCTCACAGGTGTGTGTGTCCAAGCCACAGGGACAAAAGGAGAAAACAAAAGGAAGAAATGAGACAACTCCACGCAGGAACAACAGGGAACCAGGGCACAGGAGCTGCAGATGGCACTGAGCACACAGCAGAGGGAGGAGGGAGCTGTGCAAGAGGCCAGAGACAGCACAGCATGGATGGGACAGTGTAGAGGCAAAAAAAAAAGCTCAGGTGGACATCAAAAAATAGCTCAGATGGATGGAAACTGAAGAGAAAAAGCTCAGATGGGGACCAAAGAGAAAAAGCTTTAAGGGATTATAAAAAAAAAAAAACAACACCAAAAAACCAAACTCGGATGGAGGGACACCAAAAAGAAAAGCTCAGGTAGGTGGACACCAGAAAGAAAAAGTTCAGGTGGAGGGACACTAAAAAAGAAAAATCTCAAGTGGATGGACACCAACAATGAAAAAGCTTAAATGGAGTGACCAAAAAAAACAAAGCTCAGATGGATGGACACAAAAAAAAAAACGCTCAGATGTACACCAAAGTTTCCCAGGAGGAGCTGGAAGCCCTGGCAGCACCACACATGCAGGATGATGTCCAGCATGGCACAGAGATGGAAGAGCTGGGATGTTTGAATCACTGCTCCTGGAAATCTTCCTGCAGAGCCTTCATTCAAGTCATTCCTCCCAGCTTTGAGGAGATTATTAATTCTTTTCCAAAATACATTTCCTCATCTCCCACTGCTACCTCCTTTAAGGAGGGGATTGGATTAGTGAGGAGGTTTGAAGAGGCCACAAAGATCTCCTGGGTATGTTTTTCCAGGATAAATTTCCAGGATTTTGGGGATAAATTTCAGGATTTGTCCACAATATATCTCATTCCTACTTTTTGCAGCAATTGAAGATTTGAGCCACTAAAGCAGCTGCAGAGAAAAAGAGGATTTCTGTTCTATGGCACAACCCCGTGTCCTAAGAAGAGGCTCACTGGACTGGGTCTGAATTTCAGATTAAAGCAGCAAGAACCTGAATTGAGAATTCATTTTATCAGCACCTGCAGAGTAAATGGGAAAAGAGGAAAGACCTCGGGCAGGGCCAAGCACTTCAGCCCTCAGTGAGGAGGACAAGCAGGAGGAAAAGCAGGACAGCTCCTTCCCAAGACTGAGCAGCATCAGATCCTCATTCTCCTTTTCCCAGACTCCTGGGGCATTCTCCAAGGAGTTCTCAAGCTACAGGAATGCAGGTGCTCATCACAACACTTCCAATTCCTGAGAGATCTATTGGGGCACAGTGTTTTTCTGCCATAAGAGTACAGAAGATAAAAATCAAAATTAACCTACAAAGCAAATCACTTCCACACATAATCTCCCTTCTCACCCATAAGAATCAGAGAAACCTCAATTTCTTGACTCCTAAGTAAATCCAAGAGGACAAAGAGAGGAAACAGCAGGCAAGTCGTGGGTTTCAAAAAATATTTTGCCTTCTAAAGCTGCTCGCAAAGGAGCTGCAGTGGAAGCCTTCCTAACTCCTGTATTATAGAGCTATTCTCCAATAATCCTGAGAGAAAAATCTCCACACTGATTCCCATGGGATCAGGAACAATGAAGAAAGGAGATGGGAGACATCTGCTGGATGTACAATAAAGCAGGTTCGAGGCAGTTCAATGGAAAGGCAGATTTGTTAAAGATTTGTTAATACCTCACTTTGCAGCAAGAGGCTGTCACCTTCTTGTGTGATGGTGCTAAAAATACTCAACTTGTTTATTTGAGAAGTTCACCTCTTCAACAGAACAATCTACTACTCATCATGTCAGGTCTTCCAGGGGAGTAATTTCATTACTCACAGATTGTGTTCAGATTCTTTTATTTTTTTATTGCGTTTTTTAATTTCTTTTTTTTAAAGTTATCTGATTCAGTTTTCAACTGAAAAACACAGTCTGGATCTTTCTAGCCTCTAAACTTCTCACAAGTAGCATCACCTTTACTACCACATATGCTCATATGTTAAAAAAAGAGTGCCCTCAGATGAGTAAATGTCAAATAAATCTGATTCAGGGAGACCGAGGGAATTTGAAGAACTAGAGCTTTAGTAAATGTTGGCAAAGTACATAAATACTTCTGCTTAATACATTCTTTCATACACAAAAACATCAAATCTAAGTCAAACTCCCTTTTCCACCCAAGCCAGAGAAAGCAGAATTTAATGAACACTTCAAACAGCTCAAAGGAGACACAGCCATGCAACCATTTCAGGAACTGAATCACCCCACACAGAGAGAAAACTGATTTGTGACCAGGTCAAATTCTCTGGGAGTTCCATCAGAACAGAAATAGAACTTTCATTGGAACCTGAGCACTGCCCCCCACCCTGGATTATATCCCAGCCCCCAGGAGAAAAACTGGCAAGGTGTGAAAAAGCAGGAGAACCTTTTAGGAGAGCTAACAGAGCACTGCACACCATCCAGTCACTTCAAAGCACCATCAGCATCATCCAAAGGTGCAGCCACCAATCTCTTAAGTGAGCTGCTTAACATATTACAGTGTTAAAAACAAAAGATTAAAACTAAAGATTATCCCTGCAGTACAAAACAAGGGCTCTCAGCACTTCCCTCCTGTGCATCTCCCCTTGGAGCAGAATAATGAACATTATGCAATGCCTGAAAGGAGAAACTACAAATTTAAAACAATTCTACAGCAGCTATGCTGGGTGTCACCAGAGCACATAAATCGCTTCCACTGCCTTCCCCAGAGCTTGTCTGTGCCACAGCACTCAGTGAGGAGACACCCACGACAAATTTAAGATGCACAGTTTGGTTTAAGGTCTCAGAGGCATGACCAGTGTTCCTTCAAGCTGACATCATTTAGCACCATGGATATGAGTACTGCAGAACAGATGCTAAATAACACAAGCTGCCTTTTTTTAGAAAGCAAACTTGACAACATTCCCCTAAAACTCTCACCAAGAGAGAATTCTTAGAAACCCAAGGGCACAGCTCAGCTCCTGAATCTAACCATACTCAGAATGGCCACTTTAAGTTCCATTTTCCTAAAAGAATGTTGCTCAATTGAACAAAAATTAAATTCAAATTAAAAAACAACAAACGCTGTTCCCACTTCCTGAACTTCCAACTCAGCATCTCCCAAAATGGAACTTCCACTGTAAAAAATGCTCATCAATACCAAAACCTGTACAAAGAGGACACTCCAGGTAGGGAACGGCACTTTACCTCCTCACTCTTTGACTTGTGGAGCACAAATCCTTTTTTCCATTGCCCATCAGCTCCCTCGTTTGGTTTGCGGATGTTGAACTCGACTTTTGCACGGTCCTTGCTTTGAATGGCTTTCCACTCATCCAGGGTCATCTCCTTAGGGCCTTCTTCCTTCACTTCTTCAACCTCATTCTCTCTGTAGAATTCATGGAGATTATGGTCACAATTCAGGATTTACACTCTGGATACAATTCCCAAACCATCTGCTGGCTGGTACCAGGTTGTAAATTGAACTTTGTCAAGGATTTAGCAGCTAAGAGGTGAAAATATAAACACTCACTTCCATCACTAATGGAAATTTATCTTCTTTAGAGGGAGTGCCAAAAAAAATTACACCCAGCCACCTCTGAGCACAGCAAAATGTTCAAACTAAAACTGACCCATGCCATCAAATCCCCACATTACTGTCCATGTTATTTCCAAATCTGAAAGCCTAACTTCTGTCATGACTTGTTTGGAGCTCTTTCTCCCCTTTCTGAAATACATCTCTCATAAATATTCAAGTCAAGGCAGTGAGAACTCCTTCTTCCCCCAGTTTTCAAGCTTTTTAGTATTTTACAAACCAGAATTTAAGCAGCTTTGAATAATTTGCTTCCTTTGTTGAACCAAAGATAATTATTCAAACAAGTCTTACTTCCAGTTAATTTGAAAAAATGACAGCACACAACTCATTTGTGAGATACAGCATCAGTACCTTGTGCCAAAGGCTATTTTTAAGTAAAACACACAACCACTGTGCTCAATAACAGATCATATTCCAGCTACTGGAAGCCTCTGGTCATTGTTCAGTGTGTTTATGCAACTGAATTTCTGATTTATAGGAAACCAATGCTGTGTATGTGCAGCAAGATGATCATGAAAGCCTCAATTTCAGAGGTTTTCATTTGGCAGCCATTCCTTTTCAACAATAATGTAAAGGTTTTACGTCGAAATTACTGTATTTCTACTTTTTCTCCCTATGTAGGAGAGAATGATTTCTGACATGGGATTTAATCAGAATTAGTTTTGTTCAAGGCAAAGATTTTACTGCAGTAAAACATCCTCCAGTTCTGCTGAAACACTGAGGGCAAACATCCACATCAAACCAGACAATTAAAGTTACCCAACTGGAGATGCTTTTCTATGTAGAGAAAGTTTTCAGTGAGGCAATCAAGCCATAGCAAACACCAAATTAGGAACAAGTCTTTCAAAATTCTGTTTGCATTTTTTGAGTTTTCTATAAAACCCACTCCTCATTAAAATACAACATTAGTCACACTAGGCTCCCATGAAAATTTGTATGGTATTTTTATATCAATTCAGTATCAGTAAGGCTCCATCTGCTTCTCTGGTTACTCTTTCATTCACCAGTCCCCTGTTCCTTCTGTAACAGTGTCAACTGAGATGGGCAGGGATCCGGGTAACTTTGAAAACTGCCTGGAGAACAGAAGATACAACCTTTCTCCTGCAGCTCAGTCACACAGTCTCAAGGCTGTTTTGGAAAGTTAAGTTTATAAAGTTGTCTTCCACTGGCGTTTCTGTCCCATTTGCTTGGTGTTTCTGAGCACAGATGCTTTTGGGTTTGGAATTCGAAGTTGCAATCCCAAGCCTCAAAGTGTATTAGAGATAATTATTAATAAATAAATCTGAGAAGAGCCTGCAGGACTCCAAGGAGTTTTAAAGACAAAACCAGCAGAGGTTAAAGGTAAAGCAGATCAGGAGCACAGAGGGGTGGTACTCACTTGTTTTCAGAATCAGCAGGGGGGTGCTCCTCTCCCTCTGGCGTTTCCTCAGTTACAGCTGACTGATCCAATTCACTGCAATTACATAACGTTGGGAGTTGGGCCTTTTTTACAACTTCATCGCTCTCTAAAGCTATGTAAGATTTACAATCAAGATCTATGGTGGATTTACTGTTTCAGTAAGCTCTCTGTGCCTTTTCAATTCTATGCTTTTCACTTAACTAATGGTTTTTCCCCAACACTTCCCACTACCCCTCCTGAAAGGCTCCTGCTGTCCCTTCCAACACAAAATGGATTTGGGCATTAAAAATAGATTTCAACGGCACAGCTTAATTTTTGTAATATAAAATGCATGCCTATCGTGATCAAAATTTACTAAAAAAAGAATAATTTCATTTGAACTAAGAATTGTTACAAGACCTCCCAATTTCCCCAGAATTCTGGCTGAATAGTGACGCTATCTTTATGTTACAATAAACTGCTGGGGTTTTAAACTCTGCAGAAGCGTGACAAAAAAACATGTAGATCAAAGGCAAAAAGGCAGCTAAATCTGAGTGTTCCGGAAGCCATAATTAGGGCTGATTAACACAGTGCTAATAGTTTTGTGAGCAATGACAGGGTACTAACGTTAGCTCGTCTTTGACGGTTCCCCAGTTGTGTGATCCGCTGCCGCCGCGCTTGTCCTCGTGCTTTAGGCCGCTGAAATGTGAATGTGAAACAGAACTAACAAAACTGAGTTAACATTATAGTGTCCAGACACAGCAATTCAAAAGATCAATTAGAGATGGGGGGGTCAGAGTGGTGAGAAGAGCCAAGAGGGGCAGGGGAAGGTGAAGACTCACGATCTATCGCTGCCGCTGTGTCTGTCGAATTCGCGTTTGCCACGGGAGTCGAATCCATCTCCTCGGCCCATGCCGCGCCCGCGGCCACGGCCCCGGCCCAGCCCTCCACGGCCACGCATGGGCCTGTCCAGGATGGGTCTGCCATGGGACAGCCACAGGTCAGGGATTCACAGCAGCACTTCATGCTCTTGTCCCTCTTTGAGGGTTTTATCAACTTGGTTTTGCTTTGGTAATTGCTGTCTGGAAGCTGCACTGAGTGATTAGCCTTTAAAAATGTACAGCGTGTTTTGTGGTTCTGTTCCTCTTAAATTTCTTTTCCTTTCCTTATTTACTTGTTTTTCCTTTCAGAATTAGTTTGTAACTGGGTTCAGGCTCTACGTTCAAAAATGTCACTGTCCCATCCCTGGAAGTGTCCAAGGTCAGGCTGGAAGGGCTGGAAATAACCTGGGATAGTCCCTGCCCCTGGTATGGGTTGGAAGTACATCACCTTTAAGGTCCCTTCCAACCCAAACCATTCCGGTTTGTTTGATTTAATGAACCAATCTGGCTCCATGATTTTAGAACCTGGAAACAAATGCTCAGGATTGTTATTTGTTTGCATCTTCTGGCATTAATTTCAAAATTTAATCTTTATATTGTGTTAAACAATTAACTGATGCTAAAACTTCAGCTCAACTCACTGTTATCCAACTTACTTTTAAAAGGACTTTAACTTTGGTAATTAAACTTTAATATATGAACATTACTCAAATTCTGGCTGCCTCACAGTACTCAACACAGTTTAAATCACATGCAGAAGAAGATCTAAGATGGCTTCACCACTTCCAGGTCTGAAGCCATTGCAGCCAAGGTGCAAACACCTATGTGGACAAACTTTAGCTGGCTTTAAGTCAGCTGTGCAGATTAAAAGCACAGCTGTAACAGCAAACAAATCTCATCCTGCAGGAAACAGCCATGCTTGGGTTCCCATCCTGAGCTATCTGCCATAGACATAGAGAAATATGGTGAATATCTTGACTTAAACCGTAATTCAGTTACACCTATGAACCTGTTCATGCAGATCACTGCCAGCCTAAAACACGAGTTACGTTTGCAAACAAAACCATGGAAAAGGGTAGTGTTATCATCTGCATGGCAGGAATTTCGTCTTGACTCAGTGGGCTTTTTTACCTGAGCAGCAGAAGGTGGGACAAAGCTAGGAAAGCTGTTTAGCATCAAGACAAAACTCTTACTTATCCACAGAGAACTCTCCTCCCTCGCCCTTGTCCTCGGCGGGTTTCTCGAAGCGGCGCTCGCGGGGAGGTCGTCGCTCGGGTCTCCTGTCGATGGGTTTGCCCTCGCCCTGCTGCTGTTGCTGCTGCTGCTGATCAGGCCTCCTGCCAATCCTCCTTATCCCTGAAACATCAGGCAGACACATCAACGGAAAGTGGAGTGCTCTGGGAGAGATACCAACCCCCCAAGCAAGCAAGAGGGAAGAGAAGTTTTATTTCTGCATAAAACAAGCAACTCTGCTTTCAACTGACTGTCCTCATTCATGTTTTTGGCCAGGATTTCAAACTGTGTTTGACTGCAAATTGAAGTAATCCCTGCTGAAATGACAGGGTCAACATTCAAACAAAGATCAAGGTAGGCAAGATTTTGTTATTACTTTTTTTTCTCTGAAAGGTGCTTTTTGGGTAAAACAAGTAGGTTTTGTTTGAAGAACACCCAAATGAAGGGAGCATCACCTCACTGGCTCTAGGACACTCAATCCTGTGCTACCTAAGACAGCATCCTGTGCTGTTCTAACAGCTGGACTCCATCATCTTGGAGCTGTTCCCCAACCTAAAAGATCCTGATTCTGCTGTTGGAAACTTCTGAGCAGCAGTGCCACCACTGCAGCACACAGGTGTCACCTGCAGGTACTGCTCAGTGACTGACTGGCTCCTCATCCTCCCAGCTCAACATCCTCTGACACACATTCTCCTTCTGCTGCACTTCCTAGAACAGATCCACAGTGTCACCGAGCTGCCCAGAGCTTTTCCTCCCTGCCCAGGCCTCCTAAAAGGTTTTTATTGCAAATAAAAACCTCCCGTGGGTATTGTCTCTTTTACCAAGCCCTCTCAAAGATCTAACAGAGTTTTCTTTCCCTCTCGTGAAAGGCCTTGTTTACTCTTCTTTAAAAGATGAGCACAAACGCACTGTTGCTTTGTTACACCATTTTCTTGCCAAAACACTGGTCCAAACTTAATGAACCAGCCTTTAAATTCAAAGCTGATTTTTAATTTTTTTTTTTTAAGAACCAAGTTCCTGCCTAGCAAGCAATTTCAAATTTGGGTGGGGCTACAGAATTTGCAGTTGTAATGATATCCAAGCCAACACACCCAGATGAACAATGTCTTCCTCACCTTCCAAGCTGTATTTACCATGAAGTTTGCATGGCACACATAGCTCCCCGAGGAAACAAGGGGTTAAAGCAGCAGTCTGCACTTGGAGAAGGGTTCTCCAATGAGGACAGGCATCCCATGTGAGGAGGAGAAGTAGGGAGAGGAGCAGGCATGCTGCAGAACTGGAATGGAACAGCCACGGCTTTTGAATTTCTCGTTAAACGCCCTGCACTCAGAAAAACCCGGTTCCTGCTCAAGCCTAACCCAAAATACGAGTTATTTCTCAGCATCACCAAGCTTTGAACTGCTAATTCAGCAAGCAAATCACTTGCAGCCTTATGGAGTAGTGGAATAGCTTAAAATACATTCACACAGGAAACAAACCCTGGCATCGAGCACCTTTATGATGCCAGAACTGCAAATACAGCCACGCACAAAAATAGACATTTTTCAAACTGGAAACTGGCTTTGTTTACAACACTGCTAGAGCAGCAGCCCGGACTTTCTCCGTTTCACTACCATAACAAACCACGGAAATAGCAATTTTTCACACTGCTCTTGAAAACCAGATGTGAAAATCGGAAGGTGCAGAGGGGCTGCCAGCCCTGCCCAAAGCCTCCAGCGGTGCAAAGACAATTCCCTGTCCCAGGTGTATCCCGTGGGGACAGCACCGGAATCCTGCACCTCACTAAGGCTTCCAAAGGACTGGTTTAGCGAATTGGGACTCTGGACAAATAAATCACTGTATCACTCACACCAAAAACTCTCCTAAGCGTTAATGAGCAAGAGATCCACGAGCAAAGAGTGTTTCTAACATAGCTCCTAAATCTGTCTCATCAAATAACATTTATAACACCCACTCTCCAAAACAAATTGCGTATGAAAATTATTTCTTTCTTTAACAGCATAAAACAGCTGAGAACCAGAATCACTTCGCATTGAGGTGCTCTCAGGTAGCACGGTGCTCAGCGAAAATCTTGCTGAAACTGCAGTTAAGCTGTGATTGCCGTGGGCTGGCACCGCACTGGGATGCTTTTGAAGGATTCCTCCGAAGCCGAGCTGCGACCCACCTGCCGGGCGTTGGAGTTTGGGCGCGGTGGAGCTGCCGGCCCGGGACGCCATGTGCGCACACCCCTCCCTGTCCATGCGGGCCTCCTCGTTCCCAAAGAACACTCTCCAACCTGGTTATACTCTCATTTCTTTTCCCCCAGAAGTTTTTTTCACGTAGGATGTCTTAGAAATTTACAGAAACTAAGAATTCGTGTAAGTTGTTGTTTAAATATATATGAAAACAAGAAGATTGAGATCAACGCTGTTCCCTTAGAAAATGACCCAAAACAGATTTCGGAAAGCCCAGAAACTTCCAGATATTCTGTCAAATCCATCGGAGCACCTGAAATACGAGTCAAGTTCAAGGTTGGACGGGGCTCAGTGCAACATGGACTAGTGGAAGGGGAAAGGCCTTTCCAGCCCGAACCATTCCAGGATTCCAGGTGCCAGTTTAGATGGGATATTAGGCAGAAATTATTCCCCGTGAGGGTGGGGAGGCCCTGGTACAGGCTGCCCAGAGAAGCTGTGGCTGCTCCTGGATCCCTGGAAGTGTCCAAGGCCA
>VRYO01002482.1:7045584-7055867 GCA_009812075.1 Sialia sialis | reverse complement strand
AATCTCTCACCTGTTAGAAGTGGTAAATTTACCAAAAAGGGGTGGCAATAATCCACATTAAGGGGCACCAGGAAAGGTGCTCAGAGGAGGAAATAGGAAACCGATTAGCTGATGAAGAAGCTCTGAAAGCTGCATTATTGCCAGAAATCTCTAAGATCCTCCCTTTGCTTCCAGTAACTGCAGCGCTGCCAGAGAAGCTGTCTTTTCCACCAGAAACATTTGAAATAATTAAAAAGAGAGGGACAAAAAAGAAAGAAAATAATTGGTTTACAAACGATAGTAAAAAGCATGTACCAAAAGCTCTGGCCTTACAATTGTTAAAACAACTTCATGAAGGGAGTCACTGGGGCTCCCAGGACTGGCAGAAGCCTTCCTCAAAATGTATTCTGCTGTGGGTCTTTTTACTCTGGCAAAGCGAGCTATTGAGGGCTGCTTGATTCATGCTAAAACCAACAACAAGGTTACAAAGAAACTTGCCAGGAGAGGGAGGCCTTGGGCTGTATGTCCCTTTCAGAGATGCCTGGTAGATTTTATTTAAAATGCCCAGAGAAGCAAGATTTAAGTATCTTCTGATAACAGTATATCAATTAACAGGGTGGCCAGAAGCATTTCCAACTGTTTCAGCAACTACAGGATCGGTTGTTAAAGTATTTTTGGAACAAATAATTCCAAGATACGGAATTGTAGAAGCAATAGACTCAGATAGGGGAACTCATTTTACAGGAAAAATTCTTCAAGGAGTTATGACTGCTTTAAGAATACACTAGAACATCCATACCCCCTGGCACCCCCAGAGTTCAAGTCGGGTTGAAAGGATGAACGGAGAAATTAAGAAATACCTTCTAAGGCTAGTGATAGAAACTAAGATGCTGTGCATATGGCTCCTGCCCCTGGCTTTGGCAAGAATAAGGGCCAGACCCAGGGGAGATATTCAGTTATCTCCTTTTGAATTGATGTTTGGAATTCCTTACCCTTGTAATTCTCAGCCTAGTGGAGGGGTGGAGATAAGTGATGTATATTTGAAACAATATGTGGCTCGGATACTGTCTCTTGTGAAATCTCTTCGACAGGAAGCTCAGCTGGCACAGACCCTGCACTTTGCTGTTCACAACATCCAGCCAGGAGACTGGGTCCTAGTTAGGAAGTGGAAAGAAGCACCACTGGTAGTGACGTGGCGTGGAGCTTTCCAGGTGTTGCTGACCACAGAAACAGCCATCAATACAGCTGAACACAGGTGGACCCATCACACTTGAGTCAAGATCTCTGAGGCCCCAGGAATTTAGATATCTTAGCTAGAGGAAAAGGACGAAAAGCCACGACTGACACTCCGCAGGAGTGGACTGGAGCAGTGGCCAGTGCGTCAACATTGGGGGAACCCTTGTGTTTCTACCCACAGACTGCCTGCTGAAACAGTTTGTGTGGGCATCCCTCCTCTCAGATCTCCAGTCATTGGGGGCCAACCCTTGCTGTCATTGTTTTCTTTATGTTCAGCTGTTTCTGTGCCTTCACTCGCCACAAGTGGTGCAGAAGACAACGTGAAAGTAAAAATTAAGTTAGGAAATTAGAGTATCCCATTAGAATGTTTCTCTTAATAATCTTACCTTTATATTGTCAGTTAGGTTGGAGCCAAGAATGGAAAAATAACTTTTTAACCTTAAGAGAAGAAGCAGCAACAACCTTTAACCTGAGTAATTGTTCGGTCTGTGGAGGGCCAGGGAGATCTTAGAACTGGCCATAGGTGGCCAGCCCAGTCGAGCCTAAATAGTAAGTTAGCAACCTGAGTGAAGTCTGCAATAGAACAAGATTTTGGGATGAAGAAAGTCCATGGCGGCTTCATTCTTCTGGAAGAGGCACTTATTGTCTAAATAGAACAGGAAGCACACACATGGGAAAAAGTGTTTGTGACTGGACTTTATGTTTAGATTGTTGGACCCCCAACTGCCCTCCTTATGATTGTTCCAGATATCAAAGGAAATGGAATCAAACACATACTAAGCTTTCTAATGGTAGCTTGGTAAAGTGTTCCTACCATAATTATCAAAAGGATTTTGAAAGCTGTAATGCTGTGGGGAATGACAGGTTTTTTGACCACTTATTTTTAAGCTGCCCCCGAGATAATTCCACAAGTAGGACACATACTGTCTGTGACTATCAGTGGAACTGGCAACTTGAATGGAACTTGAACTTGAACCCTTTTTAATAGGTTCTGGTCCAAATCTAACAAAACAGATCTGGGATGTAACTGCAACTGGAAACCTCATGTGACAGCATGGAAATGCAAATACTGTGATTCTCATGGCGAGGCAGCTATTGTTGGGGGACCTCTAGGCCCAAAAAGCAAGCTGTATTTTGACCCCCCAATTGATCATGAAATTGAGAAAGGTCCCTTTGGCAATGGGACCTGAGCTTTAAAGGGGCATTACTGCATTTGTGGCCAACATGCCTATCGTAGGTTACCCCCAGACTGGTCAGGGATATGTTATGTAGAGTATATCAGACCATTGTTTTTTCTGCTACCACAAGTTCAGGGAAGTCATTTAAGAATCAAGGTACATGATGATCTAATTAGAGAAAAGCAGTCAATTAATGTATCCCTGGCTGGAGGGAGTGCCCAAAAGTGGAGTGATGATGAATGGCCACCTGAATGAATCATACAACACTATGGACCAGCCACTTGGAATCCTAATGAATCAAAATCAGGTGCTAGAGAACCCATTTATAATTTAAATCAAATATTTAATCTACCAGCTGTCTTTGAAATTGTAAGCAACCAGACAGCTACAGGTCTTGACCTCCTTGCTGACCAATCTACTCAAATAAGAAATGCAATATTCCAGCACCGCATAGTCCTAGACTATTTATTAGCAGAAGAAGGGGGAGTGTGTGGAAAATTTAATGACTCAAACTGCTGTTTGCAAATAGATGACAATGGAAAGGTGGTGAAAGAAATAGCAAAAGGAATAAGAAAGTTAGCTCATGTACCAGTCCAAACATGGAAAGGATAGGAATGGGACATGTTTTCATGGTTACCTGGTAGACTGTGGGTTAAACAACTGCTTTTCTTCCTCTTATGTGCTGTAGCAACTCTAATCTTTTTACCATGCATGATCCCTTGCTTAGTACAACTCATTCAACATGTGATCAAAAGGATGCAAGTAATAGCCATGCCTAGTGATCCAGAAATGGCTATGAGACGACAGAAACTGATGTCACTGAAAATAATTGCAACACTAAAAAAAACCCAAAAACAAGAAATTAAGTCAATGATAGATAAAGTTTGTAAAGATAATTATTAAAATAAAAGAGGAGGGATTGAGAGGAATGCTGGATTTGTCTTTACAAACAAATTCTGGGTCTGCTGGTAGATAAGGCTGGCACTGAGATATAGAAGAAACAATGGGATTGATTGCACTGATTGATGAATAGGAAAAGACATTTGCCTTTACAAACAGACTGTAAAAATTAAACCAAGTATTAGAAGATGAAAGAAACAATGGGAAGGAAACCATGAATTCTATAAGAATTAAAAATTAAAAGGGAGGGTTATACATTAGAGGGAAATCTCAAGTACCAGGCATTCCGAGAAGTCTGTACCTCTCAAGTACCTCAGTCAATGGGAAAGAGAGAGGGAAATGCGGCCAAGAAAATAAGATAAAAAGCAAGAGGCTGCGTCCTCCAAAAATCTGAGAGATCCCAGGGGAATGCCCCATGGCCTCTCTCTTTATTCGAATACAGCAAAAGGGACTCCTCTGTCTCCTTTTTGGACATAAACCTCTGGTAGCTGTGGATTAATTTTCCTGACGGATGGATGATGTGGGTCGTGTGGAGTGGAGAGCGAGGCATGAGGGAGCTGTGAGTCCTGTCCCTTCTCTGGACATGGTGTGGGGAGCACAGCTGCAAACCTGAGCCCCTAGAGCCCCACACAGAGCCCCCATTTCCCCCCCATTACCCCTGCAGTCCCGCCCGCGGCCGCCGGGGGGCGCTGTTGGGCCGAGCGTCCCCCGAGTCTCGTCAGGGCTCCGGGACTCGGCGCTCGGCAGCGCGGGGCCATCACTCGGAGTTCCTCTCGCCGTCCTGGCGGGGTGGAGGCCGGCCTCAGCCCACCGCCGAGGCGGATCGAGTCCATCGACGCTCACTCGCCATCGACGCGCTCGGCTGTCCGCGCGCAGGCGCAGCGCGGCCGCGCCGCCATTGCTGCGCTGTCAGTGCCGGGAGCGGTCCCAGGGACCGGGGGAGTGAACTCGCCTTGTCTTCCCTGTCCCAGTGAGGCCCTGCCTTGTCTGTGTGTCACTCCGCCACACGATGGAGTTCCAGGCCGTGGTGATGGCGGCCGGAGGCGGCTCCCGCATGACGGACCTGACCTCCAGCATCCCGAAGCCACTGCTCCCGGTGGGAAACCGGCCCCTGCTCTGGTACCCGCTGAACCTCCTGGAGCGCGCCGGCTTCGAAGGTGAGACACGGCGGGGTCTGGGCGGCCTGCCCCTGGTGACTGCGGCCTGCCCCTGGTGACTGCGGGCTGTCCCGGTGACCGCCGCCGCTCCCGTCCGTTCTCTCGCCGTTGTGATGCCGTGCCGCAGGTGCCCTGTTGGACGGGGCAGGTGCTGGAGCACATCTCTGCGCTGGAGCTGTGCTGTTGGCCTGTGTCACCTCCCTTCCTGCCTCCTCCACTGCGCTCTCTGTGCCTGCCCCCTCTCCCTCTCTTCTCACCAAGGGCCGGGGGTGTCTGAAGGGAGGTTGTAGAGAGGTGTGTTGGTATTTTCTCGCCGGTCATGAGTGACAGGACGAGAGGAAATAGTCTCAAGGTGCACCAGGATAGGTTTAGATTGGATATTACGCGGTCTTTTTGTCCACTGGAGGGGTTTTAAAACATTGGAACAGATTGCCCAGAGAGTTGGTGTAGTCACCATCCCTAGAAGTGTTGAAAAACCATGAGTATATGACACTTGAGGACGTGGTGAAAGTGGTGGTGTTGCTGAGTGGTTGGACTTGATGATCTTAAAGGTCTTTTCCAACATTAGCAACTCTCTGATTTGAGGCTTTTCCCAACTTTGTCTTTCCCTGGGTTGCTAACCATGAGTCTCTTGTGTTTCTTTCTCAGAGTCATTAATGGCAGAAGCATGAGAAGTGTCAGCTCTCTGGGGAAGGCTCATGGTTTGTTGTTTCAGCCTGGCCCGAAGTTCAGGGTTACTGGCTCTGTCTGAGGCATTCAGGCCGTGTGGCAGCGCAGAGCCAAGGCTGGGGTTTGGCCAGAACAGGGCAGGGGAAATTACAGACTTCTGTTGCTCACCTATGGGCTTTGTTTCATTGGGACTAATTAGGGTGGTGCTCATTACCTGGTGAGCTTCTTCAGTATCTTCTGCATTTAGGCTTTTGTTCACCTTTTGAGTGCTGGACCAAATCTTTCTATGGCATCCCCCCCAGCTTCTTACAAAGCTTCTTCCTGACACCTTTCAAGCATCTGATTTTTTTATGTTGTGTTTGTCTTTTGCATTTCTGCTTCTCTGTTTTGTCTCTGTGGTTATTCTGTACTTCATCCCAAGTGTCTGGCTTTTTTCCTGACTGCCTCTTTCCTCTGTGAAGATGTAAAGATCAGCTTATAATTATCCATGTTAGCCTCTTACTATTTCAGTGTGAAGGAGCAAAACTAAGGGCAAACTTTACCTTTATTCTATTTCATTAGAAAGTCCTAAAGAACTTTTGTTCTTTGGATTTTTTTTTATTTGTTGAAATTTGCATTCTGAATGTCTGTCTTCTTTGCCTATTCTTCTGTCTCTTTTTTTTTTTTTTTTTGCAATACTTTTATCCTGCAATGGAAATTTAGATAGCAAAAATCTTCTGTGTAATTAGTATCGTGCTGTTGTTCTTTGTGTGGCTCTTTATTCAGAAATAACCATTTCCACTTGAAGCTCTTGACCACTAGTAGCTGCCCAAGTGAGGCTGCATCTGGAGTTCTGTCTTGAATTTTGGGCTCCTCACTACAGGAGAGACATGGAGCTTCTGGAGCAGGTCCAGTGGAGGGCAACGATTCTAAAGGGACTGGAGCATCTCCCTTATGAGGAAGCACTGAGGGAGCTGGGCCTGTTTGGCCTCAAGAAGAGACAACTGAGAGGGAACATCAATATCTGTCAGCATCTGAAGGGAGTGTCACAGCATGGAGGTTCAGCTCAGTGGTATAAGAGGAAACAGGCAGAAACTGATGCACAGGAACTTCCACCTGAACATGAGAAAAAACTTCTTTAATGTGCAAGTGACCAAGCACTGGGACAGGCTGTCCAGAGAGGATGTGGGATCTCCCTCACTGAGGATATTCCAGAACCATCTGGACACAATCCTGTGCAATGTGATTTGAGATGACCCTGCTTGATCAGGGCGGTTGGAGCAGATGATCCAGCGTGCTTCCTTTGAGCCTGAAGCGTGCTGTGGCTCTATGATGCTGCTGCAGTCAGATGTTTCTCATTTCCCACACGTAGTTCTTCAGCTTGGCTGTCTCCAGTGAAAATGTGGACATGCAGGGCTGTATTCAGTAAATGTGTTCAGTTTCAGTGAGCAAACTGCCACCTTCCTGCTCCTTCCTTGCTTCCTGCCCGTGACCAAGCTGTACTCTCCTGTATTAAATGATCCAGTGGCATGAATTCTCTCCCTGGATGATTTTTCTTAAGTACTACATAAGATATTAGTTCCTCATACTTGCTTATGTAAATAAGCGGGTGTTCCATGGGCTGACTCACTGTGTCTGTTCTGCCCTAATTGCAAGTGCTTCACCTCTCCTAATATTTAAGAGACTTTTGCTCAGCTCACAAGATTTATGCTGAGCTGCATGAGCTTACAACTTGCGCCTGAACTGACAAAGTTTCCTCTTCATCAATTAATTCTTTGCCTAATTCAATGTGTCCCTTTCTCTAGGTTCTTCAGCCTCTTTTGAATCCACATTGGCCTCCAGTATGGGAGTGGAAGAGCAGCCATGTCTCTGGCACCAAAATGCCACACAATTCCCATGTCTACAGTTCTTTCCTCTTTTCTTTATTTAATAGATTCAAGATGAGTTGAGTTTTGATTGATGCAGATTTATTCTTGATGTGTTTTCGTCTTGTCTATACTATTATTATCATTCTTATTTACTATTTCCCATACTTCTCTTTTAAAATTCCATGTGGAATACAGTGTTATAGTGTTGGGCTGTTTTGAGGGGATGTTTTAACTGGAAAATTTGATGGTTGCTTTTCTTTCCTCTTCTTGAGACTGGGGGAAAAGGTTTCTTGTCATCTTGTTTCCTCAGTCTTTTCTTTGCAGAGCTTCTGTTCTCACATTCTTCATTTTGGAAAACATGCTTTCATGCCAGTGTTGATTTCCTTCAAATATGCATTTATCCTTTTTCTTTTGTAGATGGAATGAGTTTGTTGCTCGTATATTACTCCACTTTCTTGCCAAGCTGATGCTGAGAAATAGTTTAACCATTGTATTGTAATGGTGTGGTTGGTGGTGGTGTCCACAGAGGATTACACAGGATCAGGGCAGCAGAAGACAGAGCTTTAGAGTGTTGGTGCCATGAACACGGGGTCTCCTTGGTCTGTTTGAAGATGTAGGATTTGAGGTTGCTGGTTAATGATAAAAGTGTCTGTTCCATCTTGCTAACTCATGCCACACATACATGTGTCCCTTTCAGTAACAACCTCCACCCAGCAAAGCAGGGGAGATTGTTTTCATATTCATTGG
Source organism: Sialia sialis (assembly GCA_009812075.1). Taxonomy (NCBI): domain Eukaryota; kingdom Metazoa; phylum Chordata; class Aves; order Passeriformes; family Turdidae; genus Sialia; species Sialia sialis. The sequence goes on along the minus strand of VRYO01002482.1, from coordinate 7,048,154 downwards.
CAGTTTAATTCTTTTCTTGAAAGGTTACTGTTGCCAATAGAGCTTGGCTGGGTGGAGAACCCAGTTGTGTTACTCAAGCCTTTGGACAGTTCCCATCAGCCTTTTTAAATTAAAAAGTGGGTGTATCCTATTTGTGATGAATATTGTTCAGATTTTTTATGCTTCGTCTCATCTCACTCTCTTTTATCCTAGAGGTCATTGTGATTACAAGGAAGGAAATCCAAAAGATGCTAAACCTGGACACAAAAATGAAGCTTGATTTTGTGTGCATCAGTGACAACATGGACATGGGTACAGCTGATTCACTGAGGCATATTCACCAGAAAATTAAGGTATTACTGTCTTTTATTGAACTTAACTGGAAGTTATTGGCGTATAATTTTTTTTTGTGTTGTAAGGAGTGTCCCGTATAATTATACTGTGCATAACTGAATTTTCTGGTCTTCAAAAGAGCTGAATTTTGTAAACGTCACCTCACAGGGGAACTCACACAAAGACTTTGAATGACTGGAATTGAGAGCTGGGGAGGTTGGAGCCTGTTCAGGCTGGACTCTGGCTGCTTCTTGGTCAGTGCATTAGCTTTCTAGCCATTAACTGAAAGGTTGTATTTATTTCTATGATTTCTTGATACAACGTGTGATGGTTGTTGTCCACCTAGTGCTTGGGGAAGTGGCTCTGCACAAATGTTCTTTGCTGTCTGAGGCAATGCAGTGATGCTCAAGAAAGTTTGTGCTCAGGGTTGGCCCTGACACAGGCGTGCCTGCACTGTTGGGTCAGTGACTTGTGCTGGGCTTCAGTTTTCTGCTTTTCCTCTGCTTTTGCTCACTTGGTCTTACAGTAAGCTCTTCAATAAACAGTGCCCAGATGTGATAAAGGGCTGCTGTTTGAATAAAACCAACAGTTCATAGAATTTTAATTTCCAGCTGCATAATTAAAACACTCCTATGTAAGGCAGAAATGCTGCTTGGAGCTCTTGCTGTGATCTGGGGTGGAATTTTGTTTTTGTTGTTGTCATACACTTAATAATACGATTTGTTCCCTGTCTGTTTGGGCCATCTTAGCCAAATTGCCTGTTTAAATGTTGCAACAGCACTTCAATAAGTGGCTTAGTCCGGAGGTTTCTTTTTGAAGCTCTTTTTGCAGCTAATAAAGTGCAGTGTTGCAGGCTATGTACTCCTAAGAGAAGGACTTCATTTGAGACAAGGTAAAACTTCAAGACAAGTATGGGTGTGTAGGTGGCACAACGAGACAGATCCAGCGAGGGTTTAATGCACAGACTAGACTATTTAGAGGGTGAAGAGAATACATAACAAAAAAAATCAAAATTAAAAAAATCAGTTTAACTAAACTGAATATTTCTGTCATGTGGAGAATCATGTTTTGTCATAACTCAGTTTGGCAGTATTTGTTAAATACATGCATGCAATAAGCAAGTATCTGCACTGCAGATTGGGACCCTGACCTTACAGTTTCATTGTCTGATCAGTGACAAGTCCATGTGTCAGGGTGTTTGTCTTTTTGGTAATCCAGGCAGGTCTGCTTCGAGGCCCTGGGAGACAACTAGCAGAGCGTCTTTGAGTTAGAAAATAGCGTGTCTTCACAGGCGGCAGTGTTGATCTTCTGTTTATTTTCCAGAAAAATAGCTTAGAGAAGATGTGAGGTAGTCCTGAAAACCACACAAGGTTTCCTAAGTCAGATGTTGTGTATGAATGGCAGCAGCTGCTTCTGCCCTTTTTATTCCATGTCTGCTTGTCTGGGCACAGAGGACAAAGTGGTCTCTTATTTGAAAGAAGCCTATGCTAAGTTCTTGAGCAGATTGCTGCACTGTGTATTTTGGAGTCATTCCTCTAGTAAATGCATACCATGGTGCACCTCTTACAGGGTATGCCCTCTCCTGTGTGATATAGGTGAGAGAACTCCACAGTAGAGGTAGCTGAAAAGCTGCTGTATGCTGGCTGTGTTTGCGGTGCAGCGGGAGAGTGATCTCGTTGAAGAATGAGTTTCCCTGGTGAAAACAACTGCTTCTTGTGGCCATAGTTTGCTGGCAGGCTTTTTGCAGCCCATGCCAAAAGTCTGATGAGAAGTTTAAACTGGTTGTTGAAACTTAGTTGTCACAAATTGAGTTAATTGCCCACAGACAGAAGAACAAGTATGCTCAGTGAAAGCGAGGTAACATGGCACAGTATAGACAACTTGCTTGTGTGCAGTGCAAGTGACAGGGAGTAAAGCCAAGATTATAAATGCACAGTAAGAAATATGTCTAAGGGTAGCAGAACTGCTGATCACAAATTCTGAGATGTACATAAAGCACTCTAAAGCATAGCATTTCATGACTTGCTGCCTTGTCTAGCTTTGACTGAAGGAGTCTCACTGCTGCTTGCTGTGCCTGCAGTTTTGGGCCTTTTTGTTGTCTTGCACCTTGGGTAATGAAGCTTGATGCTTTAAAGATTAGATGTCAAGATTACAGTAGTTTCACGAATATAAGCCGCACCTTTTTCATTGAAGAATCCAGCCTACCCCAGTGGTGCGGCTTATATTCAGGTGCGGCTTATCTATGGACAAATCCCAGC
>VRYO01002482.1:7026247-7044483 GCA_009812075.1 Sialia sialis | reverse complement strand
ATTCACAGTAAAAAACATCTGACTCTGCCAGTCTTACTTTTTGCAGGTTGTTCAGAAGTTCATGAAGAGCAAAGGAAACTCATTAAAGTTTTTGCTTGCTGTTTGCCCACTCTGCACACATATTAATGTTTTTGACAAGTTTGCTTCAAAATTCATATGCTAAATGCAAGTTCTTTGCTCTATTGGAAGTCTTCCTGTTATTTTTGGCTGTCGCAGCCTACACCTGATTGATAAGGTAGCACTTCATTAGGGTTTTCATGTTCATTACAAGTCTGAATGTATCCTTTTCTTGGATCCTTCATACAATAAAACTATTATGCTAAACTTGGTTCCTAAAGGCACCTGCTTGAAAAGTAGGAAATACGAGAAAACTTGATCCTGTAAGTTCCACTTTGTATATTCCTACGCCTGGGTGTCGGTCTGGCCTGTTCTTTACCAGCAGTTCACTAATTGACTTGTGTAGTGGGTTGTTTTGTTTAGTTTTATGAAACATTCAGTTCTGGGGTCTGAATAGCAAACAAAGACCATTGATCAGTTTGTCCTCACAATTCTGCCACTGAGAATTGAGGCATAATGAGATGATTTACCTGGGATCATTAAAGAGATTTGTACCAGTACTGGAAAGTGGACTTCTGTCTCAAATCTCTAACAGTTTCACCTTATGATATTACATATTCTGTGTAGTATTACATGCTCTGTTTCCCCACCTTCAGAAAGCCAGCAGAACAGGACATTAAATACAAGCTGAAGCTGTTTTAAGTGAAAACAGTTGAAGAAACTTAATTAGAGCTCTAGTTCAGTTTCTGAATCTCCAATGTTGTGGTTTATTCAGTGTGTGCTAGACTGTGATTTTAAAAAGGTCCTCAATCTGAAATGTGTCAGCTTTAATATAAATAACTGAAAAATAATTTTGCAGCATATGGAGTAGAAACTTAAGGATTTTTTTTGCCTGTGTTTATATTACTAAATTTTAAAAATTACACTTATCAATGTTTTACACTAATTGCACCACTTAAAATTATGTTGTCAGAAAGCAAAAATATATGGGCGTAGGACCTATTTATTTCTTAAATGCTTTGTTTTATACAGGGATCTGAAAACAGTTTGTTAAAGAACATTGTGAAAACTTCAGATCTTAATTGCCCTGCTATGGACCATTCCAGCATATCCCTGGAATGCAGTTTGTTTCAGGATCTTGCTATAGTCTGTATGCCCTTATGGCTATCATTTTAATATCTAGTCTTAGGGCTTTGATAGAATTTTAATATCATTGTCAGTTTTATTCTTTTTGCTTTTTAAGTTCCAAGTTTTGTGCTCATCCTTTGAAGGGCTGTTAATGAATGGCTTTTCAAAATATGAAAATGAAAGTAGAGCTCTAAAGACTTAATTATTTTCTTGTTTATATGTAGGATTAGAAGTGGCAGAATCTTGTTAATCTCTTGTTTGCACTAAAGAATATTCTTGACCTGTTGGAAGTGTTTGAGAAAAAATTAGTTAGCAGAGGTATAAAAAAAATTATTTTTGTACGAAAAATAAAACAAATCTCATTTTCCACATCCAGATTTTTTTCCTATCACTTTCTGATTTGTCTCTTTTTAAATATCTTTTACCAGTCAGGCTGTTACTGGTTGCTGTTTCACCCATTATAGGCATGGGAGCACGTTGCCTTTGCATGCTTTTCAGGCAGCCTGCAGAATCTGTGTGTGGGGAGAAATAATTTGCTTTCTTAAGAATCAGGTCCTCTAAAAACTAAATTTTGATTAGGGACAAAAGAGCAAACAATTTGAATGTAAGGAAGGCTTAATCTAGCCCCGGGCATGAGCAACTAAATACCTCATCCATAGATGATAAGAAAACATTCATCTTGCTTTGGATTTGTACTCAAATTTCCTCGTACATACTGCTTCAAGATTAAGGGGTTTTCAGTGTTTGGCATTTTTAGTAAATCAGTAAGGCTGATTTTGCAGATGCACACAGGTGTTAAGTTGTAATTTAGTAACTTCCATGACCTTGTTTTTATTTACAGTAATTTCACTATTATAAGCTGCACCTTTTTCATTGAAGAATCCAGCCTTCCCTAGTAGTGCGGCTAATCATCAGGTGTGGCTTATCTGTGGACAAATCCCAGTGAAATGCCAACCCAGAAGTGAGAGCCGGCCGGGGAGGGCGCCTGGTGCTGCCTTTAAAGGCTTCACTGGTCTATGAAAACTGTTTGCAACTTGAGCACCCAACAGCAAACCCCGCGCTGGAGCGATTCTGTTACTAACTTGTTACTTTGTCGCACGTGGATCCTCGCTTTTTTTAAAAAAAAAGGTGCGGCTTATATATGGACAAATCCCGTGGTCTACCCGGCTACCGGGGACGTGCAGCTTATAATCAGGTGTGGCTTATAATTGTGAAATTACTGTATTTTTATTTAGCATGCTAAACTTGCTAATTGCTTGGAGAAATGTGGAAGGGAGTCTGTGTAAGAGATACGGCTTTTCTTTAAAATAATATATTGCTTTCTCCGCAATAACTATTCACTATTATTATAACTATTGGCCCTTGTTTTTGGTTTTCATTGGTAAGCAGCACTGGCTGGAGCATTCAGATGAGTTGAATCTGAGTAATCGGGGAGTCGATAAAAGTCTTGACTGTTTGAGTGGTGATACATGATATACTTTCTAGCAAGAGATTGAGTCCTGCCTGCTGCAGGCTGTGGTAGCAGATGATGCAGTTTTGTTTTGGAGGCAGTTTGTCTTTCAGTGGTAATTTTTTATTCATTATTGTGGGGAGAGTAATCTTTTAAAAAGTGAACTTGTTTTGATGTTCCTTGTAATTTTATGTTATGAAATCCCGTGGCCCACTTAGGGAGGCTTTTCCTCTGTAGCTGGTATTAGTGGAGATGCTTTATTCAAGTTATGTTGTAAAGTCTGCTGCTACATCCAGTGTGGTTTTTTGCAGTCCAGATATAGGTCTTTATTTATTTGGCTTCTGCTGCCATTCTTAAAGCCCTTCTCTTGCAGCTCAGTAGACCTTCTTTGGCTGATTGACGGGACCAGTATGCAAAATGTGTGCCATGACCTGCCATGTTATAGCACAGTTATAGCACACAGAGTTTGGCTGGTAATACAGAACTTGTGATTTTGGGGAATAGTAACAAGAAATTTCTGGTAGGAGCTGGAAGCACAAGAGTAAATTGCAGTGTCTCAGAATGTACTAGTTGAGGTAGTGTGATGATAAGCAGCCACTGATGGAGGGAGGAAAGGTTAATGCAAAACTGGAATGTATCAGGTAAAGTATTCTTTATGGTAGAGATGAGAAACTAATTCTGTCGCTTAAGGCAATGAGAAGGGTTGTTTGCCAGGAGTAATGAGCAGGTGTGGAACTTAAATGTATCAATGTGGGACAAACACTGGAGAAGGAGATAAGATATTCAGAGTGGAGTATAAATGGGTTTTAATTTGCTGTGAGAAAACATAGGCTGAAAATTATAGAAGGGTTTTAATCAGAGCAGAATAGGGCTGTGAGACAGTTTTTCGGGGTTAAACAAGATAAGAATCCACTGATTTCCTCCTAGAATGAGAATCTGTTTTCTTGTTGTTTTTTGTTTGCTTTTAAATAAACTAAGTAAATCAATAGCTGGAATGACAGGAGGCAAAACTCTTGACTCAAGAAACCCCTTTGAGAACTGTTTTTCTGTGGCCACCTGCTTGTACCATTCATCAGGCTGCTAAAGCCCTTTCTGTGGATTGCAGATTACTGTAGAGGAAAAAAATAAATGGCAAGGGGTGTCACTATAGTTTACAAATGAGTTCCTCTGAAATTTAGGCATCTCTAGTATTTCACCATTTTGTTTCCTGTGCCAAATTTTACCAGACCCACACAGCTGCTGTCTGGCACCACCTCCCAGGCTGGGGCTCTCCAGGCAGCAGGTTGACAAACCTGGTTTACTCATGAATCTGTGTTTCGAGTGTACTGGGTGTGCCTGGATCAAACACTTGTCTTCACTGAGTCTATATTATTTTCATCTTCTATTAAGCATTTCTCTCCCTTGTGCCACTCAACTATACTCCAGATAGTGATTAAAATATGGCATTGCAGCAGAGTAACAGCAAAGGAGCAATTTCTTATTTTCCTCCCTTGATGAACCCTTAGCTGTGTTAATGGAAGCCCTGAATAATATGGTGTGAATTAATCAGCTTGTCTTCTGTTGCTATCACTAGTGAGTGCTTGTGAGAGAAATGTTTCATCTCAGGTGGTCCACCTGGTTTTCTCACTTTCAGAAGGTAAGATTACAAAGTTATACAGCTCTTCAAAAGCAAAGCAAAACAAACCCTAAAAAGCTACTAAAAAGAAGAAGAAAAACCAACTTTCTTTGAGCAAATAAACAAAGATTGAAACTCCAGATTCTCTTGGTATGTGCATCTTTGGGATCCGTGTTGTGGAAAGTGTGATGTCACGGTGGTGGTCTGTGTGCTGCTGAGGGTCACTGATCCGTGGAGTCTTGGCCAGCATGGCGAAGCGCTCCGCTTCCTCTGCTGAAAAATCTCCTTTCCAAACACATGATGTAAGTAAGCTTGCTGGAACGGCTGGAAGATGGAATCTGAATCCTTTTGGTACAACTGAGCAGAGTTTGGTGAGCATGGAAAGAAAAACTTAGGTCCCCATAATATAGAGTTACGTATTTTTTTGTACTGTCAGTGGAAATTAAAAAGCCAAGTTAAATTCATTTGTGAGAGACAAGGTCTCTATATAATAGCAAGACTGAAGTAAATATTCTATTAATCTGTTTTGAAATAGTAAAAATAATTTCATAATTTTCTTCTAGCATAGCTGACAGCAAACATTGTTTCCTTAAGTGTTTAAAATGCAAATAAAATTGCTGTCTGGCTGGTTTTTCTGAATCTGCCTTTCACAGTGTTGCTAGTAGAGAAAGCAGATGTATCAGATGGCAGCTCACAGGGTATGTAGCATCTTTTTTCGCTCTCTGCCTCTTACTGAAAGCTGCCACCACTGAAGGCACTAGACAACATATATTACAGCTTGCATGCCCAAGTCCCATTCCCAAAGCACAGCTGAGTGTCTTGATAGAAAGCAGCTACACAGGCAGGTGCTCAGGCTGTGTGCCTGTGGAGAACTTCACAGCACTGCCTGAAGAATGTGTTCAAGACTTTCAGCTGATCATTATTTTTTCTGGCAGGGTAAGAGAATTCAGCAGTTGTTGGGTTTTTCTTTTTTGTTTGTTTGTTATTTTATTTTATTTTTTTAATGTTGCTCAACTTTAGAAGACTCTAGCTAATAAAATTATTTTGCTGCCCAGGTTTACTATGGATAATGGCTTAAACAGCAGAAGTTTGAATAAGGCAATTATCTGTGAAGGTTAGATCAAGAAAGATTATTAGGGCATTTGTTATTTGCCCATTGTCAGCTAAAGAGGATGCCTTCCATTATACAGGCCAGCAAAACCTTAGGTGTTTTGCAAGAAGAGTCATTGACAGACCTGAGATGCCTGTCAGTTTCAATTGTTGCATATCCTTATCCTTTTCATGCTCCTGGGAACTCCAGGCCTGTGCTCATTATGTTAACCAATGCCTCTTGTTCCCATGTAGAAGTTAATGGTCAGTGCTTTTCCTCTATTACAGTGTGTGTTTTCATTTAGGCCCTCTGTGGTTTCTGATGAATTACACAAATTCAGCCTATTCTGCTTGCACACACAGCAAGCTCTTTGCACATGCATGTAGCTGAAGTAATTTATTTAAAAGCATCCTGGTAAAAATATTTTCCTGGTTTTGTCAGCCACTACTAGTTTTCGATTTTTAGAGTAAATAGTAGTGTTCATTTTGGTAAATCCTCTTTCATTTTCCCTATTTAAAATATATACAGCTGCCCCATGTAAGTAACTTACTGTGCTTTAACCATGACACTGTGACAGCTTTAATGCCCACAATAGCCATGAAAAGCCCAAACATTCTATGAGGGAGGAGCTGTTAAGATCCAAACATGGGGAAAATACACAAGTAGAAATCCCACAGGCTCGAAACAAAGTAAAAAAGGCTGCAGGTGGCAAGAAAAGAATGTTCTTCTAGAAAAATGTCAAAAAAATGTATTATTGCAGGTGATACTCTACCCCTGAAAGAGAAAATGGAATTATTCAAATCAGGCACAACTGATCTGTGTGTTGGAGCCGAAGTACCTAGTTCCAGTTTTTGGGGAATGTGAGAGGAAGGAGATGCCAAATGTCAGCCCACGGACTTACTGTGCTGGAGAGGGTTTTCCCCTGTGTCTGGTTTTGCAGCTTGATACAGTTGTGTAACACTGATAGGAATGTGGTGCTGTGAACAGCACAGACTATCCCAGAGGCTGTCACTCTTCTCAGCACTGGTTTTCTGTCACCGTTTAATTTGGTGACAGCCATGGTGAAGATCAGTGGACTTTGGGATGCCTGGAATTTAATTTTGCATTTTTATCATTCTGTGTTAACTGGGAAACCCAAACAGGTTTTCTCATTTTTCCTTGGTTTTGTGCTGAAAATGGAAAAGCAAATGTGCATTTAGATTTTCTTGAAGCAAATTTAGATATTTTTCTGTGGTATGAATTCAGACAGCTTCTTTGGGAAGATGGTGAAAATTCTGGATGTACGCTGGTAGTGCTGGAAAAAGCAGTGGAGGTGAAATTTTCTTAATGTTTTTCTTACAACAGTAGTTGCTGCAGAACAAACACCATTGGAAAAATTGGAAAGGTGCAAGAGGAGAAGATGATACTGTGTGGAAGATAATTTAGGAATCTACAGTTTATAATAGTGCTGTTATTTACCATGGCATGAAAAGTGTTTAGAGAAGAAGAGCCCCAGCATTTGAACGAGGCTGATGGGGTTTCAGGCAGGTGGTTGCCACTCCTGTGCAGGCTGGTGCACAGTAGCAATTCCACTGAGCTGTCTCACACAGTCTCTGCTTTGCAGAGTACATCAGAATTTGGGTTTTCTTTTGAAGTAGTGTTGAAACTGGCTGTTGTGTAATGACTTGTTTTGACCTTGGAAAGAGTTTTTTTTTTTAATTTAAGATCGTGGTGATACTGGCTGCAGGATGGCAGAATGATTCCTGAGGACATGCTTGTATGTTTTGGTTTTTATTTACTGTCTAGTTTGAGACTGCGAGGAACCATTATGATCCTCTAGTCTGTATGGGAGTTTGCACCCACTAGTTGGGGCTGTTAGCCCCAAAACTTAGGGATGACTTAGTGAAAGTGTTTCTGAAATATAGCAAGACTTTTTTCATCTACCAGAATGTATGAATTGTCTATTGCAAACGTTGATATTTTATTCCAGGTTGTACTTATTTTCCCTCTTAAACCACTTTGCATTTTATTCCTATGCTGATCACTGGTTCCTAGCCCCTGAATCCTGTTACTCCTGCCTTTTGTTGTGCTGCTGAGATCTGCAGTTGAGCTGATTGCTGGTTGTGGGCAAAGGCCTTCTTTCCCTTCAATAAGTTGAGCCAGTTGAGCTCCATTAGGACTACTTTTTATTATTATTGTGTGTGTGACTGCAGCACCTGACTGCCTAAGGCTCTCCTTACATTAAGTGTTAAGCCTGGGCTTGAGCTCTGGGCTTTGGCAGCAATTCCTGCTGCGCTGCTGCTGTTGAGGTTGGAGCCCGACTGCTGCCTTCTCTTTTCGGTTCATGAGGCAGAGTCCAAGATCAGCTGCACAGCAGGTCTGGTAGTGCTGCTGTCCAGGTACTCCTGGAAACCTGCCTTCCAGGAATAGGCATGACAAGGAGAGTGCCATTTGTTTCTGGCATTCTGCCTGTGGAGAAGGGATCTGTCTATGCACTGCATTGAGCCAGGAGAGAATTTACCTTGCCAGGCTTACCCTCCGTGAACTGACAAATTCAGGGTGTGGGTTCTCCGGTGCTCCTCTGAGTGTTTGCAGGCATGGCACACACTTCTGGATGCCTTTAGATGGGAAAAAGTCTCCTCTGTGGCATACTCAGGTTTGGGACATAAACCCAGGAGGATGGCCCTGATCTCAGACAAATGAGAGAACCGACCAAGACAGGATCGACTGTGTCAGTCCAGTGCCCCATCATACTGAAAGCATAACGATTGTCAACGTAGCTCTGCAAGTGTAAGGGTAGCAGATTTCAGATTTCTTTTACTTTAAAAACAAAAAAGAAAAAAAAAAAAAGACAGCAGAGGCTAAAGCCACACCCTTAAGAAGATCCAGAAATAGATAGTAGGGCTGTCATCCTGTATTGAAGTGAGGTAGAAGTAGATTTGTTAAGTGCATGACAAGTGGATGGGATAGGCTATTAAAAGGACGGTGAACAGCTTGTGCTTCATGTGATAGAAAACAGAACTAGCAAAGAAGGGTGATGTGGGTAGAGGAATAAGCTGGGAAAATTACTTTTGGAGTACTGTATAAGTAGGACAAGATTGATTTAGTTGAAACCAGATGAAAAGGTGGATTGCAAAGCTTATGTTCCAGACTGTAGTTTTACAGTTCAATAAGTGTCATAATATCAATGTCCTGCTTTGAAAACATACTTAATAAGTTTATGAACTTCTGTTCATCTCTAAACTTCTGGGTTTGGTTGCTGAGAAGTGTAAATTACCCTTTTCCACTCCACACGTCAGTTTGAGCATAGGTAACAAGACTTCCTTCTGGGAGGAGACAGGATGCCTTCTAGGCTTGAATATCTTTCCTGTTCCTAGCTTATATGTATGTAAATTAAAAAATATTGATTTTGGATGGTAGCTCATGAGATGCAAAGATAACCTAAAATGGTGTTTTCATTGTGTGATCCCATCTGATACAAAGCATAGGATGAGCCATATGATGGGACTGGGGTTAAGTCTCCTCCCCAGCTTCTGGCATCTTTCTTGCAGCTTTCTTTGGGAAGATAAACAGTGATGCTGACAGGTTACGTATGTGAAGGCATTCACGTTGCCTTAAGAGATCCTCGCCTGATGAATTCAGGGCCATCCAAGAAATTAGAAGAGACTCCCTTGGCCCCCACATTAGACTTTCCTGTTTGGTTTTTTGGTTTGTTTTTTCTTTTTTTAAGGAAAAAGTAAGCCTCTAAAAAACTCCTTTCACGTTGAATATGTCTTAAAAAAATAATTATTCCACCTTTTAATGAGGAGAGTTTGCTTCTGGATTTCAGATCGAGGGATGTTCTGTGCCTCTACTGTCCTCTATCCTCAGAATAGTTATGAAGGTGCTGGTCTACAGAAAACTTCCTGCTGCAAGGTGAGAGCAGAGTAGGTAAATGCTTCATGTCTGCTAGCAAAGTACTAAATCATGATTTCCTTCTGAACCTTGCCATCAAGGACATCCCAAAAGGAGAGTGGGAATTCCCAGCCAAAGGCTGCCATTTCAGTTGGTAGCTAACAAGATCTTACAGACATCAAAAAATAAATGAGGTTCCCTGCTCCAGTTGCAGCAACAGCCATAGAGCTTCAAAGTGGTCACAGGTGTGGAAATTTGAGGTCTCTTTATAGAGATTGAGATAAAAAGGGGTTCTCTAAAGCCTTGGATGTAAGTTTCTGATCTGAAGAGTGGTGAGTAATGCAATTGCTGGGAGGTATCTTTGACTTTGCCTGGAGAATGCTAACAAGCAATCAAAATGCTTGCCCACAGCCAAACTGTTTTTTCCCTTTCCACTCCTTAGAATAATAAAAAGCATTACACACAAACCCCACTTTTAATGCAACATGTGGGTGAAGTTCCAGGCTATTGTGTATAAAACTCAGTCCCAATTCCAGCAATAATTATAACTTGTTCCTCTCTCTCTCCCCTGTTGTTTGGTGACACCGCAGGAAGTGATGCAAAGTTCTCTGTTTGTGCATGTATTAACTTAGGTTGAATATATCTAATCTCTTGATTTTCTTTCTTTTCCTGTCAAAGTCTCAGCTGTAGTACTTTGGAATTGGAAACTTTTAACATTTAGCTTCAATGTTTTGTCTGTTTTCAGTTCTGTTAGAAGCTAGTTCTACTGCATGTGGATGTTTTGCTTCTTTTCTGTTTATAATGCAATCTGACATTTGTTTTCCTCTTTCTCTTGAGGCTGATTTTGTTCATATTACAGTTTCCTTGCAACACATGTTTTCTCATTTTCTAGTCTGCTGTTTTTGAGGCCATCAGCAGTTTAGGCTGTGAGGTCCTGCCCTTGTCTATACTTGATAGAAAAAGCATACTGAATACCACTAAAAATTCATAATTTGCTGCCAGCTATCTGTGGTAACCTTGACATCTCTTGTTTGATCATAAGGGCTCCAGCAATAATTGCTGAATATAAAAGGGTTTTTAGCATTGCCTTTGTATGTGGGGTGTGAGAAAGTCCAAGGCTTTTTATTTATGCTGGTATATTACACCATATAATTGCATCCATCTTTTGATCTGTGGTATGAATTAGCTCCATTGAAAACATGTTTTCTATTTTTAAATCGGCTGTCTTGATCCGAGTTCTTGAAACAATCTGCTTTTTGGTCTTGTTTTTGTGTATATTTTCCATATTGTGCTGGGTTGAATATAATTGTTGACATACTGGTTTTCAGTGTTTTTCCCTTACTGTTTTCTCTATTCTGTATAAATCTCTTCATGTTTTATATTACACTGTTTTATTTATCTGGATCAAGTATTTAACTTATTTCATATCTGATAATTTCACAGTTCATAGCGTTCGATGGTGAAGTGCTGTTAGCCAATGTTAGAAAGGTAGAGTGGAGATTTGGGGACCTTAGTGCCATTTTTTCATTTGACTTAACAGAATATTCTGTATACAGGGTGGTTGGACTGAAAGCCCAGAGCTCCAGTAATTTATGAAGTCAGTAGGGATGCAGAGGGATCTTCTTGAAACTCAGATCATAGGTGGGGTGATCTCTGCAGAATCCTACTTTTCTCCACTGGTCAGTAGCCTAGTCTCAGTTTTTCTTTTGAGTGAGTGAATTGCAAATCTGAGGTTAAAAGGGATTTATAAGGCCCAGGTTAGTGCTTCCAAGGAGCATTATATTCTTGGTTTTTCTGTGGCTCTTGTGATGCTCACAGAAACATGAACTGTGCTACCAGCAGGGCAGGGCTGCTGTCCCTGTGAGTTTTCCTGTGTTCCTCAACCCAAAATCATTTGCTGTCCTCTTATGCATGATGGTCTTTTCACCTGCTCTGTATAGCAGCTTCTGGTATAGAAGAGCTATATAGAGCCCTGGTTTGGGATGAGGACTTTTCTTTGTCATAAAATACTAAGACAAAATGGTATGTGTCAAGTTTGGCACAGCAGGAAAATACCAGATATTCCAAGTATTTGTTTCATGCTTCATCCATTAGATGGTCCTTCTTGATTTAAGACTCTTGCCTTGCCCTGCCTGTGGTTGTAATGTGTGTTGAGAGTGCATTTGTGTGTGCATTTTTTTCCTTTGCAGTCGTTCTGAGGTGTGTGCTTGCTGGGTTTTTTTTAATCAGTTCATGTTGATTCTTATCTAATGTTTGTATAATAGTTTGGGGTTGATGTAATCATTGCTACATGTATTTCATTAAGAGATGTGTGTGTACTTAGGTGTTTGCATAATTCATGAAGTCAAGTATGTTCACATACCCCTTGTTAGCACGTGAGTGCATGTAGTAAAAAAGTACTTCTCTTCTTTGTATCAGTGGCTCATTGGGAAAGGTGCACTGCATTTATTTGACATGTATATATGTAAAAAACCCACAAGTTCCACCATTTATTTTCTTTCTTCTACGCCCACCTCGAAAACGTAAAGAAAAACACACACTTCTGCTAAGGTTCTAGGATAGTTTATTTTTTTATTCAGCCATTAGTTTATTCATTCAGGAGTTGTACACTGGGAAAAAAAGTGCATCCATTAGACAGTGAGGGCTTTATTTATGAGGGGGGTGGTGTTTCAAAGGGAAGGCTGTCAAGTCCCAAAAGAGCCTTTCATGGTGTATTCTCAGCGTGCTTCTGAGGCCACTGCTCTGCTCATCAGGAGGAGAGGCAGAAATGTGGGCTTTACAGAGCAACTGTGTGTTTCACTGGTCCCTGTGCTCACTGACGTTTATTTACATATTGGGAGAGTAAATGGGTAGAACAGATGGCAACCAGACATTTGGTGGTTCTGTTCCCGTATGCTCCTCAGGGGTCTTGCGTTCAGTTATGGCAAAAAGCTTGTCCTATAGGGAGAAGAAAAAACCCAGGAGTCTGGTCAGAACTATGAAATGCTTGTTGGGTTGTTGCATTAGTGACAGATTAAAGCATTTAGTAAAATGTGAAATAATTACAAGGTTTGTTTTACAATTCCAGATAGTCATTCCTTAGTATAAGACTATTGGGGTGTCAGTCTCTCATTTTATTATTTCTTATTTTCACCACTGGAGCGAATACATCTAGATTTGAAGCTGGCAATCTCTTCCTTCTATAAAGTGAGTTTGAAAAGTACAGGTCTATTTATATGGGTCTTGAATACCTTTTGGCCTTTTCTGTAAACGTCGTAATTCATTCACACTCTTGTAAAAACAGAATATCTGAAAATTTTGCAGGATTTTCCAGGATATTTAATATGTGTTTCTTCACAGTTTACAGTTGTGAAGCGGGAGATTTGCTTCCACACCAAACTGAATTTTTTTCTTATTTTCTTTATACACCCTGGAATGTTGGAGCAGGGCTGCTCCAGAGTGCTGGGTAACTTGTTTTAGTGGTTTTGGTTGTTGGGGTTTTTTCCAATGTGTGCATGTTGGGCTTTTTTAGAGAAGTGCTAATTAAAACACTTTTCTTGGGCAAAACCGTAATATAAAATACACATTTTGAAAATATATTTAAAGGAGTGATGCAAGTCAGGTTTGGAATGTGTAAAATTCTCAACCTGCAGATTGT
Organism: Sialia sialis; assembly: GCA_009812075.1. Lineage (NCBI taxonomy): Eukaryota > Metazoa > Chordata > Aves > Passeriformes > Turdidae > Sialia > Sialia sialis. The sequence continues at coordinate 7,031,633 of VRYO01002482.1, read as the reverse complement.
TCCTTCCTGTGAAGCAGCCAGGTGTTTCTCAGTAAAGTGGGGAGAAATCACATGAAAATGGAAGAGCTTGACCTTTTGCACAGCATGCCAAATCAGCAGCTCCAACAGTTTGTGACATGGTGAATTGCAATGCCTTGTTGGTAAACACGCAAAACTGCCTAGCAGTTATAGAAGAACTTGCCAAATAATGTTAATACCAGACCTCAGCTAATCTCAACTACAATGAGGAATTTCCTAGTGTTAGATAAAGTCTGTAAAGCAAACTTTTCTGTAATAAACCTTTCTGGAATGAGAGGTCAATCCTGAAATAGTTTGCTTTAAACCAAGATAGTTTTCAAAAGTAAGAATTAGTGATTGATCCTCCATAGATTAACTCAGGTTTTTCTAAGTATTGTCTAATGCCCTGCATTAAATATTGTCTTTTAAAAAGACAAAGCTAGGCAGTTGTGTCACACTGCAGGGAGGCTTAGCATGGGAAATGGTAGCAGAGAAAGTGAAAATGGTAACTGTCAGGAAAGAAACACTGTCTTCTGAAGAGGCCTTTAGAAGGTTGATCATTAACAAAAAGTGGAAATTTGTTACTTTTCTGTAGGCCATGCTGCACAAATATTATGTTAGGATTAGTTTAAATGAAGTTAATTGCTGAACTCGTAAGTTTTTGGCAGCATATTCCACAACACATGTGAAATACAGAATTTTTTTTCTAAATAAGAGTTTTTTAGCTGGATATATTGATAGTGTGCGCCATTAAGGAAGCTTCTGTGTCTTGCTCAATATGTGACAATGTTCCTGTGATCTGGGCAGCAGTTCCCTTAAAAACTGTATAAGGGACTTTGGAATCCTTTGAGATTAAAATTAAGTGCAGGCCTCCTATTAAATAGGATCTAATGTCCCCTTTTTTTTTTCCCTTGTAATATGAAGTATTGCTGGTTTTAGGAAATGTATTTCTAAACTGAGCCCACCATCGCAGTGCAATTACTGAGTAAATCACATCCTAGATAGTCTTTGTTTTTTTTGTCCCCCAATAAAGTAACATAGTTTAAATATCTTTTCCAGCGGTTTGTAGCCAGATGCAAAGTCAGCTAAAAAAGAGTTTCTTCAGAAAGATTTCTTTTCTACATCATTATATAACTAAAAGTAGCTGTTGAAAATACTGCAGAATTTCTTGTTGATCTTAAGAGCCAGGGCTGCTATGTCCTTAGGAGCAGATGAAGACAATTTAGATGGTCACTTACTCTTTATGGTCCAAAGCTGGATAAGCATTAACCAAAAAACAGTAACAGCAGGACTCAAGAAAAGTGCACTGGTAAAAACCAGGAGCTATTTTTGGCAGTGGTAAATTTAGGAAAAAAATTAAGAAAAAAGTGTGTATTTCTTTTTGGGTCCTCAGATGCTAGTCCATGTGTGGCAAATTGTATCTCTGAAAGGTTTGCTGTTTTTTTTTCCTTCCATGACAGACTGATGTCTTGGTGTTGAGCTGCGATCTGATCACAGATGTTGATTTATATGAAGTTGTGGATCTCTTTCGGACACATGATGCTACTCTGTCCATGTTGATGAAGAAAACTCATGAACCAACAGAAGTGGTACCAGGACAGAAAGGGAAAAAAAAGCCAGGTATGTAGGTAGGAATACATATTTATTAATAAATTATAGAGAAACCACTGGTATGTATGATGTGTTTAGTTACCAATCCCAGAGCAAAAGAAATAAAAAAGGCACAGATACCCTGTTTTTCCTCAGATTCCCTGGTGAGGGTGTGACTTGGTTTTTTCCAGCTCAGAGTTAAGCATTAGACTCATGTAATCTTGCAGGCTGTGATCCAAAGCTCACAAGAGTTAAGGGAAAAGCTCCAGGTGACTTCAGTGCATTTTGGATGAAACCCTGAATTTTTGTTATATATGAACATTAAAACTGTTAGTTTTTTCAAGAGCACTAAGCATCAGCACCAGCTGGGAATTTTACACTGACTGTAGGGACCAGCACTAGATGGGTAGCAAACACTTCTAGAAATTCTCCCCTCTCATGCTATATAGTGAATTCTTCTGAAATCATATCCAGGAGCCTCTTGCTAGGCAAAACTCCCACTGATTTCAAGAAGTTGATTAGATGCTTATCTTGTCCCTCTTACCATAATATCTTAGTTAGTGCCTTGTAATCTTTAATGTATCTGTTCTCACAACACTGCTGTAAGGCAAAACAGGGCTATTATACCCATTTTACTTATATCCTAAAAATACTAAATACCACACAGTTGTTCCCACACCATACGTCTCATTTTCTTTTAATGATATGTTAAAATGCTGAGCCTTGATTATTGTCAGTTTGGGTCCTGGTCCTTGATTAAAGCTCAGAGGCATTACTGGAATACAGGTAAACTGTTTGAGAGAAGAGTGAAATGCAAGCCAACAGTTGTCTGAAAGTGGAGGAAATACCTTTTTAAAAACTTCTTAAGCTCTGCATGAAGATTTTTCTGAAGCAACATGTAAAGTTAGTAGGGCTGAAAGCATTTAGTACTTGGGCTGTCAAACAGCTCTACCTCCCCTATTTTTGAAAAGGCAGTGTAAGTGTTAATGGCACATAAAACATTGTCAAGAGCACTGCTACAGCACAGAGTTGAGCATTCAGGAGTTGTAAACTAATGAGTCTATGGTTAAACATCATAGAGCTGCCCAGCATGTGAGCTCTAAGCACACAGGGTGGGGGTGAGGAGGTCTGTGAGGATAAACAAGATTATCTGAAGACTCTTTGCAAATATAAACAAATCAGATTGTACATGCATTTTAATTTGCTTTTTTTTTGTCTGTGCTTGACTTTGTAGCATAACTCTGCCTACATGACTTCCTAAAATTCACGTATGTTTTTTCAGACCTGTAAAAGACCAAACTTGAAAAGACTAAAATTCCTTTATGGAGAAGTGTTTTGTCACCTCTGGTGTTTTTCTGTGGGCTCAATCCTAAGATCTCCCACCCAATGCACCACTTGAGTTGTCATGGACAGCACTAGTGACATGTTTCCTGTGAACTGCCTCAGATAAAACATGAACCCTACCAGGCGTGTTTCAGTAAGTTGTTAAAAGCAGAGGAGTGCCGAGACAGGAATTTTAGGTTCTTCTCCAGGTTCTGGAGGAGGGAAGTACATTTTAGGGAGCACCAGACCCTCCTGGCTTTCATTCCTGCTTGCACCCTGTTGCTGTCAACATTACCTTGGCTCATCAATCTTTATCTTCCTATGCTGCCACCAGCCTCCATTCTTATTCTCTTTTCTTAGTTTCCTTCCTCAAGGATCCTTGCTGAGAGCCTGGCTTTTCTTTAGAGCATATATTATATAAAAATATATCTTAAAGAGCTTATACTGCTCTTTTCTTTCACTGCCAGTTTCCTTCTTCTATTCCATTTCTGACTTACTGTCTTCATCTGGTTAATTTATCTGCCTGTAGTCTGTTCTCTTCTGATTCCTGTCCCATTCAGTGTCCTTTAAAAGACAGTCACAGTTTCAAGTAGTTTTCAGGGACTGCTTTCTCTCCCTTCTAGCCTGTCTTGCAGAATCCTTGTTTTTATGTTTTTTTATTTCCCCTCATCCCTGTGAGTTAGACTTTTATTTCCTCCTAAAAAACAGACTACAAAAAGTTAATCTGTTAAATTCTTTCCCCTGGAACAGTCATCGCAGCATAGCTGTGGAACCTCGTGGCTTGTGTGCTTTGCTTGCACCACCTGATGGTACAGAAAACCTTAGGTAGCACCTTCTATTTGATCAGTCCCAGGAGCTGAGGAATTGGAGCAATCTAGAGAAGAACACAGCATGTATTCTGCATGTGTACCTGCAGTTTTTCAAAGATTGATTAGAGCTTTTCAAGGGAAAGGACACCAAACCATTTCTGCTTACGCTAAACACTTTTTTTTCCCTTAGCCTTAGAACCAGCTGAATGGTTTTTGCTGAAGTACTTCAAATGTTCCTCTTAAGCCAGGCACCTGGCATTGGAAATTGCATCCCAGGCAGTTAAAACTTGGTGAAGCTTATAAGCACCCAAAGACAAGATATTTACGTGGAGTATGTTAGGCAGTTTCTCATAGTAGGTGGCACTATTTGCTCCTTCCCTAAATTGTGACATATACAGGTTTTTCTGCACTTGGACTCTACTGTTCAAGTGTTTGGATTAGAAAATGGATGCCATGACAAGCCACTAGATCTTTTTTCACTGTTTCTACAAAGCAATTCATTTTTTGAGAAGGATCAACAAGGTTTTATTCCGCATACGTCATGGAATCTGATACAAAGTTGTTGCTTATGGGGTATTATTGAACACTCAAGAACTGTGATATAAAGAATAGTTCTTAAATTAGCATAAATTGCAGTGTGTTAAGTGCTATAAATTCATCCTGATGGTTTCCTGCAATGTTTGACTCAGCTGCAAATTACAGGGTCAGGTTCATTGGGTTTTATATTTAGGGGATCATATATTGACGATAATAATCTCATTGGCTTTTCAAATTGAGCAGTAAGAGCAATGGCAGTTAAAAAAACCCACAACACGAAACTGCTAGTCAATGGTAGTAACCCAAATAAACAGAGAGTGTCAGGAATTCAGATACCCAAAATGGAGCTGTGTGCTTAAAGATGACCTGCAAGGGATGGAGTGGAAAATAGTGTCTGAACCTTTCTGTGAAGAAAGGCAGAAAAGATGGGGATGGTGACTCTTTCCTGCTTATTTTTCTTGTCTTGAAAGTGGCAAGCATGTCATCACTGGTATTCTCTGCGTTTGGTGGTCTTGAAGGCTGCATCCTGTGAAATCCTCTCCATTTAATTCGAAGGGTGGGGATACTGAATCTATAACAAGGATGTCTTTTTCTCAAATGTCAATGAATAATGATTGATTAAAAAGCATTTTTAAAAATATGACTGAGACTTATTTATTTTTTTCTCACCAAAGTGCTTAACATTCTCTTGTGATATAATTTCTTTAAATCATAAAAGCCCTTAAAATTAATGGGGCTCTAATTTGTAAGATAATTAATAAATTGCAATAGCAGTGTCGAGTCCTTATTTATCTACTGTGAGGGGGCAAAACACATCATCCTTTTCATTTTTATACTTCAAATGATTTAAAGTTCCTGTCACTTTAACATTTTTCTCATACTTCCTTGCAGGGGTTTTGTGAACTAGTTATGTGTCTGCTTTTCCATTATTTTTTTCCTTGCTAAGTGATGCCAGTGGGATTTGAAACATCACCATTGAACCTCTGGATAATTGATTTTAATGTACAGTGATTTCACGATTATGAGCCGCACCTGAATATAAGCCGCACTTCCGGGTAGCTGGGAAGACCATGGGGTTTGTCCATATATAAGCCGCACCCGAATATAAACCGCACCCTTTTTTTTTTTTT
>VRYO01002482.1:6985511-7025213 GCA_009812075.1 Sialia sialis | reverse complement strand
GGGAGAAACCTGAACTGGTATCTTACAAAAATCCCTCAATGCACTCTAGTTTCACTCTTTGTGTCTTACCTATCCACACAAGCAGGAGCAACAGGTTTGGTGTCAGTCATGTGCTTGGTCCTGCTCTCATCAAGTTGTTTTTTTCCCTTTTTCCCATTGCATAGTTTTGGTGTAGCAGTGTAATGTATTATTTAAAAACAGCCAGGAGATGGGCAGGCAGGACCTGAACTTTTAGAGAAGTGCTGGTGCCTCGATGAAGGAAAGTCAATCACTGTTGTATTTCTGTTAGGAGACCCCAGTTAGGTGGCAGAGGTGAGGGCTCATTTGCCTCTAATCTCAAACTTCACTGCCCTCCACAGAATGAAAATAGGCACTGCTTTCAAGACTTACTCTGAGTTTTGACAGCCAGTAAGCTTTAATGTAATTGTTCTTCTCATGGTGTTAGATGTTCAAGCCTCTTTTGTGTTTCTCTGCTGTGTAATGAATTCTTGAGAAGGGTTGGGGGCTTTTCTGAAGGGGATATGTTTGGTCACTTACATCAAAGATTGCACAGGTGAACTTTCAACATCTGAGCAGATGTGACTGTTTTAACAGTAGTTATTACTGTGGTAACTCTGAAAGAGCTGGTATAAGTAAAGCAAGGGATGGGCCTGAACTGGGAAAAATAAAGTTAAAAATAGTTTGTCTGAAAAAGATCTTAGAGAATTAGCTACTTCTAGGATATGTTGTTACTCCAGTATGGTTAAAGGCATAGAACATAGGAGATCAAATATGTGCCAGTTTTCCCAAAATAATAGTATTTATTGGGAGAAAAAATATATTTATGTTAAAATTGTGCAGTGGCTTACCCGTACAGCCTGTGTCTGCAAAGATCAGTGTATGGCTGCCACCGGTGTGATAGTTCAACTACAGAATGATAATTAGAATAAGCTGCCACCACTGTATTGAGATGTTGTGGAAAACTGTTAAAAAAAAGAAGTGCTTTGCAGGCCAAAGTCCCTGCTGATGCAGTCACTGATTGCAGGAGATATAGACTGCCACAATAATACACGTGAGTGTTAGGTATTCTCTTGGTGGACAGTTTTATAAAAAGATACTAAACCAAGTGAACCCTTCCAGAAACATCCATGGTAGAAGTCTCAGAATCTATACTTTTATGTGTGTTTGTGATTTATGTATTGATATTTGTCTAAAATAGGTGAGTTTCAAAATACTTACGTCTTAACTGAAATCACAGTCCTCTCCAGACCCCCTATGTGGAGTGACATTATGAGAAGAAGCAGTTGAAGAACTCACTATTTGCCTTGTTGTTAATTCAGGAAGCAAGGATTTTTATTAAAAAAAAAAAGAAAAGAAAAGGAAAGCGCAGCTCAAAATTGAGTGTTGAATGTTGGACATCTGTAGTTGGCATCTTCATAAAAAGGATGCAAAAACTTTTCAAGGCCAGTGTTTTGAATGCCATGATATATATCAGCTACCCCAACTGACAAGAAGTTGAAAAAGTTATCAATAGTGTTTATTAAATTCATGGATTTGCCGGGATAGCCAGATTTCATATTTTGGGGGTGGTTGATGGTCCCATTTGTCTTTCCAACCTACATTAAAATGGGGTTATATAATGATTTTGTTTGATTTTTCTACTTCAGTGGAGCAACGTGACTTCATTGGAGTGGATGACACAGGAAAAAGATTGCTCTTCATGGCTAATGAAGCTGACTTGGATGAAGAACTTGTCATTAAAAGATCCATCCTTCAGAAGTAAGTTCATGAGTCCTTGTAATAGAAACTGAACTTGGCATGATAAAAAATACTTATGTAGTAGGAGAGATGGTTAAAGACAAAAGTAGGATGAGGAGGGAGGAGGAAAAGCCACTTTTGCAATATTCAGGGAGCAGTATTTTATTATTTATTACATCATTGGAACCATTTGATAGCCTTGTTTTATAGCTTTATTAGGAAAAAATCCAGGGAAAGAAAAGGAATGCATGAAAAGGTAACTCTTATTGAAATGAAACCTATATGGCAATAGGTGAGATACAGTTTAAATTCAGAGATTGTGAAGTGTTAGACCTATGTCCATAAATGAAATAAATGAAATGGTTGAGTCCCAAATGGATTTGCAGAGTATCCATGAGAGGTTCTCAGGATTTCATGACCTTCTCATGCATTTAAGACACAAAATATCAGCTGTCTTTCCAGGCTCCAAAAGATTCATTAGAGAAACCATGCTATATCCACCACTAAACTTCGCTGGGGACTTGGATGAATTTATCAAATATGCCAGACAAGCTGATCTTTCTGCATGGTGTAATTCATATCCATTAGTAGGAGAAGGAAAGATGAGTTGTTCTTTATGCTCTCCAGTACAGTGATTTTAATTTTCTCAGGCACACGTTGTCTGACGTGTTCTGTGCAAAGCTGTGTTGGCTCCTTGAGAGGCCAACCTTTGTAGTCTGTCCCAGGCTGACAGTCAGACTTTCACCTCTGTGAGATGAGACACCTGTGGAACAGCTATTTGAGAGCTGGGAATCCATCCATGTGGACCTTTTAAGTCAAGGATGCAGACATCTGGGGTCTCCTCTCAGATAAATCTCTGCTGTGAAAATGCCTCTGGTGTGTGCTGTAGGCCACAGCTCAGTGTAATCTTTCTTTGAACATCCTGCTACCAGATGTGAGGGAGATGCTCTGTGCCCATGGAAAGATGACACCTCCTCTGCTCCAGTTTAAGGATTGTCCTAGAAGGAAGGTGATCAGGAGTGGGCTCTGTTAACTGTTGTAAGGAAGGAGCCTGTCCCAGCATGTTTCCACTGTCTCTCCTGGGCTTATCTTGGCGTGGCAGGCACCAAGCTGCAGGCGTGCCTTCTGTACATACACAGCAGCTGATTTGTATAGAATAGGAAATTCATCACTGATGCACTCTGTGGGTTTGTGCACATGAAGACTAATAGATCTATTTTGGGCTAGGGGAGGAATATTTTATCTACTCTTGGTGACAAGCTTGTCTTTATGGCTTCCTCCTGGCACTAGAGGGTGGCTGTGGTATAATGACTTATAAATTGCTATAACATATGTGATCTTAGTTGACCCCTGATTTTACAGGTTCATCTAAACAGAGGATTCTCATTCCTGTAGCTAAATTAATCAGGCTTTATCCTGCAGGCTAAACTTTGCCCTTGGTAGCACCTGTTCAGTTACGTTGTCTTCAGCAGATCTTGAGCATAGCTGTTAGGGATTTGGTAAATAGAGTGTTGATGATTTACAGGTGGCATAAAAATCTGTCTCCCTGATTTCTTATGTGAACAGCTATGAAAGCGAATGTGAAGTGTTAAGCTCCCTCCAAAGCAGAGATGCTAGGATAGTGTAGAAAAACAAAAAGAGATCTGCTAAGTGTTAAAAAGAATAAAAAATAAATTTACAAGATGCTTTGAAGCATCAAGCAGACGTATTGGGCCAGTACCCACCTGGGTGAGCCTCTAAAATCTGAAACAGCCAACTGGTGATGGTGTACTCTCTCTGTCCTACAGCTGCCATCTTTGGGAAGCTATGAGGGAAGCAAAATATATATGGAAATCATCAAGTAATTTCATTTAAGGCAAATCCAGGGTAGCAATAACTGTGGGAGTTCTAGGAGGACAAAGTGTTGGCAGCTAATGGTGTTTTAACCATGGAGTTGTCTAGACCTGCTCAACTCCTGATTTTCTCATGTGAGAAACAAAAGTGACGCTTGAAACAATCTTTGAAGTCTTTTTTTAATACATCATAGTAAAGAAAGAGAAAAAAAAAAAAAAGCCAAGCTCAATCTCATTTTCTTTGTGGATCACTTGATGTGACTGACTTTCAGCTGCCATGTTAGCTGTTTCTTGCTCTGGACTTTGTTTTGATGAAATAACAGACTTTGTGGCAATATGGTGGGAGAATTTCCAGTACACTCATTTGTTCCTCTGTAAAATACAATAGACATCTTGAGGGTGTTGCTTTTGTTTGTTTTGCTTTTAATGGTCCCTTTGAAGGGCTGTAGTGGTCTTGTTACATGAACTCTAGAACTCCTCCAGTGCTTGTTTTGTTCTTCAGATCCTTTTTCTATTTTCTTTTTCCTCTCTCTTTTTAAGGAGGGGAGTGGAAGGCGGAACGGGGAGGGAATGGTGGAAGGAATGGGAGGAGGGAAGATGAGCTTTTCTTTAAAGCTAGGAATCTTGTTACTGGTAAAAATCTAGACCCCATACAGAAACGGTTCAAAGGCCCTTTGGCTTCCCTTCCTCACAGGAGGGAAGTTATGTTGACAAAACATGCAAAACTGTAGAACGCTAATTTAAATCCTTGAAGAAAAACCTTTTTCCTGACCTTTGCCTTCTTCCTATCATTGGATTTCATGCTCTTCACTTTCCTGCCATAAAAGAGCAGCTGGTGAGGAGGGACTGGGGAAAACACACATTCTCCTGAGTACCTTTTGAGTATTACTTTTTTTTTTTTTTGCTTTTGACTCGGGTGTCTTGTAGTAATGCAAGTGTTACAGAGTGAAACGTTTTAGTGGAATTTCCAAGCTCATGGTGTAGCCTGTTATTCTGTTTCTCAGTTTGGTTAGGATTTCTTTTCCAGATTTGTTGTTTTGATTTGTGTTGTGGTTTTTTAAGTCATGGATAGCCATTTTGGGTTTGGGATTGCATCTCCTTGTAACACCACAGAAAGAAGTCTGGATTTTCCTCCTTTGCTTGCCAGAGCAAATCTGGCAAAGCTTTCAACTTGGCAGGTAAAATTATCCTTATTTTCCCTGTGCTGTTAATCACCCTGATGACAAGTCCCACAGGTAGCATCCTCCCTCAGTAAACAAGTGGAAAACAATATCAAATACATCTATTCAGGCACGTTTTGGAGTGCAACAGGCTGAGCCAAAAGACAAATTTATTGGTGGTGCCTAGAGAGACTAATGCTGCTGGGGAAAGCATTTTCAAGGAAATGGTTCCCTGTTTGGGTAATGAGAGCTTATAAAAAGCCATGAACAGCCTGTGCATGTCATTCACTTTGGCAAATAGCTGCAAGATGAGATACTAGAATGAGAGAAATACAGTTTGGGGACGTTTCAAAACCAGCTTAGGGCTCTTTGAAGAGAAAAAAATAAAGTTATGTGCTCATCCCTGGAGCCTGGTTTTGCCAGTGACATCTCTCTGACTTGGGTCTTGACAGGATGAAGGAGTGAGGAAATGATGAGAATTCCATAGCGGCTGCCTCTGCTTTGGGAGGGGGCAAAGGTATTTGTTTTCAAAGCACAATTACAATGGACAGGGAGCTTTTTGCTCCACCTCTGATATTTATGGTCATGCAAAGTGAAACAGTAAAAGACACCTGTTGGAGCAGGTCTAAATTTGGAGTGTTTCCTTTTAAGATCTTGTGGGCTGTGTAAGGGTGAGTTCAGCCTTCGTGGGTGTTCTGTCTGCACAGATGCAGGTGCAGGGCTTCTCCTACAGAAGATGTTAATAAATCACCATGACAATTCCAGCTACTTATTACCTCATGTGCTTCAGACAGAAAGGAATACTTCATCTATAAATATATATAGTACTAACGTTAGTAACCTTGAAGTAACAATGCAGATCTGTTTCTAACGTAATTTAATAAAAAGAGGGGGTAAGATTGGGAAGTTTTTTCTTCCTTTTCTCCTTGCATTATGAGTAAAAAGGAATGGTGTAGTATAATTTCAAAAATCAGCATTGCTAAGTGGGTAGGTAATGGGAGCTCAGAAACAGCTTTGATACACTTGATTTCCTTTCTGTTGCCTTGGGATATTGTCCTTTTTTTTTTTTTTTTTTTTTTTTTTTTCCTGCTGATAATTTGTTTTAAGTGAGTGGATCATATATAAACACACTGCAACTTCCTTAATGTTCCTGCCCTCTAAAAATGTTTTTCTTGGGAAATTGGCGTCTCTGAAATACTCTGCAGCTCCTATGGTGGCTCTTTTTTTCTTTTAAAATCTATTTCCTTTAGAAAACCTGGGAATGACACTGGTATAGGCAGATGCTCTGCAGTGTGAGACATCCTAAACTAGATCATGGGCAGATGTCCTGTACCAGATCCAGCTGGTGAAGGGGCCCACCACCCCGAGCTTATGCCAGCTGGACATACAGTTGAGTACTCTCTATAAGCCACATGTGTCAAAAAGAGCTTCATGACTTCTGATAGGTTAAACAGCAGGACTTTGCTAACTTGGTTGTGTTTTCTTTGTGCATTTGGGAGATGTCCCCACAAGCAGTGCCTCTGGCAGGGAAGAGGGGGATGCACTAATGCAACTCAATAGGAAAATCCTGAGTAACAATTCAGGACAGACCAGGGAGCAAAAACTCTTTGTTGAAATTAATACATCCCAGCTTTGGTGGTGGTCTTCTCTTTGAAAAATCAGGAGTTTTCACTGTTAGCAAATTTTTCTAAGTTTCCTTTGCATTTAAGTGGTATTTTGAGAAATACCATAGGAGGTTGTTGGATATAACTTCTTTTCTCTAAAATGTGACTTCTATAGAGTGATGTCTTTTCTGTTGATCCAAATCTGCTCTTTCAATTAGTCCAGGTCTGCTCTTCTCACAAATAAAAATAAAATTTTCTGACTAGCATCCAGAAAATAAGTGAGGTTTTTTTCTGGCTCCTCTAAGAAAAAATAGAAATTGTATGTGTTGATTTAGGTAATAATCCTTTTACAGATGCACAAACCAGAAAAGAATCTGGTTCCTCTTCCCAGAATTGAATTGGTTTCACAGTACTAATAGGAATTTAGAAAGCTGTAAAAAGTTATTTAAGCCAGTAAAGCAAGCAGATTTGACTGAATCAAAACAGAGGAACTAAGTCTATTGAATAAAAGGGTGTGACTTTTACACACTAACTTCTCAAACTATAATCACAATTTTAAAATGATGATGTAGCTTTAATCGTATTTCTTTAGAAAAGAAGATTTTGCTGAACATTTCAGAAAAAGATATTGACCCAAGAGTTGTTGTTTGGGACATGAATTTGGAGTAGATATTCTCAGGATGCCCTGAGTAGGTCTTGCATGCCTGTATAATTTCTCAATTCACTAAGAGTAGCTGCTGTAGCTAAAAGGCATTCATTTTCTCGGAATGTTTTCCCTTTTTATTATGCATTTAAACTTTGCTCAACTTGTTCTGTTTTTTCTGTAAATTCGTTAGGGATGAGTGTAGCCTTTAACTTCAGAAACAGAGTCTCTTTAAAATTATTTACTATTTCTAAAATCAATATAGCCAGATATAACAAAAACTCTTTTATTTGGTGCTTTTATAGTTACACTTGTATAATAAACATGAGCATAATATACAAGCAGTTAGTGAGACATTGACTTTATATTTTAAGAAATATTGTGCTATTGTTGATTTTAATACTGTAGCTTCCACAGAATTTTATTGTTTTTGCTGTTATTTTATTGTTTTGGTCATGTTATTTTATTCATACATTGATGGGGGTTGGAAAGGAAGGTACAGGTCCTATTAATGCATATCCAGGTCCTATTAATAAAAGAAAGGTCACACTGTGTCTTGACAGCTTGTACAGGTAAGAGGTCATGAATCTCATAATCTGGAATATTAGCAGGAGTTTCTATTGAATGTAGTTATGGAAAGGCTTATTGTCGATGGCTTTCATTTTACTGCATGACTCTGGCCAGTGTTCTAGTACACATAAGGCTAAAAGCAGAGAGTTTGAGGCTCAGCATTTGGTTTCTAATCGGCAGTAAGTGTATGTTGCATGGCTTGTCATTAGTCATTTGTCTATCTGTCTGTCTGCTGCGGTCTCAGACCAGCACTTAGCCTGTGATTCGGTTTTACTTTTCAGAGGTTTCGAAGGAGGAAGGGATGACTGTATTGCTTGGACACTCTCGTGTCCATGTGACTTGGTAAATGCAGTACTCTGCATGAGTCATTCAGTCTGGACAACACTGAAGTTGAAGCTCATTGTTACTGTTAAGCCAGGCTCAGGTCTTAAAAAGATGATAAATGTTCTGTTCATTTTAGCAAGACATCTTAATGCTTTAATACAATTGCCACTGTGTACTTTTTAGCAAGGCTGTGAGTTACCTTATTTCACAGAGTTGATGAGGAAGCATAGCCATAGCTCTTTTTGTGACATACTTGCCCCAGTTGATCCAGATGTAACCTGTATGGTCAAAAGTTCTTCTGGATGGTTTGCTTAGGGCAGAGACACAAAACGATCAATTGCTTGCTTTCAACATACATTTTCAGCCCTAATGTGTATTCAGTGTAGGTGCCTGTTGAAATGTTAGGGTTTCAGCTTGTGTCCAGTGATCCCAGAGTGACCAGTGTGTGACAGAGGGGCACAGACCCCTCATTGTGCAGTTGGGATGGTACAGAGAGAAAAAAAGCCGAAGGTCAGAGGAGTTATCCCTGCTTGTGCGAGCGCTGTCAGGCTCTCCCCTACCACATGTCCGCCATGTGTTCCTCATCAGCGGGATGTGGAACTCCATGACGCAGAGCAGACTGGAATGCAGAGTTAGTTAACACCCGCCGTTGGGGAATTTATCAGCCAATGTGGAATACTGGGGGGGGAGGAAACAGCCTAGTTTAAAGCAAAGTAAGGGTGAAATGAGGCATGTGACTGTTCCTCTTCAGTTAAAAGGTCTGATTCTGCTTGGGGATGAGATCCTGGCTCATGAGCCCAGCCAAAGTTTGTGATTCCCTTACTGTTCTGTGTTACCGATGCATTTTTAGTCCTTTAAATTTTCATACTTAGCAGAAGTTTTTGCAGTGGCAGGAGTGAAATACCTCTGGGATTTTTGCAGGGAACCATTCATCTAGTTTATTCAAAGAAATCGATTTCAGAGAGCCTGTTCTTTATGCTGGTCACCGAGATCCCAAATCACTAACTTGTAAGGACACATAAAAGTGATAGCCTCTCCATTAAAATTAGCTACACTTGGTATCAGTTGAACTGTAGTTGCATAATATTTTTAGTGCTGATTTATTGCACTTAGTTTGTAGCTCCTGTGAACTCTAACCTAGGTGATTTACTGTGATGTTTCGCACTGCGAAAAATATTGTGGAAGTCGTAATGGAAAGAGTCACAATTTGCAATTAGCTGATTGAAGGTGTATGTGGGCTCACATCCTTACTGGGTTTGCATTCTACTTTAGCTGCAGCAAATATATATCTTTGAGAAAGTTTCCATTCATTCAGAATACAATGCCGAATTCCCTGTTGAATAGCTGTAGTGTGGTTCTCCCCAAACAGCATTGTGCTGGCAGTTTCTGGAATTACACAGGAAATGAAGAGCATAGCAAACTTTCCTTTCTCTTGCTAAGACATGCTCCCCAGGAGTTCTTCCAGTAGATCAAGTAAATAGCAGAGATCTATTCCTAAGGGCAGCATGCTTCTCTGTGTATCTGCTTTGAGAAATCCTAATTTTCTCTGGCTTTAAATTCTTCCTTTCTTCATCAAATTTATTGCACCATTTCTCCAGCTAGAGAAGATGAGAGAGAGGTTCCTTTTACAAGCAGTAAAACTGCTTATACACTTTTCTTGGAGATTTCTTGTAGAATCTCCTTTATCAGTCACCAAATACTATCTACTCTGTTAAGAATGAAGAGGAGGTAGCTATTAGATCCTGACCTGTGAACTGGCAATACAGAATGCTGCATCTTGCCCCATTACTCATTTTAGTATAAGTTGCATATATCTGCATATTGCCAGCAGAAGCTGTTGCTATTTCTTGGGTTGATCATCTTGAAATTCTTTAGCCTTGTTAAAAATGTGTATGTGTGTGTGTATTTTCATAATCAGGTTGGTGAAATCTCAGGAGTTAGTACAGGAAGATTTTAAAAAGGAATAACTTGCGTCCTTCAGAAAAATTTGGCTGATGGACTTTAATTAAACTCCTAGAGTTGGAAGCAAACCAGTAAGAAAACAGGGGAATTTAAGTTAAAGCTCAACTTCTAGTTTTTTCCATATAAATCATCCAGCAGCTGGTGATATTTGCAAGAGCACCAGAGACTGTCTTCTAGTATTCCCTTTGATTTTATTTTCCCCCCCTTTGCTTTATTATTCCCAAGGTGTAGCATTAAATATAATTTCAGAGGCCATGTGTGTCCTTAACTTCTCTGTCCTATCTCTGTGGTACATGTGTTCATATATGTATACATATATGTGTAATATATAGCTTTGTTCACTGATGCATTGGTACAGCATTTGTAGAACTAAGTAATTTTTTTTAGTTCTTTTTTTTTCCCCCAGATGAGCTACATAATTTCTGAAAATACCTCTGAAATTCCCACTTCTGTGACTTTGAGCCTTAGCCAGGTAGAATAGTAATAACAGAATCATGGCCAGAGGTGCCATAAATTTCAACTAAAGTATCGGACAAGAAGTCTGATTTCTGTTTGTACTGTTGTTAGAGATATTTATGCAGAGCTGGTCTTTCAGCAAGTGTGATTATTTTCAGAGAGGCCCTTTCTCCATTCTTGGTTTAGAATGTGCTGAGGATGTGTGTGGGGAACGGCACCTGACAAACAGCAGCCAGACAGAAGGAATAAAATCCCTTGGGAATGAGACTTCTTTTTATGGCCATTTTTCACTTCTAAGGCCACTTGAAAAATATTGTTCTTCAGGTAGATCTTGTTCCTAGATCCCTGGGTTAGCATTTGGGTGCCTGCCATTTTCCCAGACCAAGGAGCTACTGAAGACTTAAGCTTTTCCAGTAGGAAAGTATGCAAGTACATACTTTGCAGCACCAGACGCTATTGAAAGAATAATGGACCCTTCCCACATTCAACTCCATTCTTCTTGCACACACTCCCAGACCTCTGGAGCCACTGTGCTAGCAAATGATTACATTCTGTTTTTCTTCCCTAACTCTTCCTAAACGAAATGCTAATTGAGACATTGATTTATACAATTGAGATTCCTGCGTTAAGTCAGCATACTTAAAAGTAGCCTCTGGGTATTGAGGGGATAGATCAGTGAGACAAATTAGTGTTTGCTGGTATGTTTTTCTATATCTTACCCTTTGAGAAAACAGTATGTATTTCAGACTTAAGGAATATGTACTTTGCATGTGTTTGTTTTAGATGTACCCCCTCGTAGTATAGCTTTAGAACACAGAATTCCATGTGTTCTCTGATTTACGTTGTTATATGAAGGAAGCATACTGGGAAAAAAAACCCCAGATTTTAGCTTTTTTTGGTATGTCCTTGATATTTGTTTGAAAAATATATTACAATACTAGGGATGTTATGTAGATTCCAGGCCTTCATACGTGATAGGGGTGACTGTATACATGGGGATAAAAAATTACTTTTCCTGTCCTAGGCAATTGTTGAATTAAAGGATTTGCAGAAAAGTTGTCTGACTTTACTTCTTCCTCTCTATTTGGCTTTGTGACCTTGAGAAATCCACTTAATGTTAGTGTCTCATATTTTCTTTACTTTTTAAAATGAATGCAGTATTACTATCCTGTTTCATAAGGGCATAACTTGTGAACATTTATGTCAGTAGTGTAAATGTAAAATGCTGCTTTGAGTATAGGCTATTAACTGTTGGCTTTCCCACACTTTGAGTCAGAATAGCACTTGTTAAAATGACCTGCAGGAAACACCTGATCTAACATTGCATCCAGCCTGAGCTACAGGTCGTGTTTGAACGCAGATTTTCATTTTCAGCACTTGCATTTTTGTCAGATGCCTGTAGTATTTATTATTGTGTCATGTATTGTGTATTACATTGTTATGCACTGCTGTTCTTACCACTCCACTGGCTGTAATTCCCTTTCAATGTACTAATTCTCCTTTTTTTTTTTCCCTACAAAGGCACTGGACATGCAGTGAAAAATTAAATGTATTTCTTTTGCATTAACAAGCTGCTCCTCCTGGGTGTGCAGGAATTTGTATATAGGTGGATGACTCCTTGCATGCATACAAACTGGTTTTACAAATGCTGGCTTGAGTCTGGCAGGGCCAAGCAGCGCCCCTGAGCTGACAGTGCTGACTCCACTGCTGGGTGGGCAGAGCACCCCTGGGCTTGTGTATCCTGAGGAAATAACCAGGAGGGGTGCTTGGGAGGAGCCAGTCCTGCTGCAGAAACTCTTGGGTCATCTGGGCTTTGTCAGGTCCATATTGTTCTGCATAAAGGAGAAAAATCTGTGTTTGTATTTCCCCAATTCTTGCATTTGTTTGCTACTCTCTGCTTCCAGTTTGGCCACCTGATGGCAGCTTTTAAATTCTGTGATGTGAACTGTGGTTTTGTTACCTATATGTATGGCTTTGGTCAACACTTCTAGGATCCAGCAGAATACAAATATCAAACAAGAGTATAATCTTTCATGATTCTTCAAATAGTTTATTTTCACAGTAGAAAAGTAATTCCCTTTAGAAGGTGATCACTCCAAAGAGTAACTGCTTTCATTTCTGCTAAACATTTTAAAAACACGACAGATATTTTTGCAAGCAATCTGTTGTAAAACATCTTCCAAGCTATACATGATCTCTTTCTTTACTTTTTTGAATGACAGTTTTATCCATAAACAGAAAGAATAAATGTTTTCTGAATGACAGGTTATGGTAATAAAACAAAGTGATACTGCTCTACTAACTAGTGGCCTCATAAAGGTTGTGTGTGTAAAGTTATAATGAACTGGTAAATCAAGAATGCCACGAACAGCAGAAATGCCAGACTCCAGAGCTAAAATAACCTTGCAGTTGAGTAGCCTGCTGCAAAGAAATATGTCACTTTACCTGCTCCATCATTTCTGTGTTTTGAAGTTGTAGCTGTTTGATTCACCATCTTGGAGGCAATGGATGAAAGGATATGAACTTTTCAATATGAGAAAGGTGTCTAGTACTGAGTATGAGTGATAGAAGGATTGTTGCAAACTGCAGCACAGCAGTTCAAAAATTCATTTTACTTTGAA
This sequence comes from Sialia sialis, assembly GCA_009812075.1. NCBI lineage: Eukaryota > Metazoa > Chordata > Aves > Passeriformes > Turdidae > Sialia > Sialia sialis. The sequence goes on along the minus strand of VRYO01002482.1, from coordinate 7,012,304 downwards.
GCTCTGTGCTTTGACTTCTTAATTTTTGTACATGAAAACATGCCGTGCTCACAGTGGAAGTGACTCACAAGTTCCAGTCAAGACTTCTGGAAGGCTCCAGTGTGCCATATGCCTGCATATCTACTGCTGCTTTCACTGCTCTTCCAATGGCAATAAAAAAATTGGCCATGAGTGTTAATTCATGTCCCAGTGGAAATATCCAGAGTCTTAGGTATCTGAGGATACGGCTGTTTCCTAAGTTCTAGATACACTGTCCTGTGAATGTTTTTATCATTGGGCAGTGCCTAAAAAGTTATTGTATGGTGAGGAGGTGAAAGCTGAATCAAATTGTTCAGCATCCAAAAAGCTTGAAAGCAGGGGTTTTGGTAAGGTGATGTGAGGCCACCACCAGCTGTGTGCTGTGCACACAGGAGAGGTAAGGAGAACTGCAGTGTACACAAGGGAAAGATGTTGTGGCTGATCTGACTTCTCAGTGTAGGTTTGCTTGTCAGAATTGTTGATCCTGCTTGCTGGGCAGTGCATGCGTAGAGAGAATTAGATGAGATTATAAAGAGCAGAAAAATTAATGAGCTTCTGAAGTATTCAAGGTAGACACTGACTTGAACCTTGTACATTGTCTCTAAAAGTGAATAGTATCTTATTTATACTCACAGTTGAATATTGATTCACAAATCTCTGGGATGTTTTGGCTTTTAAATCTACTCACACAATGTCTGCGCTCACAGGGATCAAGATGCAGTGGGGGCAAAAAGTGTATGACAGCCCATTCTTAGTAGTCCTGTTTGTTACTTTAAGCAGAATTGTCACCCTCCTTGGCACTGTTTGTATTCTGAAGAGAATCCATTGTTCATGTCTCTGAGGAACTCATGTTGTCATCCTGTTGAATAGTAAGACCCAAAATTGAGATTAAAAGTTACCAAAAAGCAAGAAGGCAGTGTTCTGCTGTTGATCATAGTGGGCTTATTCGCTAAGCTAAGATTTTAACCACTTAGGGGTTTTTAGGCTTCTGAGTACTGTTCATTAATGTAGTTATTTCATTGCTGTTTTCATGCACTGCTGTCAGTTCTAACATTGTTTTAAAATGAGAGGTGTTTCTCCTTGCCAGAAGTAGAACTGTAGCATGGTTTGTACTTCCAGAAATTCCTTCATGGCTTCAGTCTGTGTTTGATTTTTGGCCAGTTTGCAAAAATATATGATCCAGTTGATCCAGTCATGTTTTTAATTGAAAACATGCACAGTTTGTGTATATTAAAAAAGGATCATTTGCATGCAGGGAAGAGCCCATGAAAGTGTGCTTGAGAATTTCTACTTGCATCTGGTATAGAAAAAGTTTAGGCAATTATTTTGTGTAAGTCCACTGCGTATTTTTTTTCTTTTGTTATCAATGTACGTCAGAGGTCTGAACACAAATAAAGCATGCTATGCAGACTAATTGAGTCAATGCCTCTGTGGAAGCAATTTAGTTTCTGGAATTGCTCTTCTAAATCAGAGATGTAAACAAAAACCTAGTTATTTTTATATCATTTCCCTTTGCCTCATGTATGTGATTCTGGAAGTTGAAGAGTTATAGGTTTATGCCTCTTTTTACAGCAGAATATTTGCAGGGCTGAATTTTTATTGAAGCATAATTCCTGGTTTCCTTAAAGCTGAGGGAGACTACTGTACAGTGGGAGCACACATTAATTTCAGTTGCTCTGAAAGGCTTTTCACGTTAAAGCTGTCAAGGCAGCAAATTGTCCTCAAGTGTTTTTTCATTAAGAGTTGTTTGCTGCTTTTATATAAATAACTGCTTCTGCCACAGAAAGTAAATGGGAGCCTTTTCCTCAAAGAACGGTGTGCAAAGAACAGCATTTAGATCATTAGCTCCTACTGTCCCTCCTTCTTCCTTCTCTACCTACCTAGGGATGATACAGGTACCATTGCATTTTTTTCTGTCCCCTAAAGACTCCTTTTTTATCTGAGATTTGCTTCAGTTTGGTGCTTCTTGGTTGTTGTAGTTTCCTCACAAACTATGAGCTCATTGTGTTGGTTCCTTTAAAATGCAGAACACAAAGAGAGTGTGGAGAGTGGAAAGGACTGTACACTGCTCCCATTAAATGTGCAATTCCAGCTTTTTGGAATAAAGCTATTTTTTAGTGACGTCCAATATAATAATAAAATCTATCTGTGAAGATTGCAGCTTCGGTGGTGTGAAGAATCAGACCCACCTCTTCTGTTGCTGTGCTAAAACTCCCTTTTATTTTTAATAACAAATTATTTTGAGAGCAAAGCCCAGAAGCATGGAATTTTTAGAAGTAAACTGGTCTTTTAAGGCTTCCTGTTCATTTTTTTTTTTGTTCTCGTTGCTTCTTACCTCTCTCTGTGTTTACTGGTTTTTTAACTGTCTCTGAAAAAGGAGCCATTGTAGACTTGGGCCTTTTTTATATTGCTAGCATAGTCTAGAGGGTTAGCACAGGTCATTATAGTTACAGATTGGTCCTAATACATTTTTTTTCTTTATAAACTAAGGGCAGGACTGTACACGAAATCTCTGTTATTGTATTTGTGCTTTGTACTCATGCACTTGTTGACTGTTTTACAAGCCAGTAACGTAGTAGCCACAGGCTAGGAAGCTTGCCCAGAAATCTGGCATATTTAATTAGTGCTAGTAAACAAGCAGCGTTTCAAATTTAATTTTTCCTTCTTTAATTCCTATAAACCTCAAGCCATTTAAAACTTAATTTTGACACTAGTTTCGTTTATGCAGTTGGATAATACTGAAACAGTCTACAACCACAGACAGAATGGTCCCAGTCTTTTCCAGGCAAGAAGGGAATAGAAGTTGTTTTGTTTTAATAATATCTGAGGTTGATGTAAAATTGCAAACTATAATCTTCAGTTCATCCACTACCCATTTTCTTTTTCTTTCTGTTAGGCTAAATGTTTCAAGACAAGGCACTTGTCCTACCATGAGTTTAGCCTTGCAAAGGACAGCGCCCGGATTTGTTGCTGCTCTGTTTTTTATGCAGAGAGCTCTTCTAAGAGCAAGTGATGTAACGTGAGCTCTGGTACTTGCTATGGCCAGTTTATTGCTTCTGGGCTGGGAGGTTTTAACTCACTGCCCCACGTGGTATAAACAGCAGAGGATTCAGTTGCTGTCTTCTCACTTCAATACCAGCTTGTGATCTGTGCTGAAAATGGTTCTCTACTGCTGCTTTCACTGTAAGCGACCACTGAAGTCTAGATTAATGACATCCTATCTATTTCATTGCTGAAGCCACTCGATCTCCAGACAAGTAATGTGCTGAGTGTCATAGCAATAGAATATGTGGTAATTTTGGTCAAAAACTGGACTTCATAACTGCAGCTAAAATTTTTTTTAATTAATATTGGAATTGTGAAAATACACAGATAAGGGTATTTTATTAGCTGTCCTGACAGCTTTTCTCTCAAGAACCTGTTTTGGGGGGGGGGGGGTTGTTGTTTGTTTGTGATTTTTTGCCAGCTTATTTATAAAGGCAGCTCCCACTTTAGCCTGTGCTGAAGTGAGAAACTTCACTCTAGTGTGTGTGAAGTTTCTCAGTCAGCAGTAACTGTTCCAGAGGAGGAAGGAAACCTGCTCAAAGTACCTTCTCAGTGTGTTGAATTCACCATAATTTTCTTCTGCAGTATTCTAATTGCTGTGTGATCACTGTTCCAAAGGAGTAAAATTCTTTCAGCTCAACCGTAAACTTTTATTCTGGTGCTACTAATGGCTGAAAGGTGAGAGAGATTCTTGGGAATCCAGCTCTGTCTTTAGTGCAGTATGTTTTCATTCATCTGGGCTTAATGCTATAGAGCTCCAACTTCAGCATCTTCCTGAAAGCATTTTTGTTGTAAGTTCAGTTTCTTGTAGTAATAAGAAGCAGCAACTTCTGTTATAGCTATTAACAAGTCTGGAAATTTTAAATCATGAGTAATCTGGTCTAACCAGAAACCAATCCAATGTGGTTGTAACCACTGTAATTACTTGTTTTAAAAAATGCAAATTTGGACTTTGGGTGGATGTTAAGGTCGTCTTGTGGTGATGATACTTTTTTGTGTCTAGTCTTTTTTCCTTTTTTTTCCCCTCTGATACTTATATTCAACATTCCATGGTATTTCTAATGGTGTTTTGTAAAGTCCCAGTTAGCTGAAAAGAAGTAATCACAAAGTTATTTCGGGCTGAAAAGATGAGTGGTGTCTGTCAGTGGCTTCAGTCTGACTTCAGTTCTCCTTTGGCTTTTAATTCTGTTGTCACTCCGCAAAAAGAATGTTGCACTTGCTAATTTTAAGACATTCTTTTAATGAAGTTCTTGTTTGATACTGTCAACACATTAGTTACTAAATTATATAGATTCTTTTTAATTGGGAAAGAGTGTAAGCATATCTGTATTTCTTGTGTGATGTTCCTATCACCTGGGGTATTTTTTTACTGCAGAGCTGAGCTGTATGCTAAAGTTGGTGTCCCAAGCACTGATGGCTCTCACTGTCCTGATATCTCACAGCTCAGTGTTGATGCTGCCTTAAATCTGAGCTAGCATGTCTCTGAGAATGTGTCTGAATACACAGGCTGAGTCATGACTTCAGTATAACCAAGTCAGGAAACCCTCTCTGTTTTCCTGTAGGGAAGCAGGATTTATGAAGTCTGAGTGCTGATTCCTTAAAAGAATTTCCTCTAAAATGTATTTTTTTTCTATGTACCCTTTCAGCACTACTGAGGTGTGGAGCAGCCTGTGCCCTGGCAATCACAGCCAGGCTCCCTCCACAGTGGCCACAGAGCCAAGTTCTGTGCTGAGTTTAATTTCTGCCTGAGATAAAGCTGTTCTCATTGCCTAATTAAATATTTGATAATTGCAGTTGTTGGGCTCTTGACAATATGAGGAGTGGTTACTGTGGGAAGTGCTAAAGTGTCAAGGTTCCAGTGGAATTGAGATGTGAGTAGATACAGTAGTAAAAGCTTAATGTGAATCAAAACTGAGGCAGAAGCAGTAGTTGCCAAAAATCAAGAAAAACCCACAGATCTAAGCATCAGCTAAGGAAGCTGCAGACCATCAAGGAGCAGGAACAAAGTATAATTAGCTCACAGTAAATGAAGAAAATTGGCATTGCCAGGTTTATGACAGAAATGCTGTATTTACATGGGTTGGATTTGAGTCGATTTTAGTAATACAAACAACACTTTTTTCCCCATCTTTGGACTCAAAGCTCATGTCTTCTTGCTTTCTAGACTGTATGTTTTGGTGGGAGCCAGATCCAGATGCTGCTTTGTCTAACATGTAGTCTTTTCTTCTCCACTTCTCTTCTTCCTTCTAACCCTAATGACCTGCTATCAGGCTCTAGTCAGGTTGTTCTTCAGTCCAGTGAAAAATAACTTTTTTGAATGCAAATATGTTCTACAGAAAGTGTCACAAAGGTGCACCTTCTGTCATGAAGAGCCCATTTGCTTGTTAGGCAAAGATCCTAGCAAAGGGACGTGAATGATCAGCCTATGGCTTGTGCATAGTGACAGGCTAAAGAGAGATTTTAATTTTAGTAAAGTGGTGGTGCAGAAGTAGGTGATTCTCATGAGGTACCTGGACAGAAACTCACAGTGGGAAACCCAAGGATACGTGTGACAGCTTCAATTTGTTCTGCTCCTGGGCCCTGTGAAATGCAAGGGAAACGTTGATGCTTATTTCAGCTTTGGAGGGTTTTTTTGCTTATGCTTTTACTTGCAATTTAAGGTTGGGGGAGGAAGAATTTCTTCCTGCCCTATGTATTTTAGTAGCCCAAAGGTAGGCCCTTACCTTAAATTCCCTGATTTTGTGGATTGTGTATTCTAAGTAGGACCCACCTCCCCTGGAAGGAGCGGAAGGTTTTCAGAGCCTTGTCATGCAAGGCTCACTCTGCAAGTGCAGTTTTATTTTCCTTTGAGTCCAAACCAGTGGCATGAAGAAGTTGTGTCAGCCTTGCTGTGTTTAAGCTATATATTGCTAGTGACCTGCAGCTTTGACCTAGTATTCAGTTTCAATGTTTCCCATGCATTTACTGTAATTATTTGATTTAAAAAAATATATCATATGTCTACTGCTTAGCCCTTTGGGAACTGATGTAGGAGGGATCAGCAGGAGCTGCTGTTCTTCAGTAGCCTCTATACAATCCTCCAGCTACAGTTATTTTCTTAAAACTTGTTCCTCTGAAGTGTTGTCATCCTTTCAGCCCTGGTGATTTTAGGGAACAATTATTTACTAAGGTGAATTTCCATGAAGTAGGAAGCAAAATGAGCTGAAAATTTGAAATGATTAGGGTTGCCAGGTGCAGACTTTTAGTTCTTTCTCCTTCTTCAGCAAAGAAAGCATTTCCTAAAGCTCGATTAAATCTCTTAAATCACAGTTTAGCCCAGCATAAGAAAAATAAGCTCAAACACCAGATCTGAACTAAGTGACTAAGCCATGTCCCGTTGTGTTGGAATTGAATTGGTTATAGCACACAATAATCTACTTTATTGTCATCCTGGCTTTAACTGTAGCATAAGATGATTACATTGAATGTGTATAATAATAAGGCTTACACTTTGTATATAGCCCTTTAAATATTTTGGCAGACCATAGAAAGAACCTTTACGTGCAAGGCTTGATTAATCCTTTTCCTCTGTGTATAGAACAAGTAGCTGCCAGAGCTCAAGGGTAAAACCTATTAATAATGTCTCTGGCAGTCCCCGCCCTCCTTCACAGTGTATTCTCTTCTGTTCACACCAAACTCCAGGCTTATTATCATTTTGGACTCTCTCTTTTGCTTTCCCAGTTTATACATAGCAATCAGGGTATTCTAGCAGAATAGTATCTAGTATAAAAGTGTCTAGTATAAAATATTTGCATGAGCTGTGTTTTTCCAGTGACAGGGAAAGAGAAAAGGAGTGGTAGTGTTGTGGGCAGCCTGGCCCCTGCGTTGTTTCCTACAGCTGTTCACACTCACTGTGGTAGAGAAGAACTTAGAACCAGGTTTAGGGAAGCGCTTTCACAGGCAGCTGTGTGTATGGTGCTCCCAGGGGGATGCATGTGCATCCTGCAGCATTGCTGCACAGCCCCCAGGGAGCACTCCTCTGACTTGGGGTGGGTGAGGAATTACTGTTTGTCCTTTTCATATGGGGAAGCTGAGGTAGATAAGTTTTATATATAAAACTTTTATAAGTTCATGTGATGAGGTGGCTGTGCAGCCATTGGCACCCTTGCTCTTCAGTCAAAAGAGATATTAACATTAAAACACAGCAAGAAAATTACTCTTTCTAAAGGGAGGTCACACTGGCTTATTGAAGACCATCACTGACCTTGAGCAAATATTAATCCTGAGTTCTGACTGCTAACCTATACTCTTTATACTAGAGAAAATGATTTAATCTTTGGCTTTCAATGAAAGTTAGTTTCTTTACCAAAAAGTTTTCAGCATGTTTTTGTCAGAAGTAGGTTCAGAGTTTGTATTATAGTCTCATGGGTATATTAATAACGGGATACAACAAAGAAAAATGGCATGTGTTGAAGGTTTTAAGTGAAAAATATTTATTATTAAGAAGACTTTCAAGCAACTTAGGTCACTAGATCAATAAAACATTTTCATTTGAAAGTACTTCCCATTTCTGGTGCAGTGTCTCTAGCAGCAGCAGCTGTGAGTATGGATGGTGGGTACTGCGGTGTCCTGTCCCCCCCTTGCCAGATCCTCAATGGACCAAAGCAAATCTTGCCCTTCTGTCTTTTCAAATAAGGCTGTTACAAAACTAGAGGAAGGGGAGCAGTGAGGGGATGCCCCTGAGCAGGGAAACAGAGGTCGGTGTCATCTGGGGCTCATGGCACGTGTTGGGAGACACCTCACAGTAACCTATGCAGTGTTGAACTCTTGGGGTCCCATTGCTGAGGTGTTCCTCAGCTGGAACTGAGGCAGTCCCCCCAGGAAGCAGCAGTGTCCGAATCCCCTGTGCCCACCCTGCTGTGCAGGAGCAGGGGGGCCCGGCCGGCCCCGCCAGCGCAGCTCTGCAGCCCGGAGGTGGCAGCATTTCACCGGTGGGCAAAGGAGCCCCGGCACACAGTGGGGACATTCATGTGGCTAAGTGCTTTGGGATCTTTTTGGCCAAAAGCACTGTGTTTAAAAAAAAATTAAGGTCATAAGGTGTCTGGGATTTTTGAAGGGCCAATGTAACAGTGGTCTTTTATTATTAGTGAGTTTACAGCCAAGAGCTGTCCCGTAAATGAGCAATGCGATTTAGGGATTATTTTTTTTCCTTTAAAAGCAGAAATGCATGAGACGTTAAAGGTGGTCTGGCAGCTTTTGCTGTGAGACTTCTCTTCATGTTGATCCGTACACTGGCTTTGTATCAATACAAGAGCACCACGTTCTTGCAGACAGGCAGGGGTCAGCACTGTGTTTGAACTGGACCGCACGCTGCTTCATGCAAAAGCGCAGTTCATGGTGTGGGGGATAGGAAGAATGTGATGGAGTGTTTGGCTCTATGGACTATGTGAGCTACATGCCATTAGTTAGAAAAGATGCAAGTGTGGAATGCATAGTTTGCCCTTCGTTTGCTGTTATTTATTTATCTTGGAAGGATGGGGAGGAAGATTAACTAATACCCGTGAGCCCAGGGTGGATGTAATTCAGGTATAGATTTAGGAGCCAGGTTAATAGCAGGTATGATTAGATTTTTATTGTGTCATTGCTTGGATTAGTGTTAGAGTACGAACAGCCTCAGGTCCTTGAGCTTATTTAAAGACCTTCATATTTTCCGTCAACAGCTGTATGAAGTTAGGGAAAGGGAGGCCATGGGATTTCTCTTTCTCAGCTAGTTTATTTGTGAGGTGGTGAGGTTAATGTGGCAATATCCCATGCTTAGTAGAGAGGCTTTTTGGCTTTAAGCATTGTGTGTGCTCCCTTCAGATTTATGATTTTGACCCCAGCCTGGCATTATCACACTGTCAGTGGGAGTATGGAGCTGGTTGGAACCTCCAGCTCTTGGTGGTAATCTCTCTTAATTAGTTTACTGTTGAAACAATGGTCCAACTTCTTGCCTTTAAACAAGGGAAGTTTGCTCTATCAGTGGTTGATTTCCCTGAGGGAGGAAATCCTGAGGGGGGTTATCAGGGAAAGAAAAGCTCTGGGCTCCACTTTCAAAGCAATGCCATGTATGAAGCATGAATCAATCCTGTTAGTACTGCTTATTATTTCACAATGGCGTGTCAGGAATTACAGGCACAGACTTTTCTAAGGACTCTTGCAGACCTTTATGCACTCTCATCCTGAGTCAGGATTCTGTGGAATTATGTGCTAATAAAAGCTAATTTTACACATTAAATTGCATTCTTTGAAATGGCTCTTTTAATTGTTGATCTTTTCTTGACTTCTCCACAGATCTCTCCTAGCCTTCTAATTGTCAGCTTTCTGCCAGGGAGCCCTCCATGGCTCATCATTAGGACTAAAATCTGCCATCAGTTAACACGCAGAGCTTGTAACTGGGAGCAGCCCCCTCCCTTGCATGGGAGCACAGACAGTAATAGACACTATAGTGGCAGCACCAAAGGGAGTTTTACTGTGTATTTTAATGACTTGTGCTTGATTACATTTGCTAGATTGAACCCAAGTTCATTTAGTAATTGGTATGATTCTTAGAGGATACACATTTGACATTCCTCCCTCATTAAAGCGCTCCAGCAATAGCTGTTGCAACTTTCATCTCAAGGGTGACCCTCTCAGATACGTATCCAGTCTTTTCCTTTTGATAAACCACCCAACCCGGCATTCATTAACACTTAACCATCTGCAGCCAGCCCCTCCCAGTACCTTCTCTCTTGCTTTGATGATATAATTAAAAGCCTTCTGTATTATCTCCCTCGAAGCAATAAGTCTAGGTGCGTCAGCTCCTGCATTGTTTGTTATTCGATTCTCTCTGTATCAGCTGTTCTTGGACGGGCTCATTTTTCATATGTTGTAAAGATTAGCTGATGGAGTGGGAGATCAGAGGCATGAGATGGGAGTGTGGCTCTCGATATTAGTAACCAGATGTTCATTTGAAATGGTGATGGGGTTTGCTGTTATCTGTTAGATTATTTGGCTCCTTTGCTTTTACCTGAAGATAAACTGGTTTAAGCACTAGTCAATGAAAATGAGCATCATCTTTAGTGGCTTTTTATGATAGAGTGCTCTTATCAGTCTGGTTTAGTGTGGCTATTCTCTCCTTGAGCCTGGTTTACAGAAATCAGGCTTTGTTTATGCATGTGCCCAAACTTGCCTGTTTGACCTTTGAAGCTGTGATTATAATATTAATCTATGGGACTATTCTGTTGCAAATCACTTAGGTGGTCTGTATTTCAGAGGATTTCATTGTGGGACCTCCCTCTTGTCCAGCATGATGTTCCATTATTGTTAGTGTATTCTGCATTGAAAGCTAGCTCAGACTGGTGTTTCAGTACATCTTGTTGTCTGGCTGCTTTTTTATGGGGGGGAGGTTTGTATGTGATGGAGGAGCTGGGTTGGTACTGTGCTACTGTTTGTCCACTTGCGCTGATTTTGTGGAACTTTATAACAAGTTGCTTAGCTACAGAAAAACTTGGTACAATGCTTGCATGCTGATACAAACTTCAGCCCACAAATCCTCAGCGTCCTGTGGTGTAGCTAAATAGCATTATTCGAGTTTGCAGGTGGGGAGACTGCATGTGTCAGAGCCACACAGACACTGGTGACAGAACCAGCATTTACTGAGGAATTCCTGTTTTACACCATGGCTTGATGCCTAGCCCCTGCAGCCTTCTTCTGCCTGCTGTTTAAGTGGGGGGGTGCATGAAAGATCTTAAATAGGAAGATAAAAAAGTGGCATTCTGTCACTAAAGAAATTTGTCTTGTTTGTCATCTTCAGATTAAGAATTGGATTTTTTTTCTTCCCATTTTTTGCTTCTCCTTCCTGTGTTCCATCTGTTTCTATATTTTTACATGTTTATTGCATTGTTCCATTGATTTGTTAATTTTCCCAGCAAACTATTATATTCATTACATAAATACAAAATAACCCTTCTCAGAGAAGATAGGAAATTTCTCCCTCTCATACATACACAAAATGTGGAAACTATTCTCAGGATGCAGAACAGGAGGGAATCTGCTGACTTCTAACTGTAAGATCTCATTAAAATGAGTGGATTCCCTATCCTCTTTGCATAAGGAACATTGCTATTTGGGCTGCCTTCCACAGCAACATCTGGGCCACTGATAACATCAGTACTGGAGCATTGCTAGGTGAGCTCATGTTTTGTTAATGAAGTAATCTACTGAAAGTGCATATATCATTTTCTAGTACCACATACTTCACTGCAAAGTGTTGTACTACTATTATAGGAGCTTTCCTTTGCAAATGAGACTCAAGGAATTTTGTTATAGTCAAAAATATGCGTAGCTTGAATGGCATCCTTGAGAACTGCCACAAAAGTCATGAAACGGTAAGACTTAAACACTTCAGTAGTTCAAGGCATTAATTGAGAAGTGCATTGAAAAATGGTTTACTGGAACATCTGATGTTCTTGGTAGCTTCGGTGTTACTGAATATTTGGTGTGACAGTATTGGTTTACTATTTATATGCATGTCCCATTTGTGAGTGATATTTCTGCTGGGCTAACTATATAATAAAAGTGATCATGATCACAAACATCTGACTTGAGCATGTTCTGGAATAATCAAACCAAGTTGGATAGAGTGCACTGATAAAATATGTTCATTCAAACTTAATTATGAAATCCAGACATCAAAAGGAAGAAAAATTAGAACAGGGACAATTTCAGGTGTGGATTGAAATTTCTCTCCTGAATAGCCTCTTACTGTGAGTGCAGTTATGGATGTCATGAACAGCCCTGACTGTCGTTGCATTTTGTCTTTTTTAATCTGCAGGCTAAATATTTTTGTGGCTTTTCTGTTCTAAGAACTAGTGGTAAATGTTCAGACAGCCAGAATGCTCTCAAATGAGGCCACAGATTTGTGGAAGGGAAAGTAATATTGGCCTAAAATAGCCAGCTGGTTTGAGACAGGTTCAAAGAAAGGTTTCCATTATCCAAGAATAGAGAAGAGCATAAAGAGAAGCAATAGAAGCAATCAATGAGTCTTTATGATTTCAACTTTGTTCTTAAAATTTTGAAGCTACCAGAGATTCCTGAGGTTCTGAAATACTAACCTGACACTGCTCCAAAAGTAAAGACTTGCCTGTGTGACTTATGGTGAGTGGGAGTTTTACTAATCTTTCCCACCTTACTGGGCTGGATAGCCAAATGCTTTGTAACTGAGCTGTGGAATCATTTGTAATGTGTAGTGTAGGAAAGGTGAGCAGACCCCATCTCCTTCCCTCCTTTCCCTCCAGGAAGTGTTGGAGAAAATACAGAAGTGTTGTTGTGTTTGCTAGCAGAACATGCCCAGCCTTGCATATATATTAAGGCAGGCACTTAGCCAGAAGCTTTGAATTATTGTACCCTGACATTACCCACTGTAACTTTTAGCACTCTGGGCCCATTACTTTGGCTTCCTGCCCAGTAATGTGCAGTTTCCACTTACATGAGAAGATGTAGCAGGAGTAATGACTCCTTGGAGGAGGTGTTTTCTTTTGCAGCAAATCAGCCCAGGGCCAGCAGGTGTAAGTTTATAGACACAGCCCAATAATGGCAGCCTGAGCTCTTCTGTTCCAGCAGTCCAACAGTAGATAGAAAGGAACAGACCTTTGCACACTTGTCACTATCCCCAGACCTCATTGCAAAGTCAAATTCTTGTAAGCAGCCATGCAAAAGCTCCATGATTTCCCCTTTTTATTCTTTTCCAGGCACCCCAGAATGCACATCAGAACAGGGCTGATGGATGCCCATCTCTACTGCCTGAAGAAATACGTGGTAGACTTCCTGGTGGAAAACAGGTAAGAAACCAAGCAACACCCAAGGTGGTAGTAGGTGTTTGCTTCGAGATGTGGTTTACACCAGAGCTTTTCAAAGATTTTTTTTGTTCATTAAATTAGCTAGCATAAAATAGAAATATAAAAGAAACTAGTCTTCAAAATATTTTAACTATACTAAAAGGAATGCCAAGCTTTTCTGAGTGTTTTACTAGGATCTTTTTGAAAAAAAAAAAACAAAACACACACAAAAAAAAAAGCCAGCATAAGTGAACACTAGTATTTTTGTCTCTTTTTATGCATCCCTTCTTTTTCTAATGTATCTGTTCTTTTTGGCTGCTTATTTTACCAGGGCTTCCCCATTGTTAGGCTTGTGAATACATTTCTGACCTTTGATTTCCCCCACCACAGTCTGTTTTGGTCTTTGCAATCACCTTCCCTCTGCCCCTTCACATCCACCACCACTGCAGGTGGGCTATCTCTGTAGCATCCTATGTTTTTAGCTTGTGATATTCCTCTGTCAAAACTCTGAGACCACCCACTGAGAGAAAGAAAAACATCCATTTATGGAAGTGGAGAAGGATCTTAGCTATAATATTTCATGAAACAGAAAAAAAAAGCCCTGTTTGTCTTTTAAAAACAAACAAATGAACACTCCCCCTCACAGTAAGTAGTTCAGTTTTGGAATGATGTCCTGTTCCTAGACTTTTTATAGCCCTCTCATGCCCATTACATACACTGAGTGTACACTGAGTTCTCAAGAGTTTTTCTCCCCTTTTAAGTAAGATAAAAGATACAGGGGCTAAGTGTTGTGTTCATAGTACATTTTCTTAGCAGATAAACTGACATGTGAAAAAACATTGAGGGTGGGAGATTTATGTTAGTCTTGACCATATACAAATCTGGTGATACAGCTGGATACATGCTTGAAGGAGCTCTTCCAGAATAAGGGTCTGTGAGTGAGTTAAAATTAAGTGGAAAATCTGTGTTAACCCTGAGGGCAATTTCTTACCATGCATAAGAACAAGGCTTATCTGACACTTTTGACTGGTACATGGGGGGCATTGTACAAGTTATTTTAGTTCCCACTTGTGTACAGAAGCATGTGAAAAGTGAAAAAATTTCAGAAGCAGCAGATGTTTTATACCTGGAATAAAGCATTTATTTAGTGTATTTTAGGAAGCTGGTGAGGGTTTGGAATTCTCGTGTTTCCTGTGTTAGCATGAAGCAGTGTTTACACCTTGCTTTTGTCATAATACAGGATGTAGGACTCATTTCTTGAAATCCTAGCACCTAATTTTGCTGGGATTAGACATTTCTGGAATATTAGACATTTCACACATTCAGTTCTTTTTCCCTGATATTTCATTTGGTTTCAAACTTAGATCTGTGGGACAAGGATGGTCTTTGTCAGATATGTCACTCAGAGAGGTCTCTGAGTGTAAACAGAGGTAACTTTATATTACAAGGCTGTATGCTATTTCACTGGAAACTGGTGAGATCTTCGACATTTTCAGTCAGGATTTTGCTTTGTATTAATCAAAGCCAGTAGAGTAAAATTCTTCCAGTTGCTCCCGGGTCCCCATAGAAAAATTCCATGGACCTCTTGCAAGTGTGACTGACTGGGTTTTTTTGTTGTTGTTTTCTGTAGCAAGGTCATTCTCTGTCTTCACTATTTTTTGAAACTGTGCTGCTTTTCTGTGACACTTCCATGACAAATAGATCATTACAACAGCTAGGCAGCATTTCTTAAGACCTGATAGCAACATCTGGCTTACTAATGGTAGATAGCTGCTTCATTCTCTTTATTACATAAATGCTGCTTATTCAGTCAATTGAGAGAGTCAATTGCAAGTAATGTGCTTAACTAGCAAATCTGGGGAATGGGACTTTTGCCATGAGGAATAACTTCAGCTTTCAGACTTCTGGCACTGGTGGGCATTTGCAGCTTGTTTTTCTTCTCTGAGGAAGGGGAGGACAGTGCATACCCAAAGATCTTTCCATGTTTGGCAGCAATATGCCAAGACTTTTGAAAGACTCTGGGGATTTTTATTTTTTTTTGCCTCAGAAGTACTAACATCTACATAATTGTTTGGGTTTAAGAATTCTTTTTAATACTTTGGTTTTTAGTCTAGAGAGAACCTACAGTAAGATTTTGCCTCTACAATTCTGCACCAGTACTGGAGAAGCTCAGATGCCTTGTTTAAGTTGTGCATGTTTAAAACTAACAGCAGGGACTGAAGGGAACAGTGAAGCTCTTGTACGGTGCCAGGAAGTACTGACACAGTGTACTTCCTCAATATTACAATATTTACATTGTGTTAATATTTTAACAGCGGGGTTTGATGGCAGACAGAACACCTTTTTTCATTGTTTCTAGCTCAGTGAAGCATTTACATTTTTTCAAATGTTTTTTTGATATACAAAAGTTGAAAAGACGTTGCCCAGCAGTAAAAAAATTCAGATGCTACAACTAGCTTTTGTAGAGGAAAATTATGATTACTTCCAGGTTGAAGCATTATGTGAAAACTGAAGTGGTTATCTGTATGGGATCTGTTTCCTCTGCAGTGAGTCCCAGCTTAGCTGCAAAGATATGGGGAGAACAAGCTCTGTCTGGGTGAATCTTGTTTATTTATAGCTGTACCTGTAAGAATAATTGGCATTCAGATTAATCTGCATGTTGTAGGTAAGGTACAGAGTCACAAGCAACTAATATGAAAGCAGGGGAAAAAATGAAATGGCTATACCTTGGTTCTGTATAAGTATATAAATATTGCTTTAGGATTATGAACAACTTTATTGTGTGGCAGCTTTGGAAAAAGGCTGAATATTCAGTTCCAAGATGAAATCATGATACCAAGGGTTTTTTCATCAGCTTTATCACTGTCTTGCTTTGTTGTACTAGACAGTTCCTTTGATTTTTCTATGCATTTGTTTCCTCTTCTGGGTGGTATTGTTTGAAAAATAATCAGTGTTTGTTTGGCAGCGGTGAGATTCTGTGATGAGGGATGTTAGGAGAGGTCAAAATACTGTTTGGTAGCCTGTAACTCAGTTTGTAGTCTTTTAATACATTTTTATGAACTATTTTAAAAGGTCTGAATTTATGATTATCCTGCCTGAAGTTTTATTGCACTATAGCAAATCAAATTCTTGAGTTTTAAAAGGCAGAACTTGCTAGTGCCTTTGAATAAAAGTTAGAGGAAATATTCTGATTATTAGAACACCCTCAAATATGTATGTCCAGACAAAAATTAAAAAATGCCATGCCCCTAATGTAATTTAAACCTGGGGAATTCATTTTTCAGGAAGCTGCTTTTTCTTTCCTCTCCTAGGAGAAAAAAATGCATTTTGGTTTAAATCTCCATCTATCTCTCATCCACTAGTTCAGCACTGGATCGTAGTGAAATCAAGTGTGCAAGGGTCGTACCCTGTCCAAATCCACCAAGCTCAAACGCTTGTGGTTCCATGCTGGCTTGGACAGCAGCTGAAGAAATTCTTGCCCATAGCAATTTATTTCCTGCAGCTGGAATTAGTTCCTTCTCTTCTTTCCATACTTGTGCTTCACCAGGCTGGTTGGTTACAAAGTGCTCTTTAATTAGCTGCAGTGCGCTGCCGCAGCCTCTGCACAGGGTGCCAGTATGGGATGAGGAGCTCTGCCCTTGGATGAACGTCTCCATTCTTGCATCTGCAGTGGATACCCAACACCGGTGACTTCTGGGTCTGTCCACGAGATTCACAAGAGGTCACAGACCATGCTACCAGCTGAATTTATCCTGTCAGAACAGGAACTGTGACCTCAGGGTAAAGCAGCTCTTGTTTGGGCTGAATTTTCTGTTGGTTGTACCTGACCCTAGGGTTTATTTCAGCAGAGGCCTTTAATTCTTCGCCAGGTTCCTTTCTTTATCGGAGATAATAGAGGATGTGGAGTTGTATCACACCTCCACACGGGAGGGAAGTCAGTTAAAAATATGAGCTCTTTGTATTTAGGTGAGATCTTTCCTTTCCTCAGCATTTTCTTTTTCAGAGCAAAGCCAGCCCGGGAATCTCATAGGTGCCCCACTTCGTGGCATGGGAAGACAGACAAGCACAGGCCGTGCGTGCTGCTGGAGCTGCTCTGCCAGCACAGGGCAGGGATAGTTGAAGGTGAACACCTGCACCACATCATGAACTGCACAATATTGCTTTTCTTAAAGCGATCGTTCCATGCGCTGAGCCAGCAGCAAGACAGAAGCAGAGGCTGTAGCTGGCTGGGGGCACGGCTCCACCCCACAGCTGGCGGGCCTCACACCCCTGGGGCCCTGGAGTGGCAGCCAGCACAGTAGCCAGTCCCTTTTTTGGCACTCTCCTGAGTGCTAGGTTGGAATCCTGCCTCGCTGCTGCATTCGGAGCAGATGGAAGAAGAGAGTCCTTATTCCCTTTCCCCCGTGAACTTGATGTGTAGCAGAGGGCAGGATGTGGGCCCGTGCCGTGTGAGCCCCGCGTGCTGCGCAGACACGCGCTGATATTTCTGTGCTGTGTGCTGACAGTCGGCTCGCTAACAATCCCAGCAAAGCTGCTACCGGGAGAAGTGTGATCAAAGGGAAATTGCATGGTAGCTTGTGTTATGTTTTTCTTGAAAATTTCTAAAGCTTTGGCCTGCTGAAGTAAGATACATAATTCAGAGGAAGGCAGAGGTGAGATAGATATAGAGCAACCCCTTTCCTTGTGAAGTTTTTACATGGAAAATTCAAACTTGCTTTGGAAATTTAAGTCTTCAAGATATGTCTGTACATATCCTGTGAATGTACTTAAGAACATGCATAACATGCATTTATAATGTATGTATATATGAATGGCATTATGCCCAAAGTCAGTTATGCAAGTACAGATGGCAGCATTTGTTACATTTGTTAGAATTTTACCATGCTCACAGCTGAAACCTGTAGTCATATGGAGATTGCTTTTTTCACCCCTCAGAAAGTCCAAAGCCAAATCAAGGCTGCCTAAAGCAAAGCAGTATGTGGTCCTAGTCAATAAGGTCACCAAAAGAATTTTTCTCAAATTTCATCAGTGCAGAGCTTGTCGTGGTTACAGGCTGAGCATACAAAACCCCACATTTAAAAATACTAACTTTGTAAATTGTAGCACTTGCCAATTAATAAGTGCCACATCTGAGGCTCCCTGTGCAACTTGTTGCTTTTGTTTTCCCCACATATTATGGCACAGCTTCAGCTACATGACTTTGTACCTTGTTTGGGTTTTTTTTTCCCCCCCTCTGTGACCATTACTTCATTTATTGCCTGAGATATTTACTGAAGGAGATACTGTCCAGTGTTGTATGTAACTTCTGTCGTTCAGGTGAAGGCCACCAATCTTACTCCCTGTTTAAACCATATTCTGAAGATAAGTTAAATACTTTATTTTGGAAAGGTAAATGTGTTCCTCTTGGTGCTCATCGCTGATTCTGTAATGTCCATTAACTATCTTTTACTAGTGAAGCAGTGGTTTTCCCCCTTCTGAAAGGGGAAATCAGAGCACACAGGAGCTGAGGTTTGAAGCATCTTTGTCTTAAGTATGTAATTTTTCAATTCTTAACATTATACAGAGAGCTTATAGTGTTGAAAAAATCTATTCTATTGATGATAGCTGTTTCAGGGTGATAATCAATGGCAACCTGCAGAAATCAAAATTATGTTCCGCATTCAGAACCATCCATAGAGTCCTCTGACAGCAGGGAATTTTAAAAAATCAGTTCTCTAGGCATCATTCATTTGTCTTACATCTTTGCAGTTCTTTTCTCCCTCTTGCAGCCCTCTGCCTTGTACATTTTACACACATGTTCTAACAAATGAGGCAGTCACTCTTCTGCCTCATTACACAAAGGTGATTCATCCCCAGGGCATAGTCCATCTTTGCATTGTGTGAAGAAGGGATTGAGATTGGGGAGAGAGGAAAAGTAGGTGTGTTTTTAAGGGTTGTATCATAATGTGAATACACAAGGTCTTAATTGAGGTATAAGCGACATGCTTCTAGCTTTTCTTAATTTGAGTGTCCAGACTGCTACCATGATATTCTTTATATGTGTTTACATATATATTTATGTATGTGACACTTCTAGAATTAAT
Organism: Sialia sialis; assembly: GCA_009812075.1. Lineage (NCBI taxonomy): Eukaryota > Metazoa > Chordata > Aves > Passeriformes > Turdidae > Sialia > Sialia sialis. The sequence goes on along the minus strand of VRYO01002482.1, from coordinate 6,993,322 downwards.
CAGTGAGTCTACAGTGACTCTTGCTAATGGAATAGCTGTTATCAGCATAGATTTATCACCTTTCAGGTCAGCCACCAGAAGGAGATGGGATGCTCTAAACTTCAAAGAATATCCATCTCAGCATTTATAGCCTTGGCCTGGAGCATATTCTGTTTCTTTGTGGAACAGTGAACAAGTACTTCAATTACCTTGCAGAAAAGAGAGAATGGAGCATGCCCAAGGTAGAAGTACTTCTATCTTTTTGAAGCAAAAAAACCCAAACCAAACAGGCCTCTTCCAAGCATGTGCAAACAGTCTTTTTTCAGACTTAGCCTGATGTAGTATGGGCACTTTTCCTGTTTACAAATGTAATGCCCAGACGAAAAGACAACCCTGTGCTGTGCCAAATTTTAAGCATGGAAGTGCAAGAGCTTTTCAGCACAGCAGATGAAATATTTTTAACATGATCAAAACAAAAGGATTTTTTCCACAATTTTGTCCTTGGAAATAGCTGAGACATTTTTGATGATGCAATCCAAAAAATAATCCGCTTGAGGGAAACACCTGGCAGGGTAATTTCAGCCAAAACAGTTACACTTTGGCAAAGTTTACAAACAGATGAAGGCAGAAAATAGGAAATTCTGGGCAATTTTTCTTTAGGCACCCTAGCTGCACCACCTCTGAATGTTGGCCATTTCAGATTTGGTGGAGGCAGATGCCACTGTGTGTTTGCTCAGATGTTCTGGGTTCTCTGTTCTCCATCTGAGTGTCATGTGCACTTTGTGACATAAGATCTTCAGGCGTCATTTCTAAAGACTGTGTAGGCATACGTAAAACAAAATTGACCATACACAAATTCCTCTTACATATTAAAACATTTCACATACTTTTCTGGTATCCTTCTCTCTTTTCCCCACACCCCTCTTCCTCCTAAAAAAGGTCAGATTTTATTGTGTTTAGTCCTGTGTTTTGCAAATCACCATTTTGTCCAGAATCTAGTCCTTCTGAAGTTTTGGATGCAGAAAATGCCACAGTCTCCCAGGTACTGTCACCTGGGAAGTGGGCAGCTCTTCCTGTGGCCAGAAGGATCATGTGTGGTACTGGAAAGGCAAGAATGATAAACAGCAGCACTGTGCTTACTTCAAAAGGTCTGAGTTAGCAATTCACAGCCTTATCCTGGGAATGCTGAACACTAACATCTTGCCTGCCGCCAGGGAAATCCACTTTCCCCGGGGAGCCCTCCCCTCAGGGTGCAGCCCGTGAGAGTCTGAGCTGTAGCTAAGAAAACAAATCAGCTTTCTGCAGTTCTTCCAGCGCTGGAGAGCTGCCTGCCAGAATGTGCCAGTAGAGAAACTTTTTTCTGAACTGAGCAAATTTGCAGTAAACTTTATAGCCAAAGTCAGTATGATTTGTTTACAAAGTTAAACACTGGGGTTTGGGTTGGTTTTTTGGTTTTTTTTAAACCACTGAAATAAATAAGAGCAAATTGTGTGAGGTCATAGTGCTCTGCCTTTCCAGACTGCTTCAGCTGCAATCCCAGAGCACACTTCTTTGCTCAGCTCCCCTCTGCTGTGTCCAGAGAGCCTCTCCTGGGCCAGCACCAAGAGGGGAGAGGAAAATTTGCTGTCTCAGTGCTATGTTGGGAGATCTGGGGCCATGAAAAGAGCTGCAGCAGAGCCACCCTTCTCCCTTGACGAAGGGGAGGGCAGTGTGAGATCTTTGGAGGTGCGAGTGACTGTCTCTGGAGCTCCTGCTTGGATGGCTGTGTGCTATGCTGTACACAAAGGCCCCTGCAGGTTTATATTAAGGTGCTGCCCAGACTAAACCAGTGCATTTTTTCTTTTTCCCCTCTAAATGCCTTTTTATCATTCAGGCTGTCACCTGTGTTTCCTGGCAAGGGCTGCTGGCTGGGGGAGGTCTGGCAGAGCTGAACACCCAGCTTTGGTGGTCTTTGTGTGGCTGCCTGAAAGATGGCTTAAAACAGAACCTGCTCTGTGAATACCTGCGAGTTAACATGTGTCAGCCGTGTGGCTGGAAGGTTTCTCCTTTGCTGTAAAGAGAGATTTTATAATGAATACTTTCCTTGTGATTAAAACGGATAAATAAACAAATAGCTCCTACAGGAAGTATACTATGTGAAGTCAGGGCAAATAGATTGTAGCTTTTCAAACAAGGAAAAGGGGGAAAAACACCCCACAGTCAACCCAACTCAGGCTCCTCCTTAGTGCATTTAATCTATTACAATGTGAAATGGCAATTCATCTTTCCCATTTCCTTTCCTTGTCAAACATATCCAGCTGTTGGAGCTTTCCCTGCTCCTTACTTAGAGATGCCAGGATTTAAAATTTGTTGATCTCCTCCTTCTCCAGGGTATCATTACTGTTATCATCTCTCCACTGGTACCAATCAAGCTTACTCCTGAAACCTCAGGGGAAAAGCCCTAATGATCCAGACTAGATTTAAACACATTATGATTTTCAGCAAATGCCTTCTGTAAGAAATAAAATTCCTTTTCCTCTACCTAAGAGTAGACGTATCTTTGGATATGCTGAATTGGAGCTGATCAGCTTCATCGATAACTGTAAACCTTTTTTTGGAACCATGATACTCCATAGTGGCTACATGCCTGACATACCACAGAGTTGTCACAGCACAGTATTTGGTGCACCCAAGCTGCTCTTAATCCAGATTTTTTCTAAGGTAAATGTTAAAATGTGTTTATTTTGTTCTTTTACTGTGACTTACAGCATCATGTTATGACCCTTTGAATTCTGTCAAAAGAGTGAATTTAGGGAGGGCATGAAAGACGTCATTCAATTATAGAATCATAGAAATATTTAGATTGGGGAGGGATGTCTAGCAGGATCTAGTCCAACCTCCTGCTCAAGACTAACTTTTGTGTTGCTCGGGGGTTTTTTTTGCAGTTGAGTTTTGAAAATCTCCAAGGATGGAAACTGGGCCTTGTCCCAGGACCGTACCACTCACTGAAAAGTTGTTTTCTTTATGTCCCAACTGGAATTTCCCTTGTTGCAGCTTGCATCTGTTGCCTCTTGCTCTCTCACTGTGCACCTCTTGGAAAATTCTGTCTGTCTTCTCTATCACTTCACTTGTGGTAGTGGAAAACCGTGATCAGATTCCCCCGCAGCCCTCTGTTCTCAAGGCTGAACAAACTCAGCTCCCCCAGCTTCTCCTCCTGTGTCATGTGCTCTTGACCCTCTTGGTGGCCTCAGCTGGGCTTGCTCTGATCTGATAATAAACATTAAAAATTGTTAACTATTTTTTCCACCGTTTGATGCAGTTTCAGTTTCCTTGGGTAACCTCCAGTCTAGTTGACTTTTGTCTTCACATGAGATGTGAATTTGGAGCCAAGAAGTAATTTGTTTACCTATCTTTGTGTGCTTTTTTTTCCCCTTTATTTTTTCTTCTTAAATCATTGCCACTTGGGCAGTATCACCCTAAGCATTCTTTTATCAGTGCAATACATTTTCCGTACCCAGCACTACTTGCATGTAAGATAATACTTTGGGTAAAGTTATTATCTTACCTTGCTGGGCATCTCCCTGTGAGGATACAATCCTTGTACTAAGATATCATAATATGTCTCTTGCAGTGGAAAACATAATTCCCTTATATTCTCCATTCAGATGATCTGAATGTGCAATTTTCAAGATAATGTCTTCCTTTCTGCCCCTCTCTTTTTTGCATCTAAATCTCTTACGCACCACCTCAGTCACTGACACATCCCTCTGAAATGCTGGGTCCCCTTTTACTGACAGGTTGAATTTTGGGTACAGGGAGAAAACAATTATTGACTTTCTAGTACTTCACTTTTTCTTACAGTATTTTTATTCTAGGTGTTAGTTCAATGTTAAATCTCATTATGCCTTAGCAAGGCGAATGAAACACAAACAATTATAAATGTGTCTGTAACACTGTTGCTGACTTTATTATTGCATCGAATTATTGTGGTGGGAGACTTTTAACTTCCTGCCTGTAGATGGGATAGTAAAGGCTACCAGTGATGATAGAGTATACATGAATAGAGTAGCTAAGAAATGTCTTCCCTAAGTAGTGAACCATCATTCAATCAGTAATGGTGCTCTGAGTTCCATTTTGAATGTGGTAAGGAGCCTAGAGTGTGAAGTAAGGGTTGATCTTAGAATAATCTTGAATCAAAGAGGAATAATTGTGAATTTCTTTACTTAAAGTGAAAAAAACTGTAAAAAGTTACTGGTTTTGAAGAAGTCCAAGAGCTGAATGGAAGAAGGAATGACATTTCCCCTAAGTCAAAGATGCAGAGATGAAATGTTGCTCACACGGCGTTTTACACCAAACTTTTATGGATTAATACCACCTGGAAAGAACATTATGAATAAAAGCTGTCTTGTGAACAAGAGGAGACGGGATTCATTGGCAAAAAAGCTTTCTAAGTTCTTCAAGAAAGGATAAAGTGAAGACAAAAAAAGTTTATTCTTACCACAGACAGAAGATCTTGCAAATACTATGGTGAAAAGAACAGAATTGTCCTAGAGGAAGGGATGGAGCAAGGATTAGCAGTCAGTATAGAGGATAGGAGTTAAGGTAGAGTGATTGCTGGGAGAAGGGTGTAGAAGTGGTACTTGCATAGGTGGAAGCAGGATTGAATTATGCACCAGAGCTTCCTGTTTATTTCTCAGACTGCTGAGAGAAATTAGTCAAACTGAGGATAGGTCCTTTTGATTGCAGACCACCAAACACAGTATCTGCATGGAGAAATAGCAAAGTAATGTGGGCATCTCCAGTGCCTGTAATGCAACACCAGTGGAGTGGGGTGGAAGAGGCTACATGTGAAGCTACAGCCATGTCTGTATTTTCTGATACACGTTCTATACAAGTCTGAAGTGTTTAAATCTATTTATCTAAGTATATAATTATGCACCCAAAGTTTACGTAACTCATCTGTTTATGGATACATGTCAGCCTTATCAAATGCATCGTGTATGTGTTTGTTAAGGCAAATTGTCAGAATTCCCCTGTTTCTTTTTCAGAAAAGGAGCCTAATTTCAAAGGCACTTAGAAAAAAGTTGATAACTCAGACACAGATGGCTGCAAAGGCGGAGGTGGGAGAGAAACGGGAAAGATGAGTTCTGGCAAGGAATCACATTTGTTGCAGGTGCGCTTGTTTTAGAAGAATGGGATGCTGTCTGGGAATGAATGAGATCCATTCCTCAGCAGTGTGTACAACCTGCCAAACACCCTGGGTGGCCTCCGACGGCCTCAGAGACTTTTGGTCAGAGAGAAGTTCTAAAAATGTCTAAACTTGCTGGCATTCCTGTGCAAAAGCTGTGTTAGTCGGGAGCTGTGGGGTGTTGCTGGCTGTTTGGCAAGTGGGCAGAGTTAAGGTTGCTTAGATGACCTGAGCTGAGTGTGCACACGCTTTCAAAGGATTTGAGTATGTAATTGAGGAGTTTTAATTTCTGTGGTCAATTTTTCAGAAAGCTGCCTTGTTTCCCAAAGGGCTTTTTGGCAGAAGTGGAAGTTAGATCCCTGCTCCTTTAACTGCATCCAGACTTGGTGGAACTTGAGAACAGCTTTTATGTGGTTTGCATCCATACAATCCCTTTCATACTTTGATCTGGTTCCTCTCCATGTTATGGTGTTTGTGACCGTCACTTGCGTGTCTTCTGCTTTCCCTCCATCATCCGGAATGTGGGGTTTTGGGGGGGATTCTGCAGTTTTGGGAAGTCATTCATAAACTTGAGCCTGCAAAGCAAAGCTGTGCAGTTTTACTGGCTTAGTGTGTAATGGCTTTTGAATGAGTCATGCACGTTCTTTTGAGCATTGGGAGTATTTTGCTGTCAGGCTTGAAGGTTTTAGTTAGAAGATAGTATGGAAAGACAAATGAAGCACAAATGCAGTCAAATGTGGAATTACCTTTTAGTACACAATTTCTCAAAGTTTCCTTCTTTCTAGGCTTTTAACTTCAAAAATAGGAGAAGCTGACAACTAATTAATATGAAATTGTAGCAGGTTGTGAGAAATGTATTTACTCTTTTTGTGGTCCCAATTTTGAGAGTAGAACAGGAGAAACAGAACACAGCAAAATATAACAGATGTTTAATGTTGTGATGAGTGCTGCAGGTTATTGAATTAGGCACAATTAATTGCCTGGCAGTTTATTGGCTTGCCTGGTTACTTAGGAGTTTTCCTTTATTATAATTGGTCTTGGGTGCACCAAACAAAGGCAAAAGGATTATTGCAAGATATAAGGGCAGAGATGCAGAGATGTGGCACACCCTAGAGATTTATCACTTGATTATTTTTCCTTTTGTATGTAGGCCTTCTCTGCTTTCTCCACATTCTTAGCATGTCTCAGAAATTCCAGCATTTTTTGTAATGAATCAGTGAGAAGAAGGGAAAAACTCCTGTAATTCCTTTTTCCATTGTGCTTGTTAAAACAGCGTTGTGGGAAATGGACCCAAACACTGTCTTTTAAGTGGTGTTGAGTCTGAGGCAGGTGGTATTAACTCAGGACTGCATTAACTCTTTTCAAATCTCTTTCCTGTTTCCTTGAGGAAACATGCCTGGTGTATATATGTGGCATGGGCTGTTTGCCTGCCTCTTGCATTGACATTTTAATTTGGTCCATGATATAAATATCATTTCCCTAATCCCCCTTGCCCTGACCCTGTTTTGTCTGTTTTGTCTTTTCTTCAAAGTGAGTTGACTTTTTTTTTCTTGAAGGAGGGGGGAGGAGATGGGAATGGTGGCTGGCTGCTCTAGTTTGGAGCATTAAATGCTCAGGGAAAAAATCTCAGAGTAACTGTTGTTTCTTTCTTTGTATTCACATGGAAATTTTTAATCTCCATCAAAGGATCAGGAGAAAATAACGTTGAGATTCAACAAGAGAGCTCCCAGCTTACATGGAATTTTTAAATGTTATTTGGCTTTATCCTTTAAACGATGAGAACCATGAACTGTGTACCTACAGGGTTCAGAATTAACTTTTCTCTTTCTTCCAACACACCCTCTTTTTTTTTTTGCTTCTTTCCTCCCTTTTTCTTACATCTTTATTGTTCTGTATAAACATGCCTTTCTGGCCAAAACTGTAAGTTGCCTTAGGATTTGTTTAGTTGTATTTATGTATACATTTCTAACATTAATTATGAGCACCAGTCTGAAATACTGCCTCATGTTCTTTTGATGTGATCTGAAGAATCTCTGTTGAAGGCCACAGAGCTAAGATCAGAACCCAACCCCGTGTATGCTTGCATAGCTGTGCAAGAGCTAACATTTGCCTGTTTGAGGAAAAAAAAAAGGCTACAAACAGATATAAAAGGGTTAATGATCTGCTTGTTTGTAGTGGGGAATCACAAACACTATCTGAACCTGTAGATGTAGCTGATTGTGCTGACAGTGATAGCAAGGGAAGACCCCTGCAACTACCCATGGAGGGTAGCAGCAGATTTCACAGGTGGGCGCTGACAGCAACAGTAGATTTCATGCTTCATCACAGATTAATAAAACAGGGAGGATATTAGAATGCTAATACTCATTAATACTATTTTATGGTGTTTAACATTAAACATGGAAAATGAAAATGAATGACAGCCGGTAAATGGAGCTGACAGTTGTGTTCAGGGTGTCTGAAGCTGGTGAGAATTAGCTGCAGCAAGCTGTGGATGCTCCTGTTCCTGCTGTGGATCAAGCCAAACAGCACCTACAGTTACCTAGACTTGTGCAAGGTCACCTAAACTTAGATTCAAATAGACTCTTCTAGTATTGTAAAATATTTTATGAGATTCCTTTCCTTTCCTTTCCTTTCCTTTCCTTTCCTTTCCTTTCCTTTCCTT
>VRYO01002482.1:6938276-6985192 GCA_009812075.1 Sialia sialis | reverse complement strand
TTCCTCATTGGTCAGAACCATTGTTTTCTCTGTCCTGTGACAGAGTCTCCAGCAATAAATATATCTAAGAGCAGAAATCACAGCCCATTAAAGCGTAATTGTGAAATCCTTTGTTGTCTTTTTTTAAAGGAGCAGTATTAGGTTTTTTTCCCTCCAAAACTCTTCTTGTGTTTCAGTTGGCTACATTGTTCCTCATTTCTTGCTGAAGTTTCAATAAGCTTGGTCCCAGAGGCAGTTGCATTTCAGCAACAAGTAAAAGTTGGCCCTCTGTGGGCCATAATGTAATGTACTATAATATAGCACACATAGAAACAAACTTAATTTTGCCATGTTGTAGACTGGTTTAAGTTTATTTTTGGTTAAAAATCTCTGAAAACCTCTGCATGGCTGTGTTTAAATATTAAGCTTATTGACCTAGGGTGTTTTTACCCAATATTCTTTCACAAGTATTTTTTTTAATGTAGCATGAACCTTGTTTCTGCCTTTACTGACGCAAAAATCCCAGAAACACTGGGAATAATACATGGAGTGCACAGGGACCAGGGATAAAGGGAATCTAAAGGTGTAATTATGTTTTGCTGGTAATAACAATACTTGGTAAAATAACAGTTGTCTGACCAAGTAGCCATTTTTGCACTCTAATATTTTAGGTTTTAAATTAAATTAAACTTGAATATTTTAGGTTCGTATTGCCTGAGTCTAAGTCTGCAGTCCACATAGCTGACTGGAAGTAACTGATGTGTGCTCTAAGCTCTTAGGTACATTTCATACTGAATTTTCCAAGAGGTTCTTTTGATTTTTAAATATTTCATCTTCACTTGAATTCCCAGGTTTCTTCTTGCACTTGCACCATGAACTTCAATTGCCCAGTTGTCTTCATTTCCCCCACTTATGCACCATCGCTTTCCAACAACCCCTGTAGCTGTGACCTGCTGCATGAATGGCAGATGCCATCCCAGAGATAGTTATTTTTCTATGCTTGAACGTGATCAGTATCAGCCCCTCTCAAAATTGCTGCCAGCTCTTGTTCTCAGGACACTGGAGCCACGTAAGGAGCTTCAGGGACTGGTGTGTCCCTCTCACTCTATTTACAAGCAGACATTTAACAGCGTTCTCCATCTTTGGTGGTTTCATTGAAAACCTGCTACTTTCTGCTGAGGTGAAAACAGACAGATACGACTTCAAAAATCAAAGTTTGGGGAATGAAAAGTCATGAAAAAGGGCCTGTCACTTGGGCTAGATTTTATGAAAACATATTTATTTTGGCAAATGTTTCTCAAAGGCAGGTTCATGTTTATGCTCTCTAGCGTCTGGAGTTTGCTCTGAGGTGTCAAGAGCATGCTTACTCCACGTTGGCTTAGAATTGGATTTCTGCCAAAATTCTGTGTGCCCTCCTCTCCTTCCGCTCACCCTTTTACTTTCTTTCTCCTGGTTGTAGCAGATTTTTTCTTCTGTGGATCTCAGTGCATATTTCATTTTCATTTCTTGGTGCTAATGAAAACAACGAGCTTTAGGAACCAGGGGGCTCCAAGTTTTAAAGCCTGAAGAAAATAAAAAAAAGATGCTTTCCTCAGCTTATACAGACTTATGTTTATTTCTTCATAATATAGGCATGTGAAGTTTGGGATTTGATTGTAAGGATTTTTAATACACTAGGCCAGAAACCTTTTTAGTTTGTCTTCTCCTGTAACTAGGTTACAGGCCAATTGGTTATTCCAAACTCCTGCTAATTTTTCTCTTTCTTGATGAAGGGTCTTCAGTCCCTCTACATATCCTTTGGTTTAAATTCCTTTCCTAGTTCCAGCTAGATGTTTGGTTTCTCCTGCTGTTGTCAGTCAGATAATGCTATCCCTTAGTGTATCTTAATTTGCAAGATCTCTTGCAAAAAATTCCCAAATTTTTCTCACAGAGGGCCTTACTGTGTGTTTTTACTACTTTCCGAAGGCAAATTCCTTTAATGTTGCATATAAATTGCTTCGACAGCAAGCAGAGGCAAACCTTCCTGGTTTTCCTTTTCCAGTAAGAAGGATGTGTTTCTGAGCCACATCTTATGGATGACCCAGAGATTTGCTCCACCTTTGGAAAAGGAATGCGGCTAGCACTTCAGAGAATTGCAGGAAAGCTTCAGGAGTTTGGCCAAGAAAGATTAAACCATCAAAAACCAAGTGAAACTGCAAAACTTTGTCTTTTCCCCTTTCCACTGCTTTCATTTCCTACCGTGTTGTGTTGTCCTCTGCATCAGACTATTTAAGACTGCCAAATACTTGGGTATTTTATAGGTACTATATCTTATAAATGCCATAGCCAGCCTCTGAGGGAAACAGAGGATTGTCGGTTTTGGATGAAGTATAAAACCCAAGCAGGAAATCATTGCTGAATGGCACAGCTGCAGGCAAACACTGTGAGCTAGTAAACTGCCCATCTGCACAGCCACACGTGTGTGGGAGCGCGGGGCCGGCGCGGCCGCGGCAGAGCGCGCCTGTAAGTGGTTAGCAGGCAGAAATTCGGTGATTAAAGAATGAAGTGTTTTGCTTCGTTAGTTCCTGAAATACAGCTATCTGAAGGTGATTATAATCTTATTTTCAAGCAGGACGAGAGACTTAAGACTAGAGGTTTTCCTTGTCTGTAATAAAACATGAAAGCAAAATTTCAGAGGTGGGCTGCAGGATGGAGGATGTGACACAACCTGCACTGAGGACTGAAGAAAAAGTTTGTCAAGAAAAAGAAACACACTGTATTTGTTATATAGTGCTGGACTGGCAATCACATCTGAATCTTCCCTTCAAAGAGACAGGAAAGACTGTTTTAGTCCTTAGATCTGCTTCACTGTCATTCACCTGAACACAGGCCTGGGTGGGCTTTGAGCTGGTCATATAAAGTTTGAAGTGTAAGATTCCCCCTATGCTAGAGATTTTGCCAACCAAAATAATTTTCACTGTACTCATTCTAGTACTTGCCTTTCGTAATTTAATCTATTAGTTAGTTCCTAGTTTTGCTGTCTTCCATTCTAAACAACTCTTCTTTCTTTGTGGGTTATTATTTGTTGAGTTCCTCTAGCCAAACTCACTGTGTTAGTTCTCCCAAGCCTTCCTCTGAAGTTTTGCACTTCCTCTTGCACATGCCAAGTTTGAGTTCATTTTCCACATGATTTTCCCAAGTACTACTTTAAATAATCCACAATTCAGTAACTAAATTGAGATTGTTAAAATAATGAAACAACAACAATAAAGCTCTTTTAAGACTGCACTCCAACTGTAAAAACTGTTGATTTGGGGTTTTTTCCCAAATACTTTATTGAAAAAAAAATTCTTCTCATAGTCAAAATTAAATCATCAGGGTTATAATCCCATTGTACAATAGACTTTCTACATTCATATTTGTCTTTTGGGAGAGTTTCTTGTTGATTCATTGCAATGTATAAATCAATGCAAGAATAGAGGTGATCTAGTGATTGGAACCCTTTCTTAAGGCATAGGTGGCTTGAGATAAAACCCCTTGTGATTTCTCCGCCTGCTAATATGGGGGTATCAGAATGGATATAATAAAAATTGATATCTGTACAAGGGAAGATGTACAAGGGAACATCTAAAGGGCATGAAAGGCTTGGGACCTTAACTGAAGTGTCCTAATTTCTCTTGGTTAAAGGACTAAATCTTCAAAATGTTCTGGATGTATCATTTGAGAAGGAGTATCATTAATGTATGTGTCATAAAAATTTCCATTTAAGAATCTGATATTTCATATATCCTTGAGCATGTCCATATTTCTATCAGAAAGAAAAGGAGCTGCTTTGGTTTTTCCTCTGGGGCCACTTTATTCTCTCTTTTCCTGTCAATTGATGCTATTTTTTAAGCCACTTAAAGGGACTTCGATTTTTGTCGTTACAATTTTGGTACTTTCCGCATTCCATGTGCACATGAGTATGAATTGTAGGATGATGACATATTAAGTTATAGTTATCTCTGTTAAAATATGGGGGATATAGGTCTGAAAATGAAGCTTTTCCTCATTTTTAGTATTTCTTTATATTTTAATGCATTAAGAAAGCAAGTGACATAGGGACATTGTCTTAATATCTTGCCATTTTGATTCATCGTCATGAAGTGTGCAAAATGTCTGATGATGTTATGTGGAGAAAACTAAGATATAAGTTTTGGCATTCACAGACTTCATGTATCTCTTTCTTCAGGACAATCACATCTCTCCGAAGTGAACTGATTCCACATCTGGTTAGGAAACAGTTTTCTTCTGCTGCATCATTACAGCAAGGACTAGACAACAAAGAAGAGGACCAAAAGAAAAAAGAGCAAACATCCCTAGGTCAGTACAGTATCAAACATTTGGGTTTATGGGAGTTTTAAAGCCCATATGCTACAGCTGAGTTATGGAGTAGGGTACAGAACTAGCCTGAAACACTGTTTTAGTGATTCTGGGGTTTTTCCTCAGCAGAGGAAGGTTTTTTTTCCTAGCAAATATTGTAGTAGATTTCTTTTTCAAACAGTATTGTGTACTATATAATTTTTTTTATCCTCCCTTATTTTGATGTAAACCATAAGCAAATCAGCTAGGGCCCTGTAATTGTTGTTTTTTTTCTGGAAAAAAGTTAGATTAATTTTTGAAAATGTAATTTCAGGAGGATCTTCCTTAAAATTTGGTAGGACAGCAGGCTAAGCCTTAACCACCCTGCACTGGGAACTGGACAGGATCTCAGATCCTGGAATTTATTTTTAACATTTCTGCTGTCTCCTTGTGTGACCTTGGGCAAAACTTTGCATCTGTCCTGATTCCTTAATTCACACCTGCAGAATAAAAATAAGCACTTACTCACATGTGATAACATCTGTTAATGATTGCTGAGTATCTAGCCATGAAGAAGATGAGGTGAGGCAAAGATTTCCCTTCACCAACAGTATTTTAATAGTATTCCTCTTCAGAAAGTATTTCATTAAATCCTGTCTAACTTCATGCATGTGTGTGTTCTCCAGACATTTATAGTTTCATAAAGGAAGATAATAGCTTGCTGAAACCTGCACCAGATAACTCTTGTTGGAATGATCATAGAGGAGATATGAATGAAACTCTCCACGAAGGAAAAGTGCGCTGCTACGTCCATATCATGAAGGAGGGGCTGTGCTACCGAGTCAATACTCTTGGGCTGTACATTGAAGCCAACAGACAGGTGAGGAAAATACAGGAGTGCCACCTTGGAATACAGCAGTAGCTTACAGGACATTTCACCCTGCAGGAGTGACTTCCTGTGATACAGCAGAGTAGTATGTGGGAATTGAACCAGTGCCACGTTATCCAGGCACGTCATCCTACTGCTTGCTGGATTGGGACGTGAGGCCAGGAAATAGTTCTGTCTCTCATTTACTCTAGATTTGATAGCTGAGAGTACCCTCACCCTACACACTCTTGTTTTTTGGGAGCAGCAAGATCTGCAACCAAAGAGCCACAAAGTGTGGAAAATAAGAATGGAAGTAGCTTTGGTGGCTCATTTAATCTATGTCTTCCATGTCCTAAAAGCAACATCAGTTCTGACTGGACTCTTCCTCGCAGATGTTTGTTTGTGATAATAAAGATTTTTAACAATTTGAAGAAAGACTTAAACTACCCTTTCATTTAAATTGCCTAATTATTTCTATTATAAAATAATTCTTTTATTAATAGGTTTTCCTACTGTGGTACTCCAGGTACACAAAGAGTTGAACTCTTGATCTGACACAGCATCTGTTGCAACTTTCACACTACTGAGAATTCATAAAATAAAAAAATCACAGATGAGAATTAGGGAAATCCTGTACCTAACAAGCTGATGATTAAAAGCTCTTAATATCTTTATTGGGCAGGGGTTTGGGTGGTTTTTTTCTACACTGGTTGATGCAATGTACAAGTTCTCTCTACTTTGCTCTGCTAGCGATGAACTTCATTGCTGTCAGGAATGGACAGTTTCCTCTAGTTTTGAAAAACCAGGAAGGAAGGACTTGAGATTTCTGGAAGTGGGGCTGGAAAAGTGATAAAGTTGTATCGGGAATTTCTGGAAGTGGTCACTGCCTTGCCTTTGCTCTCAGAATGAGTTGATTTCTTTTTGACAACATTAATGGATTAATTCGTGCAAACCAAAATTGCAGAGTGGCAGCATGAGTTTGCACACGGGAGCTCTTTCTCCTTGATGCTTGTAGGGAAACACAGAAATAAAGTGATTTGCTTTGTGCTTAAGGAGATGAGGAAAAGAGGCAGCACTGCTCTGAGAAAGAGAAAACTTCCCCAAAAATACAGGAACAAGAGTGCCCAAAGGGTTAAGGGAGAATACCACTTGCTAAGGGAAGTGTGCGTGTACATTTGGCAGCAGCCACTTCAGTAAAAAGTTATTGAGTTAAGCCTGTCAGACTCCATGTGGGTTTTTTTGTGTTGGTTTTTTGTTTTTGGTTGGGTTTTTTTTAACCTAAATATTCTACATTTTGGTTAGTTCAGGAAATACGTTTGCTCCTGGGTGGTACAAAGAATTAGTGTTTTGAAGTCACATTGGGGCCTTCAACGTTGGAAAGGATTTTCTTTGAATTTTGAACTTTTGCAGGATGGTAAAATTTCTAAGGAAACTATGTGGAGGTAAAACATAAAATGGAGCTAAATGAGGAGCTGTGAGAAAGTAGTTCCTTTTTTCAGTGCCACCGCATTTTGTTTCTCTTGCTAATCCTCATAAAAGATGCACATTTAATTTGATGGGTGGGTGGGGTTACCTGTTTTGTTGGTCTCTGAGGAAGATTTTGGGTGTTCAGTTTGCTGAATCTTCACAGACCAGACTCTGAGCCCCTTGCTGCAAAGTCGGGACCTATAACTTTGAGGTCCCAGAGGACAGACTCATACAGCAGTAGCAGTCCAGTCCAGTAGCTGTGGGAAGGAATGGCATCCTAACCCATTGCCCTTCTGCTGAGGAAACACTTTGCTCACATCATTTCACTTCCAGCTGGGTTTCTGGATGCCTGCAGCCTGTGTGTGGGCAGGTGGGTTCAGGAGGGAGTTATCTTCAATAGCAGGAAATAGTTTCTTTGTAAGATGAATTAAATCCAAACACATCTTAAACCTTCCCTTGACCCAGGCACTCCCTCTGACTCCTGCCCCCAGTCTAACCTTTCTTTTCAGAGCAAAATGCTTGAGCTTGTAGCTTTCATGGGTTACCCCTCAGGCTGCACTACCTCTGACTGATTCTAATAAGGGCTTTGCTCTGGCCAGCAAAATCCTTTATTTATTTCACCACACCACCTTTGCACTGAGGAGGGCAAGAACCTTTCTTCATTTTTTCCCTTCCTGTAGATCAACATGGGACAGTAGGAATCTTTCCAACCTATGCTGTAGGTATGCTTTAGTGTGTGTTCCTCTCTTGGATCTTTGTGTCCGGTGACATGTCAGGACAACATATCTTCACCCAGCCAGCATCATCCAGGTGGATTTGCCTGATTTGTGGTGTTCTGGGAACCTGATGGTTTTCTGTAGGGCCTGCACCTTGGACTCAAGGATCTAATCTACTCGTGCTTTTTAAAAAATAAACAAAATCCAAGTCTAGTAGGAAGGACCAACTTCAAGATGTAAAGAGCTACAGATATGAAAATGTCTACTGGGGACAGCACGTAAATTGTAATGATAGCTCAGAAATGTGAGTTCATCTGATCCTGTCTTCTTCACATCTGTGGTATTTGCTTTTTGAGGTTCACTCCTTAGCCATCAGCTGTTGTTATCCCAGCTTTCTAAGGAAGGCATTTTACACAATTGTACTGTGTAGCAGTTCCTTAATAGCAGCTCTGGAAATTGCTGGCAACATTCAGCCAAATTTAACAGAGCAATAGAGATCTCTGAGATAAACTTTTCTAAGAGTTTTGTAAAAATAGATGCTTGGGTAGAGAAAAGGGAGACTTAATGAGTGCTGCTTCCCCTCTTGAGGCAAACTCAGTTGCACCCTCACTATGCTGAGACTCCAGATCACCTCCCAGATGGACAGTCTGCATCCTGGCTGGCCAAGCAGCATGTGCAGAGGTGCACACCAGCCCCAGCATATGCTGCCTCTCATTCAGCCATGCAGTTTGCTGTGGCACAAACCTCTTAGCCATCATACATCTGTGTCTCCTCTATTCCTTTGACTGCCATCTCTGTCCTACCAAGAGACATCATACCTTGCATCACCCCTGCCAGGAACTGGCTAGCACTGTGTCTGTGCATTACTGCAAGGCTCCTCTCTCCCCTGACATCCTCATCCATGCTGTCATCACTTCTCTGGTGTGTGACTTTGGCCTCAGCCTGACACCAGGAGATGCAGAATGCCTCAGGCTGCTCTTTCACCCACAAAAGGAGGAATGATGGAGTGATATCCCATCCTCCTACAATGCTGGCTACCCTTCTTTTCAGGAGCCAATTCAGAATTGCTCTCCATGGATTTGTTCTTGGCTACCTAATAGGCTGTGTCTGTTTATTACCACTGCTGCTCTATCTGCTTATCTAACACCTGCCTTCTCCCTGTCAAGAGCCTTTTCTTGTGCAGCTTTCTATCACTTGGAATTGCCATTTGATCAACTTTAGTTTCTTTCTACTTAAACATCTGAAATACAGTTTTGTTGCCCATGCCTCAGAGTACTGTCTTATGGAGTGGGCTGGACACAGTCATCTTTTTATGGCAGTTTACTGATTTATATTTGTTATTACTCGCTCCCCTCCCTTGCTTTGCTGGACAGTGTAGAACATGCTGAGCTGCATTTGGAATGGCAGATGCTGAACATTATGGTAACATCCAGGATGTCACTGTGTTCAGCTGGAGCCAGCCTGCTTGCTGCTGCTGATCCACTGCTTCTCCACAGGTGGGAAGCCGAGTTGAAAGGAGAGATGTAGTGCACTGTGGTAACAGTGTACCTGTCTCCTTTATGAAAGTGGGAAATGATAAATCAACACACAGCTGGTGGACATTTGAAATGCAGTGACCTACCTTTTCCCATAAGTTAGAATGTTTATGGCAAATACAGTAGTGCAATGGAAACCAAAGCCTTCTTTGAGCTGTTTATGTAACTTGTGGGTACAGCCCTGTCATGTTAATTAGTGACGTGGGTTTTTTCATGCAGGTTCCCAAATTATTGCTTAATCTGGGTCTGGAAGAGCCATTGGTTCATGGGTCTGCACAGATCACTGATAGAGGCATGGTAAGTGTTCCCTTTTCCCATCCCTGCTCTTTCAGTAGTCTGCAACCATTTTGTATCAAGAACTGCTTGCTAAAATTCAGTCCCATTGTTGGAAGTGAAGCCAAGTTCTGAAGTGTGGAATGGTGGAACATAGGTGATACTGCCCAGAGACTTCTTGAAGGCTCATCCCTGGGTTCCTGCCTTTCAGTCTCTCTCTTTTAAAATGTTTGGTAAAAAGTCTGTCTTACTCTCAAGTCAGACACTGCAGCCTCTTGTTACCTATTGGCAGTTCCTGGTGGTTGAGCAGTTTGCCTCCCTAATGACACCAAACCCAGAAAGGGTCAGTATTTTAGTTTTGCTTCTTGCTAACACATTTTGGTTGAATACCAGCTTCAAGCCTGCCTTTGACAAGTCTCACTGGGCAAGCCTGAATGAAACCAGTGAATACCAGCAGGGCTGTGCCTACTGTGCTTACTTTTCTGCATGAAGCCTACAGAGCCAGATCCATTAACAGAGTTCTGCCAAGCTAACAGCCGTGGGAAGACTGTCTAACTGTCTGCCTATGGGGTGGCCCCTAAATTTTCAGTCTTTCCTTTCAGAAGGGTCCCTTAGGGTGGAGCAGGGTAAACTTTATTGATGGGTGCTTGAGACATGCTTTGGGAGAGTCTGTGTGGAGAACCACATGTACTTTTGCTAGTTCCTGTTCTTTTCTTCCCTAGGTTGGATCAGACAGTATCATTGGGTCATCCACACAAATTGGGGAGAAGACATCCATCAAACACTCCATCATTGGCAGCATGTGTACCATAAAAGGCAAAGTTAAGATAACAAACTGTATCATCATGAATTCTGTTACAATCGAGGAAGGGTAGGTTACCTTTTTCTGCTTTAGCTCCCTAAATTTGCAGGTTCTTTTTCTACATAGGTCCTGAATCAGTAATTTTTGTTCTGTAAAGAATCCTCAGCCAGAAGAGATGATACCAGGAGGTGTGTTTCCAAGACAAGTAGAAAATAAGTCTCTATAAGCAGTCCAGAAGTGCACAAGTGAAATGAACTTACAAGAGGGCTGCAGTCTTGGAACATAAATTTCTTTTTCCAGTAGATCATGTCGTCTTCAAAATGTGCTAGTAAGTTAAGTGGATGTATGAGTCTGTATGAGCTAGTGTGTCATTCTTCCAAGCTTTATTTTAGTGGCTGGATCAGTGAGTATACCTAAAATATTTGAGGCACAAAGCATATTTTAAAGTGGTATGCTTGCCAGCTAGAAATGTTCTTCTCACATTTGAACATTACAGCTTCACCTAAAATGTCATTTTCTTTGGCCCTTTTTTGTCATTCTGCAGCCTTTACCATTGCCTATGCTGAGTAATAGAATAAATTAATAAACTTTTCAAAGAGAAAATCTGCCAGCTAGTAGAGGTTTCTCATGCACTAAAGACACTGACTAAATAGTTAGCCTTGAGCTGTACATTTCCAAATGTGGGAAAAGTGGCCTGTCTGTAATTGTTGATGTCTGCATGCCCCCATCTTTCCATACATGCTGGCTTCCTGTGGATGTCAGTGGAAAGGAAACTGCTGATTGAGTCTGTGCAGACCTGTATAAATTCTCTGCTCCTTCATGGCTTGAGGTTTGCTTAGGGCCTCAGGAAAAAGACCAAACTCTTAAAAAATGCCAAGTTGGCTCTGAAAGTTGCATATCTGAAAAACATAAAACCCCAAAGGATGTGGGGTCTATGGAGGATACTACTGTTACATAACTAAATTACAGGTAAGTATGGTACCTCACCACAAAGTGTTTGTCTTTAATAGAAATCCACAGTAATTTCAAGCACATCATAAATCAGAATTCCATTGAGTATAGAAAATAGCTGGTTTCCAGTTCAATCACAGATGGATCCAGTATGGCTGTATTACAAGAACTACTGTCCTGAAAAGTAGAGGAACCTCTCTCATTTGATCATGAGACCCTTTGTCATTTTGATTAATGAATTGATGCCGCAATCATAATGGTATGGTTTTGCATATGAGGTCAGCAGCTCTGCCACTAAATCTGCAGAGGCAGCTAAGTGTATAAATAGCACTGTTTTTATGAAGAGTCCCAAATCATCTTGTGTTTGTCTGCATTGGCATTTAGTAGTGTTCTAACTCCTAAATCGATCCCAGAGCTGTTATGTTAAGCATTTCACAAAATTCCACAAGCATCGTAAAGTTGGTGATATATTATTTTTAAGAGAGATAAACTGACTTTTGGGGTAACATTTTCATGAATTCTAGAAAACAGTGTGATCCCTAGTCACTCTTGGTGAAAACAACATAGCCACCAAAGAGTGACAAACCTCACAGTCCCAGGGGTTTACCCCCTTTAGCTGCTCTGTGGTTACTGCACCCTGAAGAACTGGAGTCAAATTTGCAATTATTCCTCTCCAGCCAGAATTAAAGACTATAGATCCTGGTTCTTTATTGCAAAGCATACTGTAATTAATATTATGTAGATCTGCACAGATACTGAGCTGATAAATTATTTCTTACTGCATCATGGTAAGTCTTAAGATTGGAGAGTATGAAGTCATGCATGCACAGGTAGTGAAAAACAGAAATAATCTAGCTGCTGAGTTTTGAAAGAATCTTTGCTTCCAGTGAAGGATTTCTATGTATTTTTTTGAATGTATTTTGACTCTCTTTCATTACTTTGGTTAAATCTGATGGATTTTTATTAAAATGCTAATCATTCTTACTTGTGTTGATGGATCCATTTGCAACAGGTGGATAAATTATAAGTGGTTTTGCTTTAAACTGTCCACAGTGGACAGCTTGTTACAAACACCTCTTCTCCCAAGTGTCTCTAAAACAGCTCAAGCTTTATCTAATCACAGCTTCAGAAAATATCTTCATCTTTAATTGGAAAGTCAGTATGTGTTGGCTGATATGGGTCAAAATGAGCATAATAAAGTGCCTTGACAGATCTAATTCATTTTTTTTATTGCACAGCAGATGTCCTACAAGTAAGCCAGTTTTACCAACTAAGGTATTGTATATTAGAAACTTCTGAAATTGCATTGAGAAGTGGATAAAAACTTTTTAAGTGGATAAAAAATTTTAATGTCATTTAAAGAATATACATTTTAATGCTGACATGAGCAGCTCAACCAGACTAATGGTCTACTGTAATAATGCCCAAGTCAAATGTGAGTGGTAACTGAAGGCGTTCCCAGGAGTGTTCATTGCAGTAACACCAACTTGAAGCCGCAGGCTGAGAAGACTGCAGTAGGACACTTATGGAAAAGACAAAGGTGTATAGATAACTCAGAAGAAAGATCAGATAAATATTTTCTTTTAAAGTTGGGATACTGGGAACAACCAAAAGCAAAAATTGTTCTGCATTCTAAGTTCATTTATCACAAGCTACGTGGCACTGCCTTGGTATTTCCCTTGCTTCTTACATCACCTCTAGTTTCTCTGGGTTGAATCTTTTTTTTCCCATCTCAGCTGCAAAAGTGATCTGAGCTGCTTCAGTTCACTATGTCAATATAAAATACGCAAAATGAATAAACAAACAACACCCACCAAAAGTTAAATTTAAAATGTTTATCTCTTAGTAGTTTTCCTATAATGTGGTTGAGAATCCTATGCTGTAATTCCTGCAGTGTCAAAATCTGCAAATTATATCTCCAAACCAGAAAAAAGCTTTTGAATAGCTTCACCACATTTAAAACCAGCTTCTGAAATGTATAAATTCTTGCTGTGCAGGTGTGAACACCACAAGGTGCTTAGAACAAAACCAGGTATCTCTTGTTAGGCAGTGGTTGCCTCGTTATTGCAGGAACAGAGGTCATGGCCTAGGTGATGATAACTTTCCCAACTGAATGGATCAAGTAACTTGGGTTAGTTTGGACAATCCATTGCATACTGTTTGCAAGTTATGATCTGTCCTCCAGCATGGCTGGTGCATTTGATACTCTGGAGTACCAGAAGCTGGGTTTTTTTGTTTGCTTTGGTGTGTAGGGCTTCTGTGACATTATATATGTCTCTTGTGAAGTGATTTGAGTAGATATGAATCCCCCCCTTAGAAGAGATTACAGGGGATTAAAGAAGTTAGTAACAGAGCAAAATAATTGGTAGTCCTTTCTTAATGTGTTTCCCACTGTGCAGATAATTCTTCCATCAATGAGACAATAAAATAGCAAAGATTACATATGTGCTGAATGATGGACATACTTGACCAAGCTGGGAGGGATGTAATTTATACAACAGCACAAGTGCTGAGAGATGCTGACTGCCCAGGTGACAAGCTGCAGTGGCAAAACAGTTCTTTTTTTCCCTCTGGATGGCTCCCTAGAGCTCAGTGACAAATGACTGCACTGAGTTACACGGTTAGAGAAAATCTACTAATCGAGCTAAAATCACAGGTCACTTGAAAACTTTGTCTATGTGGATGTTCCTGTGTGTGTCCTTAGTCTCTGTAGTGGCTCGGGACTGCCCCTTCTCTTTGCTCTGTTTTCATCAGGGGTGGAGCAGCACAACAGGGTCCCTGGATTGCTGAATCTTTGCTGCTGGAGTCTCCTCATTGTAGCTCTCTTGCAAAGGGGCAGCGAGTAACACCCACAGGCTGCCCAGGGGGATTGTGCCATTTGCAAATGAAAAGCAGTGCCTGATAGATTTAATCCCCTGATAAGAAGGGCTGGCAGGCTGGTCACAACTGATGAGGAGAAGACTGAGGTACTCAACCACTTTTTTTGCCTCATTCTTCACTGTCAGTCTCTCTTCCCACACCTCTCAGCTTTAATACATATGATCAGACTAATACTGATGAGAGGGCTGGAGCACTTCTCCTGTGCAGACTGAAAGAGCTGGGGTGGGTCAGAAGAGAAGGCTCCAGGGACACTTCATTGTGGCCTCTCAGAACTTAAAGGGGGCTTATGAAATGTTACAAACTTTTCATCCTGGCCTGCTGTAATAGCACAACGGATAAGGGCTTTAAACTAAAAGAAGGTAAAGTTAGACTAGATATAAGGAAGAAATTTACTGTGAGGGTTTTGAGGCACTGGCACAAGTTGCCCACAGAAGTTGGGACATCCCTGGAAAAGTTCGAGGCCAGGCTGGGTGGGGTCCTGATCAACCTGGTCTAGCTAAAGTGTCCCTGCTCATTAAGGGGTCATGGGCTGCATAGTCTTAAAGGTCCCTTCCAACCCACATTACTCTGTGGTTCTATAACTTCGTTGCATTTGATAGACTTAGGCATACTTAGCTGTTTTGAAATGAGACCTAGATATGGATGGATTAATTTAGTTTCAGGTTCCTGTTCTGGCTTTTGTTTTAGCAGTGGTTGGTTTGTTGGTTTTTATCAAACATGGGCTTTATTTATAACAGTCTTGTTGTTTTACTTAGTGCACTACCTTCTGGCACTAATTGCTCTGATCATACAGGACCTTGTGCTGAAGCACTCTGAACATTACAATAATATTAACAGGAAAAACATGTTGAATCCTTTATTCCATCCCTGCAGATAAATATTTCAAAATCTCTTGTTTGTTAGTAAAACTGTCCCAGTGTATACAATTACGGGAAGGAGCTTGGCCATTTTATGTGCGCATTATATCCTTCCTCCTTGGTCATGGAAAATGAATGTTACCCTGGTAAAGATTCAGGGCAAGGGACTGTTTAGTAGTCAAAAAAAAATCTCGTCTTTGAACTACTTAGAGGTTAGTTGAGAAGGCAAGCATGAAAAGCGCTCAAAAAAATACTGAGTCTACTGTAAGCCATGCTTTGAAAAGTCTTGTTAACATGGTGGTAGTCAGTACCATAAGGACTCTGTGGTAGATATAGTCTGAAATGAAGTATTTTTCTGCGCTTTTTTTCATGGAAATACAGGAAAGCATTCTGCTTCAAATGATGTGTTTTTGGAAATCATTAATAGGCTGCTCTGATTATCAGGGAGAGCAAATGACCAAAGATTTGCTTCTAGATTTCACCTCCACAGCAAGAAAGTAACAGATCTTCACAGAGCAATCAAGGAAGCTAAACCCATCTCACCTGTAATTTTTCCAGAAAAACTGTATCCCAAACTGGCATTAGGAATGGGAAAAGGAGAGAGTTTCCTCCAGAAAGGAGTTTGCAGCAGTTGCCAAATAGCCTGATGCAGTGGGCAGTTGGTGCAGGAACTGTAAGTGCAGGGTTGCAGGTGTGACTGAGGTTATTGAGTTTGTGCAGGGGCAGGAATCATTGAACAATAGCCTCATATCTTTGTAAAGTTTACAGTATGCTGTTGGAACCAGCTACAAACATACTGCCCAAAAGAACTGAACTGAACTGAACTGCTGAAGTTCCCCATGTGGTACATGGCTAAGGTCACTTTTTGGAAAGGGAAGGGGTTAAAAAGACAGGCAGATATATTTTGGGTCAGGCTGCACTTTGATGCCAGCAAATTGCAAAGTGTTGCAGCATCAGGAAACTTGGAATGCAAGGGAGGTGACACCAAAGGCTTCGAGTTACAAACTGCAGGGAGGTGATGTGAATGTTAAGGACAGAGGGGAAGTTAGAAGAGTCTCACGGGAAGATGTGCTAAACCTTGGGGAGTTCTGGCTCCCTGGGCAGAAGGAATAGGCTGGAGTAAAAATTAGTATGGACTAAAGTACCCAGATAGGTGAAAAAAGAAAATTTTTTTCAGCCAAAACTATTACCATTCTTCTTCAGTCATGTGAAGACAGTAAGTTGCACACTGGATTTTGTTAAAGGTGTGCTGGCTACCTGTGTGAAACTAGGTGGACAGATGCTGTAACTCTGCTCAAAGAGGGGACTGGAGAGACACCACGTGTGACTGGTTAAGGCTCTAGTTTACCACATGTCTTCAATTTATTGCTACTTTCTATGAGAAAATGTACAAAGGAAGAAAACAACAAGCAAGGCGAGCTGGATTGACTACTAACTGCAGATTGATTGTGAAGTTTATTGGTTGTTTCCTCAATAGTGCCAAATCAGCACCTGATGTAGAAACAGTCAGCAGATTGAAGAAAGTTCTAATTAAAACCAGGGTGGAATTGAGTCTTTATAGGGGTTCAGTGCATAAGTAGTCTTTTTCCCCTTGGACAATGGCAGTACAAAGGAATGATCCTATTGCCAAGGCAACATATTTAGCAGTACATAAGCTCATGAAAAAGAGTGAGGAGGTGAAGTTATTTCCAGCACCATAGCTTGCAAAACTGAAAATAAAAATCTGCTTATGCTGAAATTCCCAAACATTTTTTATTTTGAACCATTTTTAAGATGGCTGTTGTCTCCTGGACACTTTGTCTCATGCTGCCAATTGGCTCCCTGCCTCCCTAGAAAGAAGAACGAGTTTAGAATAGATATCACAGAAGGCTCATGAAAAGGGAAAACTTCATTCAGCAAAAGCACATGCTCATCTTAAATATATGGATAAAGTATATCATGGATGTGGATGAAAATTAAATTCATTAAGAAAAACTATGTGTATTGTACTCCCTGCCTGTAAAAAGGGATCTTATTTCTCTTGATTATGTAGCAGTTCTGTCCTTGCTGTCACACTCCTTGGTTTTAATCTGTGAACATTTTTGGTCAGGAATTATAATTTTCATTCTACTATATAATTCACTGCACATGCTATGTAAGATACTGAGTAGAGACAACCTCTGGCTAGCAGAATTTGCTTTCAGGAAGACAAATTGAGGAAGAAAGTGCAAAGTAGGAAACTAGTAAGCAGGAAGTGGTGGAGCTACTTGTGGAACTGGTTTTCAATTGCTTTCAACTGCAGTCAAATTCTACTGTATCTAATGTATTGAGGAAATTTCTCATATAATACCTGTTATCTTGTGAGTGTCTGAAACATTATTACTAGCAGCTCCTCAAGAAAAAATTTCTTTTGGCTAGCTTCCTGGTACATCAATCTGTCTTAAATAAATCACCTGTTCTTTCATCTCAGATGCAGATGTTTCCCTGATAGTGCATAGCTCGTCCCAGTTTTCCGAACATCTTGTACATCAAATGTTGAACTTAAAGCACAGATGAGCCCTGGAAAGTGGCATTTTGAAATATCCTCTCTCATTCTGCTGATTTGCTTCTTCAGGTGGACAGGGTTATGTCTGACTTCAGAGCTATAAATAACCTTCTGTCTCCTGCTAACCACATGGGTCTAATTGAAGAGTATGGAGATTTGTCACAAGCAGCTGATTGCTGTAGGATTTTGGTAGAAAGCTGTGTGTGAATGTCTCTGATGCTATTTAAAATCTGCTCCCACCTGGGTATGGAAGAGGAAGGAATTATCACATTGTGCCTCTTAAGTTCCTGAGGAGACAAGGGTTGAATAAGTTTAGCTTGGATTTAAGAAGCCAGGTTCACTTGTAAAATAACATTTATAAAAATCTTTTCCATGTCAACCTAGCTCACATGATTTGGAATCTGACTTAACCAGTAATGTCTTGTGAAGGGCCACAGCTCTCAATCCAGAACTGTGCTTCAAAAACCTCTGAGAAAGTGTCCTTTTACTGTGCCCGTTACCTCACTCAGTCTGACTGTGTGAGCTGGTGGGAAAGTGAGGTGGCTGTGAACTTATAATTTTCCTGCTTTGTTTCTTTCACACAGACACGAGTAGCTTTTCCTGGCCATCAGTGAAGTGTCTGTAAAATCATGTCGAACCTGGCCCTCCCACTCTGCAAAAGAGAATCCAGAGGGTGGTCAGTTTTCCTGTGTGTGGGGTTTCCTGGTATAAACTCCATGCAGCGTACTTTTGCTGAAGTATGCAACCCTGAGTCTGCAGCTACATAAAAGGCCACCAATCTGTTTGTTCCAAGATCAGCTGGATGTAACTGAAATTTCAGAGGTGAGGCATGACCTTCCTGGTGACCTCCCCCCGCACCCTGAGTTTCACTTAATAAAACACATTAAGGTAGTTTTGAGGCAATCCTTTAAGGTCAGTTGAACCTTCACTGGAAAATACGAGTGCTGGCAAGTATATGCAATATGTAATGCAAAATGTTTAGGGTGTGGGGAAGAAGCGTAAAGGAGCCATACCACAGTGATGAGCTTGGCTAGAAAAGAGACATGAAACAAGTTCCTTAGTGAAAACACCCTCAGAGACAGGCGAAGAATTTAGAGGGGTTGGTAGAATGATTTTGTTACCCCCAAGGGGAAAAACAGGAGATCAAAGCCCAAATTCACTTACGAATGCTTGCTTTGAAATGTATCTATAAATTATAGCATGTACTGCTGGCATCTATTGTAGGCTTTGGTATTTACTTGAGTGTATAACATGAGATTCATAGTGCCCCGAGTTCTTGTGTTTGTGTGTAAAAATGTATTGGTGTGCAAAGCAAATTGGCAAAGGCAACATTTTAGGTTCCCAAGTTCCCTAATAGTGTTTTTGCCTCTCCCCTGGTCTTTGTGCCTCACCCCTGTGATCATGAGTCCCATCCACCAGCTCACTAGATAGCAGGGGATTCCTTCAGGGATTGCTGGTAGGTTTTGGAACTCTCCCTGACTCCTTGCCACCTCTTAGTGTTATTAAGGTGCCTGTGGTGGCTATTATCTTCTTGGTCAGGGCAGAGGGGATGTTGCTCCCAGGGGAATTCACATCTGTTACCCCTCAGTCAGCAAAGTAGCTGCTGAGGCATGTCACCCTTTGCTTTTAACTCCCATGTCAGTCTCTCCGTTTCGTAGCTCATCTGGAGGCATGAGAGACCCGACTTCTTGGCACGGCAGAGACAACCAACAGGCTGTCCTAGGCTTTGTGCTCCAGGCTTGCTTTCTTGTAAGTCTACAGTTTTAAGCATTGCATTATAGACACCTCATTTGCTTTGCTGCCCAACAGAGATTATGTCAGGGTTTTGGCACAATTGGATTAAAGTACCAGGCCTGGATAACTTCCATTGGCATTTCAGGAGATTTGCTGTAAGGCAAACCTGTGACATTCATACCTTCCTAAGCTTGCACAACCAGGGCGAGAGCTGCAGTTGAGGTCTTGACCTCAGTTACTTAAGCCCCTTTCTCCCAGGAGCGTTCATCACTTTAATCACAGAGTCCTAAATAATCAGTGGGTAGCCTGTAATTAGGGGGTTGTGTCTTGGACTCCTGCTGCCTGCTCCCGGTGTGCTGAGCACTGCGTATTTTGATTTCCCGTTCCCCCCAAGGATGTTTGATCTCAGATTTACACTTTAGAAAATTAAGAAGGGTATGGCACCTCAGTCCCCTGGCAATCTTCCTGCTTTCAGTGGTAGGTGCCTTGCTTTGCCTGAGTATCACAGTGCTGCAGCAATTGACACACTTGATTTAAGAGTTTGATTTATAGACCGATACTCGGGCTGAAAGTCAGCAGTTCCAGGGCTGCATAAATCAGCCTGTCTCTGGGATTAATACTTCCTTATTTATAATTTCGACAGGAGATGGAATTCTTTCCCAATTCTTTACATTTCTTTCAGATGTAATCGACCACCCTGTCCTTTGGTTTAAAGCTATGTGACTTTGCCACAAATAGAGGGAGGGGAAAGTAAGCCGAGTCCAGGAATTGCTGTGCTATAAAAGCTCCATATTGTGTGCTCTTGGACTTTGCTTTCTCCCAGTTTCCTTCAAGCCCACACAAGAGATGGACTTGAGGTTTTTTTGGCTTTCTTCCCCTCCCCCCTCCCTCCATACATACGCTGACCTTTTAGAAAAATAAATAAAAGATAAAGAAGGACCTGGAATGTTGCAGAATGTGTGTACATTTTGCTCTCTGTTGTTTTCTGCTGGGATTAGTTGTTTACAATGGGGGAGAGAGGGAGGGCAGAGGAAGGGAGGTCTGTGGCCTTAACTGAAATTAGTGGCATTTCAGAGTGATCTTGTTAGGTGGTCTGCAGTTTAAAGACCTAAATCCTTGTAATCCCCCCATGCCTCCTTGGCCACTACTCCTTTTGCTCTTGTTCTCTCACTTTCAAAAAAACCCACCCCAAAGTCAGGCTCTGTCTCTCAGATGCAGGCACGTAGCGGACATGCAGACGCACACTCTCATATGCTCCCATTTGCACGTTGTACCTGTAGAACAAATTAATGCTTCAGCTACATCTGTTCCCACTACAGGACTGGGCTTGTAAAATGTTCTCTCTAGAATGCAGATGCACACTGAATATTTTTATTTATTTTCTGAAAAACACCCAGCTGCCAGGCTTTCAGTTTGTGATTACACTTAAAACAAATTCAAATTGAAATTTCAGCCGTAAATCAAATGCCCCAAATTAGTTCCTCTTGTGGGTTTGAACATGCTCTTTGGATTTTAAGGTCAGGAGATATCCATTTTCACCGTGCTGAAAAGTTTAAAAATATACTACATTTTCGGGGGAAAAAAATAAATATGGTTTGCATTATAAAGGAGTACATCAATGTGTGCATATGCGCACACACACCAGAGCTGATGAAGCTGGATGCTGTCAGAGCACCTTTGAGGGCTAATAGCACCTAATTGTTATGGAAGGCAGAAACTGTGGTGGCAGTTTAACCAAGGAGAGTACAGCAGTGCCCTGAGATCTGATATTTACCCTGTAAGAGAATAAAAGTTTATTCCTTACTCTTCAACTTGAAAAAAATAGTAAAAATTAAATAAACACACAAAATACTTCTCTTGGCAGGCTTTATAACCTTTTTTTTCTTTTTTTTTCTTTTTTTTTTTTTTTAGTAAAAAGGCATTTACAAGTGGTTTCAAAATGGCTGTGTTACATCTGTCAGCGGGTGAAGGGAACACCCACAAATTGTGTTTTTATCTCTTGAAGTTTTGTTCCACTTGAGCAATAAAAGCCGGATTTGCTGCTGGTTTGTGTGATTGGGGTAATCTGAGCGTTGAGTATGGCTTTAAAACTTCTGCAGTTGGTTGGGTTTATAAGTTTTAAGAAACTCCTGGGGTGTTGGAGTTCTTGGGTTTTGTTTTACCCTGGCACCAGGGAAGGGTTGATTTGCAAGCACCTGGCACAGACAAGTTCATCTTGGTTCCCTGGCCTGTCCCTCCCAAAAAATGGTTTGGCAGGAACCCCCACTATCTTTGATGTTAATGTCATCAGCAGTTTCTTGGTTACAATGCAATTCTTTCTCAGGGAGTTGAAAGCCTATGCTCAAGCAGGCTCTGAACACACATGCAGTATTCTCCAGCCTGAACTCCAGACCGACAGCTTAAATCCCCTCTCTTTTGGGGAATATCCTCCTGCATGAGCATAAGGTTGAGAGGTGTAGTGCGCTCCCAGCTGCTCTCATGCTCAGGAGAAGTGATAGATGGTGGGAACCTGAAAGTTTGCACGGGAAAGCTTTCATCTGACTGGCTCAAAGCAACAGAGGAGGAGGTGTGCTGGAGTGCACATTTTGGATAGGAGCCATTTCAGTGGGAAATGAGCAACTTCTCCCATTCCCTTCACTAGTCCTGTTGAAAGCTGAGTCAGAATGGCAGCACTGGGCAGTCCTGCATCCGCTGATCCCTTCCCTAGCCTGGCATAAATGCCAAGTTGCTCTTGCTCTCACCAACTGCTGTTGCACAGGACAGTGGCCTGAGCCGCTGTGCGGGCACACGAGGCTCTTGGAAAGGAAGCAGATTGTGACAGTGTGAGAGCAAAGACAGGCAGGGGTCTGCTGTGTATCTTTGCCGCTTTTTATCTTATTAACATGTTAGTAAAAACCTTGCCAAAGCAACCTGAGCTGGTTGTTTGTAGAATAATTGCTCATATTGCCTCCTTATAGGTCAGCAGAGGGGGAGTTTAAGTGGGTTAAAAGAATAATTGTTCAGAGGGGACAGTCTGTTCACGGGGGGTTGTAACTGTGAACCACTGCAACTGAGGTCCAGTTTTATTGCTTTTACTCCTGAAGAATTAATGGTGGTTTTGTGGGGCAGATGGTTTCTGCTCTGACTCACACAGGCAACAGAATTGTAATATGTTTAATGACAAATTCTTTGTTCTAGATAATAGTGTTGTGTGAGCAGGAAAATACTATGAATTAATTTTGGGATCAGCGGTCTGGAGTGAGGATCAATGTTTCACACTCCTGAGGACCTCAGCTGACTAGCGCTACATTCAATACAGAATTGAGGCTCAGGCTTTGAGCTGATACCAAAACTCCTCTGTTAGTTCAGACTCCAGGCTAAGAGTTCTGTCCAAAAGCGAGCTTGATGGTGCACTGCAGCCCTGCTTCACTAGTGCGGAGAGTAGTGGTGGTGCCTATAACCAAGGTGGGGAATGGCTGCAGGTCATCAAACCGTGCAACTCACTGTGCAGAAGGTCATTGAAGCCAAAAATTTCTGGTTTAGACAGAGATCAGTTGTTGGACTGATCTTATTCACAGTTATTGTAATTAATGTTGACAGAAATACCAGGAAGCAGAAATGAGATGCTGTGGTTCACAGTAAGATTAATATTGTGTTATCTAGAGGGAGCAGATTACCTGCATCTCTCCAGGATAGATCTCACTTATACCCTCTTCCCAATCAGCTGGTTTTGATGAGTTTTAGTATTTTTAGATACATCTTAGCTTTGTTTTCTGTCCTTCAATGACTGTCTGCCTTTACACATGTGAAAAAAAGGAAAGAAATAATTTGATTCACAGATATTTTCTTCTCTGTAGCTTTGAAAGAAATTACATTTAATGCTATTTAACACGACTAATCTTGCTGAGGGAACACTATTTCAGGACACGTCAGATACTAGTAAAGATTGACAAGCTCCATGTTACTGGAAGAAGGGGCTCAGAGGAATGCAGTAACTCAGAATCTCTCTCAGCAGAGAAATTACAAACCCAGCAGTTGGACTCTGAACTCCTTTACTCTCTGGACAATGGGATTGGCAGATTTGGAAGCTGATTATATTACAGATTCAAATACATTTGGGAATAAGGTGGCTTTTGCTAAAGTTCCATCCGTGTAGCATTTCAGACTTAGTGGTGTCAAAGGCAACATGAGTGTGAAGATACCCAAGGCAGGTAGTGTAGGTCTAGTGTGAGTTTCATTGGTTTAGTACTGCAGAATAATCATGTTTGGGTGCTTGAATGTAGCATGAACAAAGCCAACCAGCTGAGCTATTGATGTGCCCCTTCTTTCCACCTTTTCTTAGTGCCTGGCAAGCTGGAATGTATAAAATCGCTCAGCAAAATTTGCAGAGAAAGACTGGGCTGCTGCTCCTGTTTTTAGTTGGGGAGCTGAGCAGAGAAGCCACCCCCACATTTACCCAGACTGTCTGTGGAAAATACAAGACTTGATCCAGGTCCCAGGTCTTTATTTATTCAGTTAAGTATTCTGTTGAGGAAATGTAGAGGAAAGCTGTCCTAACAGGAGGTAAAACTGCAACCTCTTCTTTGCAAACTCAATCTGACACCTGGCATTTAAGTTTTTCCAGCAACTGGGTGTGAGGATCAAGAAAATAATGGAGTTTTTGAGAAAAGAGCTGAACTGAACCTACTTACAGGATCATGTCACAGAGTCATTAGATATTCCAGTGGATACCTTTGTTTTGTATCTGTCATTTAAATTATTTTCTTGCTTTGCTTGTGCTTATGTTGTAGGTGCTGTCTTCAGGGCAGTGTTATTTGTCATAATGCTGTGATAGAGAAGGATGCAGACATCAAGGACTGTTTGATTGGAAGTGATCAGAGGCTGGAAACCAAAGGTAAGCACAAAAGCTGTATTTACTGTGCGTTGGTAATAATTTTAAAACTTTTTCCTTGAGATTTTACTCCTGCTTCTTCATGAAGTGCTAGTAAGCTGTGGCAGTTCTACAGTGGTGTGTCCTGTAATATCAGGATTTGTTTTTCATGGAAAGTACAGCTTCTTGGCATAAGTTCAGGGGCTTGCTCCTCTGAAGTTGGCAGCAAATCCCTGTTGTTCTTATAAAGAACAAGATTGGGTGCTGAGACAGTCTTTTCCCAGAGACCACAATTAGATCAGCCTGAGGTTGTCCTCAGCAGAAGGAGCCATTATTTTGACTAGTAATCTTTGTCAGTGACAGGGGCAAAGCAGGCAAATTACTGATTACACAAACATCCTTCTTTGTAGGTGCTCCCAACCCACAGTGGCAGTATGCTCCCATTCCCTTTGCTCCAAGAAAAAGCCCAAGGTGGAACATCGTATTAGGAGCTGCTGTGTTCAGTATGAAATACAAGGGCAGCTACATTCAGATGTGCTTTACTGCCATGAAGTACTATTTTGGGGCTTCAGAAAGGATACGTGGCCCTCATTTATCCAAGTTTCAGCCATCCAGTGGGAGTGCGCGTGGTGAGGGCTCGGTGGTAACCGCATGAGTGGAACTGTTGATTTCCTGCCCTAAGAGATAATGGGCAGGAAATGGCTGTTTCAGTGACTGCATCCCAAGCAGAGGCTTTTTAATGAATATTTATGGTTGGGGTTTGGCAGATCCCTGCTCCAGTGTGTGGACTGAGGACAAAAGTGAGTTCCTTTACAGGCTCCATGTGAAGTTATTTAGTCAGATCAGGATTTATTTGCTTGCTTTGTCTTTGTGGGTGGATTCCCAATTCTAAGTGTCTTGATACAGAGCAGGGTTTGAACTTAATGTAGTATAGCGTAACCTATTGTCAGCTTCGCATATGACACATTTTCCTTCCATTGAAACTAAAAGTAAAAAGGACTCATGAAAACGAAGTGTTGATCTTGCAGTATAAAGTCTGATACTGTAGGTAACACTGTGGTCTTGCTCTCTGTGGGACTGTGTCTATGCATAGCTTTGCCCATCACACCAGTCTGAATCAGTGTGCTTTGTGTGGTTCATTGCTCCCTGTCATAAAATCATTTAGGTTGCAAAAGTCCTTTTCATATAAAATCCAAAACCATAAACGTAATGCTGCCAAGTCTACTGTTAAACCATGTCCCTAAGTGCTGCATCTACACATGTGGATGAATCACCAGGAGAGATGAATTGGGTCATGTTTGGTTGTTAATCTTCAGTGTTTAGATTTAGCTGATATTTTAGGAAATAGGAATATATTTGATTTCTTTAGTAGATGATACCA
Source organism: Sialia sialis (assembly GCA_009812075.1). Classification (NCBI taxonomy): domain Eukaryota; kingdom Metazoa; phylum Chordata; class Aves; order Passeriformes; family Turdidae; genus Sialia; species Sialia sialis. The sequence goes on along the minus strand of VRYO01002482.1, from coordinate 6,960,056 downwards.
AACAGAAATATCACCCTTTGACCTTGACCACAACTGCTTTGGAAGTAACTTCCATGGTGCAGATCCTAGTCTAGGTGATTGTAGTATCAAAACTGGTCTTTCTTCTTGATTGTCCTTGTCATCCTTGTCTGAATATTTTTCAAGGTCTGTAGATATATTTGCAGGGAGAGTAATAGAGCTATACCAATGGATCATTTGCCTATTCTTGAGAGTCTGCTGCTCACCTCCCCAAAGCTTAAACCCACTTCTTGGGTTAACTAGAGTCTGGGGGCTCTCTTGTTAAACTGTTTAGAATTGTATGGTTGACATTAGTAGAGACATATTCAGGTAGATTATAAATACTCCATTATGCTGAGCAAAAAAAATAGCAAAGCCTCAGTTCATTTTCCTGCCTCAGTTTCCTAACCATTCTAGGTTTTCTTTGGGCTGGGGGTCAAGTTTGCCTTGGTGGTCTGGGATCTGTCTACGAAGTTCATGACTTATTTCCTGCACCACGGAGTCTTTCCAGCCCAGCATGTCTCTTCTGACCTTGTCTGGTCCTGTAGTAAACTGGGTCTTCTCTTTTTCACTGTGAAAGCATGTCATGGCTTCCTTTCCCCTGCCCAAGACTTCCTGTATTTTGTGCCAAGCTTTTGGTGTGGCCCTGTAAGTCTGTTTCCATGTTGCCCCCTTCATCAAGACTTTGGCTGTGCTTTTCTGTTTAGTAACTTTTCCTTCTTCAAACTTGAGCTTCCATGGCCAGGTTAAGAAAAAACCTTGTTCTCTTGGGTAGGAGCCACCTTTTCTTGCAAGCTGATCACCCTTCAGCAGACATAAGCAGTAGCTACTGGCTGCTGACCCGAGTCTGGGAGTTACACATTCCAGTTTCTGGGAGTAGAAACCTCCTCAGCAAAACTACGTACACCTTCCCAGAAGCATTAAAAAAAATAAAAACGTAGCAGTCCCTTATTCCAGAACATCAGCCAGGATTCATCAAAGGTAGAAATATCCCTGAATCATCGTACACAGCCCCAAGCAGATCCCACAGTTGACTTTGCTGCAGAACTGGCTGTGTACTCCCTGCTGTACCAGTCCTGGCCACACTGCCCAGGCAGCTTGGGGTACAAGAGCTCTTTGAGCTAGTGGTGCACTGACCTCCTTTCATAAAATGAATTCCAGTCCCATGCAAGGAGGATGGCAGGAGAACAGCTACCACAAATGATAGGCAAACGTAACTTAAACCAGCTCTCATGCTTCTCCTTCTGCAGAATAATATGGGTATATTTAGGGTGGTCCAAATGGCACAGCTGGGAGTAATGGGATTGAATTAAATACAATTTAGGTTGGCTATCTGGAACATTTTCCTAATGATGTGGTCTGGTAGGCTGTGGGATAATCTCCCTGGGGACATGGTGGGAGACCTCATCACTTAATAATGGGCTTGGCAAATCTCTGGACACCTAAATAGAGGGAATACTCCGACACTGGTAGATCACAGGCAACCTGGTACTTTCAATCTAAAAAGAAAATTGGAGACTGAGGAGTGCAGATAACTGTCAGCAGTATGGACCCAGTCCTGCATTGACTTCAGCCCTGTCACAACATTGGCCAGAGACAGTATTTTTAAATGTCTCTGTTGAAGTCAAGGTACGGCGTTTTATTTAACTTCTGGATTTGCAAGCCATGCCTCCTGAGAGCTCTACTGTTCTCCTACTGGTTTTATTACCATGCCTTGGAAGCATCCACTTTCTTTCCTCTTTGATACTTCAAGGAATTTGCTAGCAGAGAATTTACAGATGGGCTTTGTGAAAGCTACCTCGCCAGGTAGCAGTTTGAAAAACATGTTGGTACCTAAGAAAAACAGTAATTTTTAGAGGAAATGGCAGACAGCATTCTGAAAGAACATCATTGCACAGAGTATTCAATCACTGCTTTGAAGACAGTTATTGAGATTACACTGCAGCCTTTTTGATAAACCTGGTTTTAAAGAGGAGCTCAAAAGCATCATGCGCTCAGTGAAGTGAGACTAGAGAGAGGGTTTGCTGGTGATGGGCCAGGCGAGGAGGCAGATGAGCCTGGAGTCACTAAGTACAGTCCCCAAAGGAGTCTCTCAACCAGATTCAGCAGGGAGAACGTTATACATCTGGTATTGGTTAGCCAGGAACAAGCATATATGGAAAAGCAGCCTAACCTTTCTTCAAGGTAAAGTGGCCTTACCTTTCTTCAAAGCAACACCAGGAACAGAGACAGTAAACACTCACACAAAGTATAAAACTAGAAAAATTGGCATAAAATTCACCACCTTATCCCTTGCTTTCATCTCTGTTGTCATTGGGCAGGGATGTTTTGTTTGTATATTTATTTCCAGCATCAGACATGGGGATCCAAGTAGATCTATGTCCTACCTGATCCTGACTCCTGCTTCACAGCTCTCCACTATGCCTCTGTCCCAGCACCAGGCTCATCCCAATCCTGTCTTTCTCTTTTGTTTTTCTCCTAGTCTTTCTCCTATAGAGACTTTTGTTCTTCCGTCTCACTCAGTTATTCCCAGACACCCACCTGACACCTCCTCTGGTCTGACCATAGCTGAAATTTCCAGTCCCCTTGCCTAACAGTCCCATATTCCTTTTGTCATCTGGTACTCATTGCCTGACTGCTTTCAGTTGGATTGTATCTGTTTCTCTCATGCCCAGGACAGCTCATACTGGGCACAGGAGGGGAGTGGTTGTGTGCAGAGTGCTCCACTGGTCCATACAGCTTGGAGGACACCCTGCCTTCCTCCTGCACTTCCATGGTCAGGAGTGCCTGCTGCAGTCTCTGGAGCTTTTAGCTGCCCTTCTGAGAACATGTACAACCTTCAGATTTTTTTCAAAGGCTTATCACATAGCCAAAACTGTGTGGTTTCTCACAAGAAGAGAAGAAGGCGCATATCCAGTAAGGACTGGCTCCCATTTCCAGTCATTTTCCGAGTCCTGTTCCAAGCTTGGAGTCCCACAACTTCTCAATGAAACAGAGTAAGATTGTTTTATTTTAATGAGGGCCAAAGAGCACATTTTTCTCTAATGTCATCCTCTGAAGACAGGTACATTTTATGAAACCTCCACATGTGAGTGGGTCCCTGCTTGTGAGGAGGCTTCACGTGAGCCAAGATTTAACAGGATAAAGACAGAAAGGAACTGAGAGACTTTCTGATGCTCTCACTGCATTCAAGTAAGGGCAAGCATCTGCTCTTGCAAGATGTTGAGTACCTCCTGGTGCAGTCTTCAGGAACTGAAAACACTTAGCACACACAGGGTTGGGATCAGAAAGCATGCTGCTGTGCAGATGGGAGTTATGAAAGCTCATGAAGAGCAGACACAGACTAAACAGTGCACACATGTATATTGTGCACAGGGGTGCAAAATGAGCTGGAGGTGATGTAGGAATGGTGCGAATTTATAGCAAAACTGAGAGATTGGTAGGATTTCTCCCTAAAGTAGTTTAACTACTGAATGTCCATAACAAAGATATAGTTGGCCGTTAAAACAGACATCTCTTAAATAGTTGACATTTTTGTTTCAGTGACTATGCAGTGACTATATTGCTAACTAATCCTAATAAGCCTCCTTTCCAAGTTGTATAAAAATGGTTTATGAGTTCTGGCCTTAGCAGTGGCATAAAACTTCCCTAGAATATCCATCCAGCAAGGCTTTGTCCTCCCTTCTGCCGCTGGGGACTGTCACACTTGTGCATACTGTCATTCCCAGCCAGGGAAGTTCAGGCTTCCTGAGGGAGCAGGTTAAATGTGCTGCCACATTCACAGCATGCTGATATTGAAGTCTACCCATAAGGCAGCAGTTCATAACCTTGTGGAAATATTTTTACATGCTCCACACAGAGAAAATAACCACTTCTGCTCTGCTAGAGCTCAGCCACATGAAAAAGCCAGGAAGAGCACCCCAATGGATGCTGAGAAAAGAAGAGCACTTGTGTCCAGTGCTACAGGCAAATATGGCACCTTTGCCATCATATCAGAAGTTAAGACTGCTGTTTTAAGATCCCTGCTTGCATTTGCTATGAGGGGATGACAGACCATGGGAGCACACTGATGGATACAATCCAGTCCCTTCTCACACACTTTGCTAGGACTCTGTCCCAGTACAAGGACTTCAAGCATGTCCCACACCCCAAGGAGTTTGCTGTCTTAGGCACATCATGAGCTCTGGGTCTCCTTTTGCCTTTACTAACTTCTCTTCTAAGACCCTGACTGATCACTTTCCTATACATCTCTCTGCTGTTCCTTCACTCTCTTAATCTATCTTCTCCAAGCCACAGTAAAGTCATCTCTCATTGGGCACTGTATCACTGCTACCTTTACACTCTCAAGACACATCTATACCCCAGAAGGATTTGAGAACAAAGGGATTTATTCTGGTTGAACTGTGAAAAAATCCTCAGCTGAACCATGGGGCCACCAGCACTGAGAACTGGTGGTTGTTGGATGTAAGGTAGAAGTAAGACCTCTACTGCCTGCCTGTTCTGTGGGCCTGTTCCAGCTATGGGCCAGAGCTGATCTGCCTGAAGCTACCACCAGCCCCTGGGGTGAGCTGCACACCTCACCCTGGGAGCAGCCTGAACACTCAGCTCATGGCAATCATCATTGCTGGGGACCCCTGGGCTCAACTGATGCCTGCGCAGTGGGGCTGACCTGGCACTTGGGAGAAATTGTGAAGCACGCCTTGTCTTTGGGGCCACAGTGTGGTCACCCTGGTCTCCAGTGATCATGTAAGTAAAGCTTGGCTGAGGAGAGAACAGGCCTTGACTGGAAAGTCCCACTGCTCTGTAAACACAAACAAATCAGCCCCCATCACCTGCTTCCCTTCTTTATCTGTACATGTAATTTAAAACACCCTCCAGCTTCCCAAAGTCAAGCTTCAGCTGCTTCCCATCCCCTTAAGCCCCTTTAGTTCCTTTCCCCCCCCTAACCTGGCTGCTTTTCCAGAGCCAACCATCACTGCAGAGACAAGTTGCTCTTCTCTCCCACTCTCTGATCCTTTCTGTCCTGGGTGAATGTGGTGGGAACCACCCACAGCGTGTTTTCGTGCATGCGTTTCTGCAGCCACCCCTCCCCCCTGCCTAGTTTTTTAAGTTAAACTATCTCTTGCTTTAAAGAGAGCAAATACACAGCAGTGGCTTTCATCACTGCTGTATAATAGAGCAGTAATTCTGTGCCAGGGACTGTTTTCTATTTTATTTTAAAGGGTTTATAAAACAGTGTATGTAATTGAGTGAGTAAACTGAACGTTTTCTGGAGCCCCTGAGGGCTGAAACTTCGTGGTGGTCCTGGGCCTAGGCCCTAACCCTTTTTTTTCCTCTCTTTTTTTTTTTTCTCCCTTTCCCCTCCTTCCCCTCCTCCTTTACAACCCAGCGTTGCCACCAGCAGCAGCAGCAGCAATCTGTCTGGGGCTAATTGAGCAAACAACAAGGAGATGCTTTCACATGGCTTTTAAAGGAATGCTCCGGCATCCCCTTTCTGTGAGCGGCTTGGCAGGAACCTGCCAGGAAGGCTGGGGAGCGCTGGGTCCCCGGCCCCCAGCCTGCTGGTGGGGTTTGTGCTGGGCTGCACAGTCATTTCCGCCCCTCTGTTTATTTGCATTACAATTTGTTTTTAGCCAAGCACCAAAAGCTGCTCTGCTCTCTAGCTCGCCTTGTGCGTATGTTTTTAAGGGGCTAGTGTACAGTATGTGTAAACAAATGTCTTCCCAAGCAGGAACACATATATAACAAGTGACAGGTTTTTGATTTACACTCAGTAAAGTCTCCGTGGACACTCGGTTCAAGCACCCAGGCTGACTTCAGGCTGGGCTGCGTCAGCAAGTTGAAGTAAAGTGCTAATCAGAAGGTTGAAAGTGTTGATCAGCTCTGGATTTGCTTAGCACCAGATGCTCCCAATCTGAGAAGATCTAGTTGAACATGATTTAAGGTTGAAGAGTCCAAACTCTTAAGGCTTTCTCAAAGTCCTTTCTCTAATCCGTCTTCTTTCTCTGTGGGCTGAATGCATCTGTAACCCTGCCAGTGTCAGATAATAGGCAGCCTGGTAAGAAATCCCTAATGGGGAGCTGGGGAAGGAGAAAGGGAGCTGAACAGCAAAGCATGTGAGGTACTTCTCTCTCCTCCCCCAGAGTTTCAGGCAGAGTTTCTGCGGGAACTGAGCTTGCTGGTACCAGCCAGAGCCACTGGCAACTGGCAGCCACGTCTGATAATGAAACACTATCCACAGCTCAGCTCTCTGGCACACACACTGGAATCTGAATTCCCTTCGCTCCACAAGAAGGGCTTTGGGAATGGAAGAGGGAAGCAGGGTGAATCCTTATCTGCCTATCACATCCCCTTGGGGTGCAGAATGGGGCTTTGTTTCTAGCAAAACCATTCCCTTTATTGCTTAAAAACTTTCTCGCAGATTTTCGACAGGCAGATTCATGTGTTTTCTTTAAGCCTTTACAAGAAGAAATCAGTTTGGTGATTTCATATGAGTCTGAGGTAGCAGTGACATTTCAAAGTGAGCCCACTTTGGGGAATCTGGGCTACAGGGATCAAGGAGGAGATGAAACAGGCAGAGGGATGGGAGATGAGGGAATGCAGGCTCCAGTTTCCCATGTGGCTTTGGCTGCTTAAGCTCCCTAAACTCAATGCTGCCTCAGTTTCCTCATCTGTAAAATAGGAATACTCTTGCTCACCCATTCTCAAAAAGCATAAGGCTGCTGCAAGCATGTCAGTGCAAAATACAAACAGTTGGTACCACCTCTGCAGCAAGGTATATGACAGGACCCATCCCAGCTCTGCACTTTCAGGATCGTGAAGGATGCTGTCTGAAATGAAGCAAGAAGTTCCTTATTAAAAAGTATTGCTACAGATAACCTATATATAGAACCATAAATTGACATGGCTCTCTATAAGCCTAGATGAAGGCATGTTTAATCTGCAGAGGCATAATGTAATTACTCTCACTGGATGGTAGCCAGGGTCTTATTCACATCATAGAAATCAACATGATAGGTAGTCTGCTTGGAGGAGGTTCAGGAATGGAGTCACAGGAGTTGCTACAGGGCCTGTTGAGATATATTGGGAAAGTTGTTGGGGATGAGGAATGTTATAGCAAGAAATGCTGCAGGTTGGATTTGAGGTACCTTGGCAAGGCTGTGTGGGGTCCAGGACGGGAGGAGAGAGGTGCTGAAGGCTGGACTTGGGGCTATTGGCAAGAGCTGTGCTGGAGAAGTTGTGTGGTGCTACCTACATCATGCTTGCACCTGGCACTTGTACAGTCAGCCCCTCATTTTCCTGAGCATTGCATCCACCTCTGCTCACTCTGCCCAAAGTGCTGGAGATCAAGCTCCAGGATGTTACTGGGAGGCTCCAGGACTAATTACCAGTTGACAATAAATACCGTGAGCAAAGAGCTAAATGTCTCAATCTGATGCTGCAGGTGAGAAGCAGCCTCTTGGTCTCCTCATTTTAGCCTTCACGAAGGGTCTCTGAAAGGAAGTGGTGTGGCTCACCCATTCTGTCCCTCAGGCTGAGAAGATTGCATATGATTCGTATGGTTGTGGGGTTGAGGTTGTAGTGAGAAATTATCTTGCCACAGTGCAAAACTCCGTGAAGTTTATAGAGCAAAATTTGATCAGACCTTTACTGGAGCAATGGCTTGCATAGTACAAAGGTTCCCTTCTTGAATTTTAAACCAAGAGAAGCACCATGTTGGCCCAGCCACTCTGGGGATTGCCAGGAATTTCATCCTTTAGCCAAAGGTGGCATATTAGTTGTTTTGCAGCAGTCTTGCAAGTTCCACTCCCCTGAGGGAAGGAGTTTTAGGTGGGTAAATAAAACACATCTCATCATTTCCATCATCATTTGGCTATCTACCCCCACTGCTGTGTAAGGTGTGGGAGCCTCCACTGGTGTATCCCAACCCCTTACAGGCCTTGACACTTTATCCCAGGCTCCAGAGCCAATTGTTATTCCAAATTGCAGGAGGTAAGGTTAAGAGCCTAGGGGCATGGGACACACCACCTGAGCTCCACCTCCATAGGTGTCCAGCTCCTGAAGAGCAGTTTAGATTCATCACCTCCCCCACAGTACCCTGAGGACACCCACTTTGAGCACACCAGCTTTGTGTCATGCTCTGAGGCCACATGCTTGGGTTTTTTAGGCACTGGGCTTTCACTTGCGTGTTTTTATTATTTTGGCTTCAGATCCTTTATTTGCAGTCCTTCCCTGACAAGCTGCTTTTGCATTTTAAAGGGAAGGCTCTTTCAGTACAGTGCATTAACAGTGCTGGGGCAGGGACTGGCACATTAATGTGTCCACTGGGGCTGTGCAAAGCTCCTGGGAACAGGCAAAGGAATGACCTTGCAAAAATTGCCCCTCCAACAAATTTGCTCCATAGGAGGGTCAGGTTTCAATTAAAAAAAAAAAAAAACAAAAAAACAAACTCTTGTTTTTAAGCTGCCTGGCTGAGTTGAGATTGCTGAGAAGATCTCACACTGCCTTGGTGATGGTCCCTGGTGCTGAGCAGACCCTTTCCTCCCTGCCTCCAAGCAGTTTGTGGCAGACAGTGCTCTTTAGGGTCAGAATGGGTTACTGATCTCTAATTGTACGTCTCATCTCCATGTTGGATGTTGATGGTTCCTTGCCTTGACCTAGGAGTACACCTGTCAGTAGCAGCTGTGACTTCCGTAGGGCCTCTCTTGTTTATTAGTGACACATACATGTGAAAACTCTCATTAGAGAAATCTCCTGATGTTTAGTCAGTTGTTTAGGTTTTCACTATGTGTGTGGGATACTGTCGGAGAGACGCTGAAGTCCAGCAAATCTTTGTTTGAGTTCCCTAGAATCTGCTTTTCTCATTTGTTTTAAAGTTGCAGATTTGAAAAATACAAAGTCTGAAGCTCTGCTGCAAAACTCAATTGCTCTTCTTTTCCTCCCTCTCTCTTTTCAGCCAAACATGTTAATGAAGTCATTGTGGGCACCGAACAGCTGATGGAGATATAACCCGAGTAGCTTTTAAAGAAGATTTTATGGAAGCCAGCAGCAGAACCAGATGTTCAAGCATCATAAGATCATCCGTGCAGATCAGTACTGGCATGGTTTACCCTGTCATTGCTCTTTTCCTGTTCAGCTTTATATTTATGTCTTAATAAAGAGGTATTTGCAGAGCGGAGTGTCCGTCAGCCCCTCCCCCCTCATTGGGATGCGCGCGGTTTCTGCCGGGTTCTATCGGTTCCTGCACGCCCGGCCAACGCACTGTACTTTTCCAGCAGAAGGGAGAGTGGGGACCACACAGACTGTGCCCACTCCAAAGAATGACTTAGCCTCCCTCCCTGCGGTGTAAACCACGTCCCTGCAGCCCTGTACCACCGTCCCTGAGCCTGGGAGAAACTGCTCAGGATGCTGCTTGTGCATCTCATCAACACAGCAGGCGGATGGTGAGAACAGCGGCGGTGCCGGCTGCTCTCTGCAGCCCGGCAGCTTCGCCAGCCTCCTCCTCCTCACTGTCTCTCATGATGCTGCCCCACAGCACAGCAGTGTTTAATCTGTGTCTCTTCTCTGTAATGCAGTTGAAGAGTTTGGCGCCCATTTCCATCGGGGCTGAGTTTGGTCTGATACTTTGAAATCCTGCCCAAGAGCGGGTATGTGAGGGCTGGTGGAGCATGAAGGAGGCATGAGGTGTAAGCAGTGAGTACTCCCTGCCTTATTTTGATGATTCTTCCTGTCAGTCCACTGTTCCTAATCCCAAACAAGAGGTCCCTCCCCACACTTGGATGATCTGAGGATGACTGTACCTTGTGTCTCTGAGATGAGTTGCTCGTGTTAATGTGAAACGCACAGTCTTGTGGTCAGGGCTTGTGCCAGGATTGTAAAGCACCTGGATGGGATTGAAACATAAGCTGTTCTTTAATGTTTATAAATTGGACACAAGTTCCTACCTAAAAGCTGTTTATTAGAATGTAGTAGTATTGAACAGGGTATTTGTCTGCCCGTGGCAGTTTGAAATCCAGAGGTGCTTACAGCAACTGGCAGGGATGGTATTTCATTAACTGAAGTGATAAATGTTAAATGTGTGCTTCGTGGGCATCTGTGACCCCTGAGGAGAGTTATCGTTTCCTAGTTTATTTGACAGCAGAGAGATTATAATCCAGACATTCCCTGAGTTTCATAAACAAAATCCTTCCTCTAAAGGGCTGGATTGGAATGGAAACTATGGGTAAGGATGAGCTTCAAGGCCTGTGACAAAGCTGCAGAGAAGAAATGCACTGCAGTTCAGCTCCAGCTTTGTGCTGGAGGTTTTGTCTCGCGTATGTGCGCAAACATGTTCCTAAGGTACGAGGCCTTTTTCATCCAAGGATCGCAGAGGCTTTACAAAGGTTAATTAAAGAGAGTTCTTGTCTCTGTGTGCGGCAAGGGAGAGAGGCTCCATTTTGGGTGTGTAGAAACAGAAGCAGAGTGGAGTGTAATTACCTGGCTTTGCATTTTACCAGAAGGCTGGCAAAGCCGTGAGAAGTTTGCAGGGACTTTGACTCACGGTCCTTTTGCTGAAACACAAAGCCTTCTCCCTCTGTTTTTAGGATACATCTTAACTTCTGAAAAGTCTGCATTGCCTTGTTTAGCAGCTGCAGCTTTACCTCCTTGTGCCTTAATTATATGTTAAAGTCTCAGTCCTTTTGTTTAGCTAATTTAAGAAGAGGGTGGGGGGCTCTTTACTGTGTCGGTTAGAATTTAGCATTAATTTAGTGTTCTCTGACACTTGAAAACCTGGCTGGGATTTGAGGCATTTTCTTTTCCTTTTCGCCTTTTACGACCTGCAGGTGTTTGGTGTGAGATAAAAGTAGATCCCAAAGTGAGATTTCACAGCACAAATTATCAAAGTGAAGATTCACTCTTGATGTAGTCTACGTGTGTGGCAGTAATTATGAAAAATAGTTCAGGATAACAGGGCCTTCAGGAATCCCAAGGCAGGCACTGGAAGGTTAACCCTTCCTCATCTAACCTGGCCTCCATGCTGTTGTCATCATCAGGTGAGCATGTGATGGGTTGGGTCAAGCAACTTCACAAACCCAGTGATGTTACAGTCATTGAGAAAAGTGGGGAGGCGACTGAGGACATGAAGTTCTGTTCCCAGGTAGTTTTGGATGTGACTGGTCCCAGGTCACAGAGGCATTCTGAAAGGTGTTGCTGGTACAGGCTGCTCTTTGAGGAATGGGGCACCTCAGACTCAAATAAGCTGTTCTGTCTCACCCAGGCAACTGAGCGTTACAGCTAGTGCCCATCACAGTGTTACTGGCCTCAAAGTGGTTCTGTGTAGGCAACATCTCTCTGAAGGAGATGCAAGTTCTCCAGCTCTGTAAGTGCTGGCTCTTTGTGTGGACAGACTTATCCTGAGCACTTCCTTGGCAGATGTAACACCAGGGTTGCTATGAAAAAGTTCTTGCAGTGGCTTGTCACATGCTGAATCTGCATGGATTAAAGCAGTGGTTTGCCATGATGGCCAACAGGACTACTGGCTTGTGTTTTTCCCTGAGCAGTGTCTTGCCAGCTGCTCCCAAAAGGCTTTTTCTGTGACCGGGGCAGGGTTGGTGTGGGTGCAGAGAGTGTGGGTGTGCACACCTGGCCAGACTTCTTCCTGTGGGTCCTGCCCTGCTGGCACCCCATGACGGGGGCACCTGAAGCTCTGCCCCCTCACTCTGCCTCCCATGAGAGCTGAGTGCAGCTAACAGCAGCTCTGCATGCGGCCAGGCCGTTGCCAGGATTTTTGCAGCCAAGCCTGTTTGTAAGACAGATTTGGGAAGAGTTGGGCAGTTGCAGACACCCAGAGCTGTGGCTCACCTCCCTCAGCAGTTCGTGTTTGCTTTCATAGGTGGTTGTTGGGACCTCTCAGGAAGCAGCAGCTCATCTGATCCCTCCTGCAGTCAAATTAAAGTGGATGGATCCCATCTTTCTGGCAGCCCTGGAAGAGAGCTACATGAGGTGAAGACAAACAGCCAGCCATTCCCAGTGGGCTTCCCACCCCCATGGTGCTCCAATGGACACAAAAACTTTGCACCCAGCTCTGATCTTGCTTTTAGGACTATTTTTGGCTTGTGGGCAGGAAGGGGATAGCAGAGCCTGAGCAGTCATGTATCTCAGGTACGCAGGTGTGGCTCCCACAGTCACCTGTCTAGGTGACACTGTGCGTGCAGCCCTAGCAATAGTACTCTCCTGAACCTCTCAGGGTTGGGATCACAAGGAAGTAACAGTCTTTTAGTGCCTTCAGTCTCCGAGGTTAATTGTGCAGAGCCATGCTTCTGCTGGTTTCCTTGCTGGTTTCTGCAGCCCACCGTTCTTCCTCTGGCTGCCTGGGAAAAGCGCTTTTCACCATGCCCCTGCCCATCCTTTGGACTTTGCTGATCCAGAGATGAGAATTTTACTAATAGAACCCCACAGGTCTGATGAACACCATTTCCAGAGGTGCTTTAGTGCCTTCACGCTGGCCCAAGTCCCCAGTGAGGACCAGTAGTGGCTGCTGTGGTCCCTGCCCAATGTCTTGCGAGGGGCAGAGTGAGATCAAGCCCCACGTGGGGCTCGCAGAGGAGCCGCCTGTGCCGGCAGCCGTGGTGTGACAGGCGCACGTTGCACAGTGTGTGGTGTAATCCAGCCCCAGGACACCGCAGTGCCGCCCTCCCGTCACACCTTAGGTTATCTGCTTTAAAGGATTGATTCTTGCAGCAGGCACTTGGGGCTGGGGCCTTTGGTATTGCAAGGCTGCCCATTGTGCCCCGACCCAGTGGCATGGGGGAGTGCAGAGCCCTTCTCGCTGGCCACCTGCAGGGTTAATTTGGGGATGTGGAGATTCCCTCACCAGCACCCAGCCCACCACCCCCACCCCAGCACCTCTGCAGCAGCCTGCTCACCGAGGCTCGCTCCCTCTCAGCCAGGAGGCTGATTTCTGGATCCTGTCGGTTTTCACTCCATCTCCCAGGAGCCAAGGTCCACAGCCGCGCCTGTGCCTCCCAGACGGGCCGGCAGACGGGAACTTCCTTCCAGGTCCTATAGACAGACATTTTATATACGTTAAAATACGTGTGTATATAAATATGGAAAGCAAGAGCTTGGGAGAGCTTGAGTCTAAATAAACTTGTATGTTTTAGGCTTTTAAAATGCTAATGTTGAATTTCAGGGGATGGGGGACGGCAAGGGGATTGTTGGACTGAGGACCAAGACAGCTGATGAGCTTGGATCAGTGCCTTTACAATTCAAGGAAAAATGGGATAGTTTGGGAAGGAAAAAGGGATTTTCTTGTTTTTGTTTTTAGTAGAAAATAAAAGAAGCTGCCTTCTTATTTGCCTCCCTCCCCCAGCGCCGGAGCAGCAAGCGACTGGTGTTGTATGCATAAGCTATTCCTTTGTGCAACATCTAAATGGTTAATTGTGTTTGAGGAAGATGTACGGGCGAATGGAGGGACCACCCAGCAAGAGACAGACAAGAAAGAGAGATCTCTGAAATGTTTAACCAGAGAGAGAGCAAAGTTGTTTAAAAATATTTAATTTACAACATTCCACACTGCTGATTATAAATCGGCCGTCCAAAAACACTGCTGCGTGCAGGGAGGGATCCAGGCAGCATGAAACAAATTCTTGTGATTGTTTTTCCTATCTTCCTCCCTCCTTTCCTTGGGGAGTTTAACCCTGTGGCAGGATGCGGGTTGCCCCAGGCAGGGAAGGCAGCACTGTTCCCCAGGACTGCGGTCTCTGGTGCGAACACCTGCGCCTGGAGCCGAGGTGCAGCGCCTGCTGGTGCTGGGAGAGTTGGAGGGGATGGTGAGGAGCAGCCAGCCAGCAGCACTGGCAGCGGTGACGAGTGTGATGGTCAGTGGGAAACGGCCTCGAAGCCCATTCCCTCTGATCTCCACCCCCCCAGCATGCAGCTGTGTTCTCAGACAAGGAAAGCCGTGAACCTCCTGGTGATGGGTTGAGAGACTTGAGGAGGCAAACCTGGCCAGTCTGTGCCACCCATGAGAGGTTGCTCACCATGGTGATGATGGTGCCTGCTCTTTGGCTTGGCAGCTCAGCCGTGTCACCCAGCCATTTCCAGCGGCGCCAGGAAGGACCCAGCCCCTCACAGGGTCATTGAGCAACAGCAGCATCTTCCCCTGCTTGGGCCTTTCTGCAGAGGGGGTGGTTGGTGCCGGATGCCGGGAAGAAGGGATTTGGCTGCACTCTGTTTGCGGCCACTGCTGATCCACAGCTGGCTTTGACGCATCCTGCCACCCCAGCCATGCTCCCTCAGTGCAAGAGGCTGGGAACTGCTCTGTGAGGAGTCCAGTCTGCTCTGGATGGGGGCCAGACTATCCACCCCAGCACCTGAGGATCGCTCCTCAATGCTCTCACCATGGTGTCCTTTCCAGTGTTCATAGCCCCTTTTCATCTTGTAGCAAGACACTTCTGGGAAAGGAGGCTCCTGGGAATGTCCCTGGGAGACCAGGAAGGTGAAGGATGCACGTAGTTGGAGTCTGCCCCTTATTCCTCAGCTATGTCATCATCTATCCACCCTCACAGATGTTGCCTGTGGGCTTGAAGAGCCACCATGCCTTGAGGGTGCTGGGGAAGGGAAGAGAGGCACAGCCCCTGGCTGGTGACCCCACTCTGCAGAAAGGATCTGAGTGGAGCTGAGGGGTGGGAGGGATGCAGGAGGAACCAGGATCCAAAAGCAGTGGCTGTTGTCACTATAGGTCCCTCCTTGGCATCCTCTTGTAGATCCCACCTTGCAGAGCAAAAGCGAGGGTGCTCTCACACACACCTCTTGCACCAGGATCCCCGGCCACGAAGCTCAGGAGCCCCGTCAGGAGCGAGGGCGAGGGTCTCGCCTGTTCCTGGCAAGAAGGGGGCACGGGGAGAACTGCAGGGCACTTTGCCGGGGATTGCCACACATTTCCCAACCCCTCATCAGCCGGGAAGCCTCGCTGGCCACCTGGACGCTTCCTCGCGTGCAGCGAAGGCCCGTGACAGCCCGAGGAGCCGGGGTGGGTTTGGCTGCTTGCCCCGGTGGCGAGCTCGGCTCTCAGTGGCTGCACCGCTCCGGGCCCTGCCAGCCCCAGCCGGTGCCGGGAGCGAGAGCGGAGACAAAAGAGCTTGTGTCCGCCTGCCAGCAGCCGGCCCCGCCGAGCGGCCGCCCGCCCAATTAAACCGTGCCCGCTTCCCATGCGGCAGGGGCGCCCGGCGGGCTCGCTGGCCCCCTCCCACCACCCACCGGCCCCAGGGGACCACCACCCTGTGGGGCCTCCCCTGCCTCCCTGCAGGCGCCAACGCTTCCGCAGCCCTTGTCCGGCATGGATCCGCTCCCTCGG
Source organism: Sialia sialis (assembly GCA_009812075.1). Classification (NCBI taxonomy): domain Eukaryota; kingdom Metazoa; phylum Chordata; class Aves; order Passeriformes; family Turdidae; genus Sialia; species Sialia sialis. The sequence continues at coordinate 6,944,722 of VRYO01002482.1, read as the reverse complement.
TCCCCCCGCCAGGGCACCTCCACCGCCTCTGCTGGGGATGGCTCTCCCCAGCCCCAAATATCTCCTGTTCCCCCGGCTTTTCTCCCACCTCGGGCCTCGCAGCACCCGCCAGAGCAAGCGATGGAGTACTGAGCATCCCTCCCTGCTCCTGCTGCCCCCAAGGGCTGGATCAGGATGAGACCTGGCAGCAGCAAACTCTGCCGCGGCGGGAGCATCCCCATACCCCGTCCCGACCCACGGGGCCGGTGTCACATCCACTTAGTTGGCTCCGAAAATCCCTTGCCCTGACACCTTGTTAAATACCCACCAGGGGTCACAGTTCCTGGGATTCTTTTTCCTGTTTTTTCTTTACCCCGCTGAGACGTTTCGGTTGGCAGGAGCTCTCCCCGCGCTATTAGGTATCTTTCGGGGAACAAGAAACGTAGATCACTTACAAATTAATTTGGAGTTAAACCTACAGAAAATGAGAAACATGCTGCTTTGCAGGAGAGAGTACTTGGCGAGCGATCAAGAAAAATACATCCAAACCGCCCGATGCGGCGGCTCGGCCGCGGCCGGGGATGGGGTCTGCGCGCTCAAGGTAGCGGCAGCTGCATTCGGGTGCACCTTAACCGAGCTGAGGCCTTTCCTCCCAGTTAAAAGGGACAAAAAGGGAATACCAAGTTCCCAGCATGTGGGGAACGTGAGGAAGGCTGGCATGGGGTGCAGCACTGCAGCGCCTTTGCCAGTGGGATGAGGACCAGCCACTCCATGGAATACGGACACCTTTGCACCAGCGTTTCCCCATCACCGCATCCCTGGGAACACAGCAGCTTGTGCCAGGGCTGGTTCCCGAGAAGGGGTAGGGTTCCCTGTCCTCTCATCCCAGGGCGCCTTGTGCCAGCCCTCTGGCCAGCAAGGTGCCGTTGGACAAGGGAATGCGGAGTGATGCAAAGGATCCCGAGCCCTTTGGCAGGCGGGAGGGAGCAGCCCCCTGTGCCAGGCAGTCCCGCAGGGTCACGGGTGCGCGCTTGGCCGCCGGCGCGCATTGTGTCTGCCGCGCGAGCGGCTGTGCCGGGAGGGGGCCGTGCGGGGGAGGCCGGGGCGGCGGAAGAGCAGTGATAAGATAAAAGGTCTGCTTTCCCATGCCGAGGAGCCGGGGGGGGAACGCGGGGCGAGCGGCGAGGCCACCCAGGTTTCAAGCACTCGGCCTCGGCGCCTGACCCCGGCACATTCAGAGAGCACTTCCTAAATTTGTCTCCTGTGTTCCTGACTCACAAGCAATTTCCTCACCCATAAAACGGCGTCGGCATGAAAGGACTGGCCGGGACACCAATTACTTGTCACCGTTTTACCACCCCGCTGCTCACCAGTTTGCAGCCCCCGGGAGTGCCTGGCCAAGATCTCCCCCCTCCTCATGGAGCCCCTCTGCCCAGGGGGACACGGCAGCCAGGGTCCCCTGTGCGGAAGGTGACAGCACAGCAGAGGGATTCCCAGTGCCCAGCACCTGACTACGCCCGCAGGCAGAACCATGCAGTGTTCCCAGTGCTCCTGGGCATCCTGAAGGAATCACCCAGCCCAACCTGCAATCGGAGGGATGTCAACCATCCCCAGGCCCCTCAGCCCTGTGCTGGTGTCGTCCCTGTGCTGGCACTGGTATTAAAGATGTTTCTGTGTGTCTGCGTAGGAGGAAGCAAGGCTCCATCATCGCAGCTGTGGTGGCACCGTGCTCTGTGCTGAGCACAGCCAGTGGCCCTGAAAAAAAGCCCGTGGATCCACACTGGCACAGGCCCTGCCTTGTCCCTTCTCCCTGAGACTCTGTGCCACCTCATCTGTCTGTCCCCGGTCCCCGGTGGCATGCCTGATGCTGTCAATGCCCAGCTGCTCCTGCTCAGGGGATGTGGAGAGGGACAGACTGGTGCAGAAGGGCACAGAGTTGTGGAGGTCTCGGAAGGGTCTGAGCGCAGCCAGGACTGCTGGGGAGTCCCCATCTGCCTCCTGGGAGAGGGGAGATGCTGTGCAGCTGCGCCTGCAGCCCGACCTTCCCCAGCAGCAGTTACCCACTGTCCTGCGGAAAATCGCTCCAGCTCCATGCCGGCATAGGGTGAGATTTGCCCAGGGCCTGGCGAGCACCACCGTGGCTGCTAAACGGGTTTTATGGTGGGATTTAGGGACTTTTCTGCTGGGTAATTGATTTGCCCAGGCAGTAAAAGATCAAGGCAGGGGCTCAGACGGTGGCTCCCCGCATCTGCCCACCGAGCAGGCCAGGGCACGGGTGGCTTGGGGCATGGCCAGGACCAGTGGTCCCCAAAGCCATGATGCACAGCATGGGGTGCCATGGCCCCACAGTGATGGCATGGGTGCTACGGTTCCGTCCAGGAGCTCCCTTGCAGCACACCCCCACTCCTGCATCCTCGCATCCCCCTCCCCAACCCCACCACAAAACAGCCCCCAAAGGAGACAAAAGGGGCTGTTTGGGGACCTGCCACCTGCTAGTCCCCATCCTACAATACCGCAGTAAAGAGGCACCAAACAAAGGCCTTAAAATCCTAAAGGGGCCCATTCATTAGGGTGACAAAGGGGGAAAGAACTACATTATCATAATTAATCCCGGTGCTGGCGGTGGGTGGCAGGGCTCTCTGTCTTCCAAGGTGGTGTGGGGACGGCCGGTGTCACCACGTCCACACACTATTGTGCGCTGTGGCCTTGCGGGGCTTAGGCGGGTTTTAAGCTCTGTAAACAGCACAGGACCCCCGCCACGGCTACCAGGGATGCCGTCCTTCCCCCCGGCCCCTACCCAGCCCCGGCTGTTTGTCTTCTTGCTGCAGACCCCCCCAAAATCTCAGGGCTGGGATGGGTCCACTATACCCCCTCAGTGCACCTGCTCCCAAGACCGCTGAGGAGTGGGGAAAAGCTCGGAGCCCCAGGTCCTGCTGGTGCCGGGATGGGGGCTTGGTGTTTGCATTCCATGTCGTATTTCCCATGGAGAGTTACTCCAGGTGAGATGTGCCAGGACTGCTCAGGCTTTCCCTGGCCTTGGAGATGGGGCTTTATCCCTTCCCTACTATCTTATCCCCATCTGGGGGGATGAGATGGACTCTGACCTGTGGACCAGCTGTTGGTTGTTCCCTGCTGTTTCGGACACACAGGGAAACTGAGTCACGGTGTGGAACACAGAGATGCATGGGGATTTTAAGGGACGTTAACACCCTGTCTCCAATCCCCTCTGGTGGATTCTGCCTCCCTTCTCCATCCCTTGCGCAAGGGACACACACATTACCGACTGAAGCCCCAGTGGGACTGGGGACACAATGACACTCCCTCTCTGTGGGGACTTCCCTGCACCCCTAGCTCTCTGTCCACCTTGACAAGGTCCCGGTGCTGGGTGCTGCGCAGCCCTGGGGTCCCTGAGAGCTGTGCCTGGCTCCGGGCCGTGGCCAGCGGGCTGTGCCGGTGGTTGGGAGAGCACCATCTGGTTTCCAACTAACTAACGCCCGGCGCTGGCTCCCGGCAGAGGAGTTGCTGCTGCGGCGGCGGCTGTTTACAGCGTGCTGAGGCTCTGGCATGTCCCTGCCAAGTCCTCTCAGCTTCTCCCCCTGGCCATGGGGCTCTGGGGCTGCATGGTGGCCATGCAAAGCTCAGTTCCACGCCCCAGCCTCTGCCCAGTCTCTGCTTGCCCGGAGGATGCTGCTGCCCGCTGAGGCTGCTGTCCTGGGCTGCCCTTGCTGCCGAGTGCTCGCTGTGGCGGGGCTCCTGCCACGGGGATTTTCACATTTCCTTTGCTCAGCAGGGCGGGACACCCAGTGTGGGGACAGGGTGGACTCCCCGCACACTCCATCCTCTCTGTGGGTACTCGGTGGGTGCGGTGCCCTGCGCTTCCCAGTTCCCACCGCATCCTGCCAGCTCACCCCAGCATCCCCCTGCGGCGGGGCCGAGGGGCGAGGGTGGGCAGAGCCCCGGGTGGCCCCTGTGCGGGGCTCCCGCAGCCACCAGTGCCACAGAGACACTGCGCAGGGTGGGGGCTGCGCGGAGCCATTTGCCTTTAATTGAATTTATTTGTTACAACCCCAAACAATGTAAAGCAGGCTTCTCCCAGGCTCCAGCTGCCTGCCTGCCCATTAAAATACCATCTAGAACAGCAAATCCCCCCTCCCGCCTTGATATAAAACAGCCGGTCAGCAAGAAGCGGCAGGAGAAGTCTTCCTGCGTGCGAGCTGAGCTCCTGCTCCCCATCCTGCTCCCCATCCTGCTCCCCCAAGACCGGTGGCCTGCAGGGCTCCCAGTCCCCTTTCGGGTGGCTCCGGGAGAAATAAATGCCCTGCAGGGAGACTGAAAGCTCAGCTCTGTGGCGTCAGGGCAGGGCAGGCTGAGCCCCGTCCTGCCCACAGGCGTTTTCCAGTCGGGTTTTCAACCCTCTTTGGCGTGGCAGGATCTGGCCTGTCACTGGTATTGTCACTCCCGCTGCAAATCTTGGGATCCCCAAACCAGCTGCCCTTCTGCTAAGCCTTGTGGCCTCTTGCTTGGGGTGCAAGTCACCACGCTGTGACAGTGCTGCGTGGGCACTCGGGCCCTGGGGGACAGCTGGTCCCTGGGGACCACCGTGGCAGTGGGTGGGAGTGCATGGTGTGGAGCAGGCAGGGGTGCCAGGGGTGATCCTGTCCTGCATGGTGCTCCCGTGGCACTGTGGTGCCAGTGTGCGCCAGCCAGGATGGGGTCATGGAAGCTGATCCTGTAGCACCGGGTGCCCATGTCCTAGGGAACCCTCGATACCCTGGGCTGGGGCAGAGCCAGCTCATCCCTAGGCCCCGGCAGACACTGAGCCGGTCTCCGTGGGCCACTCCATGACTTTTTTGAGGACATTGGTGACATTTACCAGGGTGTGGGGCGGGGGTGGGGGAGCCCCAGGTGGAAACCAATGATGACAGATAGGGAGCCGATGGAGAGCATGGGGCCTTTCCAGCATGACAACTTACTTTTTAAATATTAGGTTGATAAAAAGCTGCAGCTGCCCAGCGGTAGTGCGGGTCCACCGGGAAAGGGAATGGTGGAGCTGTTAATAGCAATCAGGCAGCAGAAGTGCTGAATAGCCGTTTCCCTTCTGTATTTGGGGACACGCCAGATGCTACAGGCCTATCGCTGGACGAGGCAGAAACCCTTTACATGCTGCTAAGGTCTGGGAGAGCTCAGCAGCAGCACGCTGGGCTGGTGGGGGCCAGGACTTGGGGGGCATGGAGAAACTCTCCCAGGAACTAAGTTTATTTATTGGGTTATCCCCCATTTTTGGCCAGGTTGAGCATCTCCAGCTCAATTCGGGGGGATTGCACATGGGTTGGGTGCTGCTCCGTATTGGTTTATTGACCTCCCTGGGTGCCCTCAGCAGCTCCTTGGGTCAGCTTTCCCAGTGGGAGCAGCACGGTCTATCCAATAAAGAACTGAGAAGGGAGTGAAATGAGCCGAGAAACAATCCTAACCACCCCACAAATTATGGGTGCCATTTTTTTCTGGCCCTTTGGACTTCCTGTGCCACGTGGATAGGGGTTTTTGTGCCCTCTGCCTCCAGCTCTGGGGTGTCGGGCTTGGCTCCCCATAGCACGGGTTGGGGCAGCGCTTTGTGGGTATGTCCAAGGAGTGGAGTGTCTTCCTGCCCCCCACTATGGTCTGGAGGAATAGCTGGCCTTTGGGGAGGACAGCTGGCACTGGGGATGGGTGAGAACTCTGCTTTTGCGGGAAGGGGGAGGGATGAATTTTCATGGGAAAAGGTATTAATTGGGATGCCTGGTCTTTTAGGGGAGCACACCTAGGCCTTGAAGAAGAGATGCCCATCCCTTGGGACGGTTGTTAGAGAGATAACAAGGACTCTAGGAGAGCACTGCCTACCCCTTGACAGGGCTATAAGGAGGCTGCCAAGCCCTTGTGGCCACAGTGGGATCTCCAGCCTTTAGGAGGGCTGCTTATCTCTTGGGAAGTAGTTGTGGGAAGATGCCTGGTCCTGGAAGGGATATTGGCCCTTGGGGTGGCTGGAGGCGGGGGGGTGGTCTGCCCAGCACTGGGAGAGGGAACATATGGGGGAATGCCTAGACCAAGGAGGGTGGCTGGGGAAGTGGCGAGAGGGGGCCATCCTCGAAGAGAGACTAGGTGCATAGCACCCTGCCCTCGGGACACCGTTAGGAGGGACGCCCATGCCTCGGGGCATCTCCAGGGGGGCTGCCTACCCTTTGCGGGGTAGCTGTGGAAGGAGGAAGCAGGGAATGCTTTACTTCGTCGGGCGCCCATCCCCGAGGGGACAGCTATGGCGGAGAGGATGAGCGGGGTTGTACCCATCCTCGGGAGCGCTGCCAGCGGGGATGCCCATCCCGGGGGCTGTCTGCGGGGGGCTGGCGGTGCGGGGCAGCCCCGGGCGCGGGCCGTGCCCCGGTGCCGCCGCCGGCGCGCTCCCCCCCGCGGCGGGGCCGGTGCGGTGCGGCGCG
>VRYO01002482.1:6900614-6930691 GCA_009812075.1 Sialia sialis | reverse complement strand
CAAAACACCAACCCATATAATAAGTCATTAAAAGGGAAGATTCTGCTCCTTATTTGCGGTCTCGCTCTGGCCTCCTCAGTGCTGGCGGAGGGCCAGGCCCGCCAGGGCCCCCGCCTCTTGCTGAGGGAGCGTTCTGGTGCAGATGAATCGTGACCTCCCCCTGCTTTCGTGAGGCTGGGCAGGAGCTGGCCTCACCCCTGCCAGCAGCACTGCCTTGGGAAGCATCCCACGCCGGGCATCCTGGGGTACCCCAGTGGGTGGCACTGGGATAGGGCTACACCCCAGATGTGCCAGGGCAGCATCCCTCCCACCCTGGGCAGGAGGCTGGGAGCAGGGCAGCAAGCGGTGCTCTTGGGAGATGTCTCAGGATCCACTTCCCGCTCTCCTCTGGGCTGTGCCAGGAGGGATGGGAGGGAGCCCCACAGTGAAGGGGATGGGGACAACTGTCCCTAGGATGGTGCTCAGCCACACAAAGACCATGCAGGGTTTGGTCCCAACCCCAGCCACGCTGGCTGGGAGGGGATTCCTCTTCCATGCCAAGGCAGCCACAGATGAAGTCGGTGGCTTCAGCTGGAAACCTTGGCCATGCTGTGCTTGGAGCTCTCCTGCTGCCAAAGGGGGACAGATCCCAGGGCCTTGGTGGGGAAGAGTGATGTTCCCAGCACCACCTCCTTCCCCTGTCCCCAAACCTCTCCTGGGACAGCCTACACCTGCAGGGACTTTGGGGCCTGCCTTTCCTTACACTCTTTCCCTGCCTGCCTTGCGATGCCGTGGAGGAGCTGGGCTGGAGTGCTCCCAGTTTCACTTTCTGTTTTGTGGGCTGGTTTTGGCCATCTGCAGCAGCCACCGCAGTGCACGGGTGGAAGTGGACAGGTTGGGTCCGCTCTGCTTCACCAGCCATCTGTCTGTGGGTTTTTCTGGGGAAAGCAAAACCAACAAGCTGTTTTGGGGCTGGGTACAGTGTTGGTGTCCTGATATGGTCCCTGTTTGGATCCCTTGGGTGTGAGCACCCAGAGGATGCAACAATTGGGAAACCCCACACCAAGAATCCTCTGTGAGTTAACATGGCACCATCTGGAGCTGTGCAGCCTTGATTCTGCCCATCCCATTCCCTGGGCATCCTGATGGGCAGGGCAAATCGGTGGATGGGGACTCTGCCTGCCCTGGCACTGACGGGCACATCATGGTCCCATCCACAGCGGGCAGCCGGGTGAGCCAGGAGCTGCGCTACACCAAGGAGAAGTTGGGCGAGGAATCTGTCTACACCTCCCAGATGTTGATCCAGACCCCGAAGAAGGATGGCGATAACATCCTGACTCAGGAGGCCCTGCAGCTCCACCTCGAGGCGGCCTTGGCCGCCAGCAAGGTTCAAGTCTCACTGTACGGAAAGTGAGTCCGGCTCCAGATGGGGGACGGGAACCCCACCGTGCCCTGCACATCCCTCTACCCCTTGCCATGTCCCCTGTGGGATATGCCCATTTTCAGCATCCTTCTTCTGCCTTTCCAGATCGTGGGATTTGAACAAGATCTGCTACAAGTCTGGTGTCCCCATCATTGAGAACGGCATGATTGAGAGGGTAAGTGCTGGTCATGGATGGCTCTCCAGAGTCCCCCGGGGATGGCTGTTGACCCTCAAAGAATGGCAGTGGATGGGCTGTGGTGGGGACAGGGCTTGTCATCGCAGGTGCTGTGAGAGTACTGCTGGCTGGATGTGGGAAGGTGCATATTTGGGAAGCTCAGCAGGGCAGAGGGAGACTGGGGGCTCTGATCCATCCCTGCTGACTCCTCTCATCTCCTCCTGCAGATGATAGAGAAGCTGTTCCCCTGTGTGATCCTGACACCACTGGACTGCTTCTGGGAAGGCTCCAAGCTGCAGGGAGGCTCAGCCTATCTCCCGTGAGTGTGTGTGGGGAGTTATCCTGGCCTGTGGGGGGCCGTGGGTGGGATCAGGAGCTGGGGATGCTGCCGAGGGACTGTGCTTGACCTCCCTTTGCAGCTTGGCTCTGCCTGCTCCCAGGTGCCTTGGTGCTGCTGCAGCTTGTGCTGCTCGACTCTAGGTTGGTCCCACCACCGTTGCTGGCCCTCTGGGTCAAAACCCTGGGGACATGTCCCTGTCCTTCCCTCCTGGCCTCTATGGCACAGGTAGTGCTGCACTGCTGCAGGAGGGCTGCAGCCTGCAGTCAGGAACTGCTCATCCCATCCCTGTCATGCTCTCCCACCAGCCAGGGATGGGGATGGGGACAGTGGCTGTGCTGCAGGAAGGTCCCTGAGGCTGCTGCCCCTGCCCCCAGCAGCGCTGAGTGCCACAATTGCGAGGGGCACTCACATTCCTGAGCTGCATGGAGGGCACAGAGTCCCTGGGCTGGGTGGCGAGTGACTCCCAGCCAGCTCCTCACACCGCGGTGGTGGGGCTGGGGACCCCGGGCTGGGCTGTGGGAGCCTCCCCCACATTCCTTCTGTTTACGTGTGTGTTTGTCCGGGAGAGCTGGGGCGGCTTGTGCATTGTCAGCAAACGCAGCCCCGTGCTTTCTCATGCTAATGCTGCTCTGAAAGCTGCCCCTTGCCAAATAGATGAAATAGTGGCCTTATTCAGGCTGCTGCGGACGGGAGGAGGGGGAAGGGGCCGCAGCATCCCTGGCCAGGACTAGGGCTGGTTTTGTCCCCCCAAGACTTCAGGTTCTCCCCATCTCAGACTGGGGAACTGCCGAGAGCAGGAGCTAGTGGGGCTGGGGTGGCTGTACCAAATGGGATGCTGGTGACATTGCGTGGCGGCTTGGGCAGAGTTCTGGGACTGAGGTACGTGGCAGGCAGGGTGGCACTGAGCAGCGATGGAACTGCTCTCTCTCCTCGCAGCCGAGAGAACGGGTGCCCGGGCAGGCACCCCGGCTGAGTGCCGGCCAGCCCATGGGGACTCGTCCCCCTTTTTAACGCCGAGGGGTGAGCGGGGCGGGAGCTGGGAGAACAAAGAGCAGCAATCTATGGAAAGACAAAAGGATTTGCCCTGGCTCAGTGAAGCAAGCGAAAGCAGATAAAAGGGGCTCTCTTTGGAAGCAGCAGCAGCTCCGGTTGGTATGTGGGAATCTCGAGCGGCCGGCTCTGGCCCAGCCAGCCTTCATGAATTATTAGGCTGTGTTTCTCCCCAGAGCCCACACTTGCTCGGGGCTTTTTCTTCCCCTCTTTGGAGTGCTGGGCTGGGTTATTGGCTTTTTTGTGTGTCCTTTCTGTCTTAAAAAAGAAGCTGAGTGAGGCTGGAAGCTGGCCCCCAGCTCCCCAGGCTGGGGTGGAGGGAGCAGAGCATCTGCAGGCAATGGGAAAAACCCTTCTCCTGGGTACCCAAGTCCCGTGCGGTCCTGCTGGACCTCCAAGAACCTACTCCAGCTCCCAGTATTTTGCTGAGCCCCCAGGACCTCTGCTGAACCCCCAGCTCTCTAGCTTGGGGGAAAACAGCAGGAAGGGCTGTAAGGGATGCCGGGAGCTATTGCCTGCCTGCTCCCCTCTATCAAGATGTTAGCCCACGGGCTGTAATCGGCCTGACTGCTCACACAAAGCGGGGCCAGGCAGCAGGGCCGGCTCCCCCCGCTTTGTCCCGGACTAACAGGATCAGGCACGCTACTTGACTTGGGGCATGGCCCACTGTGGCGCACAGGGCACGGGGGATTCCGCGGGCGGCCCCGGGAGGGGGTAAGGGATGTGCTGGGGACTGATGCTGCTCATCTGCATCCTCACATCCTGCCTCTGAGGGCATCTGCAGCACCCCTGGGATGGGTTGGCAGTGCTGGTGGAGGTACTGCATGTGGGCTTTGGCATCTCCCATAACCTCAGTGCTGCTTTCTGCCCAGGGGCCGCCCAGACATCCAGTGGAGCAACCTGGACCCTCTGCAGCTGATGGAGGAGCTGGGGCAGTTCACATCCCTGGAAGGCTTCAAAGAACTGCTAGACAAGGCAGAGGTGGGACAGGCTTACATGGAGCGGCCCTGCCTGGACCCTCAGGACCCCCAGTGTCCCCCCAGTGCTCCCAACAAGCAGAGCCAGCAGGTGGGTTACAGTCCATGAGGACCAGGATTGGGTGTGGGGGTTTACTGCTCTCTTGCCTGCCCCACAATCCTGACACCTCTCCTCCACCCACAGAGCCCCGACATCCCGGCCGAACTCTCGGGGGGCTGCCACGGCTTCTCCAGGAAGTTCATGCGCTGGCAGCAGGAGCTGATTTTAGGTGGCACGACCAAAGACTCCCAGGGCAAGCTGCTACGGTAAGAGCCACTGTGGTGTGGGCATCCCCAGGCACAGGGCAGGATAGCTGCCCCAGCTGCAGAAGTGGCTGTGGGGCTGTCACCAGCAGAGGCTGGTCAATGTGTGGGGCAAGTGAGCAAGGCAATGCTTTGGAGAAAGGCAGAGCAAGGAGGAAGGATGCCTGGGTCCTCTCCTGGGTGTCTGTGGTGGGGATGGGTGCTGTGGGGTGGGGGATGGACCCATTCCTGCATCCTGGGGCGCTGCAGCTGGTCCCAGCGAGGTGCGTGCCTGTTCCCCAGCGCCGAGGCCCTGCAGACCATGTTCCTCCTGATGAGCCCCCGGCAGCTCTATGAGCACTTCAAGGATGACTACGAGATCCATGATATCAGCTGGAGTGAGGAGAAGGCAGGAGCCATCCTGGAGGCCTGGCAGAGGAAATTCGTGGAGGTGAGCACCAGGAACAGCCCCCACATGGTGCTGGGAAGGGGTGAGCCTGTGCATGGCATCCCTCTGTGCTCAGGTTTTTATGTGGCCACGAGTCCTGGCACTGCTCTGCTTTGAGAGTCCCTAGGGGGTGTTAGTAGTGATGCTGACACCCTGAATGGCTCTGAGGTGGGTGTGGTGTAGAGCAGGGGTGTCCTGACTCCTCTAATGGGATGCACCTTTGGCAGCTGGCACAGGACTCCATCCCTCCCAACGCCACACAGAGTGTCCATGCTTTCTCCACCACCACTCTCAACGACATCATGAAGTCCTTCTCTGACGTCAGCGTCATCCGGGTGGCTGGGGGCTACCTCCTCATGGTACGTGTGCCCCTTCTCTCTGCCCTCTGCCATCCCTCCATCTTCCCCCTGGTCCCTGCTAACCCACTGTGCTCTTCCAGCTGGCCTACGCCTGTGTCACCATGCTGCGGTGGGACTGCTCCAAGTCCCAAGGGGCTGTGGGCCTGGCTGGGGTCCTGCTCGTGGCTCTCTCTGTCGCCTCTGGCCTGGGGCTTTGCTCACTGCTGGGCATCTCCTTTAATGCAGCCACCACGCAGGTATGTGCTGGGGGAAGAGCTGGGTACTGTGAGGTGGGTGGGACCCTGAGGGCTCACGGGTAGCCGAGTCCCCTCTCAAGTGGTGGCCATGTCCCCTCTGCTGATGCCAACTGCTCTGTGGCAGGTCCTGCCCTTCCTGGCCCTCGGCATTGGGGTCGATGACATGTTCCTCTTGGCTCATGCCTTCACTGAGACAAGCCAGCACATCCCCTTCAAGGTGAGCACTGAGCACTGCCCAGGGGCTTCTCAGCCTCCTCCTGCCTCCCCATGGTCCCTCTGATCACCCCTTCTCTGTTCCTACAGGAGCGGACAGGTGAGTGTCTGAAGCGCACAGGGACCAGTGTGGCTCTCACCTCTGTCAGCAACATGATTGCCTTCTTCATGGCAGCCCTGGTGCCCATCCCTGCCCTGCGTGCCTTCTCCCTCCAGGTAGGGCCACAGTCCCTTTCGAGGGGATGGGAAGGGATGGCCAAACCCTCCTCTGACATATGTCCTCCAATACCTGCAGGCTGCAGTGGTTGTTGTGTTCAACTTCGCCATGGTGCTCTTTGTTTTCCCTGCTATCCTGAGCCTGGACTTGCACCGCCGGGAGAAACGCCGGCTTGACATCCTCTGCTGCTTCTACAGGTACCAGCACTGGACTGGCTGGGATGGGTCAGATCCCACAGTTCTCTAAAGATGGGGCGAATAAATATCTCATCCTTCTCTCTCTCCTCCTTCCCTCTCTCCACACAGCCCTTGCTCCTCACGGGTCATCCAGATCCAGCCCCAAGAACTTGCTGACGCCAACGACAACCATGCCTGCCACCCGTCTCCTTATGGGCACCCCGGTGTGGCCACCAGCACCCAGATCACCACCACTGTGCAAGCCTTCACTCGGTGTGACCCCTCAGGCCACCACATTGTCACCGTCCTGCCACCCACGTCCCAGGTGTGCACCTCACCTGCCGTCCTCCTGCCCCACACTGACCCCTTGGGCTCTCAGGTCTTCGCCCCATCGAGCTCCACCCGGGATCTGCTGTCCCAGCTGGATGAGGCCAAGGGCGGGCGGGAGTGTGTCCCCCTGCCCTTCTGCCGCTGGAGCCTCGCTGATTTCGCCCGAGAGAAGTACGCCCCACTCCTTCTGCGCACCAGGACCAAGGTGAGGTGGGGGGGCAGCCCTGGTGGTGCTATTTAAGGTGGGTGGATGGCACAAGACTCTTCCTGACCTCCCCATTGTCCCCACAGGTGGTAGTGGTGGTGCTGTTCCTGGCACTGCTGGGGCTGAGCCTCTATGGCACCACCATGGTACATGACGGCCTCTACCTGACGGACATTGTGCCACGGGACACCAAGGCACACGCCTTCATCTCGGCCCAGTTCAAGTACTTCTCCTTCTACAACATGTTCATCGTCACTAAAGGTGGCTTCCACTACCCGGGTGCCCAGGCTGCCCTGCTGAGCCTGCACCAGGCCTTCAGCACCGTCAAGTACGTGGTGCGGGAGGGCAACCGTGACCTGCCTAAAATGTGGCTCCATTACTTCCAGGACTGGCTGCGAGGTGAGGGACATGCCTCTTCTCCAGAAACTCCCCTGCCTGACAGTCCTCTCCCCAGCCTGCATGCTCCCCACTGGCCTGGGAACGTCTTCCCTTGTGTGCAGTATCCTGGGGAGGGTGGTCCCAAGATGCCCAGCACTGGAAGCTGAGCCTTGGGGTTCCTGTGTGCCCATCCCTCTGGCAGCACACTCCCTGGTGTGTGGTGATGTGCAGGGTGGTGTGTCCCCAGGGATGCTCATCCCCCATGCATTCTGCATCCCCAGGGCTCCAGGCCACCTTCGACAGGGACTGGAAGGCTGGGCGCATCACACATGACAGCTACCGCAATGGCTCTGAGGATGGGGCACTGGCCTACAAACTCCTCATCCAGACTGGCAACAAGAAGGAGCCCTTCAACTTCAATCAGGTGGGTGGTCACAGGGCTGGGCTGACTGGGCTGGGGACGTCTCTGCCCCAGCTGCCCAACTCATGCCCGCTTCTGATCTCTCCTGTAGCTGACCACGCGGCGACTGGTGGACGAGAATGGCATCATCCCCCCTGACACCTTCTACATCTGCCTGACAGTGTGGGCCAGCAATGACCCCCTGGGCTTTGCCGCCTCCCAGGCCAACTTCTACCCCCCACCCCCTGAGTGGATTCATGACAAGTACGACACCACGGGCGAGAACCTGCGAAGTGAGTGAGCATGTTGGGCTCCCCAGGGCCTCCCTGCCCCAGGCATCGTCCTGCAGTGTACCCCGCTCCCCACACCTTTTTGCCCTGAAGGGAAACCCCTCACATCCCTTGCCCCGTCTGGCAAACCGCCTTGCTTCTCCCTGCTGAACCCTCGTCCTCCTGCACCCCACAATCTGAGCATCCCACTGTGGCCTTAGTAACACGTGCGTGCTCAAGCCCATGAGCGTGTCGCTGTAAGAGTAACCCACTGATGCACAAAAATCCTACAGGCAGAGAAATGCCCTGCCCTCCCTGAACCCAGACCTGTGGTACCCAGCCAGGCACCAGGCTGCCCAGGCTGCACTCAGGCTGGTGTGGCTGTGGTGCTGTCATGCTGCCTGTATACCCATGCTGACCATACCCTCACCTGCCTGTGATTTCCTAACCAGTCCCCGCAGCCCAGCCACTGGAGTTCGCCCAGTTCCCCTTCTACCTGAGTGGGCTGCGTCGCACATCCGACTTTGTGGAGGCGATTGAGAGTGTACGGGCCATCTGCCGGGAGGCTGCCCAGCGCCACGGCGTGCTGAGCTACCCCAGTGGCTACCCTTTCCTCTTCTGGGAGCAGTACATTGGCCTGAGGCACTGGTTCCTGCTGGCCATCAGCATCCTGCTGGCCTGCACCTTCCTCGTCTGTGCCTTGCTGCTGCTCAACCCCTGGACCGCCGGCATCATCGTGAGTACGCACCCTGATGCATGGGGATGGTCCCGATGGGTGGGGTCAGGAGCATGCAGCCTTTCTCCTGTCCTGCTGAGCAGCCCTGGGTAGCTGCTTCATGGGAATTGGATGATGGAGTGGCCAGGGGCACCCTGGGGGGAAGGGATGCCCATATGAGGGCGGCAGTGGGTGGAGGACAACTGTGTGGAGGGATCAGTAATATCACTGATGAATAGAGCAGGGGGCCTTGGATATGTCCATGTGGAAGAGTGTGACAGGAACACCCGTATGGAGGAGGCAGTTGGTGGGGGACCCACATAGAGGGATCAGGGAGCCTGTTATGAAGGGAATGTGTGTGGTGGGCAGGGGTTTGATGACACTCATGCAGAGCAGGGTAAGGGCTACCCCCAGAAGATGGGACATAGGGACACCCCAAATAGAGGGAAAAGGGTCGGTGAGGATGCCCTATATGGAGTAGGCTTGCCAGGGAGAGGGGATAGCCAGTCAAAGCCATCTCTCACTAACCCAACCACCCTCCAGGTCTCCATCCTGGCCATGATGGCTGTGGAATTGTTTGGCATCATGGGGCTGATGGGCATCAAGCTGAGTGCCATCCCTGTGGTCATCCTCATTGCCTCAGTGGGCATTGGTGTGGAGTTTACTGTCCACGTGGCCCTGGTGAGTACAGGCTGATCCCAGTTCCCACTCTTTGGCACCCTTACCCTCTTGTCCATGTGCTGATGGTGACCCATCATGGGTGGCACATGGGGACAGCCCCGCATGACATTTCCATCCCACTCAGGGCTTCCTGACAGCTGCGGGGAGCAGGAACGTGCGCTCGGCTGCAGCACTGGAGCACACTTTTGCCCCTGTGATGGATGGTGCTGTCTCTACCCTCCTGGGTGTCCTCATGCTGGCTGGCTCTGAGTTTGATTTCATCATGAGGTGAGCACTGAAGAAGAAACCACTTGCTGCCCTACAAGAGCTTTGGCAGTGGGGGCTGGTATATGGCAGCCCTCCTGTCTGGCAGTGGGGATGTGGGGCAGCTGGTGAGGACAACTTGCTGGGGACTGCCATTCCATCTTGCCTGGAGGCTGGAGAGACATGGAAGGGCCAGAGGGTGTGGCATGGGAAGCCATGTTTGGGATGGGACAGGTTCATGATGGCTGTGCCTGCTTACTCCATGTGCCTATGGCCCCCTCAGGTATTTCTTTGCGGTGCTGACCATCCTGACACTGCTGGGGCTGCTCAACGGGCTTGTGCTGCTGCCTGTCCTGCTCTCTGTCATCGGGCCACCCCCTGAGGTACAGGACCACTCCATCCCACCTTTCCCTCATCCTCCCCAACCCTGTACTCACGTTTCCATCCCCCGTCGTCCCTCTACCTGCCCACCTTTCACCCTCTATCCGTCTTTGCCTTGTTCAATCTCCACTTCATCTCAAACCCACCTCAGTCCATCCCTTGCCCTGTACCATCCCTCTTTTAGCTCATCCTTTCTCTGACCCATATTGTACTTGCCCCGTACCTACCTGACCTCATTCCTGCTTCATTCCACACTCAACTTCCCCCATCCCTCCCTGACCCATTTGATCCCATCCCTGGTTCACTTGGTATGCCCCACATCCCCATCCTTGCATCAACCCATACTCCCTACTTCTCTGTACTCCTCTGTCCCTAGCCCATCTGACCTGTCTTCTCTCCCCAGGCATCCCTGGTGGATAATGGCCCCTGCCTACCCCCACCAGAGTCAGTACCCCCATGTCTGGGCGCTGGGGGACTGTACGTCCGTTGTGCTCCAGCCTGGCCTGCCACCTTCCCTGAGCCCTCTGACACGGAGCACTATACGGAGAGTGTGGGGCCAGGCAGCCCACGGGGACCCTTCATTGTGCCTCCTGCCCCAGCACACATCCTACTGGAGGCTGGCAAGGACCCCAGCTTCCCCCGCATCACTGTGAGTGTCTCTGCCCATTGTGGCGTTGCCAACTGCCCTGCATCCCCAGGGAGAGGGTCATGGATGGAGCTGGGGGATGGGGGCTGGTGGTGTTGCCAGAGGGATGCTCAATATGACTGGAGACCCTCATGCTTCATGTTCCCCCTCCAGGTGCTGAAGCCCTACAAGGACAGCCTGGAGGTTCAGGGAAAGAAAGAAGCTTCTGGCCCTCAGCCTGCAGCCCCCCTGCCCTTCGGGGAGCCGTGCACCACCCTGCCCCGAGAGCACCCACAGCCCAGCCTACCGGGCACCCAGCCAGCCCCCCATGCAGCCCTGCCCACCTACAGCACCCACCTGCAGGGTCCTGCCGGCAGCTACACCACCGTCACAGCCACCGCGTCAGTGACAGTGGCCCTGCACCCCACACTGCCTGGCTCCTACCCCAGCTTCAGCCCTGAGGGCTTCACCAGCAGCGAGCGGGACTGCCTGGATGAGCCCAGCACCAGTGGCACTGCCGTGCCCAACACCTTTGAGATGCAGAACATGGGACACCACGGGGCAGATGCCCGGCGCTAGGTGAGCTTGGGGACACCCTACCAGGGCTGGTGCATGGCAGTGTGGGGGGGTGAGGTGAGTGTGGAAGGACCCAACTGACCCCCCGAATCTCTCTCCCTGCAGATTGCTGGTTCCTGGGCAGAGCATCTCCCCAGCACCCAGTGGGCACAGGAGAGTGCAGAGCGGGGTCACCCGTGTCATGCTGCTAATCGCCAGAGCGGTCTTGGCCGAGGAGGACCGGCCCCCCTGCACCCTGCACCGGGGCTTGGTAGGGCAGGCTGGCACTTCTATGCAAGCTCTGTGCAGGCCAGGCCGTGCCCGCATGTCCCTCACCTGAGGCTGTACCGTTGGTGCCGTGTCCCATCACCCAGGGTTTGGAGTTATCCTGCCCTGGGCTTGTTGCCCCCCAGAAATGGAAGCACTAACTCCCCCCTCTGTTTCTGGAGCTGCTGGCAAGGTGGACTCAGTGCCATGCCAGCTCCCCCTCTGTGGGGTCACTGCCTGCTCCCCATCACCTCCTCCTGGGACCACCCATCCCAGGCCTGGGGTACCCCAGCCGGGTGCCCTGATGCCCCCTGTCCTGATAAGGGGGCAGCCCCAGAGCCAGCTATGCCCTGGTGTGCCATGGGCAAGGCCTAGGGTGGGCACCCCCACCTTTATTTATTGCAAAGGGAAACTATCTATAGAGAGATATATATTTTTAAGCTTATTTTAAAAGATTTATTTCTCAGCCTACAGCCTCACCCGGCTGCCCAGGGTGCAGGCAGGGAGCGGGCAGACCCTTTGCCCAGTGCAGGGCTGCCCACTGGAGGCAGCAGGAGCCCAGGGGCACAGACCTGGTTCATGCCCCCACTCCATGGGCAGCTCACCCCTTCCAACATGCTAGTCCATGCCTCAGTTTCCCCAGTGGCAAGGATGGGAAGGCTGGAGATCATGGATGTGCCACAGCAGAGAAAGGGAGCCTGTTGCTCCCTAGTGCACAGGCGGGGTTTTGGAAGGGAGAGATCCTTGGAGTGGTCCTTGCTGTGCCAAGCCCCTGAGCTGTCCCACAATCACAGCCCCCTGTGTCACACTTGTGCTCTTGCCAGGAGATGGCACAGGCTTGAGCATGCACAGGACAGTGCACGCTGACGTGGGCTCCCATGGTGCCACCAGGCATGCCTTGCTGGGAAACCGTATTTCTTACCATGTCCCCGTGCAACGGGGCTGTCCCTGCAGCCAGCCCCTGTCCCCATCCCCGTCCCCATCCCGGGCACCGCGCCGTTACCCAGCACTTTAACTCCAGCGGTGTTTGCCGTGCCTACGGCCCCAGGGCCCCCCGCCCCCTGACACTGCCGCTGGGCAGGGGTGGCTCTGGGGACCCTGTCCCCGTGCCAGGCGTGGGCACGGCGGGCAGCCCCCCCTCCCCCCAACACGCCATCTAAGTTATTTATATCAAAGAGAGCAAAGGTTTATTTTTGTAGTTTGTACAGGCGGTAGTGGGGACCGAAGGTTTATTTTTAAAGAGTAAATATATATATTATATATAAATTACCTGCTGTGTCTGGCCCTTTCTCCTGGTGAACACAGCTGGAAGGGGGGTGTGCGTGCTTGAGACAGATCCAGCTGTGTGCACACACGCAGTGGGGAGTGCAAGGGGAGCCGCACACTGTGTGTGTGGCACATGGAGGGCTGACAGCCTGTCCTCTGTGTGGCCTGCTGGCAGGGCTTGGCAGGTGGGAGCTGCTTGGTGCAGCGGTGCGTGCAGAGATGCCCACACGTCCCCTCCTGCCTGCACCCCCACAAGCCCCATGGTCCCTGTGCCATTGATGTGGAGGGTTCTGTGCCGCTGCCTGGGCAGGTGCTGGCACTCTCTTCTGCTGCAGCACGCCCCTGCTGCCGTGGGAGGGCAGCATGGCCCTGGCGAAGGGGGAGCGCATCTTGGGTTCCTGCAGGGATCTCTGCAGCCCCACCATCCTTGGGTCACTGCCTGGGCAGCCCGCAGTGTCCTTGCACCCAATGCATAGCTCAGCACTACCCTACCCTCAGCCTCTGAATCACTTTTGGGGGTGACCCAGGCATCCTGTCCTTGCCCCAATGCTGTGACATGGGACAAAGCACCTTATCTTGGTCACGGTAGCATCAGTGCCCAGCCCCACCCTGCCCTGCTGCCAAGTCCTCAGTTGGGCTGGACAAAACTGCCCAACCCCTATTTGGTGTGTGGCTCAAGGTGACGGTGGTGGTCGCGGGGCCGTGTGCCCCGGCGGGGACGGCACAGGCGGGAGGGGACCCCACTGCCCCTCCGCAGTGCGTGAGCACGCCAGGCTGCTGCGATATTTTCCACCTGCAGGGATGGGGAGAGGAATGGGGGCATCAGCACTGCTACAGGGTGGTCCTCCACAGCACATCCTGCAGCACCCTGCAGGCCTGGGGGTCAGTCAAGAGACAAAAAGAACAGCAGCTCACCGGGATGAGGAAGTCCTGCTGGTTGTAGCTCTCCAGTGTCACCAGTTCACTGGGTGCCAGCAAGGGCAGACGCAGCTCCCTCACAGGCAGGGCAGCCACCTCTGGCACCGGGCGCTCCAGAACAGCCTGTCAGACATCAGGATATGAGGGATGAGGGGGGTGATGTCCTGGGCACCAGGGGAGGCAGGGGCCTGGGGGGGTGGCACAGCTCCTGTGTGCATCACAGAGCCCTGGGCTCAGGGCTATATTCCCAGACTGGACTGGGGATGGGCCCAGGCACCCCTAGGTGGTCATTGCTGCGTGACACTCACCGAGCTGACATGTGCCCACTCCCGCACAGCCTGCACCAGGTCCAGCTCATCCACAGCCAGGCGGTCACTGCGCAGCACCCATGCCAGCACCATGTCAGAGAGCTCACGGAAGCCCTGTGTCCGCACCACTGCCTGCCAGCACAGCACAACACCAGGGTGCTGGAACCAGGACCCCACACAGCCACCACCCCCATCCATCAGACACATCCTGGTGCCATCCCTGCCTTGCACTCCAGCATCCCCCAACCCAAACGCCAATCTCCTGGCATTGCAGTAGGCCCCAGCCTGCCTCTGCCAGTCACCCAGCATCTTCTCTCCAAATACCATTTGCTCCTCTCCCAGTCTCCAGGCCTCCTGTCCTTAGGGCCTTGTTCCCTTGACCCCCTGCAATGCCACATGCCCCCCTGTACCCTGGGGTACCCCACACCACGCTCCCCCATCACCTGCCACCGTACCGCGGTGCAGCCCTCGATGAAGTCCAGGCAGTGCTGCTGGAGATCCACTTGCCCATAGGTCACTGCAGCCTGTGAGACAACACAGACACCTGCAACGGGGTCCAGGGCAGGAGGGACTTCCCACCAAAGCCCTACAGAAACACGGGCACTCTCAGGGACACAGGTGAGGCAGACATCCCTCTGGGGTGGGTGAGAGTTTGGGGAGGAAGAGGCACCAAGGTCCCCTCTCTTTCTGGCCTGGCCAACAGCAAATGTTTTGGTGGCTTTAATGCCCACAATGGTCACCCAGACCCACCCTCAGCAGAACATGTGATTTTCCACCTCTGCTCAGGCATATCATAGAGCCCACAGTGGGGGAGAGGCCCTGGTGCTGCTCTCACAAGCTCACACTGCAGGCATGTGAAACCACCAGTCCCCAGTGCTCCTTGTGCGTGCACAAGATCAGCTTAACGCCCCTCACAAGCACCCCATACCCCTGGTGCGAGCCCCGGCCTGACCCATAGCTGCCATCCTCTACTGAAGCAGGAATTTGGGGTTGCTCTTATTTTCTCCCATCTCTACTGAGCAATGCTTGTCCCAGGGCTGGCACTGCCCATCTGGTTACCAGGAGGGCATGACCCCATCTCCCCACAGCAGCCCCTGTGTGGGAGGTACTCGGGCCCAGCACAGGCAGAGTGAACATCACCTCCCCTTCCACCACAGCAGGGGACCAGTGCTGACGTAAGTGGGGAGGGCAGACGAGCTGTTTTCTTCAAGTTTGTTTTGTTCTGGGGTTTTTGGGGTTTTTTGTTTTGTTTCCTCTGGGCCAGTTTTAGCTCTGTTTATATCACAGTGGCCTGGCATCACATTTGCCTGGGGCTCTTTGTTCGGGGGCAGGCACCTCACCTCAAGATTTTTTCAGCTTGTGGGAGATGAAACAAATCCCCCTTCTCTGGGGAGCAGCCTTGGTCCCACTAAGTAGCATGGCTAGGGCCATTAGGATCTTCCTGAGGCTATTTTTAGGTGCCTCAGCTGTTAGCAGGGGTTTTGGAACTAGGTCCCCAAATCCCAGTACCTCCCAGCTTCATGCAGATGATAGCAAAGCCCTGGCACTGTGGAGTTCTGGCCAGCCCTGCTCAGATCAGTGTGAAGACACTTCTCTGCCAGGCTCTGGTGGCCCCCACTGGCCCTTTCACTGTACCTGGTACAATCCCAGTGGTCTGGGAGTTGGCAGGGCAGCTCTGGGCCAGGGGTGAGTGGAAAATATGTCCAGCAGAGAACAGAAGGGTCAAGTCTACTCCTGACCCAAAACTGTACAGGTTATTTTTAACCCTTTGTGACCCTTACCTGCAGGGCCTCGCAGACCTGCTCCACACTCAGCGTGTCCTTGATGAACTTGACACAGAGCTGGAAGGCAGACAGGAAGAGGGTGGGCAGAGGGGGGAAGATATCCTGCCATCCCCTTCCCACAACTCTTAGCATCCCCTGAGCACCACGTACACGGAATGTGGGGCAGAGGCACCTCCAGCCCCCCCAGGATTTCATAAGCAATGGCCTGTAGGATGAGGTCTTGCAGTGTGGATGTGGGCAGCCAGCTTGGTCACTGATGGAGCCAGGGACCAAGGTTGATGTGACTAAACCTAGCCAATCTGATAGCCCCAGGTGGGTCCCCATATCCTGTCTACAGATGCCATCCATGTTCTGCCATAGGGCACAATCCTGGTGCCAGCTGCAGTGCACTGGGTGACCTCAGCTTTGCCCCAGCCCTGCCTGTCAGCTGTGCTCTGGCTGTGACTGCTGGGGGACCAGCATCTCCAGCTGCATCGCATACATGGATGAAGCAGACGGGATGCAGCCAGACCAGCATGTTTATCAGTGAATAGGACCTCTCCCCTGCCTATCTCAACTACCAGAGACCCTGGAAAACCCAAGGGGATGTGACATGCAGGGAGGAGCTGTCAGCTGTGACAGAAGGGCCCTGAGTCATTGGCAGGAAGGGTATTAAGTCATATCCCTCATGCCCTGCAGCTGAGCAGACTGACATGGTTTCACTAGCTGTCCTTGGTCAGTCCCTTTCCCTCCCACCCCTCCTCTATGCAGGTCATCCCCCTCAGGATGCATTTTCTGGGTGGTGAGGTGTGACTCGTGATAGAAGCACCAGGTCCCCCTTTTCTGCTATACCCCTTATGTCCCTTCCTGCCCAGACAGCTGTTTGACTGCTCTGTGCCACATCTGGGCTTTGGCTGAGCTTGTTCCCACAGGTCCCACCCCACCACCCTGGCAGGCAGAAGCCCTTGATTCCTCAAGCTCCTGAAGTAGTTTCTCAGCGTGATGGGGAGGGAGGGGAAGTCTAGCTGTGAGATGTCGGGTCACGCGTTCAGCCAGGCTGTAATTCAGGAATCAGGGTGATGACGTGGCCTGGCTGCCCTCCCCAACACTGAACTGCTTCAGCTCCCTGGCCCCTCCTCGTTCAGCTCCCACCCCTCCTCTTTGCTCCTGATGCCTTCCCAAAACCTTTCTACCTGAAGCAGCATTGCCTTGGCAGCACCACAGCTGGGGTGCTGACTGCTGCCAAGGGTAGGAGCTCTCTTCAACTGCATCATCCTGTCAGATGACCAGACAGCACGTGTGGGTGAAGGCACAGGGGCTTTCCTTCTGACCTTTGCTGTGCAGGAGATGTGAAACTCTATGTCTTTCCCCATGATTTCTCGGGATTCCCCTGTGGGACTCCCAGGCACTGCTGCTCCCTCTCAAGGGGGATCCCACTGGAGACACCTTCCAGGATCGAGAACAGGGTGAGGCCTGGGTGATGCACCACGGTGCTTTCCTCAGAGGCACCTCCAGCTACCAGCCATGCAGGGACCATACTGGGGTGCTCCCAGCGTGGAAACATGCAGGGATCACTGCTCCCAGCCTAAGCAGCGCCATACCTTGCACAAGTCCTGCAAGCCGTACTCCACCGATGAGGTCAGCACCTCCAGTGCCTGCAGGCAAGAGGGACCTTGTGATCATCAGCATGTGGGGCCTGGGATGGGCACAACAGCCCAGGGCAAAGGGCAGGTATGCTCCTGCCATGGGACATAAGGCTGCTGCATGGAGAAAAATTTAGGTCTCCTGCTGTGGTGCCTCCATTCTCACCATCCAGGGTGTGCACAGCCAGAGGTCCCAAGGGTGGGACAAGGCACTCTGGACACCCCACTGTCCTGGGTTGAGACCCCACACATTCAGTACACTGTTAGCCAGCCAGAGAGCATCACACAGACCATCTCCTCCAAGTCTGGCAAACCAAGAGTTGCAAAGCAACTTCCCCTGCACCCCATTCTTGTCCCTCCCACACCCATGGTCCCCACCAGCCCCATCCCCACTCACTATGTGGCTGTTGAGGGTGACACTGTTGGTGTAGAGGAACTCAATGACAGCCAGGAAGACCTCAGGCTGTACGTTGCCCAGGATGAAGGGGCCCTGGGGTGCGACGCTGCTGGAGGAGTCCTGACTGCCCACTGGTGCCTGGCTGAGCATCCCACGGAACGCCTGACAGCGGCATGCCAGCACACAGCGGTGTGCAAACACCTTCTGCTGCTCCTGGCCCACCACAAACATCACATCGCTGCAGGGGAAAAGGGACCATGAGGAAAACGGTGCCTGGAAAGCAAGGGCACAGCCTTCCCTGGGCTGGGACAGGGCACACAGGAAGGGACCTGCTGAGTGCCTGGCACAGCAGGGCAGTATCCTTTGATTTTAAAAACCTCATTGTCCCTACAGGGGAACAAAGAGGACCTTGTTGGTGGCTCTTTCCAGGCACTTGAATGCTGCAGGCAAGGTGAACACAACAGGTCCTCTGGAAAGCACAGAGAGCCCAGGCTGCTGGCACCGAGCAGGGCAGAGAAAGGCCAAGGACAGCTGGAGAAAGTGACTTTCTCTTTTGGCATAGCAGAGCCAAGGAAAGCGTTGCTGTCACTGGGATCAGCCTCCTTGACTCATGGGAACTGACTCATCGTCTCAGGGATGTGAAGCCTCTGGCATAGCTGCCAGCAGGGCTGGCACTGGCCCAACAGGGAAGCTTGTAGCATATACTAGAGCACAGGAACCATCCTGTTGCCCTGATCCCCTATAACCCTCCCCTCCCCAAAGTGTTTCCCGAGCTCCATGGTCCCAGGAAAGGGGGGAAAAGTTAGGCGAAAGGAAGCAAAGGACATGGAGTCTCCAGCCTGTGCGAACCTGTGGCTATGGCTCATCTATCCCCCTTGTCCCTTCCTCCATCCCAGCAGGCCAATGAGCAGAAGATATGTCTACCAAACCCTGCCTGCCATGAGAACACGCACAAATCTGTGGCCTGACCCGCAGAGTCCCACAGGGAGGTGTATGTGCCCATCAGAAGGAAGGACACCCAGGTCATCTCAAGTGTTTATCAGGAGACACACAGCTGGGGCAGCTGGTGATGTGGGCAGAGCTCAATAGGTCCTCCATGACTGCTTCTGTAAGGGGGATCATGATAAACTGTTCTGTGATTGAGGTCCACAGGCCAAGAGGGGCAAGCAGAATGCAGGATGCAGAATGTGAGATGCAGAATGCCAGCTGTGACTATGGCATGCAAGGTCTGGGATGCGGGACACAGGCTGCAGGATGGGTGCAAAATGAAGGTTGCAGGATGTGGGATGCAGAACAAAGGGTACAGAGTGCAGGCTGTGAGGTACAGGCTACAGGAGAAAGGATGCAGGATGTGGGATGAAGTAGATGGACAGAGAGCACAGATTTCAGTATGTAGATTGCAGGATGCTGGATAAGGGGCGTGGGCTGAAAGATGCAAGCAGCAGGACATAGGTTGAGAATGACCAGGCACTGACAGCCACTCTTTTACTGCCTGCTGCTGTGGCTAGGGAGTTTTCACTGGGATTTCTCTTCTGGGTGGCCAAAAATTTCAGCAGGAATGGGGATTTCCTTAGATAGCTCTGGTGCTCCTTAAGTTGGCCAGGCCTCAGCAGGAAGTGGGTGAAGAGAACCAGAGCCAGGCAGGACACACCATGTGGGTGAGGGAAGCCAGGGCAGCGTCTCCATCCCTGCTCTGGCAAGAGGAGGCAGGAATGCCAAACCCTATGAGGAGGAATGCCAGGCTGCCGCATGCCCTCTAGGGAGGGCAAAACAGAGCAAAAACATCGATAAAACCAGGTGCAAGAGGAACTGAGCAGGGAGGAAGCTGCTTCTGGGGAGTTCAGTGTACCCCATTCCTGGCAAGGGCAAGAGCCCCAGCACAGGATTTACCCTAGGATACTTCCTTGCCCTGTTGGCACCACGCCTGGGGACAGAGGGGGTCTGGGCACACCCGGGAACTTTCCCTCCTCCTCAGAGATAATGGCTGTCCAGGGTGGGCTACACCAGGGCATGCCTGGACTCCATGCGGCTGTCAGGGCAGTGCTGCACGTCCAGCTGCCCGGGGCTCCCCCAACTCCTACGGGCCCCGATTGCCCCAGCAGGGTGGGCTCGGGGCTGCGGGAAAACAGCTCGGAGCAGCCACGGGGGGCTTCGGGGGGCTGGGGGGAGGCGGCACGCCCCGGGCCCTCACCTGAACTGGGGGTTGTTGACCAGGGTGCGCAGGGCAGCGGTGAAGGCGGCCACGTCGCCCTGCAGCCGCGCCGAGCAGGGTCCGGCCATGAGCTGCCTCAGGGAGCGCGGCGGCGGAAGGAGGCGCAGGCGGGCGGGAGCAGGCCGGAGGATGGCGGGGGGAGCTGGAGGCTGGAGGGAGGCCGGCCAGCCCGGGCAGGCCGCGGGGAGGAAGCCAGCGGGCTGCGTCGTACGGCACGGCCCATTGCTAGGGAAACCCGGCAGGCAGCGCTGGGGCTGGAGGCCGGGCTGCCGGCGGGCAGTGGGAGGGAGCGATGGGACAGTGAGGCGTGAAGCAACCTTGCTGCCGCGGCGGCTCCGTCCGGAACTCACCGGATGGGGAAGCAGAGCTGCGTCTTGCGGCCAGTGGGACTCCTTGCCGCGCTTCATTGCTTGGCTCTGGCACCGCTGGCACGGGGACATGCGGCCCAAGCTGGTGGCTTTGCTGCGGAGCAAAGCGATAGGGGTGAAGAGAGGCAGGGAGCTGGGATTTTGGGAAGGCAGCACGTGCACGGAGATCATCTCCACCTGCACAGCCCCCATGGAAAGGCGCTGGGCATGGCCGGGTCCCCAGCAGCAGCGCTGGAGCAGACTGGGGCCCACCAGAGAGATTTGTTCCCTGAAATGGGGGAAGCTTCTCGCTTTCAATGCTCCAGGCCACAGCCCTGCAGCTCTTATGTCTGCTTAGGGCCCAGTGACTGCAGGCAGAAAAAAGCATCACCAGCCTCATAGAAAGGCTTGGGTGGGAAGGGATCATTTATTTCCAACCCCGCTGCCATGGGCAGGGATGCCACCCGCTAGATCAGGTTGCTCACTTAAGCCCAAACCAAGTGCTGTGCCAGGGGATGCGTTGTCCCCATTCTCCAACTGTGGCTGGCCAAGCAGCCAAGGAGGGGATTGCCCATGGAGGGATCCTCCCTTGCTTGTCAGTGGCTGGTGCGAGGGAGAGGCAGGAATGGGGCTCCGAGCTGAGGCAGCACCTCAGGGGAATGGGGTCCAGCTGGCAATGCACTTGGCAGCGCTAGTCAGAGGCAGGCTATAAATACCTCCAACGGGAGATAGAAACACAAAAGCCGTCTCCGCTTTTCCTCAAATAGCTCGGCAGCCGAGCCAGACAAAGGCACATTGATGGAGCAGCCGTGTCGTACCAGCTGGGCTGGGCTCCACTGGAAGAGAGAAACTCCAGCCAGGGTTGGGAGCCCCCAGGGACCTGCTCACCCCCCAGGCATTGCAGCAAGCAGGGTCCCTGGCATGTGCCAGGACTGTGCTCCATCCGATCCCTGGGGTGTTCAAGGCTGGGTTGGATAGGGCAGTGTGGTCTAGGGGTGGCATCCCTGCCCATTGCAGATGATTTGGAACTAGATGATCTCTAAGGTCCTTTCCAACACAACCCACTATGTGATTATATGATTCAACGGGACCCTACCTACCCACACTCTCCCTTGGTGCAGTTTGGTATAAGTACCCTAAGGATGCTATGTTTGAGCAAAATCAAGCTGTTGGAGGGCACAATCAAGTGGTTGTGCAGCCTGTAATCAGGGCATAAAGTAGTGATCACAGTGGCTACTCTCCACCCCCTGCTCTTCTCTTGCATATCCAACACCAGCCTGCATTTTGCAGGGCTGGCAGGGAGCTGAGGTTGTAGGGCACATCCCTGGAGTAAGCACATACCTGTGCTGGCACAGCTGAAAATTCAGATAGGGCAAGAGTGAAGGAGAACAGAGCTGTCCAGAGACCAGGAAACAAGGAGTTACAGAAGCCATGCCCCAGAACCGCTCTGGAGACCTACCGTGTCACGTAGCAACACTTCACCTTCAAGGAGCACAACAGGTTTGTTCCAGGAGCACAACAGGTTTGGCTCTGCTCACAGCAACTTGCAAGACAAAGATTGGTCCTTGGCAGTGACATCCACCGGAGACGAGTCCCCAGGGTTCACTCTGGAAGGAAAGGAGTGGGAATAAGGGTAAGTGTGGGATCAGATGTAGACAGGAACACTGGGGAAAGGGCCACTCACCTGTGCCAGGGTAAAGGCTGGGGATGGGAGAACAGACGGCTGTGTGCACCATGCACTGCTGCACTGGATCAGCCCCAGCTGGCCAAGTCCGATGGGCCTTGGAGAATGGAAGACAGCTGCCATAGATCTCCCAGCCCCTCTGCACCTTGCCTCACAGAGACTCATATGCCAGGAAGCACGGGATTTGCAGAAGGCATGGAGAAGCGAGGCAGAGAGGCAGGGGAATGTAGAAGCTACACGACACCTGCCTCACCTAACACTTGGGTACATCTCCTTTGCAGGTCACCCCTATGGCTGAGCAGCCCTTCCCAGAGATAGCCCTGCTAGCCCAGGTGCTGGCTGCAGACAACACTGAAGCCCCTTCACTCCACACTACACGCCGTGGGTCACAGCCCCCAGCCCGGGGCACTGAGGACGGCAAACCACTGCCCCTGCTTTCCCGCCGCAACTCAATCCTCAGCCGACGCAGCTCCTTCGGGATGGTCCCGGGGAGCAGGCGTCCCTCCCTTGGCCCCTGGATGTTCCACAGACGTGTTAGCTTCTCTGGGCTCCCAGTTTTCCAACCCATTCTCAAAGCCCGCCCTGAAAACACTTACAGGATGGGGCCAGAAAAAGGCTGCAAATTTGATGCAGAGCGGGTGCAGCGTGTGCTGGAGGGGACCCTGGCCTGTGCCCTGGGGACCACTGTGTACAATCCCCAGGGCAGTGCCCCACTAGTCCAGAGTCTGACTGAGCTGCTGCAGAGCCAGGCCAAGGAAGTGGTGCCATCGCGCTACAAGCTGGTCTGCCACGTGGTGCTGGGCCAGCAGGCCCAGCAGAGTCTCTTGGTGGCCAGCCGGGGACTATGGGACCCTGCCACTGACAGCTTTGCCTCTGCCACCTTCTCCAATGCCTCCCTCTTTGCTGTGGCCACAGTGTACGGGGTCTACTTTGAGTAGCACATGCCTCTCCCTCCACCCAGTCTTGTAGAGCTGAAGGGAGAGAGTAGCTGAAATAAAGAGGTTTTGTCCAGCTGTGTGTCATACCTGTAATCTTGGGCCAGGGTGTGTGCAGGAGCAAGATACAGATGCTCACTCCAGCCTCAGCTCACACCCACGCTGCAGTTCCCACTATGATTTGCAAAAAGACCCAAGCAGCAGCAAAGGCAACAAGAGACTGGAGTTCCCTGGAACAGGCAACTGCCCAAGGCTGTTGGAGCAGCCCAGGCTGCTTCCCACAGCACAAGCTGCTCCCAGGCAGATTGATTACACAGATCACCTTCAAAGCAAGCTCACAGAGCTCTTTCCTGGCTGCATGCCCAGCTCATATCCCATCACACAAGATATCAGTGCGAGGGCCCAGGCAACCCCTCCACCACCTGGGTCATAGCTCCTGCCTTCTGCAGCTCAGCAGAAGCAGGAGAGCTGCTGGTTCGGGTCCAAGTGCAGAAAGGCCTGGGACTAAGTCTGGCAGCAGCAAGAAGTTGAGGCAGCTCCAGGGCTCCACCAATATAAGCAAGAGCTAACTCTACCCAAGAAAGCAGTGGAGGTACCACATAGGCTGCTTACAGTCATCCCGCCTCTCTGACCTTATCCCCCAGTACCAGTCAGTGGCAAGAAGGGTCATCCCCAAGAGGCAGAAGCAGCGCTGGAGCAAGAATGATGCTGAAGCCCTTTTGTGACTCTAGCTTCAAACAAGGCAGACACAGTTTGCCCTTACACAAATAAGTTTTTATTAAGACAAGTCAGGGAGAAGGGAACTGCACATGGACAGACCAACAGGAAAATAAATAATTCCATATAAATAAGATACATAAATAGTCCCACATGGCAGAGACTGCCTTGAAATAAGAAACAACCCTGGGTCCCAACAAAATGAGGGCTTCTCCAGGCAAGTCCTCAGAATCCTATCCCCCACCCTTTATCAAACCTCAAGTTGTACCAGACAATTCACAATTTGGGAAGAGACAGGGCACAGTTGGGCCCAACACAGCTCCCTCCTTAGTGTAACAGTTGTGGAGTGGCCCACATCAGCCGACAGAGCCCCTGGCAGGGCAGGCAGCACCCTTCACCACTGCCCACTCCTGGAATTAAGATTTCCTATCCCACAGTACCCAAAGTTTGAGGTCAAGGCTGTGCCAGCCATCTCCAAGCTATGCAGAAGGTCTGTGCAACTGACGCATCAACTGGGGCAGGAGAGCCTGACCCTCCATCACATGTAGTTGCCAGCCTCCAACAAAGCCCAGCCAGCCCCAAACCCAGCTGCAGGACACTTGTCTACCACACCTCCCTGTAACACTCCATTCCATCAAGACCAGCTCTACCAGAGCAGGAGCTGCTAGTGGGAAGACAGCGATTGCCCAGAGCCAGGGAGCAGCAAGGATATCCAGACCTGCTGCTGTAACCACATCCACATGTTTTAGTCCAGAGTCCAGCTGAGCACCAGGATACACAGTGCCCAGGGGGGTAGCCAGCACCACATCACACCTCCCGTCCCATGGGAGGGCAGGGGGAAACCTCTGTGTCCAGACAGGGTCCCCCCCAAGGTCCCAGGCTAGGCCTCAGCCCATTCTTGAAGAAGCTTGAGGATGTATCTGAGGCGGTGGTGGAGCTCAGGAGAGCAGCCCAGCTCCTGGATGCTGCACAGCCTGTAAGTGTAAGAGTTGCGCTCCCGGTTGATGTAGGTGACAAGGCAGGAGTGGTCAGGCTTGCTAATGATCACCTTGGTGTGGTCATTGTAGAAATTCACCTAGGAGACAGGTTGGGCTTGGTTTAGAGCCATGCTTCCCACAGTATGTTGGGAGCCAAGATGGAGCCACATTTCCTGCCTCAACCCGTTCCTCCTCCCCAACCTGCCCGGGAGCATCCCTGTCCATGCCCCACGGCAGGAATGAGCCAGCCCTAGCACAGGGGCAGAAAGAAGCATCCAACAGAAGTGCTATGCCTCCCCATGGGCTGGGGAAGCTGCAACCAGCAGCCCCAGGCACTGAAGCAGCATCCTGCACCCACAGATGTTTTCACAGCTGGATTTTCCATTTGGGCTGTGGCAGACAAGACCCAATACAGACCAGAAGACCCCCATCTGGCCTCTTCTTCACAAGCTCCACTGTGCCTCACACATACCTGAAGGGTGCCATTGCTGAAGAGCATGAGCAGGGCTTGGTCAGTCTTCACCCACTGCAGGAGGAGCAGGGCTGGCTGCCCCAGGTCATCTATACTGGGCAGGTCTCCTCCCTTTGAGAGAAGGGTTGACATAAGCCACTGGTCCCACACATGGGAGCACTTCCACCAGTAAACACAATACCAAAGCTGGGTACCCCCTCAGTGGGGTCCCATCCCCAGGGCACAAGTTTGTGTGTCTACCTAGCCACAGCTGCAAGCAGGGAGTCCAACCAGCCCAAGTGCTGTGGTCAAGCCATGACCCAAGGTCCAGCCCTGGGCCCCAGTACTCACCTTCATGAGATGCTGCTCCATGTAGGACGCAAAGTAGCGCAAGACACTCATCTGTCCCTGCAGCTGCTCAGGGATGGCAGACACAGAGAACACCAGGTGTTTGCTGTTGGTTGGGTTGTAATGTACAGTCCTGGAAGAGAGCAGAGCACGAGTTTTGGGGATGTCCACCCTGCTACAGACGCCTCTTCCCACTCAAGGGGGTTCCCCAGAGATAGAGATCAGCCCCATTCCCAGCGCTCACCTGTGGTTGGGGGAAAGTGTCATGTGCGTGCCATTGTTGAAGAGGACCCCAATGCTGCGGTTGGAGAGCTGGTAGCCAAAGCCGTACTTGTTGGAATAATCTACCCACTTGCTCACCCAGACAAAGTGCTCATGGCGGGCCAGGGAAGCTGGGTTTTTCTCCGCTGTTGGAGAAGAGAGGAGGTGAGCAGTGCAGCCAGCCAGCCCCTATCTCACCTCCCCAGGGGGAACAGATCCCTACAGCAGGCTCTGGCACCATTTATAGTGTGTTATTTGTACCCCAAGTAGCAGGCATGCTTTCATCCCATGGGGACAGGGATGCACAGCACCCTATCCCATCCCAGAGCAGTCCAACCAGTTTACCTGGAGGCATGGATGAGAGGCAGGTCCGCAGGAGCCGGACAGCTGACTCGATGATGGCAGAGGCAGTGACACAATCTTCAAAGGCTGTGGGGAGAAGATGACAGACTGAGTCAACTGGCCCCGCTATCAGTCCAAGCATGACAGGAAGCTTGGGGCAGGATGGGGTGGCTGGGACTGGTATTGCTCACCCTCACAGCTGCTGGCCATCGTTCCCCGGATGGAGGGGGACGCAGACTTGTGAGATGTCTCCTCCACCACTGTCTCCACGGGGCTGGAGCTGGCACTGCGGCACGACACAGGAGTGGCCTGCAGAGAGACCTGGCTCTGTTATGGTCTGCCTGCTCCCCCCAAAGAGAGGCATGCGTGGCCTTGGAGATGTTCTCACCTCATTCCCTTCCACCGTTTTATAGCTCATCTGCCGACAGATTGAGGTCTTCATAAGCCCAGTAACCAGCTTGGAGATGTCATCCCTGTCCTCTGAAGAGCCCTTTTTGGCTGAGGAGAGAGCAAGAGATAAGCACACTGCTGAGCACTAGAGGCTGGGGACATCCAGGCCACCCCTCCCAGTAGCTCAGCTCTCCCTTATCTATTCCCATGCCCACAGAGGCAAGGAGCATGTCAGCTGCCTCCCACTTTCACTTCCCAGTTCTCATGCAACACAGGGCTTCCGAGAGGAACTGCCCCATGGGCTGTGGCACAGTATCCGCTCTCCAGGCACACACCCATGCCAGGCTACCAGCACAAGAAGGGTAGGGGCACACCCAGCTTGTGCTGTCCCCAGGCACAGGGTCCAGCGAGATCCATCACAAGGTTTCTCCAGAAAATAGGATCCACTACTTCCTGAAGGAAGAGTCACCCTGAGGCTCCCTGGCAAGGCACAAGCTTACCCTTGGGTTTCTTCTTCCTAAAGAGTGTCTTGGTGACTTTAGCAAACAGAGTCTTTGCAGGATTTGGGGGACTCAGCTCTGGAGCCATCACGCAGCTGCTGGGAGGGAGCTTCTCAGGCGTGTAGCCCTGCAGAGAGGTCAAGGGAGAGGTTTGGTTTCCAAAGGCCACATGCTCCAGGCAGAGCAGCTGCCCTAGGCTGACCACAGTCATTCACATCCCTCCTGACAGCCAGCTTGTGTTTCTGTCAAGCCTGGGAACCATGACTGGCATCAGCACAGGAAACAACCCCTTGCTATAGCAACGAGGCAGCAGAAGCACACCAGATCCCCGAGTTCCTCTGGGCTGGCATTTGGGCAGGACAGCAGCTGCTTCCTTTGAAGGACTAACACAGGATAAAGCACCTTGCACAGCCCAAAAAGCCTCATCCCACCGGGAGAAGGGTGCTTTGACCCAGGCCCCCACCCAATCACCTTGAAGAACTCGTGGTCCAAAATCTCCTCAAGGGTGAAGCGGTCCTGGGGGTTGCGTCTGAGGATGCCAGTGATGAGGTGTTTGGCAGGCAGGGAGAGGAAGACTGGGAGGGTGTATTCCACCTGCTTGATACACCTGTAGGTCTCCTTGAGGTCAGAGGTCTCAAAGGGAGGGTTCCCACACAGCAGGGTGTACCTGGGAGGGGACAAGTATGCCACTGTCAGATCCCCACCAGGCTTGTGACTCAGCAGCACTTAAAGCAAGGAAGTTATTGGCATTTGGCCGGCCACACCTGGCTGAGAGCACCACTTCCAGCCCCAACAGCCACGCTCACATCCGGCCACGCTTCCTCCTAGCAACTGTTTAGAGCAACAGGCAAATAGCCTTGAGGAAGGACAAAGAGCTGGCAGGCAAAGGCCAGCCGCTGCTGCCACTGCTCCCACCCGCATGGACATCAGGGTGGAAAATGAAGCAGGAAGCTTGCAGGCAGCAGCCAGGCAAGGAGCTGGATGTGTCGAAACAGCGATCGCTCCCTGAGCAAACAGCGTGGCAGCCACGGAGATTTTCCGTTGTT
Organism: Sialia sialis; assembly: GCA_009812075.1. Taxonomy (NCBI): domain Eukaryota; kingdom Metazoa; phylum Chordata; class Aves; order Passeriformes; family Turdidae; genus Sialia; species Sialia sialis. The sequence continues at coordinate 6,903,262 of VRYO01002482.1, read as the reverse complement.
TATCAGGTTCACAGTGTGGTCAAGCCTGCTTTGAACCGGAGCTGAGTGCAGCATGAGCACACCTGCCCCATGCTGGTCCTGCTTGCACAGTCCCCACACAACTACAGGCGACACCTGCTACAGATGGCTACAGGCAGCACCTGCTCCAAAGTAAGGCTGGGCAGGATCCAGCCAGTCACTCCCCTCCCCCTGCCTCTCAGCAACCTCTGCAGAGCCACAAGGCAAAGCACAAGAAAACTTCCTCATCTGGTTGCCCACAGAGTGGCTGCCCAACACCCCAGGCAGCATGCCTGGGCCCCTCTCCACCCAGCAGCACAGACTTACATGACACAGCCCAGAGACCATACATCCGACTCCGGCCCATGGCCCTGTCTCAGCAGCACTTCTGGGGCCAGGTAGTTGGGGGTACCACATATTGTCCTGTGGGGCAGAGTGCCAGATCAGTGCATACTCTGCATCACCTCACAGACAGCCTTCCCCCTGCTCCAAGCTCTGGGACTCAGCTTACAGCCTTGCCCACTCCATTTTGCTCTTTGTGGCCCAAGGCCGCTCTCCATCTACAAGCAATCCCATACAGACTACCTCCTCTCCAGCTCACGGGGGTCAGTAGCAGCTGCTCTTGGGGAGCTGTTGGGAAGAGCCCGTCCCAGAGCTGAGGAGGAACAGAGCCTTTGTGTCCCAGGCTGTGCAGCCGGCATGGCAGCCGGGCAGGCACAATAGCAATAGTCAACACATTGTTCTCCCCGACGGCTGCAAGCTCAGTCCTGGAGCAGCCACAAAGCCCCCAGCCCCCTCGCCTTGCCTGCAGCTGGAGCAGGAATTGCTCCCTCACCCCAGGAAGGGGCCCTAGGGCTTCCTCTCCCAAGACCAGGACACACCCTTTGCCCCTCCACTCGCCTGGGAAGCCACAGGAATAAGAGTGAAACCCTAGAGAATTCTGCAAAAGGAAAATCTCATACTTACTTTTTCTTCTGATCAGAGACATCCTGGCAAGCAGCCAGCCCGAAGTCCCCCACTTTCAGCTCCATGTTTTCATTGATGAAGAAGTTGCCTGCAAGCCAAGAGCGATGCATCACCACAAGTCCCCTGGGGACAGCTTGCTCCCCACACAACACCATGTGCTGACCACAGCACTTACCAAGCTTCAGGTCTCTGTGCAGGATGCCCTTGAGGTGCAGGTATTTCAAGCCTGAGATGATCTGTTTGAGGTAATAGCGTACTTCGGGCTCCAGCAGAGTATGGCGGGCCTTCCAGATGTGGGCCAGGGACTGCAAAGGGAGAGAAGACAGCTTGTGATGCAGGCAAAAAGAACAGGCAGCCCTGCTGACTAGGCACAGGGTAGGCAGGGTCAAAGCCAGTTCTTCCAGAAGTTGCACATTCACAAATAACCCTTCTTTCACAGCCATGACCTCAGCAGACTCCCTACACGAGGTTGAGGCTGTTCAGAGCCATGGGAACCGCTGGATTTATGGTGGCCACATCATGAGCAGGCAGTCTGAGAAAGCCAGGAGTGCCCAGTGCCGTGAAAACCACTCAGCTTATGGTGAGCTCAGAGATGTGACAGCTCAGGAGAAAGAGGTGCTAACAAAACACCTCAGTAAGGCCTGTTTCAACCAGCTACAGCTGTTTAGATGATTCTTTGACAAGGAGCACTGACACAGCAGCACTGACCTTCCTACTGCAGTGCTCCAGAAAGATGTAGATGCTCTCCGAGTCCTCAAAGTAGTGGGAAAACTTGACAATGTGCTTATGGTGCAAGTCCCGATGTAGCTCAATCTCATTGGTGATCTGAAAGAGCAGCAGTGTCAGGTGAGCACAGGGCCCCTGCTGTCCCCCACCAGCTCAGCACCTCGCCCCACCCCACAGCACCCACCTTCTCCCGCTGGTGAGGTTTAGCCACCCGGCTGTGAGGAATGACCTTCACGGCATAGGTTTTGTTGCTGGAGAGGTCTGTCATTTCATAGCATCGTGCAAACCCGCCCTGCAAGGGAAGAGGTTGTTATGGATGGGTGAGAGACAGCTCCTTATCCCTGCCTGCTTACAAGCCTCCTCCTCCTCCCTTCCCCGGCAGTACAGCCCGGTAAGCGTCACACGCTCCCTCCTGCTGTATCGCCCACTAAGATCTGAACTATGATGCTCTCACCAGGCATTTTCTTCACCCATTTCTTGTAAAACCTCCAGGGCATTTTTCCTCCCACTAAGGCCGGACTTTGCATCTTTCCACATGATAGATCATCCTGGAAAGTCCTGCGCAGGGCAGGAAGCCCGGGGACCGGAGGCCATCGAAAGGCAGCCCCATGGAGACAGGTTTTTCCTGCCGTGATGTCACCCTCCAATCTGCACACTCAGCCGCTGAGCCCGCTCGGGCCGGGCTGGGAACAGGCACCCTCCTCCTACACACGCTGCTATCAGCCGGAGGAAAAGTTGCGTGCGGCGGAGCGGCGCGGGCCGGCACCCCTGGGAACCGGGGCACCCACCGGCCCACGCACACCCCGCGGGGCGCCCCGAAACCGATGCGGCTCCGATAGCCGCCGAGGCACGCAGCCAGCCCGGGTGATTCACTGCTTCCAGCACTGCTGCGGGCCCGCCGGGAGAGGCGGGGAGGGTGGGGGCGAGGCCGGCAGCCGAGGGGCTGCATCCAGCCCCGG
>VRYO01002482.1:6883612-6899614 GCA_009812075.1 Sialia sialis | reverse complement strand
GCACAGGGTCACCCCAATAGCTCCACCTCCCTCCTACAGAGACAGGGACAGGGACACCCTCTTCTTCCCTCAGGGTTCTCCTACGGCCACACTGAGACCCCACAAACATGCAGAGATCCCTACTGAGCTCCCTCCCCTGTCTCCCAGGACATACATAGTCCCTCCATGCACATCTGTAAATATGGAGTGCTTTCCCTCGCAGGTGTTACCGGTGCGTGCCACACGGCCATGGAAAGGCTGTGGCCCAGGGAGGGTTTTCAAAGCCCCTGTGTTCCCTGACCTGCCCTCCCTTGTGACAAACTCAGATGGGCACTCCCCAAGAGCCTTTCACTGTGCAGGGCCCAGGCGAAGGGGGTGTTATAAATTTACTCACCACAATCGGGTAGGAAATCAATAAGGCAATTTATTAATTTGTTGATAAGGAATGGGCAAGCAGCGCTGGGAACACGGGGAATCTGCACTCTGCCAACACATCCATCCCACCCCTGGTCACTGCCCCTTTTATGGGAGTCTCTGGTGGGGCTGTGTCGTGCCTACTGTGCTGGGGTACAAGCCTGAACAAGCCTGAACATGTTGGCTACCATTCAGGCAGCAGTGGCCACAAGCCCCCACCAGGTCTGGACAAGGTTCGAACATGTTCAGGTTACACTCTTAGCAAGCAGGTAACAGCAACGACAAGTCTGCTCAAGTCCTCACAAGCCACGTTTTCTTTATACGTAAAAGTGGATACAATTCATAATTATAGTAACAAGTAAAAGTGGATACAATTCATAATTATAGTAACAAAATAATAACAAATACAAAACCCCAAAAAACTAACAATTTACAGCAAAGCGATTTAAACAAATATAATTAAATCCTTAGATTTTCCTGTGTCTCATGTCATGCTTTATTTTGGATTCAGTATTCTTGTTTATATTGATCCCATGGTGTATTTTCACAATGACACGAATCACTGTGTAACATCTCACAGGGATCACAGCCCATCCCAGGTGGGCACACAGGGAACAGCGGAAGATGCCGGGATGATGGGGTCCACCATCCTTGCCCCTCGGTGCCCATTGTGGGAGCTCTGGTGGCCTGGCTGTGCTGGTGGCCGTGGTGGCCGGGCAAGGCGCCACAGCGGTGCTGCTCTCTAATGGCCGTGACGAGAACGCGCCTCTCCGTCACCCGAAACGGGCCATGGAAAGATGCTTGGCATCTCTCCCTCCCCGAGCTGGCAGAGGTGGCTGCAAACCCACAGCTCCCACGAGTCTGAAGCAGCAAGAGCCCCTCAACCTTCCCGCTGTCCTTCCCTTGCTCACACCGCACGCAGGGCGACTGTGTGACCACCCCGTGCTCTGTGCCTCAGTTTCTCCCTACTGCTCAGTCTCTTTCCACTGATGCTCACTGTGCTCCTGAATACGCTGAGGTTTTTGCATGAACACCTCTGGCAAAGAGCCCCATTCTTCCCAGCACATCCCCTTTCACCCTACAGTACTGAGCATGAATTCACTCCACATTTTTTCTGCAGAAAAACTGAGAAAACCTGCCTGAAGAGAAACATAGATTTGCCTGTTTTTTTCTCGTTTTCCCAGCTTTTGTAGGGGAAGCACACACAAACCCATTGCCCATCAGCAAACACGGCCCAGGAGCAGGCTGGGATGCTGCTGCCCTTGGGGGAAGCTGCCTGTTTCCATCGGGCACCGGTGGCATCACAGGTTTTCCGATGGAGGCCCCAGCTCGGGGCTGCCGGAGCTGAGTCAGCATCTGAAGGCAATGTGTGGGTGGAGGCACCGAGGAGTGCAGAGAGGCCCCGGGGGACCTGTCTGGGGATGATGTGACAGACAGGGGCTGTCCCGAGATTCCCCACAGACCGACAGGGGCGACCTGCGAGGACTGAGAGCTGCCATCTCCATCTCCCCACTGCCTCTGCGTGAGTTCTGGGGCAAGGGGCATGGATAGACCCCACAGCCCGTGTCCTGCTGAGGCTGAGGCACCTCCTCTCCAAGAGGGATGGAGCCTGGGAGCAGCCCTCTGCCACCTGCAGCTGGGCTCCCCTGTCATGCAGAGCATCTGAGTCACAGGTTTTCCCATCACTGATCTGGGGCAGTGGGAGGAACTGTGGTTTAAGATCACCAGTCTGTCAGGCGTGGGGAAAGGGAGACTCTGGGGTGAAGTCCTGACTGCTTGCAGCTATTTAGGTGGAGTTATAAGAAAAGGGATTTAGGCTCTTTAGGGAGGTGTACAGTGAAACCATGACAGGCACCCAGCGCAAGCTGCACCAAGGGAAATTCCATCTAGATATCAGGAAACCTTTTTCCCCTTGTGTATGTGGTAAAATACCACAGGGGCCCAGAGAGGCTGTGGGATCTCTGTTCTCCATGACACTCAGCCCTGGCCTGGTCCCCCCACCCTCCTGGCATTCAGTGATGCTCGGCAACCTCAGGAGCAGTGGAGCTGAACCCAGCTGCCACCTCACGTCTGCACCAAGGCTTCCTTCCCAGGACACTGCTGTGTGCCCTGCATGTAGTGCCCAGGCTGCAAGAGCAACACTAGCCAAACATTAGGGTGCGGACAAGCTCCTTAAGATTGGGGTGGCATCCCTGACCCCCTCAGGAGTGGGGTTTTTCCATCCCTCAGCACAGCTCTTCAAAGTATGGGGCTACAGACACCAAGGAGGAGGATGGAGAGGGTGGTTGGTCCCTTGGGTGAGCTGGGGAAGGAAGAATCAGCACCCCAGGAACTGGAAGGTTCCACAAGGCACCACAGTATTGCACACGCTCAGCCCAGTCCCATCTTACCCACCTGCAGCAGTACCCAAGCAAAGAGCTGCTCCCCATTACTGGCCTGGGACTTGTGCAGGATCAAGGGAATTCATAAGGGGTGCAGTGATGGAGCGTGATGCTGGCCCTTTTGTTCCCTATCTGGCAGGAATGTCCACTCTGCATCCTCTCCCCGGTGGAGCTGGCAGTTGCACCCAGCCGGGCAGAGCCCTCTCCCCATCCCAGCAAGGAGATGAAGTCAGCAGAGCACAGCCCAGCCCTTCTCCAGGAGCTTGGGGGGCTGATGATGGAGTACAGAGGGGACTGAAGGGATTTCTGGCGGGGCAGAGGGGGTGGAGAAGGAGAATTTAGGAAGGGACATTTTTTTGGGGGAATGGAGAGGGGAAGGATGATGAAGGAAGGCTTATGGACGAGGAGCAGAGTAAGGGGGGACCCTGGGTTGATGGACTGCAGGGGAGCTGGGTCAGCGTCATTTGTGGGTACCGCTGCACAGCGTGCCTGGAGGGTCCATGGCTGGCGGGACCCCTGCGAGGGGACAGGGCACGGGGGGCTGAAGGGAGACCATGGGGCGGGCCGGGCCGGGCCGGACGGCGGCGGGGCCGGGATGTGGCGGGGCCGCCCCGCGGCGAGGCGGAGCCGGCGGCCGCGCCCGGTGGGAGCGCGACGGGACGCGGAGCAGCCCCCGAGGATGGGGCGAGCGGCGGCAGGTGAGGCCGGGCAGGGCACGAGGGGCACGGCCGTAGCTCCGGGGGTCGCTCGCTGCCGCGGGACCCCGCGGGACAGGCGGCTGCGGGCTGGCGGGGGACGGTGGCACTGGAGGACGGCTCCGGGAGGACCTGCGGAGAACGGGTCCTTTCGTGATGGGGAGGAGAAATGGGATTCACTCTCCCCTGCCAGGAAGGCTGGAGGAAGGGAGCGGGAGGGCAGGTCGCGCAGGGAGTCACCGTCCCCTCTGCTGTCCCCGCAGGCGCCGGGCTGGGCATTGTGTCCCTCTGGGGCAGTCTCCTGCTCGCTGCCGGCCTTGCCCTCGACCCAGCACCACTGATCTGCAACTGCTCGGAGCCCATGGACTACCAGGCTTTCCGGGAGGCTCCGCTCCCTGAGAGCTGCTGCCTCAACTTCACCAGCTCCAATATCACCCACCTGGACTGGGGCGCACTGGTGGGGGTGCAGGGGCTGCGGGAGCTCTACCTCTCTCACTGCAGCATCACGGCCATCAGCAACGCACAGGGAGTCCCTCCTGCCTTGGAAATCTTACACTTAAGTCACAACCTGCTGGAAAGTCTCCCTGGAAGCTTTCTAGAAAATGCCCCTAATTTGAGGGTTCTTTATCTGGATAGCAACCAGCTTCAGGAGCTCCCCAAGTCCTTCCTGGAAGCATCTTCCCAGGTCCAGGAGGTCTACCTGGGCTTCAATGCCCTCACCTTCCTTCCTGCCAGCCTCCTGAAGCCGTCTCTGCTCCAGCTCCAGCTCTCCAACAACAGCTGGGACTGCAGTTGTGCTTTGCTAACCAGCCTGGAGGGTTGGTCCAGCCAGGCTCCTGAGGTTATCTGCCACACACCAGAGCACTACCACGGTGTGGACCTCCAGAGCATCCCCCGGGATGAGCTGTGCCGCTCACACAGCCTCACCGCCCTCTTCGTCTGCCTGCCCCCTCTCCTCATTCTCACGAGCATCACCTGGTGCTTCTGCCGGCAGAAGAAAAAGACCAACTACAGCCTTCAGAGCAGGTCCCAGAGCCACCGGGGCATGGCACAGAGGAGCAGCGTGCCAGTGCCTGCAGAGCCCCACCACTACATCCCCTATGAGCTGCCTGTTGTTCCCTCCAAGACTGAGAAGAAAGTGCTGCTGGGGAAACAGGTCGTGCTCCAGCCCTTTGTGGAGCCACTGGAGAGCGGCAGAGACCTCTATGAGGAGGTGGAGATACAGGTGCCATCCAATGAAGGGCAGCTGGGCATCCCAGCACCAAGGGCAGAGGAGCTGGGCAGTGAGCCAGAGGTGGACACTGTCAGTGTGAGCGAAGTCCTGAAGGACTCTGCTGACCGGGAAAAGATCTACATGAGTCAGTCAACCAGCTATTACAACCTGGTACCTGGTATCGAGCTGGAGGACTCAGACAACCTGGAGTATGAGACCATTGACCTGCACTGATACCAGGACTTGGGCTGTGTCTGGACACAGCAGAATGGCAGGGGCTGGGCAGGAGTGAAAGCCACAAGAGCAGGAGAGGCATGAGCTGTCCTGCCATGGCTTACAGCGGCTGTTTGCAAAGGTGCATCCCCAATTACCCATCCCTTCCCCTGTGCTACCATGTGAACCCCTCGCTTGCCATGTGCTGCAGCTGGGCAGGGGTGCTTCAGGCTCTGGGGATCCTGCCACAGCCTGGTGGTGCCTGAGGAAGGACGTGGAGGGAAGGTGGGGGCTGGTTTTGGGGATCAAGTGATGGTGCTGTGTGTCCAAGACCCACTGACCAGAGCTTCCTCTTGTTGGAGCCAGATGGTGTCTGGCACAGACCTGCTGCTCTCCAACCTGCAGAGAACACGGTGTGGAGACATGAACCAGGGCTGGCCCTGCCTCTGTGGTCTGCAGGGAATGTCACAGTTGGATGGGGTGCCCTGGGCTTGTCAGGGGAAGCCTGTGGGGGCTCTGCCTGCTGCCCACCCCACATCCCACCGTGGCACAGGGACTTGAAACAGCCAAAGCACATGTGCTGCTTCATGGCATGTCTGTGTGACTCTTGTGGGAGCAGGTGTGGAAATGCACACACAGGGTGGCAGCCAGCCCTGTAGGATCCAGCTCTCAGTAAGAAATACACCATTTTACTCCTGGCAGTCTGGCTCCATCTCTTTGTGTTTTGGGGTAGTGGAAGCCAACCAGTGGGATGTGGGGAGTGCAGGGATGGTGGACTTCACTCCTACCCCATTTACCCTCCCACGCCCTGGGTGATGGCCCAGTGAGGGTCTTGCCCAGCAGCCCTGGAGCCTCTTTGTCACCCTGGCAGAGCAGAGCTGGGCACTGGCTAAAGGCCAGCAGAGCCTTTGCTTTGTACCAGGATTTACAACAGGGGTGGGGAAGGTGTCAGCCTGCTACAAATGCCACAGATCCTGAACAAAGCAAGAATTTGTGGGGCTCCTGGGAGCAGACAAAGGCTGGGGGTGCTGTAAATCAGAGCCCAATACAGGCACCCCCAGCAAATCTCACCCATGGTGCTTCACCCCTTCTCTGTGGATGGGGGGGCTGCTCATCCTGCCCAGGGGGACATTCTCCAGGCTGGACACTGCATGGGCCACCCTGTCTGCTCTGGAGCTGAGCTGGGCCCGGTGCCCAGGCAGGAAGGGAGGGAGCTGGGCAGGGCAGGACGCAGTGCTCCGGCCGGCAAAGGAAGTGGCGTTTCCTGCAGAGTGCACTGGGGCTTCCAGCAGCCCATGGTGGGATTGCTCAGTCCTAGCACTGCTCAGTCCCAGCCCCACCTGGCCTGGGGAGAAGGATGGGGTGATTTCCCTTCATGTCTCCTGTCCCTCATGGACGTTTCCCACTGTTTTATATCCAGCTGAACTTTTTCTTTTCCTTCTCCCTCCTTGGGCCCTGGGCAAGTATTTTAATAATACCCCTCCCTCACTTGCTGCCAAGTACTAGAGCCAGCATATCTCAGTGTACCCTGGCTCATGCCACCCCCACATGGACACAGAGGGACCAGAAGATGCCACAGGGCAAAGGCAGGACAGGGAGGGCTAGTAGCTGTCTCCAGGGACTGCAGCCATGGGCTAACAACATTTTTCAGCTGCATTTTTCACCTGTGCTCCAGAAATGCCTGCAGTTCTTCCATGGGTGCCCTCTGCTCAGGTACCCCAGGGTCCCATTCCCAGAGAATGATGTAATGTCCTGTCCCTTCCCTACTTCTCATGAAGCCTGAATTCAGGTGCCACGACTGATGCAAAGGAGACTGACCCAAATCGCCCCACTGGGTCTTGTCCAGACCCTGCTCCAGTACCTGCAGCCCCCACCCAAATCTCCAGCTGTGACAGGTGGGGAGGTATGACCAAACCCAGTGTTCCCTGTTTGTTGCCTCTGAAAGCCCTGGCACACTCAGATACATTTTCCTTAAGGATATCAGTTTAAAAGTTCCCTTTCCTGCAAGTCCTCCTTCCTTTAAAGTTCCCAAATTCCCTCAACAAGCCAGCCCTGCTTCTCCACTGCCTTCCAGGTCGCTGCTGGACCTATTGAAATGTAACCACAAGGTCACTTCCTGGGTTGGATCATGTCCTGTGAAAATACCCCAAAGTTAATAATGTGTGGAGATGAGAGAGCCACTCAGCAGCAAGGAGCAGGACACAAAACAAGTGACTTCACCTAGGTTATGCTGCAGCTGATCATCCTATGAAAGCAACTCTTTTTAAATTCAGACCCTTCATCTGTGAGAAGTGGGTAAGATCCTTAGCCCAGTCTTTTGCACTTTCAAAATTTAGCCACGCTTAAGCTGTGCTTAACCCCAGCCCCACACCATCACTGCCTGGCTTAGTGCATAGCAGGTTTGCCCACTCCCAGGCAGGTAAATCCCTGACATGCATAGAGTTGTGCATCCCACAGGCTGTACCACCTTGGGAGTGAAGCACCACACACCCACACCACACCTCCAGGTGCCACTTCGGTTCCCATGGGCAGTTGCCCTTAGCAGCTGTGTTTCTGAGCAGTAACTTTGTAAACAGCACCTACTGACGAGCCATAATGCTGCTCATCAGGGGACAGGTTTATAATCCTGCTGACACCAAACTGGCATTTGCTCCATAAAGCCTGAGTTTCTCCATCTGTACAAAGTTCAGAAACACGCTGAATGATGCTTGCTCTCTATGGAGGATGATGCGAGAGAAGAAACACACTCAGAGGAAGCAGCCGTGACACATCCCTGCCAAGTGCACTTATCGCCTCCACTCCACCTCTCTGGAAAGCAGGCGTGGCTGGAGAGCAGTGAAAGTTTACACCGGATCACTATGGAGAAGGAATGTGCTTGTGAAAACATCCCACCCAGCTCAGGCCCCACTGCCAGGGACTCCTGAAGTGCAGTGGCACCCAGCTGGGCTCAGCTCTGCTCAGTGCCCACAGACCCAATCTGAGGGACTGCCAGCGCACACCCACCCACAGCCTGCTGCCGTGGGCATCAGGAGCAGGGACCACCCTCCAGCACACAGCTCTGGCATTGGCTCATGCTCACACACTATGAACCCACACTCCCCAGGGCACCTCCTGCTGTTACACCTGACAAACCACCTCAGGGGAAAAAACTTAAAGCCCTCCCCCCAAAACCAAGCTATTTGAGAGTTGCATTTTTAAAGCATGAGACTTGGGTCTCACCACAACTCTGCTTGGTGCAAGATGATCATGGGCCACCTCCTGTTCAGAGCTAACAATTGTGACACTGGGGCTGCAGGAAGCCTGACCTGCACCAGTGAGCCAATGGATAAATGAGGATTTTGTGAAAATACACGAATGGGATGAAGTGTGCACTGTGTTCACTTGACAGGCACAAGGTGTGTGAGCCTGGCCTGTCCCATGGCACACGACCAGCCCTCAGATGGGCTCCTGACTTCCCCCAATACAAAAAGCACAAAAAGCAGCTATTTGCAGATTTACTTTCCTCAAGGACAGGAGCCTCTAGGAATGGTATCACCAAAACATCCAGAAAAGCTTTAATTCATCACAGCTTTCCAATTCCACAAGTGACAGGGCAGAAGACTGGAACTTGTATCCAGCTTTCGAAAGGGACAGACCATGACATGAGCCAGGCCCTTCTGCTAGAAGGAATTGATCTTGCACTGGCATGAGACCAAGGAGGTCAGGGAAAGACCAGCTGGTCACTGAGCAGTGCTACCTAGTTTGGTTAAAAGATACTGGATCCTGTAGGGAATTGTACAACAGGCAGGAAACGCCAAAAGGGGCTCCTGGTCTGAACCAGGGGATGAGAGCTCATGTGGAAGGCAGAGGCGCAAGTTACCAGCTGCAGAGGCTGGAAGTGTGACAGCCAAGTTTTCAGCCAGAACTTGCACCTCTTTTCCCCCTACCACTCCAACTGCAGCACATGATGACTTAAGACAGCACAGGAGCAGGGGGGAAGTGAGCTCCTAGGAACCCATCTTAATGGGGATGGACACTCGCACCTTCCTCCTGCTCACAGTTTCCAATATTGGACTCTCCCCCTTCTGCCAAATCAGACAACTCTTTTTCACACACACTTGGTCCTGCAAGTCGCTTGAACCCACAGATGTTTTAGTTGAGCACATGTAGTGACAAGTTTTGCCTGAAGACATTTATAGGGCTCAGGAATTCCCTAGAGTTCTATCTTCTGTCACAGTTCACATGGCCCTTCCACGCTGCACACACAAATGAGCACACAACCTCTTAGACTCTTGGTTTTATTCGTTCTCTTAGCACAAGAGTTTTTATTCATTTGCCTTTTCTGGCCTTGATCTTCCTCAAGTAGAACTCTAATTCCTTGCCTTCCAACACGTAGCCATCAGCTCGGCCACACTGTCCAGGTCTGGAGGCAATGCAAGCTGCAAGGAGAAGTCATCCAGTTAAAGTTTGGCAATTGCCCACCCCAGTGCACACACAAAAAACCAAACACTGCACACGGCCTCTCTGCAGCAGCACAGCCTCTCATCAGTAACTGAGTCCCCAGTTCATGTGCCTGCAGCACCCCTGCCCAAGGTACCGGGCTCTGGAAGCTGCAGTCCCTAGTGAAGTCCTCCTCAGATCTCCAAACTGTCATCGCTCGGTTCAGTAGCAGAACTGGACAAAGGTCTCATCACCAGAAGACTTCAGAACACTCAACTGTTTGCCAGAGCTTGAAACATCAAAGCTCCTAGATGCCTGCAGCACATTTTTCTGACACACACTTGCTCGTTTTGCAAGTCTTAAGCCCCATTTCTTTCTCAAAGCCCCAAGAGGAATAATCAGCTGCAGGAGCCTGGCTACCCAGACTTCCTCATCCTGCTACAAGTGGGGTATCCCTGGAGAAGATAAAACAACAAGTTACACTAATGCTTCCAGGGACTCACCAAGCAGCTTTCCTTGCTGGAACTGCTCCTCAAGAATACTTGCGATCTTGGCATTCTTCTTTCGCTCATCGTATTTCTTCTGGATCTTCTTTGAACGTTTCTTGTTCAGTATTTCCTCCTCTTCAGGAGTCTAAACGCAAGACCAAAAGCAAAAAAATTGTTTAACAAATGGCCACCTTCCACTAACACAAATATTTTCCGCTACCATGAAGGATTCCCTTGTATTCTCAGCAGTGTACTCTTTTCAGTCATACCTGGCTGAGGTACAAATACTTTGATCTCAGACAACAAGGTGCTGCATTTCACTTTTGAGACCAGGATATGCAACACTGCTAACCAGAGTCACTGCTGAAAACTAAGCAGTGCCCTAGGGAAGGCTGTTCTCACATCAATAAAACTGCAAAGGTTTTCCTGGTGAATCGATCCTCCTACAAAAAGCAGTGAATCCTCTGCAGAAATAATGAAAGCACTTGGGTGTGCTGCAAGTCCAGGCAGATGAGCTCTCCCCTGCTTCTGCACTACACAGCATCTGAACTGCTTTGCAAAGAAATGCTTTGCTTTTAATGCAAGGATTAACCTGAATGCTACATGTGGGGTTTCAAATACCTTCAAGCAGTCCAGAGTTTGATTCTTAGATTAATAGCTCAGAGAAGTTTCAAGGCTTAGTGTAGTTTCAACACACTTAAAAAGACACTGAAGTTCAAGTAGCAATCCCCAAGCTTTTCATCAAAGCAATCACTACCCAGCACAAGAACCAGACCTACAAAGTCTTCCTCAGCATCCTAAATTGTCATCGCTCTCCCTTCAGTAGCAGAACTGGACAAAGGTATCATCATTAGAAGACAAAGATCTTGACAGGCAGGTCCTTGTGCACAAATGGGTGTAATGCTTCTGGGAGAGCTCCTGCTACTGAGCACTCCATTAAGAGAGCCAGACTTATCCTGGGAACCTAAGGGAACACAACTGAGATAAGCAATAATGCTAGCACTACTGGCTACCCAACCCTGTTGTGGCAGGCACTGTCTGTTCAGGATAGCTAACTGCCTCTGCTCTGCCAGGAGCCCCAAGGACAAGCCCAGGCGTACCAGTTTGGCGCCCTTCTTGCGTCCGAGGGGCAGGGCGTAGTGGGCCTCGTACCACTGCCGGTATGGGGTGCTGTCAATGAGCACGATGCAGTTCTTCACCAGGGTCTTTGTGCGCACCAGCTCGTTGTTGGAAGCGTTGTACACAACATCAATAATTCTGGTCTTGCGAGTGCAGCCTTTCAAAAGAAGAGCATGAGTTCAGACCTACAGGGATCAGACAGTTGAGTATACAGTTCAACACTTCACAGCATCTCATACACACCCTGTAAATAAGCTTGCACTCAACACCCCATCCAGGATCCTCCAGCCTGCCTGGCACTGAATTAAATTTAACTAAAAGTTGCAGCCATTTTTCATCAAACTTTTTGCTGTTAGGACAGAAATCTACAGCTGGAAATTAAATCCTTCCTACATGAAAAGCCAAGATCAATGTTCTTGCTGGAACTCATCTCAAAAGTAACTAAGCAATCCTAGAAAATAAATTTCTAGACTGCAAGATCAGCACATGCACAGAGGGCTCAATGCTGTACACAATTGCTAGAATTACTGAATTAAACCATACTGAGCAGGACTGCCCTGCAACACATTCCACAAACCATTTCTATAGGATGAGGGTTTATGAGTAAATTGAGAAATCCACTGGTGCTTTCACCTTTCCAAGACCCAGCTGAAGCATGCAGCCTTGGCTACTAGATCTGACTGTTTGTAGCAGTCATCTGCCCTGAAAACAGCCCTCCACATTACACAAAGAACACGCACAAGATGGGCTTTCTCCCTTCACTCATGTACCTCGTCCTTGTCGCAAGGTACACTCCGTCTCTTCCCATATGCAATACTGACTGTAAAGGCACTTTTCACTGCATAGACAATGCTCTGACGTAACTGAAAGCACGTCCTGTCCTCTCACACCATGCAGGTCACTAACCCACCACCTTCCTTTACAGTCCTCCTCAGCAACACTGACTGGGCCCAGGCTCAACTGATACTGCTCTCAGTTTGTAAAGCAAAGAAAACCCACCCTGCTCAGGGGAAATATGACAGAATCACCCTCTCGCTTCTGGGCTTCCTACTTCTGCTTAGCAAAGTAGAAATATGAAATTGCACATGCCTATGTAACACTGTCCTAGGGTCAGGCTTTCTCACAAGCATCCTCTGCACCTTTCCCTTTCGCACAACATCACTTAACTTTCAGTGACCGTATTCACTGATGAAAAAACTTGCATTTATGAAGAACTACTCATATATAGAATTTCAGCCCCTCTTTAGTCCCCCTCCCCCAATAAAAAGTTAAGGTAAGCATGTCACTCAGTGTAACTATGACATTCCTATCACTGTGAACTTAGTGGAAATCCAAGTCCCCTAAGGCCACATAAGGTCAAAGTTATCATCATCACCATGCATGCTGCTTCAGCTGCCAGCTCCAGGATGTCCATGTAAGCCCACAAATCCACGCTTGCATCCTTCTACTCTGCAGCAGTACAGCAGACCAGTGCAGGTTTCCTGTGCATGCAGCGGGCTCACCACATACTTACATTCCGACCCCCAGGAGAAGTTGCCGACATCCAACCGAAGGGCTCGGTACTTCTTATTTCCCCCACGAACCCTCACGGTATGAATCCGGCGCGGGCCAATCTGCAGTGAGAAACAAATCCCAGGCTGCTGTTGGTGCTGGAATATTGCACGGCCCTCACAGGAGCCCAGCACAGTCCGAACCTCGAAGGCAATGTGGTCAGTGTAACTATGACAAACCCCAGCATCGGCAGATACAGTAAATGACCAGAACGGTCTGTTGCATCTACCTAAGGTGAAAGCTTCATCACTCCAATTGCCTCTTATTGCAAAAATGTATAACTGCCTTCCATTGGCAGGGGAGCAAATACCACCTTTTAGAGAAGCAGGGTCAGATATTGAACCTCACACCAAACAGCAGCCATTTAAACCCCTAGTAACACAAGAACAGCAACTCGAGCCTGAAAATACGATTTTGACCAACCTCACCCAATCACTCACCTTAGTGTTGGCGGGAGGCCGCCCCAACTCATACTTCCTCTTCTTATGGTAAGGCTTCCTCTTGCCCCCAGTCTTGCGACGCTTATGCCAGTTGTCCCTGGAGATACCTGCATGGAGAGCAGTGCGGTCAGAGAGTGCCAGAGCCCAGCTGGCTGCAGCAGCAGGGCGCGGTTCTGAGTCCTCAGCTCTCCAAGGTTGGTATCCGCACAGTGCACTCAGCCTTGTGCAGCAGTTAGAGAAGCTTCATCATTGATACTCAGATCTGCCCCAAACACATCCATTCCAGTAGAGCTGTACAAAGCAGACAAAACCCCTCTTCCGAGTCCTCTTTGGGAAGCTGCCTCCCAACGTACCTGGCGTTCTGGGCACTCTCTGGGAAGCGCCCGATGCCGATCTGAGAGGCACACTACAGCAACCATCCTACGCTACCGGCAGGATGTGCTAGGTCCGTAAAGGAATGGACCCCCATCCCACCTGTCCGCTGAGACCCTACGAGAGACACCCCAAATCAACTCAGCCTGCTGGGTCCCCAACGGGGACCATCTCTGCAGAACACGCCACCTCCCACAAGGGCAAAAACTCCTAATTTGCTCAGTGTTCCACAACGCCACCCCGCACCCCTCTTGCTGGGTCCCTTGAACACTGCTCCACCTCACCCGCATCTGATCATCTGCAGCAGACACCGGGAGCGAGCCCAGCGCTCGGGACATCAAGGCACGGCGAGACGACGCCGCCCGCCCTCATCATCCACGAGCCGCCATGTTGGGCCCGCTCACCCTCCCCCCGCCCGCGGCTCGGCGCTACCGCAGCCGTCCCCGATGGCGAACGGGGCAGGCTGGCGGCAGCCCCCGCTTGCCACCCGGTGGGGGACCGGGGCGGATGCGGTGGCGCAGCGGGCAGATGGCGGCGGATGTCGGCAGGCCCGGGGCCAGTCCACTCACCCATGGTGCAGCACCAGCGCAAAGAGGCGGGGCGGAAGCTCGCAGGGCGGCTTGGCGGGGCGAGCTCTCGCGATGTGGTGACGTCACCGCGCCGCCAGAGTGAGGAGCACGCCGTTGCTTGGAGACGCGGCGGCGCCGAGGGGAGCCGAAGGACAATGGCGACGGCTCGCGGGGGCGGCGCTGCCCGCGGGCCCGGCACGGCGCGCACATTGCCAGGAGTCTGCCTGCGGCAGCTCCGTCCCTTCTGTCCCGCGGGTCACTGCGCGAACGCCTCCACGCAGGGCTCAGGGCCCGGAGTCCCGCGGCGTGGCTGAGCGAGCGCAACACCCTTCCCGCACACAGGCTGCTCGGGTCGTGATAGCCTCATTAGCATATGTTCATTACTATTCTGCATAATTTGCATGTCCGGTGCACAGCGCTGGCTTTATTAGCATATCCCGCATTAGTATTCAGATTTATTTTCATACCCAGGGTGCATCGCGCGTCGGCGGAGCCGGCCCGTCCGCGCTTTCCGCCGCTGCTGTCCCGGGGCTGCTGTGTCCGGGCGGGGGCTGGATCCGTGGCTGTTCCACGGGAGCAGACGAGGCAGGCGGGGGTTCTAACCCGATCGCACGGCAGTCGCCATGTCCTCAACAGTGAGAGCTGAGGAACCCTATGTGCCTGAGCGGCTGTGCGGGTATACTCTGGTTTCTCTTCAGATCGTATAAATCTTTCGCCTTTTACTAAAGATTTCCGTGGAGAGGAACAGGCACGAGTGTCGAGAAATTTTTTGAGGCTCCATTTCGGTGGAGCTATCCCTACGCTGGTCCAAAAATAGAAGGAAGCTCGTTGGGGTTAATTCTATGGGAGGAATACTATTGGCTAAGACGTGTCTAGGTTTTTAATTTTAAAGTGTTAGTTGCGTCCTGCGCAATTATTTGCGTTTGGGTTCCACTGGCGGATATTAGGGATTGGCTGGGTAGGGGCGGGCAGGGTGCTGTGTGCATTGACGTTACATCCAGGTGGAGACAGGTGACAAACGCTGTCTGCAGGGCTGTGTCTTGGGACTGGCTGGGGTTTTTAATATCTTTATGGATGACACAGCGAGTGCACCCGCAGCCAGTTTGCAAGGTGAGCGGTGTGGGGGACACACCTGAAGGACAGGGTGCCATCTAGGGAGACCTGGAACACTTGGGCCCACAATAACCTCATGAATTTCAACAAGTCCAAGTGCCCTGTGCTGCCTCTGGGTCTGGACAATCCCAGACACGAGAAGAACTGGAGAACACAGACTGGAAAACTCACTGAGAGCAGCCCTGCTGAAAAGGAAGTGGGGGCTCTTATGGGTGAAAAACCGGGGATGCTTTGGAGCAAATCCAGAGGAGGCTGTGAAGATGATCAGAGGGGCTGGATGCTTTCTCCTGTGAGGACAGTCTGAGACAGCTGGGGTTGTTGAGCCTGCAAAAGGACAGGCTTTGGGGAAGATCTTATTGAGACCTTCCAGTACTTAAACGGGGCCTATGAAAAATAATAGAATGACTTTTTACAAAGGCATGTAGTCATAAGGCAAGAGAGAACGGTTTAAAATTAAAAGAGGAGATATTTAGATTGAATATTAGAAAGAAATTCTTTATTTTGTGGGTGAGGAGGCACTGGAACAGGTTGCCCTAGGGAAGTTCTGCCTGCCTTATCCCTGGGAAGTGCTCAAAACCAGGTTGGATAGGGCTTTGAGCGGTGTGGTCTAGGAGGAAGTGTGCCTACTCATGGCACAGGGGTGGGAACGAGATCATCTAAAAGGCCCCTTCCAACCCTTCTATGATTCTATTTTATTTTCCTTACAATTAATAATTTAACTCCTTAGTCTCAACCCCTGAGTTTCTCCCTTCTACCCTTCCCGCGGAGTGGGGGCAGTGAGGGAGGGGCTCCACGGTGTCCAGCTGGGTTAAACCACGACGGGAACCCGCGAGCCCGGCTGAGGCCGAGTCCGCCCGCCCCGTTCCCGGCTGATTTGCATACCCAGAGTGCCCTGCGGTCCCGCCGGGGTCCGCTCCCGCCGCTGTCCGGCGCTGCGGCCGCTGTCCCGCCCGGGCTGCGCGGGGACTGTCCGGCGTGTGCGGCCCCCGGGCCGGGCCGAGAATGCGGAGCGGGAGCGGAAGGGGAGAGAGGTCGC
>VRYO01002482.1:6862491-6882612 GCA_009812075.1 Sialia sialis | reverse complement strand
GGGCGGCCAGGTTTGGGCTGAACACCGCCTTTTTCCAGGTGCAATCCATCAGGCAACCGTGAAGGTAGTGAACATGGAGCTCTCCAGCGTGTCCGTGGAGTGGGTTGAAAACGGCATCGCCAAAGGCAAGGAGGTGAGTGACGGCTGCTCGCGGCCTCCTCCTGCCCCGGGCCCCTCGGGATGAGCCCTGGGAAGCCCGAGGCTCGTCAGGAGCGGCCCTGCTCTTCCGCCCCGCTGGCCGGGCAGCGCCTGTCTTGGGCTGCTGCAGATCGCTCCGTGCCCCTCGTGTTATACATCGTGGAAGTAGTTCTCTACATTTGCCAAGGTAGGGTGTGAGAACTGCCGTGCCAAAGCTGCACCCTTTGCCTTTCAGAGGATCAAGGAGGTGTTGGGCTTCTCGCACTGTTGATTGGTTCCGAGATTCCAGTTTTCCAGCTCTGTGGGCTGTTGGTTGGCTTTCCATGTCTTATGTTAGGGCCTTCAGGTTTTCCTTAAAATCTATTACTAATAAGGTATTGTGTTAATAGGACTGGGTTTGATTTCCTGAATCTCTGCACCAACATAAAATAAATACAGTATAAGAAGGGATAAGAGAGAGAGGCATTTGAAAGTGATGCAGCTGAAATCCTGTCACTTAAAGAAGTCTGACGCTCAGCAAATGTACTTATCCTTCTGGTGTCTCTAGAAATGCATAAACTGGATTTCACTGAAAATCTTAGAAGTTGCCATTAGCTGGTTGTTTTGAAATCTTACTCTGCACGTTCCTGCTGCCTTCAAATGACAAAATATATGGATTCAGATATAATTGTTGGCTAAATTGCATGTATGTGTTAAGATGCTAAATCTTTAGGAAGCTGTTCAAAATCCAGTAGTTTTTTATGTGCTTATGTATATATGCTGTGCATATGCTTCCACACACATTGTCCACATATCTGTGAGTTAATTCTCTTTCCAACTGGCTGCTAACCAGTTCTATATGGATTAAGCTTCACAGATTACTCTTTTTATGCTAGAAAGTGGTATTACTACATTTTGGAGATTCACCTACTTGCTTTCTTCTGTTTTCATGGCCTCTTATTCAATAATTCCAAAGTTAATTGAGAACTCAGGTACTTCCTGGTGGTGCTTATGTTGCCTTGTTAGGTGGATTGCAAGCTGCTGGAATTTGTGTGTACAGGTGTTTTCAATCTCTTCAGCGGGGATAGTTTTGAAAAACAGAACAGAGACCAAGTTCTGATATTTGTGCCCAAGCCTGCCCTCTCCCTGCCTTTGCTAGGTGCCCCATGATGAGGTGAAGGCAGGATTATGATTTCACATGAGGGTCAGTCAGGAAGTGATAGCTGGCCCCAGGTGAAATTATTTACAGTAGCAAGTGAAGATGCAGGTCAATTAAGTTATGGATTAAATGCTGAATCCTCTATTTCCCAGAGTCTAAGTAGCTCTTTGACGTTTATTTTGGTAAATGCTTAATGCTCTTCTAGCACAGAAATCAGAGCTGCTGAGATTTACTAAGATTAGTAGTGGGAGATTAGAGCAGGGGTTGCCAAACGGGCTTTACCCTTTTCTTCAGAAGTGCTCTATGGCACCTGCAGAGCTGTGTGGTGTTTGGCAGATGAGGGTAAATGGCTTAACTAGCACGTTTTGTCTGATGAATTTAGATGTACCAGATTGTTCAAATGGAATAGGAACTACTGTTCCAAACAATTTTAACATAATATTTGCCAGGCAGTGGGTCATGTTTGTTTGCCTTCACTGAAAGTACAGACTGGAAAAAAACAAACCTTAAGTGGTACTTTTACTGTGTAAAATCCTACCTTTGCTCTTGCAGGTTGGTATTGATGATGTGATTGCAGTAAATAGTGAATTATTAGAACCTCCTGCTGATGTGAAAGAGAATGTTCCTTTGCAAGACAATGTAACTTCACAGGTAAGTGCTTTAAAATAGTTTAGTTTCTTCTAAGTTACTAATGCATAGGTCTTGTTGTATACAATACTCTCAGCATCCAAGTTTGAGATCTCTAACTTGTCTTTTCTGTCTCATAGTCAGGCTTTGGTCAGAAATTCTTGTTGTATTGATGTTGCCCTGAAGAGCATTGCTGGGTGTTTGCTGCTTACTCCTTTTACTCATGGTATTTCTTGTTTTTCAGAAACAGAAGCATAGAACCCGTTCAAAAATTCCTGCTCCACGGGAAGGTGAGAAAATATTTTTTTTTCCTCTGCTGTGCTCTTGTGGACTGTAGCCATAATATTTACTTTAGTGCATCATAAGGCTGCTCATTGAGATAGTACTAATGAAGAGCATACTAATGTTTTGGGCTCCTTCGGGCAGGAACTCTTTTTATAGGTTGCTGTCCTGCCTCTGTGAGCTGGGGTTTGTTGAGGTGTTCTCTTTTGCAGTATTGCTGTAGTTATTCCCTGCTTTAAATGTCACTAGGCAGTTGCTGTTGCAGTGAGTCTTAAAGTTCTCTATGGAGCTCTGCAAATGCCACAAACAACAGAAGTTAAGTGGCAGTTATTAAGATTAGAAGTGTCAGAATGAGAGTGGAAAGGAAAAGAAAGAAGTAGTGGTGACAAATGTATGTCCCCTCATCAAGCAGTCTCCCTAGACAATAAGTAGAGCTTTATGCTTGCAGGCAGCCAAGTGCCAGCTGGTGTGCCCAGCTCCCTGATTGCGTGTCAGTACAATGTGTTGAGCAAAGCCAGGAGAGTAGATAGAGATGTCAGCGTGGGATTGTGAAGAAATTGTTCTTCTTGAGATGTCAGGAGTTAGAAAAGACCCCTTAGCTTTATTAGCTGTATCTTTAAGCTTTTAGAATTGCAAATGGCAGCACTATGACCTATTTGTAATAGTCTCTATGATGCTGAGGTTGAATGATTACTAATTTAATGATTATCTTTAAGTGCATAGTTAGCCACAACTTATGCTTCTCCATTCAACTGAGCTGTAAACAAAATATCTGGGCCTGTCTAGCCTCTTCTGTTGCATGCAAGGCAGGGAAGCTAGTCCCAGAAGACAACAGTACAAATTCCTTGGTGTAAGAGGCAGGAGTTGTCCAAGAATCCTAATGTGTAAGAATTTGTTCTGTTCTAGAGTATCCTGATTGTTCTCAAATTCAGAGAACTCCGTAAATTTTGTGAACTGACAAGCAAAATGATGTGGTAAAGTCATGGCTGTCCATATATAGGTCTGTTAATTGAGCTGGATAGGCAGCTGGAAAACACAGAATGTGTTAATCCAGTCACTGGTTGATAGAAATAGATCCTTGCAGAGGTTACAGCTCTCCTGAAGTATAGAATCTAATTGCATGTCTAAAATATCTGTTTCCTGTCCTAGTGGCACAGTCCCTGAAGACCTGCTCAGAGCTTAAGAGCAGCAGTGTTTTCAGTATTCATCAGTAATTTGTTATAACTAGCTGAAGCCCAGGAGTGTCAGAGCATCTATCCTGTTGCAAACTCTGCACCAGTCAGAAAGCTAACATTGGCTTCAGACTTGTTCTTAGACTAAACAAATTAAAGAAGTCTCAATCTTACTCAGGAAAGAAGCAGAAGCAGTGCTTTCAGAATTAAGAACTATATTATTAAGAAACAGATATTGCCTCAGTCCCATGAATCAATAGGAATTTTTGAGGATGCTGAATATCCTCACGTACAAGAATCACTTAAATCCAATCCATTTAGATGGAGTGATTTCTGCAGGTAATCTGCTTGTTCAGAAGCACCAGCGTTTATAGAAACAGTGCTGCTGAGCATCAGATGAGATCAGGTCTGGGCATGTGGGACAAGAGAAAATGGAATAAAGTGCCCTTTCTGAGTATAATGAAACTGATGCTTTTTGTTTCTAAAATTGCAGCAGTCACATCTAATGTCTCTGCACATGAGCAGAAGATTCAAGGTAAAGAGTTAACAGGAGCAATGAATTTTTGGTATGGCTTTAAGGAATTTGATTCAGAATTGAAATGAAACCTTGGTCTCCAACAGATCTGGTGTCCTTTGAAATAACAGTGATTCATTCTGGATAAATTCTAATAATTGCTAGCCCTGAGAGGTGAAGGGACTTCTAGCTTGCATATCACACTTTCATATCAGATTTGCTTTTTTTTTTAAACAAACCTATTGAGGTAAACATTCAAATCCTTCCCCTAGGAAGCTTTGCAAAGGACTCGATCTCAGTGAAAGAAATACCTTGGCATGTGAAAATGGAGACTGCCTACAAAGGGACCTTTTTCAAAGTTTTGCTGTTGTAGTTATACAGTCTTTTAGGTGAATGTAGTGCCATGGAGCTCCCAGCCTATTGTACACCACACGTGATCTGTGTGTGGGTGCCCTCATGGTGGGTGGGCACAGTGCTGCCCATGGCCAGTTGCCAGGCTGCTGTACCCTTGTCACCATCAAGGAGTTAATTCATACAACCCTGTAAGTCTGAAACTTCAGAGGATTTAGTGTTCTCTTTCTTGAAATTTTCTCCTTCATAGGTATTAAGTTTTAAGGTGCTGGAACTATCATATCTCTGTGAATCCTTAGTGGGTTCTGAAAGAAATTCACTGGAATTGCAAATCTGGAATGAACTGTTTGCTTTTCTGCAGTGGTGGGTTTATTGATCACTTTTCACCACTTACATTACTTTGTCCTGCACTTTGCTAATGGAAAAGATCTTTATAACCACACCTTGTTCTCCTCTGCTCTGTACATTGTGAGCAGTTGATTAATTAAGTGTCTGATGTCCCTGGATTCTTGTTTCCAAAGGCGTGCGTGGCCGTTCCAGGATGTCTGCTACCACAGAATCCCAGTGCAGCCTCCAGGAAGATGAGATGGCAGTGGATCCCTGTAGTTCTTTGCAAACCAGAAGATATTCGTCAAATCTTGGTAAGTGGAAAAACATCCCAATGAATTCTTAATGTGAAACAATTTTCACTTTGTATGCATTTAATTATTCAAACTGCACATCCCAGTGAGAGAGCAACCTGAAGTCTTTCATAGATAAAATGAGAGACCTAGAGATCTGCCACTATGCAAATATCCAGGGCTCCAACCTGCAGTGTTTTCCAAAAGACTTGGAAACAATGCTGTGCATAATGATGTGTTTTCTTAGCCAGAGAACTGCGGTTGGGCAAGCTGGGTGGATGTGGTGTCTCCTTAATGGCATAAAAGTGTATTCATGGGACTAGAGTGGGAAGAGAAGTGCCTTAGCACTGCTGACATCACATCCTGTAACTCTACTGGTAGTAGTTTTACCTATACTGTTTGAGTAAAGCAAGAACTTGAACCTCCTCGAATAACAAAATTGTAGTTATTTATTTTACTAGGCTAGCCTGTGAATAGCCTTTCATGTTAAGTTCTACAAAAATACTGAAATAAGAGGCTTGATACTAAATTCTTGTCTAGTTGGTTTGGCTTTGATTTGCAGCATTGCATAAAAGCTGATGATTGGCAAAGGACTTAAAAGTTTGCCACAGGTTTTAGATGGTTTTTCTCTCCTGCTGCAGGAGTTGAGAAATGCCTGTGGTCTGAGGCTTTACAAATTACAGAATTATCCTTGATCTTTGCAATCTAATCATTGGTTTTGGTCTGGCTTCTTTCAGCAGCTGGCCGAACCAGGGGTGGCGGGCTGGGTTGTGTTCCAGAAGCCTCACTGTCAAGTGTAAATGGAAACACAGAAATTCATCTTCCTGCTGCTGGAACGAGCTCTTCAGAGAGCCCAGGTACCAGGGAGCAGTGGATAAAGACTGACTTGTCACTCAGCAGTGAATCACTGTGATTGCTGCTTTGTGTACTCAGACTAAAGCTTTGAAAGGGTGACTTTGTCAGCAAGACAGAATATCTTGATCATTTTTTGTTACAAATGTGTAATTCTGTTATAGTGGTATTACCTCAGAAATGCTGCCTTTGCTTTAGGGTGGTACTGTGACTTCTGAGGTAGTTTGTGATAGATCTGGTTTGTGAAGGAAGTGCTACAAAATTAATGGCCATCCTTCTGAAGATGATTTTCTTGTATGAGGTAGTCTATCAGCAACCTGGAAAAGCTGAAATATTTGTCTTGTGCTTAAAACCTAGTATGAAATTGTAACCCAAGAAATTGTTTTCATTTTATCTAGTTCGAAGACGATCTAACATTGTGAAAGAGATGGAGAAAATGAAAAACAAGAGAGAAGAAATGAGAGCTCAGAGGAGCGAAACCAGGATAAAACGAGCACAGGTGGAGTACTCTACAATACACACATAAGGGGAAATTCTACTGTACTACAGTAATTGAAACCAAAACGTATTTTGGACAGGCTTTGTTCTTAGAAAGCTGTACATAAGGATGGATTGATTGTAGTTTCAGAAAGTTGTGAATCTTATAAAATGCTTTGAATTGCATACAGCTGCTTGTTTAATAGGCTCTGGGGCCTTTTCTGCAGCTCAATTCACATTCACATCCGTGGTTTTTCCATGCAGGAGTTTGACACCACCTGTCCAAACTGGGAGTTTGCACGTATGATCCATGAATTCAGAGCAACTATAAAATGCCAGCCAATATCCATAAGTGATCCAGTAAGTAAATACTAAGGCTACTAACTGCAGCCTGTAGACAAATTTCTCAATTTTGTACTGAAAACATTGGCTTCAATTGGTGCATCACTGCCTCTTGGAAATCCTCTGAGCATATTGTGAGCTTGAGGAAGTTGGTATCTGTGAGGTCACTTGCCTTCCCTGTTGAGGGCTAAGCTGTCTTGTTTTACTTTGCTTGTGTCACTAGTGAAGAGCCTATGGTTCAACAATTATCATACAATGATGTGTGACCATCAGTTTGTAAGTGGCACAGCCATTGTTGTATGAATAGGTATAATTTAAAATGGTCAGACTTATTACAGAACATGTTAATATAAGTAATATATTAGGCAACTTCAAATAGGTCAAAAAGTGGAGGAGCAAAAGTAGAGGTTGAAAACTAGAGAACCCTGGCTTGGTCAGTACCTTCAGCCATGAAAAAACTGTGCACATATCATTGTGAGAGGAGAAAAGCTTGTTACCTTTGCCTTCTGTCTCACCCCATGGCATATGCACTTCCCAACTCATCTGATATGAGCTGTGCTGCAAAAATAGCTCAACTTGCTGCATCAGTAAAGAACTCCAAGTCACCAAGAACCTCTAGTATTGATAAAACTAATTTTGCTGGAAAGCATTTCCAGCTTATATGTTGGCGAATGCTGCATAAAGGTAAGTTATTTGTAGTGCTGCTTTTGCACTGAATGCACTTTGACTGACATCCCTGCCATGAGTGGGTTGGCTCAGAAGCAACTTTGATCAGCGTATAGAAAAATGGATGTGAGGGACCATCAGATCTTTCTGTAATGAAGAGTGACTGTAATTGGGAAATAATTACTTACTTTTTTTTTTTCAGATAGAAGAGCACAGGATTTGTGTCTGTGTGAGAAAGCGCCCTCTCAATAAGCAAGGTGAGTGTACTGACCAAACAGCTGTCTTGAGCAGTTGGACTTTGTTGATTTTTGTTAAAACGGAGGGTTTTTTCTGTCCACAGAGCTTCTAAAAAAGGACTGTGATGTGGTTACTGTTATGAGCAAGTGTGTCCTGATGGTGCATGAGCCAAAGCAGAAAGTGGACCTAACAAAATACCTTGAAACCCAAACATTTAAATTTGACTTTTCATTTGATGAAACTTCTTCGAATGAAATGGTATACAGGTAATTCTTGCTGTTCACTGGAAATGACTTTCAGATAGAAGCATGGAGCTAGGGATAGATGGCATCTAAGCTTAAAGAAACTATTACTTGAAATAAGTAGTAGAATCCTTTTTGGAGGAAGCTGAAGGACTGAAAAATCTAAGGCTTATTTTTGGCATAATCTTGCTGATTGTCTAAGGATTTGCTTTTTTTTTCCCAGTTTCTCTTCTTGTTGAAACTGATGATGATGATGAAGCAGCATATGAACTATTTGCTTTTAACTGTTTTTTATCTTTGGACTATTCAGATTCACTGCTAGACCTCTTGTAGAGACCATCTTTGAGGGTGGGAAGGCAACATGCTTTGCATATGGCCAGACAGGCAGTGGCAAGACACATGTAAGTTTTTCTCCAAGGTCTCAAATTTTCTAGCTTTGACAAAGTAATTCACAGTTCCCTGATGTTTGAGCATGAGTAGGATTGTGTAAGATCTTGGGTTTATTGTCCTAAAGCTAATACTTTGTAAGATGTTAACTCTTTCTGTAGCTTTATTTACTAGTAGGCTTCCTTTGAAGTTGTGAGGAAAGTTGTACTGGCTTTTCAAAAGATTTAGAAAAAAATAGTTTTAGAAAAAATAATTAGAAATAAGAAATAGAAAAATTTTTTTACTCTTTAGAAAAAAGAAAAGCTGCCTTTTCAAAGATTTAGGATATCCTGATGTATCAGATTTAGTCAAGGCTATTCCTTGCTTCAAATGCCTTTTGCTGTTTAACTCTTGTCTGTGAAGTGGGGCTATTTAACCTGCATCTGTAACAAAGACTACTTTCTATCCTGTGCTTTGAGCTCAGAGGCATTCCAAAGAATTTAGCAATTATATAAGCATAAGCCTCTTGATGCACATAAATGTTTAAGTGATCTGGTATTGTTTGTGAAGTGGGTGAGTTAGTGTTTTTGCTTTCTAACCACTCTTTCCAGTCTAACAGTTGCAGCTTCAAGAGTTATGAAAATTGTTTTGTCTCAAAAGAGAAAGCTTGCTCTAAATTTTCAACAGATCTGTTGTCTTTAACTTTGTGGGAACTATGGGGGAGAATCATCACAGCACGATAGTGAAGTCACATGTGCTGTCCTCTTCTGTGATATGGACTGGGCTAACACACTGCTTTGAGTACTCAGACACTCATTGCTGGCATTCAGTGTTAGAGAAAAGTTTTAGGGTAGGACCTCTTATCTTTAGTGCTGTGTAGTGAGCTGTAGTAATCCAGACAAAATGTTGGAGCTTTATAGAAGTTTGAAGACAAGCTGCATTTGTTGTACTGGAAAGGGCGGAGAAACCTGCCTACCTGAGCATCATTCCAGGAATACAGCTGTGAATGCACTAAAGTCATAGGTGAAGTTACTTTCCCTTCCCAATCCTAGGGCAGAACTAGTGCAGGGACAACAGCTGTACCTTGAGACTGGAGTTCTGCACATTAAACTCTGGTAGATTGGAAATGTGCCATGGGATTGAGCTGTTTAAATAACAGTGGTAGAGCAAGTCACTAGGATAGCATTAACTGAACATTTTATTATGATTAAAGATGGCCAAAGGAGTTAAAGGTATTGTCTGCTCTAAATTTGTATTTTCACGTCTTGTTAAATTTTGCAAGTAGTTGCAAAAATGTTACTCAACCTAGATTCCTAAAAAAATCTCTTCTGACCAGAGCCTGTTTGGTTGCACTGTCAAATCAGCTTCCTTGGAGGAACAACTGCTTTGACTCTGCACCCCAGAGCCTTAGAGGTGCACTGCTTTGTGTAGGCCAGATTTTTCTGAACTGATAGGGAAGCTGCACTGTGTTCCAGTAGTCTTGCTGGCATTGGGGTTTATCTGTGGAAACTTCCTAGTCTGTTTTTGGAACCAAGATCAGATAGGCTGAGTTGTTGGTGCCATACCTGACCTCTGGCCTTTTCTCTTCACAGACTATGGGTGGAGACTTCTCTGGGAAAACCCAGAATGCTTCGAAGGGCATATATGCTTTTGCCTGTAAGTTGATTCTTCTCTAGAGAAATCAAATTAATGCTTGTTTTTCTTAACTAGGTAAGATCTGGTTTTGTATGGTTATTTTGAATATGTCCAGTGTAAACTTGCTTTTTGTCTCTGGTTGGTGTTTTACCAGGACATGAGAGTGCTGTATTGATCAGCTAACTCTCAGCAGCTCACATTCAGCCAGCAGAGAAAGACTGGAGGCCTTACTTGACACGTTCCACAAGAATTTTTATTTCATGCAAAGGGAGTCAAGCAGGGATTCTCTCGGAGACAAAGGGAAGACAGCTGTATTTATAGCTTCAAAGGGGATTCAATCTACAGCCAATAAAAGTTTACACAAAGAGCAGCATCCAATCTAAGTCAAAAGTTCTAAAGGTGAACTGACCAATTACACAAACTAATTTCTGACCAATTATCTTGCAAGGTGTTAGGAAAGTGACTAAATTCTTAAGGAATTTAGCTTGGCCTTGGTATCTAGGAGACTTTATTATAGTAAGTTCCAGAGACCAGGGGAAGATGGCTTTGAAGGAATTGTATCATCCACAGTCCAGTAGAAGATATAGAAAGTATTTGTTTTCAATAATAAGAGCTAGTGTTTGCCTGAGGTATGATTATTTTTTCATTCATTTCACAAAATATTTTCCTCTAACCTGTGTCTACATTCATACTGAACTCTCAAGAAGATACTTGTTTCTGGAACAAAGAAATTACACGTTCTCTAATTAGGCATTTGCTGGGCAGAACCATTTAATTTTGATTCTTCCACTTTGCTTTTTCTCAGACATCTGAGTACAACACAACTCTGCCCATTTGTGATGCAGAACTTGCTATGTAAAAGGATGTATGTATTGTTTCTTCCTATAAGCCTTAAATGCAAAAAAAGGAAATCCAGCATTTTCAAAATTATTTCAGAAAACAGAGGCTTCTAAGCCTCTCCTTCATATAATGCCTGGAAAGTACAATAAAACCTGACCTTTACTTTCCCTTTAGAAAGACACAGTGTGAATGTAGTCAGCAGCAAGGCAGCTGAACCAGGGACAAACTGTTGTCTAATCTCTGAAAAACACTTATGACTGGCTCTGAAGGAGTCTTTGCTTTTCAGCTCAGCTTCAAAGTCTGAAGCCTGATTCTGAAAAGTTGTACTGGATCCAGCCACAGGGTCAACTAATCTGGTATACTGTCTCCAAATCTCAGAAATGCAGATGTTCAAGGATGCATGTTTTCTAAACTTTCTGCAAGATGCCCTTGAAACACAAATACATGGTTTTTCCAGGCCTGTCCAAAACAACAGAGGATCCCAGTGTTCCCTCAGCAGTAAGGATTGTTGTCTGTGGGTGGCACTAGCCGTTGAAACCTCCTGTATTTCTCTGCTTTCAGTCCCTGTAAGGATGCTGCTGAATCTGTTCTCCAGATGGTAGCACAGCATTGTTAGCATCTGCTTGGATGGCTGTCACTCAGTGCTAGACACTGCCTTATAGCTGTGTAGTGTTTGAATGTAGATCAAGTAGCAACCAGTTAACTAAACTTGTCTTTCCTCACTAGCACGAGATGTCTTCCTCCTCCTAAACCAGCCCAGGTACAGGAACCAGAATCTGGATGTCTATGTGACTTTCTTTGAAATATACAATGGAAAAGTAAGACTTTTTAAAAAATTTTAAAAAATCTTAACCTGATTTCTTTGGTTGAATATGTCATAAGTAGCTGAGTCAAACTTAATACTTTCTGTAGTTCTAGGTATTCTGTTTTTATTGCTGTATCTGGAATAGAATTTGAAGTCTGTTAAAGATGCTGTTGCTATATAGCTTTATACAAAGACAGGGAAAAATACTTACAAGGAGTCCTCGTTCAGGTCTGCTTCAATCTTTTTGCCAAAATATAGGTGTTTGACCTCTTGAATAAGAAGGCTAAGCTTCGAGTCCTGGAGGATGGCAAGCAACAGGTCCAGGTTGTTGGTCTCCAAGAAGAACCAGTTGGCTGTGCTGAGGATGTCATCAAAACGATCATGGTTGGCAGTGCCTGCAGGTTTGGTGACTTAAAACCTGTAAGAGGAGTCATGTCCTGTTGCATCTTCATGTTTAGAAAAATGTATATGATGCCTGTAGCTGGTGCTTTGAGATTTAAACAAAAGCTGAGCAGTTTTTAACAGATGTTAAAACTGTTCAGAGTAAAGGCACCAAGCAGCACTTCTGTATGAATATCAGAAAGTGGTTAAACAACAACAGACTAGAAGGGATGGGTTCAGCCTGCCTTCCATAGAAAACATCAGAGCTCCTTGTTCATATGTCCTCATGGAACTCCAACAAGAGAAACCATTCACATGAGGAGATGGTTGCCTTGGTGCTTTCTGGAAGGATCAGCTAGTTTACAGGAATACAAGTAGCTCCCTGTGGGCTTGTAAGATCAAGGAGAACAGCACCTGGTATGAACCATAGTTGCTAAAATGTTTTGGCTTAACTGCAGGCCAGATGTTGTTCTGGAATCTTGTCTAAAAAAATCCTTGAAAGCAGGTGCCAAGGGACAGCTTGGTGCATCATCCTGGCAGGAAAGGCTGTGATAGGGGCAGCTCTGCCATCATACTGGTATCTTTAACTGGGAGCTAAAATGTGTATTACCAAGTGTTATCTGCTTCAGTGAGGATGCAACTGCTGTGGAAATGTTCATAGGCAAATGAGAGCTCCTTGGCTTCTGTACTGCACTGTATGGGCAAATATGCACATCGTAAAGGCTTTTTCAGCATTCTGTGCATTCTTTTTAGTTGGCAATTTAGTTGCGAGCTGTTTTTATATTTCAGGCTATTCCCTCCATTTTCCCTGATAGTAGGGATGTGGGTGGAACAGTGAACCTGCCAGCATTCTCAGGGAATAAATTAAAGTGAAGGTCACAGGGAGATTTAATTAAAAAGATGTCACTCTGTGCCTTGCAGTGATGGGGCAGGTGCAGCTGCACAGCAGAGGTGAAGTGCCAAGCAGCTTGGCTGGAGAAAGGGATTTACCACGATTGTAATGTGCTAGCACAGCTAATGCTCTTTAGTGGGGAGCTTGGCTGAGCTTACTGTATAATGGCAGATGCATTAGGAAGATGACATGTGGTGTGCTGAAGGTGTGACTTCCAGCTCAAGTGCATGTGAGGCTTTAGCACTCAAAAAGGCATTCCAATGTAGGCTGGCTGAGTTGAGCCGGGCAGCTTAAATAGTCTTTAATTTCTATAATCAGGGTGCAGGTTTGTATTTTTCACAAGTAATTCCATAATTCACACAAACTTAAATGGGTGGGATAGACAGTAGAAAGTTAACTGAATGGCTACAGGTCTTATCTAGTGTTGTCAGGACCTGTTGTCTTGACACGTTTCTAAAGCTTGTTTGCATCTTTGCTATAGGACATCTGGGCAGACTTATGCAAATGCCATCTCTTCCCGGTCACATGCCTGCTTCCAAATCATACTGCGCCGAAATGGACAAATGATTGGCAAATTTTCCTTGGTGGATCTGGCAGGAAATGAAAGGGGTGCAGACACATCTAGTGCGGATCGGCAGACACGGATGGAAGGTGCTGAAATCAATAAGAGCTTGCTGGCTTTGAAGGTGAGCTACAGCTCCTGGAGCAGAGTGATAATCCACATGTGGATTCTGTTCAACTCTGGGGTTATCTGTTCTGTCAAAAACAACCAAAAAAAGTACTAGTTTAGGATGTGAGCAACCTAAAAATAGAGAATGCTTCCAGGAAAGTAGTGCAGTCTTGGCCTTGTCAGACCACACACTAGTATAACTATTTCAAGCTTCATTGAAGTTGGCTTTTTTTTCTTTTGTTGGAAGGGGGTTTGTGACATATAATAGCGATACGTACTGTGCTG
The DNA here is from genome assembly GCA_009812075.1 of Sialia sialis. Lineage (NCBI taxonomy): Eukaryota > Metazoa > Chordata > Aves > Passeriformes > Turdidae > Sialia > Sialia sialis. The sequence goes on along the minus strand of VRYO01002482.1, from coordinate 6,869,080 downwards.
TGACAGCTACCTGGAGTATACTTTAAAGATTATGAAGAATTTAGAGCAATAAATATGACCATTCTTCAGCCTGTTGGGTTTACCAGCAATTGGTGGTTGATAGCTTGCAGAGCTGTTTGAAGAGTGATGCCAATACTGCATTCACAAGACTTGTCTTTTCCTAGGAGTGCATCCGAGCTTTAGGGCAGAACAAGTCTCATACCCCTTTTCGGGAGAGCAAGCTGACGCAGGTGCTAAGAGACTCTTTCATAGGAACCAACTCAAGAACCTGCATGGTGAGTATGCACATGTCAAACACAAGGCTTAGGTTCTATAATTTGACCAAATAGCTGTAGCTTCCTCTGGAGCCAAGGGGGTTTTTAAGTCAGAAAGCTTTAGATCTTGTTAAAAAACAAACAAAAAAACCCTCCAAGCCAAACATTTTCCTTATGGAAACTTGCCCATGATAAATTAGTGAGTTGTGCCCAGTTCCAGTAGAAATGGGGCTGTAGAAGTCTTTTTAATACTGTGAATCTGCAAGAGAGCTTGGTGTGCTCTCAAAGGGCTTTAGTTTCTGTGGATGGTGAAGCACAGCAGGTGCGCACAAAGAGAGCTGGATACAGGAATGCTGGCATGTTGCACAGAATCCATAAAGAAAAATAGACTTGGCTGTCTCAACTCCAGCCCTTTGCCCTCAAATGTCCCAGCTGGGTGGTAAGATCAATAAGCAGAAGTCAGATTGGAGGCACTAAGTTTCTTTTGTGTTTCTTTTGTGCAGATAGCAATGATTTCTCCAGGCTTGAGTTCGTGCGAGTACACCTTAAATACACTGAGATACGCTGACAGGTAATGGCCTTTCTGACCTGGGGATTCTAATCTTATTGTAAAAAGGTGTTTTAGCTGCTTTTACTGTCACCCTTGGAACCTCAAGTTCTCTTGTATTGTTTGTATTGGCAACCCTGGAGGATGGTTGTTAAGAGCAAAGTATCTTAGAGCTGTCATACGAAACTAACCTGGGTGTTATGTGAGACATAATAGAGAGGATGTAAAACCATGAGTAATGTCTCCTTTCCTCAAAGGGATCTCCTCTCATGCTAGACTTCAGGGTGTTTATCCTGTCTTGAATGGGTACCTCCATGCCTTTTACTTTTTGTAGTACTTTGTGACCCATCTGTAAGGATGTGCTAAGAAGGTGTGTTATGAGTGTTTTAGTACACTGACAAAGGTGGCAGCAAAAGCAGGCTTAAAATTAAATGAAAGACAAACTCTGTTGGTAAGGTTCACTTTACTACTTACTAGGTGGTTAAAGCATACTTAGAAGAAAATTGACTGAAATTAATCAATCTAAAACTAAATCTTAAAGTTATCTACCTAGAAGCCTGGGGAATGGAAAAATAGGTAAGGACAGAAAAAGGGTAAGGATGGAAGGAACTAAGGACAAGCCTCCCATTGAGTCACAAGGTTCATGTGACCCCCTTGTGAAACACAGCCCTGAACTTGACCAACGATTTAGGCCTAAAGATTTTAATTGCACTTAATCCATAGCCTAAATTAAATAATCTAACATAAGATTTTATTGAATTTACTAGAAGCATAACAGTAGCTCACTTCCATGCCTAATTTACTTAAAAATACTTAACACACTTAATAATCTAAGACCACCTTAATATATTTGCTATAGCATAGTCACACACATGCACACACGCCTAAGGGACTATGTACAAGATGTACCAGCTGTGAAGAGACTTCAGTCCTAGCTCAACTGATGTAACTGCGAGAGTGGCTCCTAGAAGCCCAGACAAGAAAGTTTTCCATAATGCAAACATATTCTGGTTTTCCTTCTTACAGTATTCAGGGGTTTCTACTCACATAAGCCTGTTCTGGGGGTGGTAACTGCAACTTCAAAGTGAACTGATTGCTTTATGCTGAACATGGATTGCAGTAGCTGCTTTGTGATGCTGTAGCCAAGAAACTGATGTAAGAGAAATTTGAGTGACAAATCTTCTTGTTGCAGAGTGAAAGAGCTCAGCCCTCATGATGGAGGAAGTGAAACTCAGAGTCAGATGGAGACTGATGAGGATGAGACCATTACAGAAAGCTCAGATCTTCAATTCAAGGTATGTGTGTGCAGTGGGCTAAACAGAACTCAAAGCTGGGAACAACTTGCTGTTCTTACCTGGGCTGTTTCTTGCAGTTCTCCAAGGATGAGGAGGAAGAACTCTCTCCCCACATGTTCCACTATCGAGAGGTTATGACTGAAATTAGTAAACAGGAGGAGAAGGTGGCAGAACAGCTCAGAGAACTGAGACAGGTATGAGGAAGCAGCAAACCCAGCCCATACCTTCGGTATGTTGATAGCAGCTTGCTTTTTATGAGCCAAGTGCTGCTGGGGAGGCAGCAATGCAAGATGCTGTACCAGTGGTGTTACTTCTTCCTCACTGCCAGCTTTTTCCCATATTTTCTGGCTCAACTGGTTAAACTGGGGCATTCTAGTGCTTTTGCCACTTCCCTAATAAGCAATGAACTTCTGGTCTGTAGAAGCTCATCTACGTTGATTGGCCAGCCAGATTTAAAGAAACTAATTGAATTTCCACAAAGTCCATTTCTCATCACTGTTATCCTTGTAAATACAGAGAATGACTACTGAACTTGACTACCTCTTGGGAATCACAGAGCAACCAGATTATGATCTTGAGACCTTTGTGCGCAGAGCTAAGTACTTCATAGAGGACAGCACAAGAAATTTCCTCAGTGTCAAAGGTATGTTAGATCCTGTGTCTGACTAGCACTGTCACTAAGGCTTTTTCCAAAGACCTGAAAGTAACACCAGCATACCTGTGGGAGCTCGAGCAGCCAGTCCTGCATAGCTCTGAGGTCTGCTGAGAGTGACAGCTGGGCTAGAGAGTTCAGCTTCCAGATCAGTCACCCTGTTGCTCTTACCTTTCTTTACAGAAACATTGGATGCCCTGGGGACTGCCATGCAACTGGAGGAGCAAGCTAGCAAGCAGATAAGGCGGCGGAGGCCTTAGTCATTACAGCAAAACCTGGTTCACAAGCAATCTTGCATGCACTTGTCTTGTCTTGCATGTTTGTCAGTGTTTTAAATGTGGTAGGGTTTCTGCAGGTCACATGCCTAAGAGCAGTGAACATAGCCTTTTTCTTCATGGCCTGTATCAGGGTACTCAGCAAAGTGCTAAAATGCATCCACTGCAAGGCAGGGTAGGGGTTTTGAGAATCTGCAGTCTCTGCCTGAGGTATCTGGTATTTGGCCCTTTGCTAGTGACAGTGGTCTCCCCTAAGAGAACTAAATACACGTATATAAAAATAACCTTTTCCAGGTGTGCTTGAAACATTGCAAAACCGTTGCAAGTTTTGCTTTTCTAGAAAGGAAATGGACTATGTGATTGTAAAAACCAGTATTTTAAGAAGTTGAATAAATAAAGGTTGTTGGATCTCATTATCTTATCTGTCCTATAAAAAATATTTCTCACTGATTTTGGTAAAGTTTAACACCTCCTACAGACTGGCAGGTTTGGTTGTTGGTAGGGAGGCTGATTTCTTGGATGAAGTTTCTTTTCAAAGTCTTTATACTTGTAATGTTTACATAAAAATCACTTAAAACATGTTTTGTCTCTTAATTTTGAGATGCTGCTGGGATCCCCTAATGGGGAAAGCTGGCTTAGGTGTAGCTATCTGCTGCCATGGCCCTTGTGTGCAGCCTGGGTCCAGATTGCCTTGCAGACCCTTCCTCTGGGAAAAGAGCAGGTTAGGGGAGGAACAGTTGTAAGGCATGTGTTGATGCCTGCTGTTTCCTATTTATTCAGTTCAGCATTTGTCTTCAAACGCACAAAATAGTTGTGTGAGCTCTAGGTTCAGCAACACAGGCTGCAGCTATGTGAACATCAGATCACGAAGTGACCCTTCTACCATTACTCCCTCTTTTCTTACACCTACCTGCTCCCTCTGAAATTCAAGGGTGTAATTTAAGTGATAACCCCCCTAGCTCTATACCTGCCATCTGTGGACTGCATCCTTGCTGTGTGGCTGGAGATGCCAGCTATATTGGAGGCCTGTTATTCAGCCTGGACTGGATCAATTGTGTGCTGTTTCAGGGCTGGCATGGAAAAGACAGCTAAAGAATTAGGGATCTTTGAAGGATGTGAGCAAACATTAGTCACAAGCACTTAAAGAAAAGGGATACTTCAACCTAAGCACCATCCTCCTTTGCAGCACAGGCACCTTGTGCTCAACCGTTCAGGTTCTGGCAACAGAGTAGGGCTGAGCATTCTGAGGGTTTCTGAACTGTGAAAGCTGACTTGGACCTGAGCTCTGTCTGCATCATACTAAGATGGCACAGCCAGAGTAAAAGGGCTGTTATGCCCTGCTAATTCTCAACAAAAGCAAGACAATCCTGTTCCACTTCAGGTGTTGGTGTTCTTGGATTATCCAGCCTTTCCCTGTGCCACAAACACAGTATTGCCTGCTACCTTCCCTCTCTGGACCTAACACCGCTTATTTTCCCTATATTTGCCTTAGGAGTTAGAGACCTGATCTGCAGCTTCCCCCTGGAAGGGGGAAGAACCACAGAATTATTGGAGTCTGTGCCTCTTGGTGCAATCCCAATGGAAAATGTGTTCCTGTCCTGCCTTAGTAGCACCACTAGACAAGAGTGCATGGATTAACAATCAGTTACCAGTGGGGCTTGCTAAGCACCAGCTGTTCAATGATCAGCAGGAGCTTCCTGCTGTATATTATTTAAGTCTGGCAAGTTTCTTGTGTGACCATAAAATCCCTAGGATTTAACATCACCGCCCTGACTTCTGTGAGGATGTTACTGGAGAACTCCTCAGGTTTGCTTCTCTACCCACCAAGCACTTTCTGTCATTTGCTTTTGCAGAAAAGGTGTTCTGAGAGCACTATCTTGTGGACACTGCAGGAAATTCATATTGAATGAACCAATTTTAGTGCAAGTAGCTGAATTTCCTTAAGAGTTGTGTAGTCGTAGGCACTGGGTGGCTGGTATTTTAAAAGGGCGTTTGACTGCTGACTGTGGCTCCCAGCTGTGTGGAGAATACAGTGGCCAGGAGCAATGCAGCACCCTTCAGCCCTGTGCAGGACATACATGGCTTCAAGGGTGACAATACAAAAGGCCAGTGCAGATTTTACATCTATAAATAAAACTTCAAGCCAGCACCAGTGGCAGTAACGGGGCCAGTCTGAGCACTTCTACCTGCAGGCAGTGACTCAGCTTAGGGCTGGAGACTTGACAGAGCTGGGATACTCAGCAGTGAGGAGTGCCAGAGGTGAATGGGCGAATCTTTCCTGCGAGGAACATGTCCCAGTCCTTTCCTACTGAAAGGTTCCTTCTATGGTCCTGTAGCCTCTGCTCCACTTTCTTATCAAATGGTTTCTGTGACAGCTGCTTCTCACATACTCTCTCAGCCACACTGTGGCTGTCTGTGGACCTTTAGGACGCAGAGAATGACCCTTGAAATACTTCTAAGATGTTAGAGGTGGAGTTACACTACTAGGTGAGAGGAGGATGGATGTAGCTTTTCAGGAAACACTGTGGTTACATACAATGACCTATGCACATGTCACAGCTCAGGCGGCCTGAGCCTACTGTGGCCTGCACTGCTGAGCCGGGACAGGAAACACTCAGCGCTGGAACTGCTCACCCTCCTCACCCAGCAGCCCTCTGCACATGTCTGGAGGCCTGCAGGGTAACATTAGTGCTGCAGGCAACCCCAGCCTGGACCCGGGCAGCCCTTGCTGCTGCAGCCCTCGCCTCAGGGCACAGCCCCTGCACCTCCCCTACCAGTAAGGTGAGGCGAGCCCTGCCAGGAGATGGCGGACCCTGAGTAAAGGACGCCGCTTGTCGCTCGGGAGGGTCACCCGCCGGGGCGCCGGCTAGCGCCCGTAACTCGGATAGTCCAGCCAAAGGGCGTACCGGGCCGCTTAATGGAAGGATGACACTTTTTGTCTATTTTTTAACCCAAGAAAAGATAGCTCCACCGAAATGGAGCCTCAAAAAATTTCTCGACACTCGTGCCTGTTCCTCTCCACGGAAATCTTTAGTAAAAGGCGAAAGATTTATACGATCTGAAGAGAAACCAGAGTATGACCGCCCTACTGTCATCCGACACACCCACTGTCTGCTCCACCCCCTCAGAATGAGGGCGACGCTCGCTCGCCCGCCGCTCCCGACCCCACATCCCCGGCCGTTCGGGCCCCGCACCCCGGAGCCGGCCCCGCGAGACGCACTCGCCGGGCAGCCCCCGGCCCGGGCGGGGCAGCGGCCGCAGCGCCGGACACCGGAGGGGCCGCGGAGCACTCTGGGTATGCAAATCAGCCCGGTAACGGGGGACTAGCAATGAGTAGAAAGAGCCGGCGGCGCGAATGGGCGGGGAAAGCTGGTTCTGGTGATATCAGTGCCGCAGCAGATCCGGTATCCTCACTGCCCGAGGCAGGAGGGATGGCTAGTGCTCCTTATAACCGCAAGTCGTTGCCAACGAAAGAACGCATTAGATGTCTATCATTTAGTCTGTCTTTGACCATAAAAATTAGCTCCACCAAAGTGGAGCCACAAAAAATTATCTCATAACTCGTA
>VRYO01002482.1:6770341-6855149 GCA_009812075.1 Sialia sialis | reverse complement strand
TCCCTGACCCGCGTGCCCAGTCCCTCCTGACCCAAACACCCAGATCAGGACCAACAACCCCTCTCACTCCTCATGTTCGCCGTATCCCCCGGCCCCCCTGACTGCAATCCCCACTCCAGGCCCACATCCATTCCTCTCATCGCAGCTCCGCGGCCCCCGCTCGCCTCAGTCCCCCACTGCCGCGCCTCTGCCCCGAAGGGGCGGTTACCCTGCAGAATGAGTGACGCGCGGCTGAACCAATCGCTGCTCGACCTTCTCCCCCTGCCCAATGAGTGGCTGGTGGGCGGGGCGCTGGGCCGGTGCTAAGGGCGCGTTGCTAAGGAAGTGGGAGGCGGGTAGGGGGCGGGGCGGATGATGAGACGAGTGGGCGCTTTCCTTTCCCATTGCTTGCGGAGAGGGAGGTGGGCGGAGCTTCCGGGGGGGCGGAAGCGGCGGCCGGTGCGCGGAGCGCGGCCATGGACACCCGCGGGATGAAGGAGGCTGTGGTGGAGCTGGAGCCACGACAGGCCCCCGGTGCGGAGGCGAGCGGGACCGGGGACGCCAGTGACAGCCGGGACTGGGGGGCCTCTGCGGGCGGAGAAGGGGGAGCGGGCTGGGGTATGGAAGGAGGAGCCGTGGGGCACTGGTGCTCTAGCAGGTGTCTGACAGTCCCTGGAGGACAGCGCAGGACGCTTTCCTTTTCCCCCTGGAAGTGGCAGCAGTTGCTGCTATGTCGGCGGGAGGCGCGGTCTCAGCTCCCGCAGGTGTGGGATCAGCTCGGTGCTGGCTGGAGAGCGGTGGGAGCTGCGGCGCTGCGCTGTGCTGCACAGCACTGAAACCGGCGTGAGGCAATGCTCGCCACTGACCGGCAAGTCAGGCTTATACTTGCTGCACCATTGTCTTCAAACTTTGCTAACCAGCTAAAATGACTGGCTAACTAAAGGCTGCTCTAAGTTCTGCCTCGGGTGGGCTGGCGGGCAGTTGCTGTAACATTGTGATTTGTTTCAGAAGGCAGTGCAGAGACGCAGCCTGCCGGGGGACAGCCCGTGGTGATCCTCCTAGGCTGGGCCGGCTGCCAGGACAAATACCTGGCCAAATACAGCGCAATCTACAGCCAGAAGGTGAGTAGCCTGTCTGTATTTTCATGACACTGTCATACTGTGAAACTGCCTTATTTTTGCGTGTTGGTGAAGTCTCCCTGAAGCCTGTGTGTCTCACTCGTGGGGAGTGAGCGAGAGTTCTCCTGTCATTGAAAGCTCCTTGTCCCTCACAGCCTGGGCAGTGTTATCTAACAGCTGCTGATGTCAGCTTGTGTGTGCAGCTAAGACACAAATACTTCTTGGAGAAACTTTCAGCTGCTAACTCACTGAAATATCTTAAAACTTTTAAAATTGTGGGATTATTTAGGAATTATGTGAATTGTGTAAGTTTTCCAAACAGGTAAACATGCAGGGAAAGATTCCGTGTTTATTGCTTGCTGTTAGACCACAGCACAGACATGGCAAGACTGGGGTGGGAACTGACAGAATGCATCGGGAATGTCATGTCTTTGGCTCTTCCTTCCTGACAATGATTCATCTAAATGTTGTAAGCCAAATTAATTTTATCCTGTCTGTCAAACAGGCATCCTATGATAGTCATAGCTGCTCACTAGGAATCCCTTGTGTTTGAACTAGAGACATCTGTCCTACTGCCAATTCCCTAAGTTATGATATTTTCCTCTCTAATACTGTATGTTACTAGAATGACCCCAGCTTGTAGCATGGGAACCTAGTGAAACATTAGATTTTTTTTTCCTTGGTCAGCATACAAGGAATCTTGTGTTTATCCAAATCTGTTCCAATATAGGTGGTAAAGTTTGTACATTAGCAAGTCTATTGTTAATGTATAATCCAGTGCAAGAGTCATTAATTGGCTTGATCTAATGAAGAATTAGTTGTTAAGTGGCTTTAAGATACTGCTGAGCGGATGAGGGCACGTTACAGGGCAGCATGACAACTTCTTGGAAAATACTTTTCTCTCAGATAGATCACAGAAATGGGAAAGGAGAGGATGGGTTTTCTCAGCTCACTAAGATGAACCATGGCAAGATGGCAGAGAAGGCTTTGATTTGAGAACTGGGTATCTTCTTCTTCCTTGTTCACTGTTTAGGGAGCTCTGGGGGGATTGTTTTGGTGACTTTGCTTTTTGCTTTTCCCTGTGTAATGTCAGTGAGCTCAGGTGATAGAAAAGCTCTAAAGCATTTATAAATGCAGTTCTACCTGCTCTATTTTGAAACTCCTCCAAGATCCTGTTTCTAAACTATACCTAAATGTAAGGACTTAAGCTTGAAGGCAGTTGCTCAGGAGTTCTGAGTCCTTGAGTCAGAGCTCTTTCTTTGCACAGCTGGAGTGTTTCAGGAAGGTCTACAAAAATCATGTCAGTGTTGGTTGGTGTGAGTCTTAGAGACAGCTGCAAACAAGTGCACTCGAGGAGAGGAGGAAATTCCTCTTTCTTCATGTATTTGCTTCAGTGTGATGAGCTGGATGTTTACCAGAGCAGGCTCCTCTTCCAAAATGCCTGATACTGAAGGCCTTTCTTCTTCTGGGTGAGGATTAACACCCATAAAAATGGGTGGCAGTGTCCCCAGATCTTGTGCCAGTTAGCACAAGATTTGAAAGGGTCTCAGACATGACCAAAGCCAGTGGCAGAGGCTTTTTCATAATACTGTGTGCTATTATGATTAATGTAATCTGTATTCTTGTCAGTGTCTTGCTGCTGACACTAAAGACTTTCTCCTGGCCCTGTGGCTCCTGTTGGAAACCTGTCCCAAATTTTCATGTTCTTTGTACTGCTGCTTGCCTACTCTCTGTAGTTTGCAGCTCAGCTTAAATGTATGTGGGGTCTCTTTCTTCTGTTCTTAGGGTTGCACGGTCATCCGTTACACGGCTCCATGGAGGATGGTGTTCTTCTCCGAGACCTTTGGCATCAGATCCCTGCAGACCCCAGCCAGGCAACTCCTGGAGCTGCTCTTTGACTACAGCATTGAAGACAGACCGGTTCTTTTCCACGTTTTCAGCAATGGTGGTGCCATGCTGTACCGTTACATCATCGAGGCGCTCCACACCCACAAGTCTTTTAAGAACCTCAGAGTAGCTGGCACCATTTTTGACAGCGCCCCTGGCAGAAGAAACTTGCGAGGAGGCCTTCGTGCCCTGGCAACTGTCTTGGTCTCCGTGAACGTGCTGCTCAAGTATTTCCTGCTGTTCACCTTTGCCAGCGTGGCCGTGGTGCTGCGGATCCTGCTGTACCCCCTGACCCGCTTCATCCACGAGAGCCACTACGATGCCCTGCTGGACGCGCCCTCGCGCTGGCCCGAGCTCTACCTCTATTCCCAGGCCGACCTCATCATCAGGGCCAGCGAGGTGCAGCTCATGGCCGATGCCCGGCAGCAGCTCGGTGTTCCTGTCAAAGCTGTGGACTTCTCCGATTCGGCTCACGTCAGCCACATGCGGGTGTACCCCACCTATTACTGCAGCCTCTGCACGACTTTCCTGTCTGACTGTGTCGGGGGCTCACCTCCTTAGAGCTGTAATGACCTTCAGTGTTTGCCTCTGCTTGCTCAGCTCCTATGGGAAATGTCAGCCCCTTTGCTTTTGTGTTTTTGAAGCGAGGGAAGTAGAGGCTTCTTGTTTGGTTTGTTTTTTTTTTCCCCCTAACGTCTACAAGTCTGAAAGCCTCCAGCCTGGCCTTTGGACCAGCCACATTAGAGCAGAAAGTAGATACGAATTAATTTAAAGTCCTGAAGGTGAAATCCTGTCATGGTTCATGTTGATGTGCTTTACCAAGGTGTCACAGACCAGAATCTCACACTGAGTATTATTTGTTTCTTCCTGTCTCTTCTTATTCTCTGCTTTCCATGTTGTCTCCTTGTCCCTGATGTCCAGTGTGCATGTTCTGTTGCTTGTACTAATTTTACAATACAGCTCTTCCATGTCTTTGTTGTTGTTTTTTATTTTTTTTGCCTCTCTGACATTTCTACTATCTTGCAGTGAGCAAACAGAGCCAGGTCTGCAGGACGTTTTGCTTTTCTCAGTGCATCTCAGCTCTTGTTTTATTCTCCTTGCTGGAGATCAGGCTCTGAAACCAAGTGTAAGACTGGGAAAAGGTGTGTGTAGGGCAGTATGACCAGACTGTCATCTGGTTCCATTAAATAGCTGAGATAAAAAAGTCAAAGTTCTTTGATACTTGGTGGGAGCTCAAATGTTTGTGATAACTTTTGTGTTCTTCAACCCAGAGGTTTAAACTAACATTTTTAAATGTGTCTAGTATTTTGTTTCTCTTCCTTCTAGTCTTTTGTGTGTTCTACTGAGTAGTTTTGCTTTCTTGGAGAACTACCTATTTTTTATTGTATGTCTTTGAGCAGCCTATATTTTGCATCTGGATATTCAGGGAAACTTTTGGATTACACCTGTGCCAGACCCCAGATACAGAAAGGTGGAATTGCAGAAGAAAATGGAACTGTCTGTTGGAGCTATGCTTCATACTGGGTATTTCTTAAATCACATCCAGCCTACAAATCACCATGAAATAGGATGTTTTTGTCCATAAGGTTCTCTTCAGATGATCAGTCCTTGCGGTCCATGCAACGTGTACAAGAAATTAATTCCTTCCCTCGTGAAAAAGTAGCTCATTGTACTGTACTTCATCCATGTTTGGGTTTAGGTTTTATTGTTTATTTGGGGGAGAAGTGGGGATAAAGACATAGGACTGCCTGCTGATATGTTTATGCTGTCACAGCATAGCAAGTTAATTAATAAAATGGTGAACAGGTTTAGCCAACTTTAAATTGCCAGGAAGAAGCTCTAGAAGGCTGTGACATGGGCCTGCTTGAACAAGGAGCTGCCCTAGAGAGGTAGGCACTTAAAAAGCAGGAGGAGTTTTGCAGAAAGTTTCTGCTAGTGGGTGGCTGTGCTGGTCTTGCCCACCTTTGGGGTGCTGTCATCCACAACTACAAAACTCTTGCTGTTCTGGATTGAAACACAGACGGGATGTTCTTGGGAAGCACTAAAATAATTTGGAAGTTTAAAACAAGAACTGTAACACCTCACAGAAGTGAAAGCATGGGGTGAGTGGCAGGAGTGACCACACAGCTGTTTGTAGCAGATTATTGTGACAACATTAATTTACAGCAGAATAACCCCCTGAAGGGCATGGTTTTAGAGGGAGGGTTGGGCTGTAAATCGGATAAGTGAGAATTAACTGAAAAGGGCCTGATGACCTGGTTTGTCTTTGATTTTTTTAAAAGTGAGAACTGTCTCCAGGCACAGGAGCCCTCTTGCTCAGGGTCCAGTCTTCTATAAGTTCCAGCTCCGACTGTGACGATGGGGTGTGAGGGCTACCCTGTGGAAAGAGCCTTCAGCCTTCCCCTTTTCATTGAGAAATTCTTGTTTCTAGGGTTTGGACCTGTAAAATGAAGGCATGCTCCCCTATCTGCAGAGGGCCCATCAGAGATCTCCCCTGGTTTGTGCTGTCGGTGCTATAACTCCTGAGCTGTGATGTGTTCATCTGCCTTTTCAGAGGTCTGGGCTGGGGCTTCTCAGCATCCAGCTTGTTTGTGGGACTGTGAACACTCTTAGGGAACAGATGTGATAAAGGCTGTTTAACCAGCACTTGCCCTCATGCTGGTTTCTACAGGTTCAGTATTTACAGATCAGTTAAACACTCCATAATATGCACCTCTGAATTAATACAGTTGTTCCTGGGAATCTGCTGTTCCTGTTTATTGCTGCGGGTGTTGAATTTCTCCTGTTTAAGGACTCAGGCTGTTGCAGAACGTGGCTGGATCTGGAGCTAAACCCTCAGCCCCTGCCTGACAGGATGGTGAAGCTTCCTCTGGAAAGAGGCTCACGTGTCAGCTGCACTTTTCTTTCCCCACTTTCACCTCCCCACCACGGTGTTGCCGCTTCCCCAGCTCAGTCCAGCTCAGCCCAGGGCAGCAGGCAGGGAGTGGTCAGCGTGTCCTGAGCTTTGCGAACAGGAATGTGCTCACAGGCATTTCCACTGCTGCAAAAGTGACTTGAAATTTGGAGGTGATGTGTGTACACAGCTCTCTGAGAGGATGATCTCGGGCAAGCCAATGGTTTGCAGCACCAGTCTTCTGTGTGGGTTTTGTTTTCTGCGTCCCAGCCAGTTTAAATTCTGATTGTGAGCACTGTGTGATATGCTGGCCTCTGCTTTGCTGTACTGCATGTGCCCCCACTTTCCTGCCCTCCGTATTCCTATGGCTTATTTGAAACAGAAGGTTAATAACTTGGAGCCCGAAGGCACATGGCTGAGAACTGATCCAAGCACTACTGGATTTACAAAAACCCAACCTCAGACCCTTAATCCTTGCTAAACTGTCACGGTTTGGCGCAGCTGGTGTTCCTAAAGAGCTTCAGCCTGAACACTGAAAGCCCAAAGGTTGTGATATCTTGGCAAATCCAGGTAAATCTCTGAGATGAGCTGTGGGGAGGAGGGGCACTGCAGATCTGTTCATTGGGAGGAAAAAATGCAGCATCCCTGGGCTTGCCTCAAGGGTAGGGAGCGGGATGTGGCCCAGAGCTTGTTTTCCTGCAATCCAGCCTTATGTGCAGACTGTGAAATAGTGTGGGTGGAACACCAACAGTGGTGGGAGAGGAGGATGCTCACAACTGACTGCCACAGTTGTGGTAAAGCAAAATTAACTTTCCCAAAATCCACTTGAGTGTTTCCTGTCAGGGAACTGGCTTGCTCCCCTGTGCTGCCTTCTCTCCCCAGGCAGTAATGATGCTACAGGATGGTTTTGAAAAACAAGAAAGGCCACTTAGTGGTCAGGGTGGCCCGTGTGGCCGGGCTGGAGGGTGCTCAGCTGCTCCTGACAGGGCTGGGAGGGTGTCTGTGCAGCCAGAGCTCCCTGTGGCACTGGGGCAGGCTGTGGTGGGGAACTGGGCAGGCCAGAGGCAGGATCCAGCCAGCCAGGAGTTTGAAGCTGGGGGAACATCTTGCAGCACGAGTAATTCAAATTAGGCTCCTGGGTGGAGACTGACCTGTGCCCACACCTCATAAAGGTGTTTTAAAGGTGCGCGGGCTGAGGTCCCATTTTCATGCATGTTGGGATGCTGCAGACATGCATGGAGCTCTGCTATGGAGGGAAAAGAGGGAATGGACGGGATGGAACCAAGCAATCCAACCCCTGCATCCCAAAAGGTGAAGGAGGGAGGCTGGTCTCCATGGGCCTGTGCAGACCCCGTGCCGGGCGGGAGCGGCTCCACGAGATGGCAGCAGGACTCCTCTTTCCTGCAGGGACAGATTTCTAGTGCAGGAGACAGCTGAGCAGATCCTGGCGAGGACCCCAACAGCACGGCTCAGCCCAGCGCTTCTGTGAGCATCTCCTGCAAAAGGTCTCCTCTTGGGGCAAGGAAAAAGACCAGCGAGAACTCCAGTGAGAAGAACTAGAGATTATGAGTTAATACAGAACAGCATCTCTCCCTAGGGCTGCCTGCCTCTGGAATTTGTACTAGATCTCATTCCTCTTAACTGGGGAATCATTAACTGATTGTTAAAACCAAAAGTCTAACATCAGGAGTAGCTTTTCTGGCCTTCTCACCTCAGCAGACCAGGTCACAGCACCTCCCTCTCCAACACCCAGGGAAGACTCTGTTTTTTAAGTGAATCTGTGTAATAGTGTGGTCAAGCAGACCTTGGGCCAACGTATGAGGACTCTGGAGCTCTCTTGGGTTCTCTGTAGTCCCCAAACCCTGGGAAATGAGCTGAGCTTAGTGCTGCTCTTCTGAAAAGGCTGGAAGGACCCCCCAGCACACAGGGCTGGGGACTTAGGCCACAATAAGAAACAGGACAGCACAAATGGGGGCCCACAGCCACCATCTGATCCGTCTCCTAATGCCCTCCTGTCCAGCACACCCGCACAGCTCCTTCACTCAGCTTGCGCGATGGGCACCCCTGAATCCCCTTCCCTTTGAACTTGACCCCCCATCATCTCATTTCTGCATCCTCATATGGCTGCAAGTGCACCCCAGCAGCATCAGAGACAGGCTTGTGGGCATGGCTGGAGATGGGCAGAGGTGGGCACAACATCCTTTGGTCATCTTCCCAAACCTATGGGGGCTGGGGCAGGGAGAGCTTGGGCAGCCCCAGCCCCCGTGGAGTGATGGATGAGCTGACAATAGGGTATTGATAAGGAATTAACCTTGAGCCCTTCTTGCTTCAGTGTCAATAGAGCAGGAGCCAAGTACACACATTTGATTGGAAATCTGTGTTTGGCCTCTGCTGCCTCTGAACCCATCGAAGGAGAGAGATGAGAGGGGGATGTGAACTGCCCTGCTGCCTCCTCCCCAGCTGGGACCCCCTCAAGGGGACCCCTCTCAGCTTCCCCAGCCCCCTGCTACTAGAGCTGACTGGGCACCCAGCTCTAGAGGCTGCAGCAGCCTCTACACCCCCAACCTGGCATGTGGAGGGCTGGGTACCAGGGCCCCCCTTGTCCCTAAAGGGCCTGTGCCCATCCTGCACTGGCCTACACTCCGAGCAGTTTGTTTAATTAAGTGTTTTGCCTAATGGGATTGCCTCATTTCCATAACAAACTGGCGGGCTGTCATTAGGTGGGCTCCCTCATTCATTACTGTTAATTAGATATGGATCCCCCAGAAGGCGGCTCGGGGTGATGAACGAGGCCCCTGACACACGCTATTACACATTAGCATTTTCTCAATATATCCGATACATCATGGTCCTTCGCTTCCTAAAGATATTTTAAATAAAATATTAGCAGCCTGCTGTGGGGTAGGTGGAGAGGGAGGGAGGGTTTCTGCCCCTCACCCTGGCCTCAGGCCTCCTTTGGGCTGGAAGTGGACAGCAGAGGGGCTGAGATGCTTCACTGCTCCTTGCCAGCCAAAAAAGTGCCCAAATCCCACCCTTTCCCTATGCTTGCCACAGCAGATGGAAAGAGATTCCTGACCTCTTTCCTGCCTCCTCCCACCAGCCTGGGGACCCCCAGCACCCCATCCCTGAGGGACACAGCCACGGGGAGGGGTTTGGAAACAGCCCATTGACCCATCTGCAAAATGTTTGTAAACCAAAAGCATCGGCGCCAGCCGCGTGCCGGGTGGAACCCGACCTCTGTCCCCCCACCCCAGCAGCCTCCCAGTCCCTGTGTCGGGGTAACCCTACACTGCACTGGAGGCCCCTAATGCAGCACGTATAGATCTGTTGGGGCTGGGCGTCTCCTGCCCCCAACTAACGCAGCCGGTGAGACTTCATTATGGGGGCGTCCCCTGAGGGGTGCCCTTTGCCCTGCCCTCCTGGCTCTACAGGGGGAACCAGTTGGGGGAACCCATCCGTGGTGGGGTCTGGCGCAAGTCCCAGCATCCCCCTGCATCTGTCCCTGCATCCCAAACAGGACCAGGACTCCCCTCTGGGACATTACTCACATCCAGACCTGCAGCTTGTGCGGGGGTATCTCTGCTGCTTCTCGCCTGCAAAGAGAAACACAGAGAAGCAGAAAGCACCCAAGAAGATTTATACTTGTTTAATTAATGTCAAATGTAGTTTACAAACGGGAGTGACAAGTACCTCTTTGTATAGTATACACTGACACACAATCATTGACACACCGGAATATCGCTTTGTGCAACTGGGATTCTTTGGGCAAAGATAGGTAACTCTTATATTTCACTTTTTCTTTTAAAATCATTTAAACTCATTACAGAAGAGGGGAAGTGGCAGATGCCTGTTACAAACTGGGATGCCTCTCTCCCTAGCCTTCCCCCTGCAGCTTCCCCCTTGAAAACAGGGGATGGCTTTACAAATTAAGAAGAATAAACCAAAAATAAACCGCAAAGCAAAGAACCAATGACTAGTTACATATGGTTTTACATATAAAGCACACAGCTGGTCCACAACACCTGCCAGAAAAGCCCTGGGAGGGAGCCAGGCTATTTCCAAGGAAGCGCTGGGTAGGGGTGTCCTACCCTCTTGCCCTTCCTGGCTGCCTCTCAAACCCACCTGGCTGCACCTTCTCTGAGACCTCAGCACCAGCACACTCCCAGCTGAGCCATGTGCCCTGCAAGTTTTTCTCCCTTTACAAATCCTGCCTGAGCTGTGCATGCCTGCGCTTCCTTCCCTTTCCCTGTGCGGCTGACTGCAGGGTTACCCTGCAGTGACGCCCCTGCCTGCAGTCTCCCTGTGAGGGCAGGACCCTCGGAGTGCCTCGGCTTCCTTTGGTTCCCAGGAGCTCTGCTGGCACAGAGCAGAGGGGGCTGCAGCTCTCTGGTCTCAGAGGCTGCATGCAGCTATGAGTCTGGACACAAGGGAAACTTCCAATTAGGAATTGTCACCTTTTGATGAGATGTTTATGAAACAACAGCTCCTTCAATTTCACTTGGGTTTTTTTTGGGTGCAGTGGGATCCATCTGAAATCAGTCAGGAGATGCCAAAGCTGCAGCTGTTCTCTGCCAAAGAGCTCAGGGTAGGGAAGCAGCAGTGGGACTGTTGTACCCCCTCCCACATCCTGCTTACCCAGCCCTTCCCTCTCAGAAGCACTGGGGTCTCAACTGCTATTCCTGGACTGTCTTAAAATGCCCCAGCTATGTTTTGCTGCCAGGTGGGATCTGCTTGGAAAGGAGTGGGACAGATGAGCTTTTCCATCTCCCTGTCTTCCGGCTATGGGAAGCTGGCATCCCACAACTGCTCAGGGAGCTGTGGCAGGGATGCAGTGTGGGGCTGGGAGAAGTCCCAAGGCCTTGGGAAAGGGGTCAGTATCTGTTTCTTGGATCCTGACAATAAAAGAAAGAATAACAAAAATACCAGGCCAGAGGGCAGCTTTGGTTAAGGCTGAGGATATGGGAGACAGGGACAAGCATGAAGGACTGCGTGGAAGAAGCTGGGGCTGCGGGGACCTCTGGGTCCAGCTGAGAGTGTCTCTCTGCCCTGGTGCCAAAACCTCTTAGGAAAAATGCCGGCTGCAGGAGAGTGGGAGCTGGGGGAAGCGAGAACAGGGCAGGGCTGGCTCCGCAGGGCTTGCACGGCTCTGCCACGCAGCCCCACAAGCGAACTGGCTGAGTCTCTCTGGGCAACGCCACCAGCAGGACCATCCTGTCCCCTGTCACCCCCACTGTCCTGCCTCAGCACCATCCTGAGCAGCCCAGGCATCCTTAGCCAGGAAAGGTTGCCCAGAGGAGGAAAGCAAAGCCAGGCAGGGCAGGGGAAGGGTTTGTGGAGGAGCACAGGTATCAGCCAGACCCTCGAGCAGGCACTCCCAGCCAAGGGAGAGGACAGCTCTGACAGCCTCCCTCCCTCCAGCTCCTTAGCATTTGCCTCTTCCCGAGCTAGCAAAGATAAAGGGGGCTGAGCCAGATTCCCCCTGTCCTGCCTGGCCCCCCGGTGAGGAGTTAAAAGCTGTGTCTTTCCGGGGATAACGATTCTATTATAAATAGCCCCATTAGCTACAACTAATGACAAAAATCCACCTCCTCTACTCCCCATAAGTTCTGTAAGTTATGGGCAATGCTACAGCCATTACTAAAAGCTGTTAAC
The DNA here is from genome assembly GCA_009812075.1 of Sialia sialis. NCBI lineage: Eukaryota > Metazoa > Chordata > Aves > Passeriformes > Turdidae > Sialia > Sialia sialis. The sequence continues at coordinate 6,843,620 of VRYO01002482.1, read as the reverse complement.
TTCATATCTGAATGAGGAAATATACACCACAGAACATTAAACCATTTATATTATATATATGTATATATATACTTTTTTTAAACTAATGACTTTAATGCCAAAACTTTGCTGAACCAAGAAAAATATGGGTTTAATGTTCTCTGCTCATTTTTTTTCTTCTTTAAAAAAAATACAACCCAAAGAAAAGAAAGGGAAACTTATTAGTATGTAATGTTTGAGTCTATCCCATTTATACACAACATTGTAAACATATATAATCTATATTACATGTGCTTCATTTCTGTCTGGGTGTGTTTTTTTTTTTCCTTTAAACCTTTTAGTCATCACTAGAACACCACAAAAAAACAAAACAGAACAAAACAAAAACAGATCAAACCAAAACAAATAAAAACAAAACAAAAACTGATCAAGGAACACAAGTTACAGGTTATTTAACATCTTTCTGTCAAGGGTCCCTTCCCCAGTCTCCTAGGGGCAGAGTGGTCAACAACACAGTCCAAAGGAGGGCTCACGAGCCATCCACAATGCAAAGCCAGCTCCAGGGAACGGGTGATGGGGAACACTGGTTTTAAAAAAGTGAGCTTCACAACAAAGGATTCGGTTTTGCCCGCTGCAGATGCTGAAGGAGGTCTCAAACTCTGGGACCTGGCAGCCGAGGCTCCCCACTGCTCCTTATCCTCAAGTCCATGTCTGGAGTCTCTGGTTTGTTTTTTCTTTAAATTTTAAAACATGTTTTTTGTTGTTGTTGTTGTGGTCATTCTTCAACCCCTGGGTCTGATGAGCTGAGCCGAGTAGCTGGGTCCCGCCCTCCTGCTGGGTCCTTCATAAGTAAATGCGCCGAAGGTCTCCAGGAGACGTGATGGTGTTACACTGAGGACAGAGCTTCTTGGCACCCTGCAACCAGCAGATGAGATGCACAGTGTGAGAGCATGAAGGACATCCCTGCCCTTAGCCTACTAGGACTGCAGGAGCAGTAAGGCCCTCCAGGTAGAGCCAGGGCCTCGAACAGTGAGCACAAGGTGTGTGAAGGGAGAGTCCCAATGCCCTCCTTGCCTGTCCTGCTCCAGTCCCTGGCATGAGGCAGCTGGACAAGCAGGAGCTCTGCAGAGGGCTGAAACCCAGAGCCAAGGTGCATCACCCAACGCAGCACCGTTGTCACCACTGGGTGCCAGGAAGATCTGCTCCTTTTTGTTTCCCTTGCTCACTTGCAGCCCTCCGTGAGCCAGTTCAGGTCACTGAACAGGCAGAAAATCAACCCAGCTAGAACAAGTGAAGTTTTCAGTGACTGAGCTGGTTCATGGGGGGCTTGGACCATCCCTTTCAGGGCAGCACAACGGGGCACTGCCTCGTCCATCCTGCAAAAGCCTAAGAGCTGCTGGCATGAAGGAACCCTCTGTCCTGTCCTCCCCAGATCACACAGATACTGTAGAGATGAGTCTGTTCTGCCAAGGTGAGCTGGAAACAGCAAATTGATGTGAGCTGGGGTGGGGTAATGGGTGGCCAACAGGAACACTACATGAAATAAAACAAGGGCTGATGTGCCATCTATCATTGAGCCTGACAGCAAGAGGGTGTTAATAAGCCTCAGAATCGAGGTCAACCTAAGCTGGTCATCATTAGATTGGCAGATGTGACAGACAATTGATGGGAAAAATGACAGAAAGATGGCTCTGCTGTGAGGCAGCCTCCCAGCTACACCAATGTGGGAAATTGGGATGGCCCTCCCTGCTCCCACTGCACATTATTACTTGCAGTCATGGACTTGGCACACCTGCCGTTGCCTGAGCTTTGCACTTCTGAACAATAAGGTCCCACTTGACAGCCCTCATAGCCAGTGGCTCAGCTGTTAATGGAACACACGTGGGGACCACGGGCATCTGCACCTGATGTAAACCAGTCAAACACAAAGTCCTGTTGAGCTAGAGTTGAATGAAAAGACACCCAAAACACCCTGGGCATCACTCTCAGGGTGAGTGACAGGCTGGCATTCTGAAGGACAGACCACTGGTGGTCTGGATGGCACGCCTAATGCCGGTGCTGATGCCTGTGGGCACGTCCTTGCAGGATGTGGAAGGATTATCTAGGACAACTACTGTGTCCTTTCAGATTTTCAGCCTTGCAGGGCAGGGAGCATCCTACTATGCCTGTGCAATGTATCATGCAACCCTATGCAGTGGTCTTCACTGAGCGGACTTGGCACGCTGGATTCTGGGAGGAGCAAGTGCAAACTGTAACTCAAAGAAAAGGCTTAAAACACTGATGAAATGGAAACATGAGTGCACTGGACTTCAGCAGAGCCTGGGTTTTTTTAACAAGCCTCTTTGCTTATGCTCAATGCCTCAGCTTGGGATCTCCAGAATTAGAAATGGTAAGCTCTACTCTGCATGTCCCAGTAAAAACTTGCTGCAGTGGTGAAAACATTAGAGAAAAATCTGAACATCTGCCCCTTCTGCCACTGTGGTGACATAGCACTCCCAAGGGGTTCACTAATCTGAATGCAAATGTCACAAAATATCCTGTTTCAATTAGTCTCTGCTCAGTTCCATGCAGTTTCCCTTTTCTTGGAGGCACCAGTTGCATCTAGTTGCCCTCTTGGCATCATCTTTGTAGCTAGAGGGGGTCCCAAAGGAAGTGGCAGAGAGGTGCTGAGGAATTAATTCACAGCATGTTGTTTGAGGGACAGCAGCTGGCAGCTGCCTTTTCAAGCTTTCCTGTGTGCCCTGAGAAGCAGAAGTGTGCATGGGGACTTCAAGCACTCCAGATGTGACTAGTGCCCACATCTATGTCCATGTTCTCCTTCCTAAGACAGGCTTACTGGCAAGAGGCAGCAAGGCGGTGAACCAAAGGCTGCAGGTGCTCACTATAAGCACCAGCCCTCCACACTCAGCCCACAGGGATGGCAGAACAAGCCCAATGAAACCAAGTGCATCTTTGCTGCTCTCTTCCATAGCAAAGCAAGGTCAGGTATGCAGTTCCCTCACACTATAGGAAAGGGAAGATGGCTGGATTTATCTTGCCAGACCTTGGGATCTCTGTCCCAGAGATTTCTGTTTTCTGCACTACATCCTGATGGCTTCAGGGGGATTCACTCTCCCACCTAAGCCTGAGGGCCGCACATGCATAGCCAGGGACAAGTTTTCAACCATGTCGCAAAGCAGAACCCAACCACATGGAGCTTGACCTATTTTCTGCAAAAGCTACATGATCACAGATTGATTTAGGGCAGTGGTGGAGACTGCTTCACCTGCACGTGGGAAGTGCAGCGCATCCTTGAGCTCTGAAGCCCGGGTACACTGATGGTAACAACGGCATCCTGGAAACCTTCAGCAGCCTGGCCTGAATGTGGTGCAGGTTGCACGTGGCAGGGCTCCGTGTCTCTCTAATACTTTGGACACTTGGGAATGTACTTTTATATTACATGAAACTGCCCTTCTCTGCACACATAAGCATGTGTGGTAAATTCAGAACTAAGTCCTGATTTTTTCTTTTTAGATTGAAGTTGCTCAGAACCTTGTTCCTTACATCTGACTTTTCAGCATAGGTGTACAACATTTATCTGCACCAGTGATTAAGCTTTCCTCTCTTGTGGAGAGGCACATAAGCTTGTATACACACTCATGCTGGCACAGGCACAATGAAAAAGCATTTGCTCCCCCACTGCTCACCTGCCAGCTGGGGTTACTAAACTTTTCCCTTGAAATAAAAATGCTGTGGAATAATAAGTCCCACCTGTCGGCCACTTCTTTTTCTTTTTTTCCAGGTCCTTCTGCTCCTTTCATCATAGCTACATGGAAAAGCCTTGATGTGTTATAGCTGTGTGTGCTGGAGTAAAGGCCACCTCAGCTTTTCCATTATAAACCCCCGTTTTGAGGGGTTTATAAAACTCTGCTGCAAGAAGTTTGCTCCAGGGCTGTTACAAAGCAAAGAAATGGGGCTGGAACCAGGATGGAGTTTATTTTTTCTCCTCTTTTCTTAATTAAAATTTGGCAAGTGATTGATCCACAATACAGGCTAATCACTTGGGGTGGTAGTTTGAAAAATGCATTAACAAGAGCTGAGATGTTGAAAAGTCATTAGGGCTTACATGGTGCCAGGAAGGATTGGAGTAGTTTGTCTTAAAGTTGCCTCTTAAAAAAAATGGTATGATGTCTGCTATAAATTGGCTAAAGCAAGGAAACTCGATTTAGGCACTTCCTGCTGTCCTGTGGGTCTAAAAATGGGCAGTTTCCAAGAAGAATATGTTACCAGGCACACGGAATAAAGAGACACACAAACAGAGCAGGCCAAGAAAGTAAATTCAAAGCAGAGAGATGACAGGAAGGACACGAACCAAGAGCCAGCTTCTTGCCAGGAAAGGAACTGAATGTCAAGGTCCAATTCTCAACCAAGGCATCAGCCTCCTCTCCATGCTTCCACACAAAGTGTAGAGCTTCCTCTCTGCAGATGCTAATTCCCAGAGAAATAGCTGTCCTCCACTGCCATTGTGGTGTACCCTCCAGTTCTTGGGTAATGGTATTAAACCACCAGGAGAACAACTTTTATCACAAAGCCTCCTCAAAGGGTGGAGCTCATCCCCACAGGCTCCTGGAGGCCAGAACTGAAGAATGCTAATTAATAACAAGAGAACCTCATGGCAGATGAGAACATCAGGAAGACTCAGGCACAGCATCCATGCAGCTGCTGACTCAGGAGGTCCCTATAGGTCACTGAAACACTGAGGAATCACCCAGAAGGGCTGCTCTGTGTCTGTGCTGTTTTGTACAAAACCACTCCAGTCTCCATGGCATATATGGTACTACAGCCTAGAAAGAGTGGCAAGGCTAAGAATGTAGTAATTACCAAAGATATAAATGTGTCAACTGCAGAGCACATGTATATATCGATGAATCCCCTGGAAGTATTTTGTGATGAAGAAGGCTTTTTAGAAGAGATTTTTTCCTGCTCTTGTAGCTGTCATTTTCAAATAAGCCTAAGACAGGCAGGCCCAAGTCTGGAATCAGCAAACACACATGGGAAATGGTGGATCTGGCTTATATAGGTGATGGGGAAACTCAGTAAACTGTATTTGCCCAAATTAACCTGTTCTCTTCCAGCCCTTGGACCCACTAACAGCTCCATCACTGGCAAACAACAGCCTGACTTAGCTTCGAGCTCCATTTATACAGTAAAGAAGCAAAACAGAGATTGGGAAATCACACAACTACAGCTCACAAAGATGTCAAGAACTCACCAACCCATTCCCTGGGCAAGATCACCTCAACCTGAATTACTGCTGACACACACACATCAACCCTGTTCTCATAAACCTCCAAGGATGGAGGCTCCAAACCTCCCTAGCAAATCACTACCGCAGATGGCCAATCTCTTCTGTTAGAGAACTCTCCTCAGGAGAAGGAAAATATGAATCTCACCCGCTATTAGCTGTAGGGGCCCTATCAGTTAATGGGGAAGGATGGAGATGGAGCAGACTCTTACAGAGGGAAATTCATCCCCTACCACTCCTTGACTCAGGCTGCAGTCCAACAACCAGCTGAGGATGGACCCACCATAAGAATTGTCAACGTTCAGGGAAAGGAACTCCACCTGCTGCTGCCCAAGCTAAGTCTTGCTCCTGCATCACCATTTCCTCTTCTATTTTGAAAAACCTGCACATGTTTTCAGGGTTTCCAAAAGGGATCACAGGTAAATCACTCCATGATCTCGGTTCTCTTAAGACATCTCCAGGGTCCCTTTCTGCATCCCCAGCCTTTGCTTCAGAGATGGAGCCTCCTCTGGTCAAGGTTTCAACCCCAGAACTTGCAGCCTGTTGATGTGCTGAGCTTCAGTATAATTATACTTATGCAATCATTTGCAGAGTTAGTGATTAAAAGTCTCTTCCTTGCCCTTACCAACAGAACAATTATAATCTGGAGTTGAACATCAAGAGCCAAAAGTAAAAAAAAATGTTATTTTCATAAGGTCTAAGCATTTTAAAATGCAATCCTAATCACTGCCCTAAACACTATCAAGTCAGATGCTCAGATCATTGTACTGTTGCATCCTAGAAAATGTTTAAGCCTTAGGTCCATAGACAAATGTGAGCATCAAATTTCACCCTGTCTTCAACACCCTGCAGAGGTTTAGAAGTGCTCCCAGGCACTCTGCGCCTTCAGTTCCAGGGCTTTGTTCAGCACATGATCCTTGCTCTCTCAGATACACTCACGCTCTAAGTTAATATTAGATCTTGGTTGGGCTTGTGAACCAAGGCACATAGGAGAAAGGGGACTTTTCACCAGCATGGATGGCAGAACTCCAGATTGTTCAAAAGGGGCCGGAAGCCTGACACAACCCGCCTGCTCCAACTCCTATTAACTCCAACAAATTGTTTATTGCACAACAGAAGAAAAATGCTGCCCCTCTCCCCCAGCCAAGTCTTTCCATGTGTGCTGCATGCACAGGCTCCCTCCTCCCAACCCCACTGGGGAGCCAGCTTTATACCCAGGGAAAGGTAACAGCAGCGATTATTACACACACTATCCCACAGCTCCTCGCTTGTTAAAAAAAACAAGAGTCTCTTTTGTGCCCGAAATAAAAGGAGATACCTTAATTAGAACAATGCAGGTTGGTAAGCATTAAACACTAAGCCCAGCTGCTGTATGCCATTAAATTCATAAAAAAGGAGGGGGGAAGGAGGGCAGTCTTAACGAGATTACACACATTGACTTTGATCAAGACACAAAAGCACCAAGGCGTTCCAGGGTTTTTATTGCTGTCTTCAGGCTACATTTTAATGGTTACATTAGAAACATGCGAACACAGGCTGGGAGATTTTTTTGAGATGGGAGAGGGAGTGCAAGCATGCCTTGTGAAAAGGCCTGGTTTAATAAATTGGGGGCTGCAGGGAGAGGCTAGGACTGGGGAACACATGAGTAGTCACTTATTAATTGCTTCCCCTATGCAAGCGCCAAGTCCTAACATGATGTCTTGCTGGACTATTCCCATCCTGCCTGCCTGGTCAGCAGAAGAGTCGTGTGCAGATGACACACAGCCAGCTTCATCACCACCTTTCTCACGGAATTCTAGGGGAGATGGCTTCCCCATTCAAGGGAAATGTTAATCCCTGGGCACCTGGAGTGACTTTATCCGTTCTCATGAGTGGCTGTGACCGCTGAACATGCCAAAAGAGACCTGGCTGAAGTTGAACTAAGTTGCTGCTGAACCTAAGAACAGCTTGAAATTGGTGCCACAGATTTAGAAGATGACTTGAGGCTGGTGGGAAGGGGAGAGGACAAAGACTTCAGAGTAAAGAAAATGAAGAGAAAATTAGTGTTTATCCTGTGCTTGTAGCACTGCTGAAAGACAAGATTACTCTTCACTTACCAAACGTGGCAGAGCACATACTCATCCAGACACCTCACAGCTACGTACTCACATACGTGCCTTTTACAAGATGCTGCTAAAATGTTTACAAAAGCTTGTATAATGTAAATAGTGACGAGTGTAGCTGAAGAGCTATAAAATACAGCCCAAGGGATAGCCAAGTTATTGAGTTGCTATTAGTACTCAAGCCCACAGGCACTTCACCATCCTGGTAACTTTTCTTGGACAAGACTTTTAAAAGGCAAGATTTAAAGCATTATCAGCTTAATCGTAATTCCAAGCACACAATGTGTTTTATAAAGTAGAGTAATGCCTTCCAGGAACAAGTTTTTAGGGGTGGCATTTCCTTACATTTTTTGCAACCCAACACTGTATCATCTTGCTAACAGAACTAGAAAGCACAACTGGCTATTTTCCATTCCTCAGTCTGAAGAAAATGAAAGCCTGAAAATCAGCTGCAGAGGGGATGTTAAAGGCTGATTATAAAGCCCACAGCTTTAACACAGGAAAACGCTTTATTTAGTAACACCTTAAATTTTAACCTGATGTCCTTTAATAAAGGTATAAATTACTACTCTACTGGGTCACCTATTCAATATTCAAGGTAGTTCCCAGTCATCTAAACAGAATGGCATATGCTTGAAAACCACACATGGCTATTCCAAATAACCTAAAAAAATATAGATTCACATTATAAAAACTCCCTTCCATATCCTCTCTCCTGAAGATGATTCCCTTTGCTGCGGGGGAATATTATGTTTCTCAGAAACGACCCATTCCATGAAATCTCAATGGATTTGGCCTCCATTCTCACAGCTTTACCTCTCTGCATGGATGCTCCACAGGAAATTACTGAAAGGCAAGGTAGTCCCTGGCACAGCGCTCTTCCCACAGCAGCACAGGAAAAAGCAAGAGGCAGGACAGAACTTAGGTCACAATGACTCAAAACTCTCTCATGTCAAAGCTAGAGTGAGGTGTTAAAACAGCCAAGCTTGGGAAATCTGCAAGCACAGTACTCAGATTGTTTAAAATAAAACAAAAGACACCCTTGCCTGTGGCAATCTAGAATAAAGTATCTGAGAAGAGAGGAAAAAGGCTGTAAGTCAACAAGAAAGCAGTCAAAAGCCTCACCAGAGTCCGCAGCCAGCATTCTTCACAGTGCACATGCCAGCACTGAATAGAAGTCAGGGGCATTGTGTAGGAGTCCTGAGGAAAAGAAGCAAACATATTATTTTCATAGCTGTGATCTAGTGATTCTTCACTCCCAAACCCATCACAATGCCTTTCTTTGTGAGTAACACTGTCTTGTATTTTGTTAAAGAAGTTGGTTAAAAGAATCAAATTGTGTAATATGTAAGATGTATTTTTGTAATGTTTGTATAGAAGTGGCAGAAAGTCTCCTTCAATCCCCTTTCTTGGCTTCCCAGAACTCCTGTTGGAAGCCCATAATCTACTCAAGTGATGACCTAGGTCAGCACAGTTATCGCAAAATCATGTGAAGTTGCCCTGGCCACCTGCCATTATTCTCATCAGAAAGGTCACAAGATCATATGAAAATCAGTGACAGGGTAAGATCAACCCTTATCACAACTCAGCTCTGCAGGAACAGCTTAACTACATCCCAAGAAAGCTGCTGCTACTTCAGCAGATGTTCCTTCTCAAATATCTTCTATCATTGCTAACAAACCTCTGGAAATCAGCAGCAAGCTGTTGTCCCTTCTGTGGGATGAGTGACAAGGACTGCACTCTCACAACTCCAAGTTGGCAGGGAGAGAGAAGCCTGTGCATTAAGCTGAAGTCGCAGAGGGAGCTCTCCACCAAGCACGATGTTCTCACAAACCCAAGAGGAGATGTAGAGCCCTGCAGGCTCGGACCATCAGAGGGAGCTGCTGCCCTTCCTGAGGAAGGCCACAGCATCACCGGAGCAAGGACACTGGCAACTTTTAAATGCTCAAGCAACATCCCTGTTTCCAAATCAGAGAAGGTGAGCCTCTGATCACAGATTCTGCTTTCTCCTATGTAACTTAATTTGCACGTGCAGGAAAAGGATGCTGGTATCTGGGAGTGTTCTACAGGAAGGCAGAAAGACGTCTGAAGTTGGGCCTTTCTTGCCCCAATATAGAGGGACAGTTATAAATAACAGTGAAACAACATTATTCATACAGAAATTTGAGTTGTTAAGATGTTAATTTGGAAGGCTAATTGGTGATGAGTTCCCCCAGTCTGGCTGAAAAAGGAGAAAAGCTTCTCCCCTCCTCGGCAAAGATATCAAGACATTTCTGATTCATTACCACGAGTGGAGTGCTACTCACCATGCAAATGAGACATTTATAGCGGTCCCCACGGGAAAGCTGCCTTTCTAACTCACGGACACGAGCCTTTAGCGCTTCAAATGTTGTCACTGCAGAGTCTTCTGTAATTCTGCAAAAGATGATGAAGAATGAACATCACCAAGCACATAAGACAGTTAAGAGTTTGGGGGGAAAAGGATCTCACAACAGGTACTGCACAGGAAACGGCATTGTATTTCAAACTAATGCAACCAACTTGGGTTAAAAAAGAATTCCTGAAAAGCCTAGTGTGAATTCTTTAAAGTGCCTTTCTAAACACTTCCAAACACATCACAAAAGAACACAACCAAAAGAACACAACCACTACTGGGGTTGCCAGCTTCATACAGAGCAAGACACAGACATTTAAAGGAGAGATATTTTTGTTTGTTTTCTGCCTTTTTTCTTGTCTCCCTTATGAGATTACTTGGGACCACATGCTTGAGACGAAGTTCTGTATATTGCTTTAAAGCTGCTGAGATAACTTTTTGTGGGCAATAGGAGCTGTTCTTCCCCTTAGAGAATTGGAGGCCTTTGCTGGCCTCGTGAAATGCAAAATCAGCTCATTACACAGGATCAACACAATGGCTTATATTAACGAAAGCCCCAGCTTTTTGATTCAAATAAGGAAAGAAAGGAGAAATGAAAAGCACTGGACACGGTGCCAACAGGGTGGCTATAAAGGCAGCTTTACAATCTCAGCTTTCCCATTTCCTAGGGTCATTTTTGATGGGCAGCATTATCTCTTTTGTCACAGAGGCACTGTGCTAAGGCCAGGCAAGTGTATTTTCATGGTTCTGCAAGGCTGGTGAAAAGAGCAACTTGCCAAACTGAAAGCAAAGGCAGACAGCAATGCTTAGCTGAAATGCAGGAATGAAATGCAGGGAGCATTACAGACAAGGATGTACCACCCCAGCATACTGCAAAATTTGATTTCTACACAGTGCAGGCATAGGGAGGGGCCCTCAAGTATTCCCCAGAAAAGATTTACAGCATTGACATAAAGACTATTACTTTATCGAATAAAAACAAAACCAACAATTTTCACATGTGTCAGTGAATTTCTGGCATCTCCAAGCAGACTCCAGCTCAGAAGAATCTGAAGAGCATCTCGACACCAGAAGCTGCATCATCAATCACAAGATAACCCATAGTGGCACCTATGTCTTCTGCCTTTTTAGAGGATGATTCATCAACAGGTGGCTGAAGCACAGGTCTAGTGGAATTACTACAACCAGTAAAGGGAGCTGCAATCTCAGCACTCTCGCTGCAGGCAGGCACTCACTCCTTTCTTCATTAGTCACTTGTCGCTAGCACACAGGGAGGGACCTGGGGGATCTCCCACAAGCTGATTCTGATGGCTTTTCCCAAGGCTTTGGTAACAGAACTAGTCAAAGAGATCTTGGGTGATTTTCCTAATTATGACACTGCAGAAGAAAGTGAAGCTGCTGGAATGTATATGGTTAACTACCAGTGTTGTAAAGCTCCTTCAGCTTCACTCCTGCCTTTGCACAGATGAGACACATTCTGTATGAGCGAGCTGAGATCTTCATCAGGAGATTAATTGCAAATGACAGCTACCAGAAAATGGTAACAATTTTAAAACTGCAAAAAAGGTAAAGAAATACAAATGTACCATAATAGCCTGAGGACTGTCCTGGGACAGGGACACTGTGGATTCAAGTCTTGGAATCCATTAATATTCTTTGGAGCAAGATGAAAGAGTTTCAGTAGGAGACAATCCTCCCTGCTGTGAAAACACCCACTTGCTCCTGCTTGTTGGTATAAATTATTGCCATATCCCAGCTTGAGTTCTCACCCTCAAGAAAGAGTTGTTAGCATTTTCAAAGAAAGTCTAGAAAGGTGTTAGTTTTGTCCAAGGAAGAAACGGATTTATTTATTTATAGCTTGAAGATTATTGTTGGCTGAGAAAATTGTTTCTCTTCCAGTCTGGCCCACCATTGAACTGATGCTGGCTGAAGACTGCAGTTGAGTTTGAATCTATTTCTCCTTCCTTCATGCACAAGGGCACTGGAGGTGTAAAGGCAGTGAGCGTGACTCCTGCTCAAAGCGGGTGGCAAGCATAACCTCAATCCTTGCTAAACTCTCCTTTTACCATCTGCGGAGCTACCTGTCCTCCTCAGATGCTTGGGCAAGCCAGAAAGGAACGGGAAAAGTTGATTCCTTGAGCAGATACTAACAAATGCCTGTTTGTCCCCAGTCCCAGTCCAGTAACGGTCAAAACCTGAAAATGAAAAATCTGCCACTGCAACAACTAGAGAAGATATAAAATAGTTTGTTTATAGAAATTTAAACAGTTGATCCCCACTGGCCAACTTCAGAAAGTCTCTGAGATAATCGCATGTGTCCAGTAATAAACGAATGAATCAGAAAAGGAGGCTGAATAGAGGTATAAGCAATAATGCTCAGAGGCTGCCTGATACAATGGCCAATCAATAGGAGGGCTGTAGATCAGGGTGCTAGTTAGCTGGAAAATTACCGCACCGCTGCGTGCGTCACGCTGTAGGGATCCTGGACAATCAATGTGGGAGGTATTGATTTAGTTATTATCACTTCATACGCTCCAGACATTGTTAAATATACATTTATTAACAACACTGGGGTGCATTGGTAAGAGAGGGAGCTTAAGCCACTGCGCTATCTCCCAGCACTGATCAAAGCTCAGCTACGACAGAATTTCAACTCCATGTTCTCCCTGCTAAAGCGAACTCACAGGACAAATCCTGACACACAGAACAGTGCTGAATACACAGCTCCTACTTCACATGAGATGAGTTTTGGCTATAAGTGAGTATTTTGCACTTGAGATTTCAGGAAAATCTCTCGGAGCAGCAGCAACAAGGGATGCGGCAGCCAAGGGTCAACCCAAAGTGAGCGATAATTGCACGGTTGCTTCGGAAAAGCTGGAGGAAATGAGGTCAAGGGAAATAGGGAGAACATTAGTAAATAAAGGAAACTGAAACTACCTCCAGGGATGGAATAAAGACGAGAGTCACTTCCCATGTGTCTGGCTCCCGTGGTGGCCAGTGCACTTGGGACACATGCCATTCCATTTAGTGTCATTTTACCGTCAACCTGCAGCTTGTATCCTAAAGATAAGCATCGCTTAGGAGCAACTCTTCCTGTAGCAGCAATCTTGGGAACTCCCTCAGGATTCCCTCTTGTGTGTGCACCTTGTGTGCACTTGCCTGGACACAGCTGGGAGCAGCCTTGGGCAGAATTTTTACAGGGTAACGCCAGGGTGGAGCGAGGGTCAAGAAAGCTAAGTGCCATTGACAGGGGAAGGCTGTGTACAAGTTACCATGCCAAGTGAGGCAGAGGGAATTACGGAGAAGGAATTGGTTCTCTGCTTTGCCTTGACCTCATGTTGGATGCAGGAGGACTCTTAACAATTTTGCGCCTCAGCGCTCTGATTTGACGTGTTTGGATAACGTCATTTATCAGCCTCCAGAGAGACCTGCTGAGCACAACTGCTGCCAAGAGCTACACCTTGAGCCCCAGTGCTCATGCTTCTCCAGCAGATGTGAGAGGCCTCACTGACACCTGAACTGGCTGAGGATGTATCAAGAGGGCACCTCCATTCTGGAGTAGAGACTCGCTGTGACACCACCACACACACGGCAGCCTGAGTGAGAATGTTTATACAAGAGCAAAAACAGGAAGGGAGGGCTCCTTGTGGAAGAAGCCAGGTCCTGTACTTCTCCCTGGACTTTGCGGCTAAGTTTTCCACACCTTGGCAGTCACAGCTAAGGATGCTGGGAATCAAGAAGCAAGTATGTGAGACAGGGCAGACAGCATGTGATAATTTTCAGTCTTTGTGCATGTTTTTCTACTATTCATAGCATTTTCCCCTGAGCACTGAAAATAAGAATACTCTCTTTCTCTGAGAAAATCCTTGCCTTGTTCACGTAAAAGGCCAGAAGAAGTACACAGAAATACTGTGGAAGAGGAAAAAGGACCTATCCATAGCTTTGAGCAGCAACAGTCACCTGAGAAATCTCCCCTGGGAAACAGCCACCCCCCCTCTTTGCTAAAAAACTTTAACCCAAACATTGGTTATTTGTTAAACATTAGCATGCATGCGATCTTTGTTTCTCCAAATTAAATCGAGCAATTCCTACCCGCTGTCCCAGTGGGCAATCACAAGCAATTCCGTTAATTAAATTATCTCTGATTCTGCAGCTCTGGAATCTCTCAATTGACTAAGTCTGTGCTTTATCATCAACAAAATACTGGACCAAAAAGGAAACAAAAAAATGCTGATGTCAGTGTGACTGGCTTTGGTTAACCCTTCCCAGCTGGGTATTAAGGACTGCTCAAGAAACTGTTGTGCTGGAACAAGCCCAAGAGTGAGAGCCTTGTACCACAGATACCAGTAGCAGCTGTTCACTTGTGTTTCCTTTCCACTGCACAGAAAAACACAAACACCACACTGTCCCTGCATCCAGCATCCTGCCTATTTGAGAGGCACAGAAAGATGCAAAGTGTTAGCTGCTGAAGAAGCAGGAAAACACCTCAAAGAACACCCTCAAATACCCCATCCTCATCTTATCCAGATCTCATTTGATATATCCTGTCGTTGAGGTGTCTCCATAAAACATTCCCCTTTGGTTTATTTCAACTGGATATAAATTTTCCTTTCTTCATAAACGGCTGCACTGTACACAGCATTCCATAAATTTTTACAATTCCACTGTTTGTATGTACCTTGTAAAAAACACTTAGCACTGATTAAATGCACCACCAATAAAATTTCATGGGCTACTTTTGACACTTGATATTCTGACCTTCCCTCTTCCTCATACATTTATTTTTGCTTTCCTATGCCTGTAAACACAGACTGGCAGAGAGGAAAACGTACAGTACCACTGACAAACCGGGAAGTGATGTATTTATTTTTAAACAAAGCCTTTGTCCTCCCCTGTCCAAACTGGAGAACCCAGCAGAACATACATGCCACCTCCCCGCACCAAGGTCAGAAGTCATGTCACTAGCAGCTTACATATCATAAATATTAGAAACAGACTGGTCGATACTTTGAAGACAAAGTCAAGTTAAAGTAAGATTCCAAGAGCAGAGAAATTGCCTCAGGCCATATCCAACCTCAGCTGTAGATGACAATTATCATAACCACTACTACACTGCAGGAGAGAAAGTCTGGTGCAGTCCTTGCTTTGTGGGACACAAATCTTTAAGACCTGATAAAATGATCCCAACATTGGCTCACCATCATGCAATTGCAAGCCTTCTCTCATAGCCAATTTACATCTGGGTGAGAGGGCAACTCTTTCAGAGAAGGGACTCTCTGTTTTATTAGCCTGTAACATGCTGTGCACAGCTCTGTGACACTCAGGAATGCTGCAGAATGGCAGAGCACAGTCATGCTGTCTCAGCTCTCACTTATACATTGTCTTCAACGCAACTCCCTCACTACCTGAGTTTCAAACACTAAGCATCACCTGCAGCAAGTACAAGAGCTAAAGATAGAGAGAGTTTATTTTGGCACGTGTGGGTGAGCAGCACTGAAGTCAATGGGACTTTTACATTTTCTGGAGTGCAGGAACACAAAGCTGAAAAAGCCCCTTTGCTACTAACAAGCAAAACACTTTAACTGGTACCTAAGTTTTTAAAAAGGTAAGTGACAGCTGGCTTTAAAAGAAAACAGATACAGCTCAGGCATTTTCAGTATCTTAAGTCTCTGGAAGAAGCCTAGTGTCAGGCACTGGTGGCAGATTGACTGTGAATCACCCCACAACATGTGGGCCACCAGACTGGCACAATATACTGAGATTTTATTTCACTAGACGAGCTGGTTATAGCAGAAGGGGTTTGCATGCCTTGACGTAGAAAACTGCCCAGCAAAGCTGTTTACAGAAGAGCCATGTCAAATCACACCAAGTGAAGTTTAGACCCTGTAAAGGGTCTGCATGACTGCCAATGCTAAAAGCAAATCTCCTGGCAAGACATCAGTGTTTTAGGAGTTGGCTTTCCCTTTATTTAGCTAAAAATCTCATTTATTTGGTTTATTTGTTTTTAGACTAACCTCTTTTAAAGAGGGTGACTTATAATCCTGTAAAACCTTGTCACATGTATTGAGGAAATTGGCAAGGATGCTAATTTATTGTCCTCTAGGAAAAAAAGCCCTCTTTCCTTGATTAATGTATGTTTTTGTATTGTAAGATATTAAAGAATGTTGCTTCACCTGTAATTATAGAGAATAGTTTACTCTGGCAAAGTGCCCTGGCTTCTGGTTGCCAAGTTATGAATAATGCAATGTTCCCCATTCTAATTTCCGTGTTCTAAGTTGTGAATTTGGAGCAGGGTGCATGCAAGGGCACACACACACGACTCTGACGCGCTCTCAGTTACGAGCCTCTATTTTATACTTGCTTGCACAACTTGTTAATACTGGCATCTGCTTGCCAAATTCAGAGTTTGCTTCTGACTAATTTCATCTTGATGTAAACTAAAAATGTTGTCTCTTTTTTTCCCCACAGAGGAATTATTTCTCTTACACTTGCATGCACCATCGCAATACCACTGAGGGGAGCTTACCACTGCAAGAAGGCTTTTTAAGCTGCATTTAGTAGAGACTTGGGTAAAGATTCCCTGAAGAATTTAATGACAGAAGAATTCATTTTGCTTTCATATCTCCCCCGCCTCCATAACACAGAACCCAACAATGTCTTTACAGAAGCGGGAAGTAAATTCAGGCGCTGGCTTTTTCCCTTCCCTTTTTTTTGGCCCGTGTTTTGCTGGGACACATGTGCCCAGCCCCAATCAAAACAGAGACAGATGGCACCGCTGATCATTCAGAATAGAAGGAGCCTCAGAGTCAGCATGTTTAGATGCATTTGTAGGGCTATGCAGTATCCACTGGCCACTGGGACTGATTTAAAAAGGCGGCGAGTGAAAGTCTGAGCTTGCGCCAAAATTTTAAATGTGCCATTTGAGCAATTATGGTTTGACATGAAAGCTGGGAGAAAGAATGCATAGGTCATTCTGATTAGATTTAAAGACTATGTTCTCTGTTCCAAAGAGAAAATAAAAGCAATCCCATTGCTTTACTGGAGCAGCTTTGGCGATAAAGAAAAAAAGCCGTGCTATGGAAAAGTGGTTTGCTGCAGCAAGGTTTTGTTGAAGCAGCACAGGCTGAATCAGAAAATGATTCTCTAAACAATGTTCTTAAAGAGAAATAATTACTCATCTAATGTGTTAATATCTCAATTCACTTTTCAAATGCATCCTTCATCCTGGAGACCTCAACTGTATTTCTAACAGATCTGTGAAGGTGCATTATGGTCTCTACCTTAATACAAGCCAAGGCCACAAAAGGCAGGAAGTGGAAATGGAAAATACAGCTCCTCTCCTTGCTGAGGCACGCAGGCTAAAGGTTCCAGACTACGAACATTTGCCTCCATCCACAAGTAAACATGTTTGGATTATAACCAAGCTCCATGCACAGCTAAGCAGGTCTATTTTTCTACTGGAAGACTTATGGCAGCTGTAACTTGTCATCTTACTGTGGCCTGGAGCTGGTCTGGGATTATTGGTAGCTTTGGCTGGATGATCAGGGCACAAAATTATAAAACATCCATGAAGAGAAATAGGAATAGCAAATTCCTAGGGCTGAAAGCTGCTCAGAAGGTTGGACATGCAGCTGAGTCTTGCAGCCAGCCTCAGTGAGCAATTAAATAAATGTCTTCTACTCCCATGGCCCCCATCCAAACGACTGAAATAAACAGGAAATATCTATGCTACTACAGCAGCACTTGGATTCATATGTAGCCTTTTAAGGGCTTTACTGTGGAGGTGATATGCTTTCCAGAACCTCCATTCATGACTGCTGATTGGAGGCACACAAGGGCAGTGCGATAACACATCCTCCAGACAGCTTCCTACAACTGCTGCTGCTGCCTTAGAACTTTTACACTGCTGCTGTTTCCTTTACAGGGAAAGAAAGGATCAGAATTAGCATCATTTAAGGTAATCGTGCCTTCAAAAAGAAACACGAGGCTATTAAAGGAGGCCAGAGCACATTAGTATCATATAACCAATTGTGATCCCAGAACTCGAAAAGGAAACGAGCAGCGCAGTGGAAGGACAGGTCAGCCAGCTGACGGAAAAGCAGGAATGCTTATGCAATTGTGTGGGGAAACAACAGCTTTTTGCAGAAAAAATCATCAAAAATGAAGAAAGAAGATAATGGAGAAATAGGATGAAGTGCCTGTAACAGTGGAGTGTGAGGTTGGAGAAAGCATTGACACTGAAGTGGGGACAAAAGATCAACACAGACATTAAACTTCTTTAGTTACATTACTTGCTATTTCTTTGTTTCTGTAAAGGCAGCGTTGGGTTCTATGTCACAGAGGCAACGGAGATATGACAGCACAATGAATTCTCTGTCATCAAATTCTTCGCGAAATCTTTACCAAGCTCCAACTAAATGTGACTTAACACTCCTCCTTGCAGAAGTAACCACCCCTCAGTGGTACTGCAACTGTGCATGGAAGTGTAAGACAAATAATTACCCACTCTACAGCTGTCCCAGACATGGTTTAATCAGAATGAAAAAAATTGGTCTTTTTTAAAGTACTATTTCATATTTATACTTACTAACAGTAGCCTAAGAAATGCATCAACTACCAAAGGTGTAATTACAGCCATCCTGTTGTCATACAGCAGCTGGCACAGCACAAACTCTTCCTGAGTCGTGCCACAACAGTCAGCGAGTGCCAAGGAAAGCAGTAGCCCTGTGCACCATCTCAGCAGATGCAGGGGAGAGACAGCAAACTGGCAGCGGATGGGGCACAACATGATCCCTTTTCTGCTCTTCAAAGGAACATTTTAATCCAAACAGGGAGTGCAACCTACATAAAGATAATTGTTAGTTTTCTCTTGAGAGCATCTGAGCAGCACACAAATATTTCCTACAAAAATACTGTCAGTCCCTGACTCTTTAATTTTTGCAGCATAGCTAAGGGATGTGAATAAACAGTCACATCCTCAAAGTATTTTCAGAAGGAACATAGCAAGATCCACAATGCTCCATCAGAGACAATGTTGAACACAACAGGCTAATTTTAGGGATGAGTCTTTAACAAGCTGCTCACACATCTAAGGGCAGAATTCGTCTGCTAGAAGGCAGTTGTTTGTGTTTTATAAGCTAAAGTTTCTCTTACCTATGGAATAACTATAATATTTCACAGGGAATCATCATCCATCTAACTGAAGTACCCTCTAACAGACCATCAGCCTCATATCCCCTTTGAAATAGCACAGCTGAGCACTTGCTGGGCCACGATTTATTTTTTACCTTCTAAGACATCTTGGTAACTCTATAGCTCAATAGTGACAGTCGAATTTCACACTGCGATAGCCCCCCATTGATTTTTCATTCCCAGGAAGCAACTCTACAAATTAAAGTTAACAGCATTTCTGAAACTAAGAAAAGAAAAAAGAAAAGAAGGGACAGGCAAAGAGACATAAATTGCAAGATGCCTAAACCACGCCCCCAACATAGGAATAAAATTCCATCCTGAGTTTTTTCACCAGTTATGAGATAGGGATGCAGAATATACTGCCCCTGAAGCCAGCAGATCCCTTGGATTTGCAGATGCTTTAGCTTTAAAACATCACAGGTTCAACAGAAATGAGAGTCCCTTCCTATATGAAGATGTCAAAATCTATGGAAAACTGCCTCAAGGCATGAAATTCGACCAAATCTCTGGACAACGCTGCACTAAACAGAGATACCACTCACCCCCAGGTCTGAGCTTGAACAGTCACAGCCTGCCTCACTGAGCTTCCTTAAGCACTGGCCAGCAAAGAACTGAGCACTGATACAATTTCAGTTTGGCACAGTGGTTATAAGGTTTGAGACCATTATTAGCACATGCAACTTCTCTCCAACAGTTAAAAGAGGGAGCAGAATAAAGAAACACAGCCAAGCAGTCTGCTCTCCACTGTCACACTGCAGAGGAAGAAGCAATGCTAAAGCTTCACTTCATAAAGAAATGAAGCATCTACCTCCATATCCTTTCAACATTGATCACCAGTATTCAGTACAAACACAGTATTACATGCTAGTGAATTACTGAAAAGGAGTAAAACCTAATAAAGATAAAAATCTGGACACAAGCAGCACAGCCCAGCAGCTCTTTCTCAGCCTTTGACAATCCCACACTTCAGTTCAGTGTCCCGAATCCTCTCCCAAGTTCATGTGGGCTGCTCCAGTACTGGGATCCACTAGCAGCATCATGCTCTCGGCTTAGCAGAGCACAAAGGGTTAGTTCATTTATGACTCAAGTTAATTTTTTAATTCTGTCTTTGGTATGAGATGTTCTTGTCTCCCATCAAAGCCTATTAATGGTGTGACACTGTGGAGGAGGGCTAGGTAGTGCTTATCCTATGGTGTGAACTCTCAAAAGCTTCTGTTTTCCTCTGACACACCAGCTTAAGTGTGGCTTCACACTCTGCTCCCACCTGGATGTGCCTGCTTAGGAGCAGGGTCTCCCCAACAGACACTGCTACCTCTCTGACTGCTCTCATATGCCTGTCTCTTTGTACAAGGACCCCACTCTAAACTTTGTTTAATTTTAACTGATGCTCCTCCCTGTACTGCTGCGCCAGAGCCCCTCCAGAACCAACGTTTCAAAACAGCTGGATTGGAAAGAGGTGAGGTGGGGGGGGAAGGGGAATAAAGAGGAGACGGGAAAAATAAAACAAATAAAACTGCTTTTTGTCTCTAAAACCCTCTTTTTAACCCAACAAGCGTCTCATCCAATGAAGCATGATAAGCATGAAGTGTTATATAAAGAAGATAATTATAAAGGGATTTAATGCTTGGCAGGCTTGTATTGCAAGGTTCAGAGCAGAGGTAGCATACTCACTTAAACAGCCTTGTGTCCGGGTTTGCTATTATGCGGGTAGCGTGGCTGAGGCCAAGCAGAATCAGAAACAAGATTTGTTTTACAAAAAAAAAAAAAAAAAGAAAAAAAAAGAAAAAAAAAGAAAAAGCACAGCCCCCTTCCCAACGAGGATGGCAGTTTCAGTCCCACCTCCTTCCACTTCTGTCCCATCCCTGATTAATGATGTTGTCTGCCTGATTTATGACCCACCCCAACAGATTAGAGTTTCCCTCTTCAACCTCCCCCCCTTTCACCCCTCCCAGAAGGCACAGCCACACTCCGCTGGAAATATTAGAGAATTATTAAATAAACATTCATACGTCATGTCTCTTCCCATACTGAGCTCATCGTAGTCAATGCTCAGCGGCCGGGCCCTGTTTGCTTTGGGGCTGACACCAAACAGCTGGAGTGATTCATGGAGAGGCTGGCTACAATGCTCTGTGCCATATATCATGCTCGCAGCGCTCCCTGCCCCGGCGGAGATAAACTGATCAACCACAACGGGCTGGAATGAATTTATGACAACACAAAATTGAGGAAAACAAATGGGAGGTGACCCAGTGGGCCACTAACCCAGACTCTCTCGCTGGCCTGCAATCCAGTCTGGTAGCAGAAAGCAAAATTGAACATTGGCACTCTGAATTAAGATGCTGGCTTTTAACCCCGGGGAACCTCAGCTGCAAAATGGCACCAGACCCTCAGAAGGCAGGGAGAAAGACTTTTTGTGGGGAAGGTGCTTTTTGCAGCTCTCTGAGCAGCACTTCTGCTGAGAGTTCGACATCAGCGGAGGTGTCAGGGAGGGTGCCTGGGCAATTAGGGACCAGCTGCTCTCTGAGCAAAGCTGCATCTCAAGCTGAGGTAAAGGAGCATTGCACCGGCTGAGCTTTGCCTTGGCAGTGGCTGGGCTCTACAGCAGACAGGCAGGGCTCAGGTGGTGTCATGCTCCTTCATCTCTCCACAAGAGCCTTCAGCACCCCAGCGTCTCTTCCAGACACCTCACATTGGCAAGATTAGAAAAGCTCAGCACTGAGACACCTCACAGTGCTGGGAAAGAGAGATGGGACCATGTCTCCCACCCCTGGCTGCCACCTGAAGTTCAACACTACACAGATGAGGTTAACTTGTCCAAGTTACTGGTCATCTGACACAGCACAAGGAGCAGAGGAACAGACTTCCCCCAAACGCCACCTAGCTGTTCTACATGCAAGAGACTCCCATAAAATCCATGTTTAGATTAATTTAAGCCTGCTCAAGTGAAGAAATTCAGCTGTATGTGAAAAGAAGAACTGCTCACAGAACTGTACTAATGGATTTAAAACCAAACAAAAACACACTACTCTCTTTGCCTGGACTTACTTTTGGAAGAGGGGAGGGAGAAAAGTCATTCCTATGAGAGAATGATCAATAGGCAGATCACTGCTAACTCTATTAGCCACTGCTCTAAACAGAGAGCACGGCTGACACAGGTGCTAAGCCATGTGCTTCTGGACAATTTAAAAAAATGCTAATCAGAGCAAGGTTTAACATGCCAATCAATAATGCTCAGATTTAAAGGCAAAAATTTAAATTACAAACAATGGAGTAAAGTGATGCTGCCAAAAACTTCCTGTAAGCACCACCCAAAACAAGAAAAATGAAACCAATTTAGCTCCAGATTAAGAAACAGGAACTAGAGATGAATCAATTTAGCCTGTTGGGCGAGGTCGCCATATATCATGGCTCAGCAGTGGAGTGGGAAGCAGCCAGACAGTGAGAAACCCTTCCCCCTCCTTTTCAGTAGGCTTCTAGCTCTGATCCCTGTATCAATTAATTTAACAGAACCCCTCTACACAGACAAGCACATAGAGCATTCAGACTCCTTAAATGGCAGAACAGAAACTATTTATCACACATGAATCTCAAAGGAAAGGAGAAAAAAAAAAATGCAGCTAGGAATTCTCCACCTGAAACACCATCTTGTTTTCTGAACCTTGGTGAAATAAAGGACCTTAAACAAAAAGGTCCCTCTGCTACTTTTAAAAATTAACATTATTGGAAATACTGAACAAGACATTTCAGGAATTTCCGGTAATTTCTTTTGGGTTTTACTGACTTTTAGCAGAACAGAAGCTTTAGCAGGCAAGGTTATTGCAGAGCAAGGTGTGTGTGCATAGATGCAAACACATGCTTGCTCTCTGCACTTCACAGCAGCGTTAGCATGAGAGTTGTTTGGAAAGGATTCTGGGACCCTTCAAAAGGTGCTAGCTAAAGCCTCTTTGATCAGATTATTAAAGCTATGTCAATTTTATCACTTGAGCTCAAGTGTTCTGGAAAATGTCAAATCCTTTCAGCTCCTACAGTTTAAAGATTTTCAATAGGAGTGGATCTGGGAGGATGGAGGGCTGCTGGGCAGACAGGCAGGAGGCCCAAAGGGAAGCCAAGCAGCAGCTGAGACAGAGGCTGACAGATTAAGGCAGAAGGGATGAGTCCTTGCCACCAAGACAGCATGCAATGGTTGGCTCACTCTTAAGGACAAAGCTGTTTCTGCACTGACCTGCAGCCTCTGAGACTCAGTGGTTCTTGGCCAAATTCTGCTGACTGAGAAGCACTGAATGGCAGACAGCCAACATCTGGGACATGCTAACAAAAGGGCTTGCAGAAAGGAAAGTGCCGAGACAGCAAAGCAGTGTAAAAGTTCCCTCTACAGCAGGGAGTTTCCCCAGTTAACTCTGATTGTGAACATACGCTCTGCCAGGCTGCCTGAAATGTCAGAGATCCAAAAATGTGCCAGGGACACAACCTCTCAAGTCAGGATCAGGGGCAGGAGGAGAACAAACTACATTAGAAAAATGACAACTTTCTCTAAAGTCAGCTTAATGCTACACCACTAGATTTTTCCCCATCCCAAACTATCCATGGACAAAATGTACTATTTAAAACCCACCATTACATCATTGCTTCCACCTCATTCAAGTTGTTTGGTCTCTCACTTGATCTTGTGGCAATGTTTTATACGAGGCAATAATCAACTAACTTAAAACAGCCCCATCCCAGCTAATGCAGTCCATGTCAGCAGAGAACAGCGTGTAGTTTTAAGTTTGGATCATCAAATCTGCCCAGGTAGTAAGTCACCCCAGCATCACAAGGAATAAGGTTTAGAATAGAGGTTGTTACTCAAATGAATACTGCAGATAAACCCATTTATTTCTATTTCAGACTAGACCACAGCACATTAAGTGAGCAGACAGGGACAGGAAGGGAGATGTCCAGCAATCCCTCCACTACTGTATATTCAAACACAGGGACTTAAAGTTCTGAACCACTGAAAGGGCTGCAGGTAAAAATCTCAGAAACTGAGACATCATTTCTGTTAGGAACCATACAAAGGCTCAATACAGATCTTAAGGAAAAAGAAATTCCCTCTGTGAGACCTCTTCCAAGTAACAGTACTGCTAGGAGGAGATTCCCTTTTATTGAGAGATGAAAGGTGGAACATATAGAAAGAAAGCATGGATATCTCTATTTACATAATTTAAAAGAAGGCAATTTGCAGTAAAGAATCCCTTTGGAGCTGTGCCCAATTCCATGAAACTGGGTACTTGTCCTCATAGATATCTGGTGGAGAACTCCCCATAAGCCACTCTGTGCTGAACACAGCAGCAGTGAGTGCTTCAAGTTCAGGTTTTGTGTTGCAGCACAACTTCCCTTCTCAGTGGTAAAAACTTCAAATATGCCTACCTTCAGATTACCACTGCTGCTGGGAGCACCAGATGGGACACTATGGTTCTTTAAAACAAGAAAAAGGGAAGCTACCCACTTCACACTCACTTTTCAATGTCACTGTTTTTACAAGTCTTCTGCATGGTCTCCTGTTTACTGCATTCACCATTGCTCGTTGAGGGCATTTCTGTTGAGGGAAGAACAGAAAAATTAGTAAGAAAACATTAGATCATTGTAATGAAATAATCTGAGCAAGTCACAGTTTCAGAGGACCCCAGTGAGTCACTTTCTTGTGTTCTTGGTAAGAGTAAGAGAAGTAACTGATGTTAAGTGTCCCTGTCTGGCAGGGGGGGGGCTCTCTGGACAGTGTACTTCTATGATTCAGGGCTCAAAATACAACCCCTGCTCCATTCCCACTTCATAGTGATCTGACCCCCACTCATGTACCTGCTGTTTAAGCCAGGATTTAATTTAAGGGTTGATGCAGCTGCCACACAAAAGTGTACTTCTAGAAAGGTGGGTTTGGAGCAAATCCACCCAGCCCAGAGCTTGCTTTCAGCCTCTCCCATTTGCTGAGACCTCACAGACACAAGCAGAGAAGTACATGCCAGGTAAGCAGAATGACACAACAGTCTGCTCATCATGGCTGCTCCCATCACAGGAGAGGGTGTGAGACAGCAGCTGGGGACGAGAAGAGGAACCAGCCCCAGGGTTGCAGGTTCATCACCACGGATTCAGGTAAAAGATATGAAGAAAACAGCTCATAGCAAATGTCATCAGGGTTGCCTCCTCATCACATCCATGGCTGTAGCTACTGAAGCCGATAATACCTACAAGCAAGTGCTGCTACATCACAGAAAATTAATGTGATTGCCTATCCCACAGAAGAAAATGCCTGCGATAGATATCCTATGTTCTCCGTTTAACCATCACGCCCCTGGCAAAACTGGTTCTACTCCCTTCCCCCACTCCCACTGGCATGTAGTTATGTCTTGTAGGTACTTTCAAGGCTGGAAATCAAATGCTTAAAGCATGACAGGAACAGAACAGGGAATAAAATCATTGGGACATGTCTCTTCAGGTCGCTGAGCTTCGGTTTCCTTCCTAAGGGAGCTGGAGCAGCACTGCCCAGCTCTGGAAATGGAGTTGGCATCTACAGCTGGAAAGCGCCAGGTTTTATTATTCTCATATTTCCACTAAGTTGCTGCTTACGCTTATAGTGCTGCTGGCATTGAATAAAAACCCCCAGCAGACAAATGGGTATAACACTTCCCCGTTCCTTCTCAATCCCATGAGCTTGCAAGTAATGTATGCAAAGGTACATATTCACATTAACTCATCTGCTCTGGAGTCTCAACTATAGGTCATGAAGTAGGACTCCAAAGGTGAAGGCTTTAGAGTGGTAGGCTTTTCTTGCCATACAAAGGCCAGCAAGGACAAGTTCTACTGAAAAGACACAAGTCTTTAGCATATCCTCTCAAAGAAGGGAAGATAAGCAGTTGAAAAAAACCCCATTATAGGTACCCCTGTGTAGTTTAAACACCCAGCAGCTGAACATCACCATCACATTGTCAGGCTCTGCTGGCTCCCTCTGTAATGCAGCAGTTTGCCTTTCAGTGACATGACATCAAGTCAATCCAAACCCTACCTCTCATCACCATACTAGTTAAGGAGGCATTTTTGGGAACTTCCCCAACTGCCATTATTGACTATTTATTGTGTTGTAAAGTCTCAAAAAGAAGTGTGGTTTTATGTGCACACATATCTGATAACACTCTGCAAGAGCATTAGTAACTACCTCTCCTAAGTACTGGAAAGCAGAAGACATGGACTATCTACCTGCCCTCCTGTAGTATATAAATTAACAATTTACGATTTCAACACTCACCGTCACTGGCCCATTTAGAAAACTCCGGCGTTATTCGAGTACTTGGTGTGCCACCACTAAAAGAGAAAAGGACAATATGCTAAAGGCTGAATACAAAAAATTCAGGCGCTCAGGAAAAGCTACCCCTTCCACAAATCACTTCTCTCTTAATACTTCTAGCCATCAGTCTAAGTTTCAAAATGTGAGCAGATGTCAGCCAAAAATCATGCTCGTGCTTCATAGCATCAGTGACACTTCTGCATTTCTACAGAAATTTGACAGAATTTCAAAGTGCTTTTACAACAGACATCACCTCTTAGGTTGTAGAGATGGGCAAATAAGTCCTGGAAATGTGCAAGAAGGACCTTTTCCAACAGCAAAACAATGTGTTACGTGCAAGCCACACGAAGGGACTGTATCTCCAGGCCTCAAGTCCTCAGTTCTCTCACCAAGCACTAAGTGTCTGGTGCAACTGATAACCAAGTATCCTCCTACTACAATACCAGAGTCCTCACTGTGAAAGAGCTTCAGCATCTTTGAGGCTGTGCTTTTGGACAAGCATGGTTAGCAAAGTATTGAATGGACCAGTGGTTTGGATCCAGTGTGGCAAATGCCACTTTTCTATGGAGTGAAACCTAATTTTGAACTAGTGTTTGCGACAGGCTAAGCAGTAAGAAAACTTCATTTCACTGCTCTATCAATCACTTCAACCTTGACCCCACAGGATCACTCAGTGAAAGAGACAGAGGGGGAATTTAAGTCCTGTTTTATGCAGGGCAGAGGGCTTAGAAAGCAATCCTAGCTCCCTGTTAAGACTCATTTTATTTGCCTGGAATGCTTCCCTAAGTGCCCTGAAGGCTGGCTGCCTACATTCTCCACAAATGTACGTGGGCAGAACACACATCCTGCCCCAACCCAGAGGTGAATACAGAAGGATTAGTTTGCATTCCCCACAACACGTAATCGGATGCAGTGAAGTCACACGTGGGGTGCCAGACTCCCACACATGGGGTGCCAACCAAGATTCCAATGGCATCACACTTTATACTGCTAAGAGGCCACATTGCATAATGAAGCAATATGATGCAAAAGGCCTTAGTCCAGCACAGTTTCCTCGCTGTCAGAATCCATCCTCTGTCCAGCACTGCTCAGGGCAAAGATGGCACTGGCTGAGCAGTGGGGTGGCTCAAAGAGGGAAAGTGTACAGGGAGGCTTTAGTGAGGCTGCACAGATAGAAATGGAGACCTACCTGTTGGACTGTGCTCTTTTTTAAGTCTCTTGTTGCAATACTTGCACTCAAGTGAACAGGTATTTTCCACAACCTGAGACTCTCCAAAAGTAATGAATGCAGTAATATAGAAATGCATGATACTTACTTTAAAACAGCACCTCGGAGCGCCTCCCTTTCTTTGGCTTCACCTGGCTCTTCTCCAGTGCAAGGAATAATGTCTGCCTCTGTGTACCTGAGCATAAAGGGTTAAGGAATATACAGCACTGCTGCAGACAGTGGAAAGGTTTTTGAGAGGGTTAGGACAGTGTCTGGGATATAAAGCAAATTAATTGCAACTGGGAACACCTTAAAAAAAAGAGGGGTCGGCTTTTAAATTCTGCAATTAAGTTTTGTTTTAGGTGGAAAGAAACAGAAATCTTTTGATAGTAACATGATTCCACAGCTTCCTGGAAAGGCAAAACCAGTTCCTGAACCAGTGAAAACCTAACCTGCACAATTTCACAAATTCTGTTTGAAGTACAGAGTTCTTTTACCAGTGGAGGGTTGGAGATTCAATCCTAAAGGCTGGTACAGATTTCAATAAAACCTAATTCTATAGCTGTACCTCATCACAGCTAAGGCAGCGTCTGTCTAATGCCCTGACAGGAATTCTTCCTTGACGCCTTACAACTGCTGTGGGGCAGAAGTCTGCTCACAGGTCTCCCCAGAGCTGTGCCCAAAGAGCCTGCACCCGAATGGAGAAGTTCCCAAAATCTGTCTTTTATGATAGTTCTACCCATGAACATTCACTTCTAATAAAAGGGGGAAAAAAATCAAATCTCTCAGAGTGAAAGGTGAATAGTGCTTACTGAACAAACCCCTTGAAAACAAAAGGATGTCTTGTGGAAAATAAACTTAATTCCTACCCATGAAGCAGGAAAAGCTATCCATATAGAACAAATCTGGATGGAGGTAACAGATTGTTTATGAAACAGAATAGAGAAACTCTAACTGATCCTTTGCAGTGTCTCCTATAGATTTCAGCCAGGTCTGAAGTAGTGCTGTATCAACAGAAGGATCTCAAAGGGAGTAGCAGAGAACCCCTCCTAACTCAAATAACATGGTAACTGGGGAAGGCTGTGTCACTTCCAGTAGGGCTGGACACAGATTATCCACCATTTATTTCCCAGAGCAGATCCACCTCTGGGCTCCCTCTTGATAAGAGCCTTTCAAAAACGATACTGTGGTTTCCCGTATTCGAGTGTGTCGTCTCCATCCACATCCAGGTCAGCGTCGCTGTCTGGATTCTCCTTCCCGCTGCACATAATAAACCCAGAACCTGGAAGAAAATAAAACACATGGATGAGCATTTGAATTGGAAATGAAGTGTAGGAGATCTCCTAAGAAAGGTGCTACAGCACCAGTTTGCAGGCTGTCCTTTATTCTTAACAGCCTCATAAAAGGTGCCCTCTCCAAAGACTGAACAAGAACACTCACAAAATGGTCTAACTTCCTAGATTTTATGCTTTAAATGTCCCCAACATTGAAAATGGAACTTTCTTGACTTTTGCTCTTCACATGAATTATTTTAGAATTGAAGTCACTGTGTCTCTCTCAAAGGTAGAAGAAGCAATGAAGCTAAACTGGAAAGACTTATTTTTCACGAAAGTAGTTAATGCAAAATCCACACTACCAGCAGGTAAGAGAAGGCCACAAGGACATTCTGAATTACTTAATTCAGATGCTGAGGGCAGCCAGAAGCTAAAATACAATTAGAAACATCTTTTCCATTTAAAAATACATTTAGTCATGGCTCAGATTTTTAAAATTTAAAACATTTAAGAACAGCAAACTTGTTTCTACAAGAGGGAAAAAAACCCTAGACTTCTATCATTAACAGCTTCTTATAAGCACTTATATGAAAAAAATTGCAATGCAACTCATCAAGAGTTCTGCTCTTCCAGCACAGGTGGGTCAGGCACACATCCAGGCCCAACTCCAGCAGGAAGCAATTACTTACAGTTCCTCCTGAAGCTGATTGTGCATCAACTGCCACTTTCTAACAATTTTTACCTTTACTTTTGTCCCAAGCATTTTGTAAACTGTAATCAGGCTTCTTTTAATTGAATCTGCACAAACAGCTACAAAGATTAATCTTTACATGGTATTCCCTGTCCAGGTTTTATTAATAGAAGGGAAACTACAGAAAGCATATTTACTTTTTATGAGAGCTAACACTGAATATGCTTTCTCCTGTAAGACTGGATATTAAGCAAAGACCTCCTGAACTCTAGGGTGCTGGTTGCAAGGTCCTCATTTGTGTTCAATTTTGCAGCAGATCTAAGCTGTTTGGATACATAAGCTATGCAGGTAGAAATGGACTCATTGCAGCTGCCTTTGGTATGTTCCTTCACCTAACACCCCTGTCCAGGCAGCAGAGCTGAACACCTGGCTCAGACAGAGGTACCTGCTGGACCCCGAAGGACCTGGCACATCCAGAGGGATGGTGACCTAGGTGGGTGGTAGACCAGGGAACACACCCCAACTGCAAAGATTGAAAGAGTAAGGTAGGTATTGCCTTGGCCTTGCACTAATGGCCAAAATGGGCTATGTTCCTGTACTTTGATTGTGGTTCTAAATGCAGAATACCGGCTAAAATTGTTGTAGAAGCACTGAATGTTATATGCATGTCTGAAGAATGAGGACATCCCAAAGCATTAGGAAGCCTTTTCAGGCCTTCAGATGTCCGAGTCTGTTCATCCCACTGGGTTCTCACCAGCACACTCAGCACAAGCCCAGAAGAGTGAACTATATTTCTACGTCTGCCTCTGTGTAGACAGCAGGGCAAAGCAAAGGTCTCATTTCCAAGGATACCATGCAGACACAGTTCTTTACTGTCGCTCTCTAGGAACGGATGCTCTCACTGATTCATTAAGCACCCAATAAAATTTGTTTATATGGATTTGATATTTCTCTTCCCTGAATATCAAGCAGGTCCTTAACGAGTGACAACTATAGCATGACAATGATTTTAAGACTAACCTTTCCCTAGAAGCATAAACTACCTTTTGCTTAAAAGTAATTGCCAGCCTCAATTTTTAGCAGAAGGTAACATAACTAGCACCAACAATGCAGCACTCACATCTGTGCCAGGTACCGTGGGAGCCATGGCTGTAGGTCATCCCCATGGTGTCACTGGGGCAGCCCTTTTCCAGTAGACCCCTTTCAGAGTGTTTCACATACTGGCTGCACACTGCCAGCCCACACGTGCCACAAGCTGCAATGGCTCATCTAGTGAATCTTGACCCATTCAGTTCATCACAATGTTTGGGAGAAGATTTAGAGGGGTAAGAGGGACCTGTCAAAGAAGCTGGATAGTCTTTCAAAGCTGCTTTAAAAGTCAAGAGTGGGTGATGGGGTGGTAATTTATAGGCATGGCATTTAACCTGCAGTAACACCATCCCTGCACCTGGCATTACTTTAGCCCATCACTTCTCAAAGGCCATAAACTTTGGACACACGTCTTCATTTTTCTTGTAGCTGTGGGAGACACAAATCATGCAAAGCTGGAGCTGTGACTTGGCCAGTCCCAGGAGGTGATCTGAACATTAGCCAGACAACGAATACTTGGAGCAAGTGCCTTGGTGGAGGGGGAGGTGGCCAAATGAGTGAATGTAAGAGGGACTAGCCCCATGTTACTATCTCTGCAAGCATGCCAAGCACACAGCAGACATGCACCTTTCCATCAATTTTGTTTCCAAGTGACTCAAGCCAACTGGTGGTTTATGGCTAGAGCTTAAGATGAGAAGATCTGCTTAGTGCAATACAGTTTACAAATATTAAGGCACCTTGACTTCAGAATCCTTGTGTCCTTGCTCTCAATACCTTTGTATTTAAGAAAATCCCATTTAAGTCTGGAAGGAAAATATTCCAGAGCTTTGGCTGAATCTAGCTCTATTGCCTAGCTGCAGTGCCAGCAGACTACTATACTTCCTAAACAGGGAGTGTACAAGGGGAGAGTTTTGACAGTATGTGTTATGATGGCAAATACACACTGGGATGATCCAAGAGAGCCTTTCAGCCAGAGAGGATGGCACTGCAGAGAAGTTCATAGGTTAAAATGAGGGGCAGAGGAAAGGTAAATTTTCTTTTCTGATCAAACAAGGACTCCTAGATTGACACCTAAAGGAAGGCACAATCAGGTGATACAACTCTCAGTTTTTCACTTAAGATGGAATTTTTTTTACGTGACCAAGTGCAGTCCATTGCAATATGGTAAAACCCAATGATTTAGAAACTGTATGCTAAACAAAGTAACCTCCACAAATCCAAAGAATACTCTGAATATAAGTTGTGCAGTTTTAGGACTACAGAAGCTGCTTTAAATAAAAAAGGAAAAATAGAAGTCATAAAATGTGTTTCAGAAGCGAATCAAAAGATCCAAAAATCCCAGTACTGCTCCTGCACACAACAAAACATTAAAATATGGGATGCAAACTGTGGCCCAGCATCACTTGAGCAAGGAACAGCTTGCGACCAGCATCCTGTAATACCTTCTCATTCTGCAGCAGGGATGGATTTTGAGGCCAGCTCCAGTGGGATTGGGTTTGGTGCCACAATTTCAACCTGACCCTCCTTGTCGAACTTCCTGGGGTTGCTTCCATGCACAAAGCCAGTGAAAACACCCACGCAGCTGTTCAAATATTTGACGTCTGAACTGCTTGACATTATTCATTCATCTCAGGCTCATTCAAACCAGATTTCTGGACAAGTGCTGTTATAAATGGATTAAGAAGACCACTAAATGCAAGGAAGGCCCAAAAGGATCACACCTACTTCTCACTAACTCAGCCCAAATGTAAAGAGGGCTCACAACTTCCAGCTCCTGCTGGTGGTGTACACTGCCATCCAGGAAAAAGGAAAATGTGAAATGGAATGCAGTGGACAAGAGCTTCCAGAAGACCCTTACCAACCCCACTTGGGTGATTTGCAATTCAATAGTGTGCACTGAGAACAGAGAAGGGTTCCTCCAGCAAGGCTCTGCTTTGGAAGGTCACATAGTAATTTACAGCCATCAGCAACACTGCCTAGAGCAGAGACCTCTAAAGCCAGTGTGTTATCCAGAGGTCAATGCCCAGAAACAGAACTTTATTCCCATGTGTTAACACAGTGAAATCCAACAACTGAATGCTAACTTGTGAGTTTTACCTAGGAATTCGTAAGAGACATGATATGTTATTCACAGAAGCAGCTGTCACCCTTAGGAGTCACCCAAGGCCTAAGGAACGTAGTTCCACATGTGAATTTGAAAATGCTGCTTTTAGATAAAAAAAGAACAAACCCAGTGCAGACTCTTCTATACCATTCCCGTCCCTTGTTGAGAATTTTTTTGCTCTTGCTGTACATTTGGTAGGAGGCAACCCCTTGTCATATGCTGCCAGCCCCAATACAATTAGCCTCCTGCTAAAGCAGCACAATTCTCTGACAGTCTTAATCCCAGCTGCCTCCTTAAGGACCAGACAAACAGGAGTGAACAGGCAGGTCAGACACTGGGGCCATTAGGCAAAGAAAAAACGAAGTTACAGCTCTGTCTCCAATCCCCACTGCTCTTGTAGCCAGGTGCTCTGACATGCAATTCCAGTGCTGGTATTGAGTGGCACCTCTATAAACCCTGTGACAGTTTGGGAGACAAACTCGCCCATCAAACAGAATGTACCTATCAAGATCACTTACCTAGCACTGTGTACACAGCTTTCTTTGCTTGGGCTGGTCTCAGAGCAGTGTGCCTGAGCATCAATTCTAGTTACTTTCTGAAAAATTTAGGTGCTCTACACAAGTAACAGTGTTTCTGAAATACTGACTGAAGAGGTCAGAAAAGCAGGAAAAATTCGCATGCCTCTTAACTGCTGCCAGCTTCAAGCACTGGCAGGCTACAGGAATCAGCTAAGCTTGAAGGTGAAAACACTTCCCATTCTTTCCCTGTACCTATTAATAATGTCTGCAGATAAATCTCACCAGAAATCCTTTCCTTCCCCTTCTTGTAAATTATCATAGCACTTTTCTCTCTTCTTAAGTTGTCCCCTATGCCTAAGCATCCCCTCTGACCTCTGCACTGCTTCTCAAATCTTGCTCCCTTTGTGCAGTCCTCCCAGACGAGTGATCACCTGATCAACTCTCCACTGAATGGTGGTCCAGGTTAAGATATAAGCAGATTCACAGAACAGATAAAAGGACTTCACATTCAAGTCCCTCTTTTTCTCCATCACACTCAGTAGCAGATGAGATGGTCCAAGTGACAACATATGCTGCTTCAGGTGCTGACAGCAGCGCTGTCTCCAGCACAGGCACGAGTTCACAGAGACTGGCAATCTTAGGGGCAGAATGGTAACACAACCACTGCACACCCAAACAACCCCAGCCTAATTTCGTGAGCACAGGTAAGAAAACACAGACCTACTGTGCCTTACCCCTGCTCCTCAACTCCAATCAAGGCAGACTGGTTTTAGTGAGCAGCTGTTCTGTATATATTCGATTACATGTTTATATTTAATTATCATTACAAGAATAAAACTAAGATGTCAGTATTATTATTTACACCATCATTGTGAATGCAGCTACTCGATTCTGCTTATATAGAGGATCAAACTCATCTGGATGACTAACATGTATCCAGTTTGGTCCCTGAGGACTGGGAGTGTGTGTGTGAGAAATCTATACTGGAAATATTCTAGAAATCCCAAATTTTGTGTAAATTCCATAAATGGGTCTAAATTCAAATCCTTCTCAGAAGCACAGAGCTCTACTGGGGCCTATTTTGGCTGGGAAGAGGCATTCATTCTGTTTGCAGGTAGTATACATGTGCTCAGGAAAGAAGAAAAGCCTCCCATAAATCTTCAGAACAGCAGCCTTTGCTAATTACACTCCTTGCAGTGACCCCCTTCTGTACAACCCCCCTTTCCAGCACATTCACTCTATTTTCTTATCACAATGTCACTCGCTGGCTTCTTGGAGAGTAAAAACAATGAAGCAATAAAAGTAGTTTATGCAGACTCACGGCCAGACCTCACATACTTCCGAGAACGGCTCTAACCTGGGTTTATTTCATCAGCTGCTGAAGTATCCCAAACTAATACTAAGAGGACAAGGTGGCATGGATGCCTTTTTATAGTAAGAGGTATCTGGGAAGACAGAGGAAGCCACTAAAAATTCTTGAAAATGACAGGAAGGCAAAGATGAGGCCATGCTGAATATTGGTCTTTCCACAGATCCATAATGCCTCTCCAGCCTTATTTTCAACAGTGAAATTGTTCCCCCATTTTTTCCTAGCACCTACAGGGATAGAATAGTTCTGGTGATGCTCTCAGGCTGTTGCAGAAAAAAATGACATTTAGAAGCCAAGAAAAGCTTCTTACAGAACAAGGGTTTTATTTCTCTGGAGCCAGAACCATTTAAAGCTAAAGGGCGATTTACCTGGAAAACTGACACCCAACTGTGTTGTTACAGCACACACCTGAAACAGCAGATGCATCCATCTGATGCTGTCTATTAGCTCCCACAGAGGCACAAATGGGCTGTCAGAGTGTGGATGCTTACAGTGATCTTTGCTAACAGATCACAAAAACAGCTGCCTTTAAGGAAAGGGGCCATATAATTTTATGACCATTACCATAATTTTGCAGCAGCATGCTGAACAAAGGGCGGGCAAGCACTGCTGTACAGGGTAAGAGCCAGCTGCTGCAAGGCTCAGGAAGAGGCTTCCCCACCTCTTGCAACATTGAGGAGTATTCTAGAGATGTCTTTTATGCCTCCTGTAACTCATCAGGTAAAAACTATGGCTGCAGAGGGGAAAAACAAAGGTCTGAACAGGTCTGGCAATTCATGGCTGCCTCCTAGAGCCTTGCACTGATATGATACAGGAAGGTGAGAAGAGCCTTATGTATCTCAAAGGCTGCTCTTCAAAACCTGGAGCTGAAGTACAAAAGCAACAGCAACAGCCGTGGTCTTTGCAGCTACAGCTTGTTTTCCACAGTTAGGGAAAGGTGGATCTGAAAGCTTTTGTTCCCCTGGGGAGAGGGTGGAAACAAACAAAAAAAGGAAGAGGGAGAATTAAAGTAATCTTGAATCACTAAGCAGATTCACATCACTGGATCAATAAGCACCACTGACAGGGATCACAGGAATGTCGCAACTTTGCCAATAATAAAGCAGCACAGCAGAGCTCGGAGGATGACTTTTCTAAGGCAGCCGAGCATGAAGCAGCAAGGCTGGTGAACAGCTGAATGTGACACCCTGGCTTACAGTGGGCTGCTGCCAGTGGCGGGGCTCAATGCAGTTTGCTTTAAATAATGATGAGCACAGAGATTGTATTCATGGGGGAAAGGCAACCAAGGACTGGAAAAACCAAGGGCTAAATTTCATAGGCCAAACACATGTGCTCTTCCTCCCAAACTAATTCTTTTCTAGGTTGGAAAGAAGAAAGAAAAATCAGTGCTAATTTAATCAATTGATCAGTCTATTGATTGCAAAACTGGAGCTGCTAGTTAGCCATGTGCTGTAATGCCCTCAACTCTGAAACCACAAAACACACCATTGATTTCTTCACTTCCAGCTCCAAAACAAGAAATAAAACCGGGCTTTCATGAAAAAACAACTTCCTCGTTCAGGGAGAAGATGCAAGCAAAGAAGAGGGGCCAGGAAACAGGGACAGCCGCATCTTGCGAGGTTCAAACTGAAATTAGTTACAGATGCAGTCACAGTGTCTTGTGTAAACTCCATCGATTGGGTGGCTGACAGTCTTGGGAGCCTCCATAGTAGGACAATCAATCCGGCTGCAGTGTCACCTGCCACTTTGCTGAACAGTTGACAATGCAATTATCCAGTGTGGAGGCAGGGAGTTGGCGCGTGTCAAACGCAGTTAGCCACTTTCCGGGCACTACTCGATAATGCGTTTCACCGCCGTGTGTAGGAGACGACACGCGGAGACAGGAGCTGTTTAGAGCCATTGAGACCTGTGCTCCCTTTTTGCTTTAGAAACATCTCACTGCCCCTGACTTAACAACTGCATTCTAAAATGCTATTAAAATCATGTCAATCAACTATTGTGTGCTTAAAGCTCAAGTTTGACCTGAGTGTCCAAGAAGTAGGTTGCAGTTCTAGCAAAACTGCAGACCCCTGAGGGAAAAAAATTAAAAATTTATCAGATTACTCTCTTAAAGCCTGGGATTTTCAAAACCACAGCTAACAGACCAGTAGAAAACAGGACTGTAGAGCAACTGATGCCTGAGATCTACAAAACCTGAAGTTTAAAGGAACTCTCAACTGAAACCCAATCTACTTCAAAAAATCGAGTAGCTTCAGGTGTTCTACCTGCTCCCTTACTCCCCCTGCTAATTTTCATGGTGTTACAACTGCATTTTCTGTTTTCTTTTTATCCCCCTCCTTCCTCTAGGAAGGGGTTGACAGACATCCCTTTTCATGCCCCAACTAGGATCTGTAATACTGTAAAATGGAGAGAATTCCATTTCTTCCCACAGAAAAATCTTTTCCTGGTTAGAGTGGCTGTGGGTATTACATAAATCAACCACCAAGGTTTAGTTGATTTTTTTTTTCCCTTCAGCTAATGCACTCTAGCAGTTTGGGTGTAAAAATTAGATTCTCATATTTTTGTACGCATTCAAGTTAACAAAAACGCAAAATCAGCCATAAGAAATTTTAATGGCTGTCCTCACCAATTTTTTTTTTCTAGTTAAAATGATTTTTACTTTGCTAAGTCTCATTGATTACTTTGTGTTCCAAAATGAACAAAATGCTATTCCTTGAAGAATCCCGTGAACTTTGAACACATATGACACTGGGCATCAATTACATGGCAGGTCAAGCTGGCTTTTGTATGTAAGGTAAGAGGTTTTTTCCTCTAAAATCACATACTATTCTAACCTGTTTTTCTGGCTCACTGGAGCCAATCTACAGTATTAACATACAGTACAACACTTAAGAGATATTTATTAACTACGGAATCCTTCAAATTCTATACAGACACAACTACAGAGAAAGAATCAGCTGCAGCCCCTGTGAATACTGTATCTAACACTATGCAAACAGACTTTGTTAGCATTGTTAGGTCAAGTATTACCTTATGGGCAAGTACTTGCTCTCAAAGAAGAGAGGGGCAAACATTAAGAAGTAGTTGGGCTATTCCATCGGATCAGTCCAAGTTATAGTGCTTCTGCAGTGGAGGGATTACCAGGATTACCACTTTTATGCAAGGGCTGAGGTAAGGGATACAAGTGCTCTGGGGCTCAGCAGTCCTCTAAAAGGGACATAAAGCACAGACTAAGTGCTTGAGGAACACAAAACTTATACATCTTGCCCACTTGGAAGCTTACAGCAGATAGAAGTGACCAGCAGAAGGTAGCAACCTAAACATAGGAAGGCTAAAATTCAAGGATTGAGAGGCTGGGAAAGATGCTCAGATACATTCACCTTAGAGAGAGAGGCTGACACTGGAAACGTGTCAGAGAAATGCACTGAATTGAGCTCTTGCTAAATGGGAGGAACATTAAGAATTTCATTTCAGCAAAGATTCCCTGTACTCCTACCACAGACTGCTCTTGTATCCAAGCTGAAGTTTGCTTTAGACTGCCAAGGTAAAAGGAATGAATTCTGGCTCATCTACACTGCAGTAGCAAAGATGATTCTAGTTACTAGACCACTCTTTCAAAAGGCCAAAATATGTCAGTCTCTTAAGAGAAATCACACATTTACTGCTCAGCTCAAATGCTTTTGCTGCATTTGAATATATCAGTTTATACCCTCTTACCAATGTAACCTTAAATGCAGCCTGAATCTCCTGACATGGAGAAAGAAAGGTTTCCTGTATATCTCATTATATTTTATCTGAAAAGAAAGGCACAGCTGGCTACTAGGTGAGATCCTAGAGCAAGACTTTGAGGTTTGTTGCCATCTCTGCTACTATCTTTGTAACACTAGAGTATTATAGAGAAGATGCTAGAGAAGCTAGAGATGCTTTTCCATGCTTCCATTTCCACACACATGTCAAACACAGTTTTGTTGAAGAATTCCATTTTCATGAAATTGCACAGAGAAGCACAAGTAAGTTTTCCTTCTCTATTTGGAGCTTTCTGCCAGGCAGTTACCAGATCCAAGAAGTCACTGCAATCACAAAAAGCTGCTGTTGAGGTAGGAGAACTAAAAAGTATCTATTTCGATTCTGAGGCCAGGACCTTGCATATGAAAGAATGATTCTAATGCTGCATAGATTTAGAAGGACAACAAATTAGATGAGCATACAGCTACTGCCCCAATGCTCTTTCTGGAACAACTAACCCACACTGGATGAAGGCTGGCCTACAACACTTGCTGCTGAAACAAATATATCTTGATTCTGTGTCGATAGAAAGCTGGCAGTGGGAGGACTGTAGCCATTTGCTAGAAACTTTTAAACATTTTAATACAGTCCTACTTTCCAGGCAGCTGCGCTAATTGTACAAGACATGAGATCCAATGCAAATGGACACCCAAAGATAACTGTAGTTTGTTACAGCTTATAAAGGCTTTACCAAGTCCCTCTATGCATACACTTAGTTCTGCTGCTCTTTTCCCTTGGTAAGACATTAGCAAATAGATCCAAGCCCTTTGCTAGCCTGGGAGAAGGGCAGCATGGAAAATTAAAAAGAAATACCAGAAAAATAAAGGGAAACTTCAGAGTTAAGTAATCCCTGTGCATTTCTCCTTCTTCAAGAGTATCACAATCTATCAGATAGATCCTTGTCATGTTGATCTTTCTTAGAGAGTATCCTTCCCTGAAAATGCCCTGCTTGCCATTTTAACATTTTCAAAGTCTTTCTCTCTTCTGTGTTATTTTTGATGCAACTGATCTGCTGAAGCAAAAGAAACTGAGAAGAGCAGTGGTGACTAGTTTGCTACTGCACCTAGAGGAAGGCTTTTCGGTGGGGGAGCTGGAGGGGAGAAGAAGAAGACAGTGGGTGGAGAAAACTTTACTACAATTCTTCAATTCTTTCATATCTAAAGAGGACAGCAATCTCTGTTCTATCAGACCGCACGGTTCGTGCTTTAAACGGTACTTGCTGCCAGCTTGCTTTCCCTGTCTCTCTCCCTTTGAAGCAGACTGGACAGCTTCCTCAAGCTGGCGTTATCACTCCCTCTAACCACTCTTGGCAGGCAATCTAATTCCCCCTGAAAAGGTCACCGCCATTTTAACTGCCTTTCAATCACATTAAGCACGCTGCCGCTCGTGCTCAGAGCACTGCGCCCGCAGCTCTCCTGACTGAGGTGCGATCGATAAACTGACATCCCGCCCAACACCCAGCTCCCCGACCGCCCCAGCCCTGCTCTCCTCCATCCCCTCTCCGGGGCAAGCTGCCTCCCAGAACACACGGAAACAGACCAAGTGACAAAATCCTCTCCTCAAATCCGAGGCAGCAGAAGGGAGCTGCTAACCTGGCATTTACTAATCTTTGTCCCATCTGTTAAGAAACAGAAGGGTGCAAGCATCCCCCACCCCCCCGCCTCCCCTAGACCTACAGAGGCAGCGACTTCACAGGACAGTTTGCTTAGGCACCAGTCCAGACACCTTTGAAGCTGTGTTACAAAGAACAAGCCTCCCTCAAGCTTCCCTCAATGCAATCATTACCGTTATCTCTCCCCCTGAGCTGCCTTTTTTTTTTTCAGTTACGAGTTATGTGTTCCACCCATCGATCCCTGTGTAAGACACTGTTTTAAGTCCTCTTGCCTTTTGACTGTGCTAAGCCGTTTAAGAGATGACAGCAGCTTCTATCAGTGTGAAGCTGATGTGATTCTTTTCAGATAAAGCACTTTTTTTCCACTTCCCCCTCTCCCTTTCCTTCTTTCAAGTAAGAAACATACACACAAAAAGAGACACTGAATCTCTCAAAGAAAAAAAAACCTTTTGAACTTCCCCCAGGAATTCTTTAAAAGGATAACCTTACAGTGTAAACACCGAGGGTAACGTGCATCCATTCCAGACTGGAATAGAAGAATTGCTACAAATATGTTGAGCATTAAAAAAACCCCAACAAACCCCACATCAGAGAGGAAGCCACTTGATGCTTTCACTTGCGAAGCCTTGTTGGCATCCTAAACACAGAAACTCATTAAAGATGGCATGAAATAATCCCATGCAACAAAGAGCTTCAGAGAGCGATGATTCAGAGACATGGGGAGACATAGTTACTGAATGTTCAGGTATTTAAAGAGAAATTTTAGTCTTGTGACACTGTACTGCAGCAGGGGAATATTTGACTATTTTATCTATACAGCTTTACACTTTGAAGAACAAGCTTGATTTAAACTGAATTTGGTATTTCAAACTTGTATTCTTCTGCACCTACCCTCAAAATTCTCCTACAAACCCCTACTTCAAGCAGGACCTCTGCTGAAATAAAGTGGTTCCAAACCCTATATAATTACCAATAATCTTCATTTACACCCTGTATCTTTCCACTTTTGGAAAGAAAACAGAATGATGGCAAGTGATGCTTTAAGAAATCAGGGCAACAGTTAGAAGTACTAAACATTTCCTGACTGAAATCCTTCACCAAACCCAACAGCTTCAGAGCCAACACAGTGATCCCTGCTTCTCAGGTCATACTCCTACTTGCTGCCACAGTCTGCTCTTTCCACCTGATGCCAAGGTATGCCAAGCCGTGGTAGCCAAGCAGGTGTGCTTTGGCTCTGCTGCACCAGACCTGACTGGGGGGTTACAGCTGCAACACCAACAGAGAAGACACCATTTCCAGCTTCTAAGATAGCCCCTCAGGTTGGAAGAGCGAGTTTTCCTGGCAAGTGCTTTGGAAGCAGAAAAGTGTCATCCTAGGAACTTCACAAGTGAGAGTTTCAGTGGTGGTTGCTTCTATGTTTTAGGTATCTTCCAGAAAATCCAAACAAGGCTGTTCATTTCCCTGAGGTTTCTGTTTTTAAGAAAAACCCCAAAGTCTTTCAACCTTACTCCAATTGAGAATCTGTCAGGACTTTCTATATAATTGGCAAAGAATTTTCCTCATGGTGAGAGTGATATGAACCTTGTCCCCTAACCAAAAACGATAAAAAGGATCTGTGTTTGTAATGCTGCCCCATGGACTTACATGCAACACACACTGGCCACAGTGTCCTGCTCCCCCTTTGCCCAGCTGTGACATCTCCTCAAAGCAACACACCATTAAAACCAAAATTAATGAGACACATGACCATCTTTTTTCCCCTCCGGTTTTATGTATTTCCCCATGTCATCTCTTTAGACGTTGGTGACATCCCTGTAGCCTGGCAAAGGCTGTCTGGCATTATAAAAGACATTTGATTTCCACATCACTGCTACCTCTCAGCAAAGGGAACAGAGCCAAATGCAAAGCCTCAGGTGACAGGGGTTAACGAGGGCATTGCCAGCTCCAGACAAAGCAGTTTTAAGCATTAGAAAGCATCTACAAAACGTTGTGCTGTGCTTCAGGG
This sequence comes from Sialia sialis, assembly GCA_009812075.1. Lineage (NCBI taxonomy): Eukaryota > Metazoa > Chordata > Aves > Passeriformes > Turdidae > Sialia > Sialia sialis. The sequence goes on along the minus strand of VRYO01002482.1, from coordinate 6,801,719 downwards.
CTGTAAATTAAGAATTCTGTCTAGCAAGAGCCAACACTGGCAGCAAAAGAAGAAAGACAGTCACCTTAAGGTTACCTGAGAGTGCACATAGCAGTCCTGAGTGATGGAGACCCATGAATGCAGCAGAGACAATAGGAGAGCCACAAAAGAGAGCATGAAGAACTAACTTAATTAATAAACACAATCAGCCAGCTGTAGGAGATCACTCCAGCTTTGCCTTGGCTTTCCAAATTTTACCACTTCTTACACAGAGTAGGAAGGTACCCTGTACATATTGTCTGGTTATCTCAAAATACTAGCTAAAAAGTTGTCAGGAAAAAAATCTCCTGCTTGGAAGAGGACACTTCTCTAGAGAAGCAGGGCAGCTATTGAATCTAGCTACCAGAAAGGTGTGCTCCAGAGGAGGAAGGCCAGGTGCTAGAGACCTGCCAGCTGCTCAGGTATCAGGAGTCCCTTCTTCAGAAGTGGTTCTGCCACAAAACGCTGCACAGGAAGGATGTTTCTCACTACAAATACTACAGGGAGTTTCCTGTGCTTGTGAGCTGATCTACAGACACTTTTCATCCAGCACCACCAAGGGAGGAAGTCTAACCCAAAAGCCTTGTCAACAGGGTGATTATGGAGGGTTTTAGAATGGCATGTAGTTGTATTCTGCTTTTGTCCTGGACTTTCAACCTTTTCCTGGATCTATCCATGTAATTCCTGAAGGCATAACGAAGGTCTCCAAAAGGAAAGAAGAGACAGAGCTCACACTTCCTGATGGAAGCAATGTCATCTCCAAGTACAAATGAACTGCACAAGCATCCATTCATGTGTGTGTAGCCATCTGGCAGAGGTTAAGCACTGACTGATGCTAGAACCTGTCTAACTTCTGGTGGAGGAAAGCAAGTGATGGACATAGTGACAAGTAACACACTTGAGAATTCATTAAAATAATGCAACAAAGGGCAAGTACATTGTATTTACCCAGCCTAACCACATCAATTACACCCATTTTGTTCACCTGAAGCCTCATTTGAAAGAGGATTTCCATATGATGAAGGCAATGTAGAAGTTTCAGATCACATTTCAGTGAGCTAGCTCAAAAACAACTGGGAACATTTACTAGGAGAAGATAGCATGATGCCCACACCAAAGAAAGTGAAGATCGTGCTCTCCTCAAATGCACAAAAAAACCCCAAACAAACTGAACAGCTTTTTCTAACCAGGACTAGCAGTGATGACAGAGACATACAGACATCCCATACTTCCCCACTACAGATTGTAGTGTCTATGCTACATAAACATAGTCTAAGATCCTGCCCGGTCTCACCAGGCCTCTACATGCAATCATGCACAGACACAACTCCCCATATAGTCACAAGAAAAAGTTAGGCTCAAAGAAGCTGCTTCTTCAACTCTGCTCCTGATCATCTGCTCTGCTATAACCCAGCTACAATTTAATTTCAGAGGAAAGCAAGTGCAGATCAGGAGTGCCTGATTTTAGCTGAGCACACAGCTGGCTTTCAAGTCCAACTCCGCTATGCAGTAGCCTTTCTCCTTGAGGTATTTTAAATTAAAATCCAAGCTGATACAGGAAGAGATCACATCCCATCCTCTTTATTGAATGAAGGGAGCCAGCATTCCTCCTCTCATTAAGCATGCGCTACGTGGATTGCTTGTGAGAAACTCTCGTGAGTGCCTGAGGTTCATGCCAACAAACAGTTTAGTAAATCTTCCTCTTTGAGGCCAAAGGGCTGCATGTAAGAAAGGAATCTCGTTTCTAGCTAAAATTACATTCACCAATAAAGCTCACAAGAGGTCAAATTTTGCCATAACTCACTCTCTCCTTGGTAACTGATTTCCCTATCACTGGGGAAGGAGCAAAAGAAGGAGGAAAAATAAAATGTGTTTGTCTGAGAGGCCTAAGGGCTTGCAGTGCTGGAGGTGCAGAGCAGGTTCCTGAATTCTCATTTATCAACCTTAAAAGGGATGGAGTGATAAATGCACAACTGGCCCTTTAATATTTTATACAGGTGCTAAAGCGACTTAGCTGTCACCTCCAATACATCACCAGAGGCTGATACACCAGCTTTCGTCACTCCAGGCTGGGAATTTTTACAATTTCATTTCTATTTCCCTCTCTTCACATATTTCCATGTACTTCTTACTATGTGTGAGATATAAAACATTATTTTCCCCATATGATCTACCCATTCCCTCGTCAGCCACATTCCTTGAGAAAGAAATAACCTCATGCTTTGTTTGAGATTTGCACAAATTTTGAACTCTCCTCATTCAAGATGGACAAAAATCTGAAATCACTTTACGTTCTGGCAAAGGCTGATGATTCTGCCTTTTCTGGAAGGGAAATCCCCATGTCTGTCCATTTAAAGATAGGTAATGATCAACTTCCACAGCAGGATGATTTACAAGTGTCCCCAAAACACTGGCGCACCTCGAAATCCTCCCTCCAGGAGAGTAGTAGCCCGTATCCTCTTCTGTCCACACCACTCGTACTCTTCAAAGCGGTTGCCGTTCTCGTTCTCAATGTCCACGGAGTCATCCTCAGTCATGCAGGAACCTTCCCTCTGCATGGGGTAAAGCAGGGGCAGTGGTGAGATACACGAAATGGCTCTTTGAGTTTCATAACTCATGGTGGGATGGGGAAGAAAAGCTGGACTGCTCCCAGGACAGCTAAGTATAGAGCATACAGCAGCCTTTATTCCCATCCCTGCTCCTACTAACCTAAGTTAGAAGTAAATTGATACTGGAAGAACTTGACAACCTAACATCAAAACAAGTTGCAAGTTTCGTAATTTTTACTCAAGGAAATTTAAGGTCTAGTCCCTACAACAATGCTGTGTTCATTTCAACATGCATTCCCCTGCCTTGCATGCAAAATTCCTCTATCATGGACGAACAGGATACCACAGGTTCCTTTGATCCCTAGCAGCAGTGTTCTCCTATATCATAGTTTTGGGGCATACTGATCAAAATACATCTCTCTTTACACTATGCACCTTTTGAGGCAACAAGTCCTCTACTGAAGGTTTTTCCTGAGAAGCACGAACAAAAAAAACTATGACAAAACTCTCTTCCTCCTCCAGGGGCTGTTTCTTCTTCCTTGCTGTCTTTGGGGTGAACAGCAAGAGAACAGTTCTGCTTAAATGCACTTCCCTGGAGTAAGATGGTCATGCAACCTTTTCAAATCCCAGTCTGCCACAAAGAACCCAACAATAATTCTAATGTTGTCAAAGGCATAGATCAAAATGAACTGTTCTTCCTGTGCTACATAGCCTATAGCCCGAAGTCCTATAAAAGATTCATAAACCTCAATAGCTCCACCTTTAAAATCTAAAAATTAGACTTCTGTAACAGCAGAAGGTGCATAAAGTAAAAAGTTACTAATGCAACATAACAGAAAAATCCAGAAGAATCCATCTTCCCAGACAAAGCAGTGACTACAGATCTTAGGGAGACAGTTAGCATTGCCTGCAAGCTCAGCAATGTTAGTTTTTGCCCCACATTAGGTCGACTGCAGACAGAGCTGGGAGTAGGGAGAAGGGAATGGCAGTTGGTGATCCTGCTGCGCCTCTACCTTTGCAAGGCATTGTTCCACATGCCTACTCATCTCCTCCTCGGATCCTGACAGAGGTCGGCTGCAGAGGGGACATACCTGCCCTTCGTCTTGCTTCCTCCGTTTCATTTTTCCAATCCGAGCTGCATGGAGAAACCAGGGAAAAAAAACAAACAAAAAAGGAAGACATGTCAAGTTTGTAGAGCCGATTTTTATTTGCTCAGCTCCAAATAATAAATCCTTAGCAGAAATGGTAAGACTTCACACCAGAAAATCCCACTGTAACTCCCTATTCTGACCTCTATGAACAGTACAGAGACTGTTACTTGGCACTTTCCAGTGGAAATCTATAACCCGTAGCTGATTCCACAGAGGCAGATATTCACAATTTAACAACTAGGAGAAGGAATAGCTGCTGCACATCCCATGGTAAATTACCAGAATGGTTAAAATCTTCCCTTGGAAACCTGAAATTGCTTTCCAAGCTGAATGATCAAGCCACTGAACCCTGTTTAGGATTTTACTTTCTAAGTCTGAGGCCCTTTCACTAACATGTCTATTCCCTCTACAAGAACTTGCTTAGAATGTAGAAGGATGATGCAGCACCTGACAGCCTCAGACAAGGTCTTTAACAATTACTTTCAGGACCACAGAGCCACCTGTGCACACTGAAAAACTCCTCAGACCACCACAAACAAGTCAGAGCACCATCTTGGTAACAGGTAATATTTATGTAAAGGAGAGATATTTGCTATGAAAAACACAAGACACATGCTAGATAGCTTCTGTCTCTAAATTGTTCTTATTTCATGAAAACTAGGAGCTACACTGCCTTCTGGAGAGCATGCTCTGGGAAACAAATATGTTAGGAATCACAATGATTAGAGAAAGCAGCCAAGGTAGCCTGTTGCTTAATCCAATAGCTGGTTAATTTGAGCCACCGTTTAATGTGATCAAAACATCTGGAACCAAATCATTTGCATTAAAAAGAACTTCTGTCTTTTATTATGATGGCTTTAGGCAGGTATTACTGAATAACTCAATCACTGGCTGCAGGAAAGTCACTGTTTAATTAATAAGGAAGGTCAAAATTCTGAATGAGAGACAAGAAAAAGCCCAAGGAAAACACATGTGATAATGAGAGATGACACCACCAAAAAGCAGTGTTAGCCAGAAATCGCTACTGACATTGTGAGCATTGCAGCATGCTCTGAAAGCCTTTATGCCTGAACACTGTGGGATCAACAGCTCCCTGCAGTCAGAGCCAGAGAAAGCTACTGGAATGCCAGGATGAGAAAGACCAGTGTACAGGAAAGTTTCTATCAATTGTTTCCTCAAGTGCACCAGTTTAGAGCACACACATCAAGTGAATTAAAGTTTCAGTTGACTTCAGCACATACTGGAAAGGCCTCCTTCGAATCTTTCGTGTTGTCTTTCCTGGACTCAGGACTCTCTGGGTTAGGATATATTTCCCACAACCTCAAACTAGGAGTATTCATAACCCCCTACACCCTCTCATGTTCCAACACTAAGAAAGCTTCAAGTTATTCCACGGGCAGTGTTTTTCCTCCCTGAAAAATACATCTCCACTCCTCACGTCCTGTAAAGGATTCTGTAAATGTCGCATTTCTAGAATAAGAGACAGCAACTTGACACCAAAACAAAATGGTATCTGGCACTTTGAACAACAGAGACTCTCAATACACACAGCTTTCATAGTTTACCTAAATTCCATTTCCTGAAGCTCCACAACCTTCTCTTGTGTCAGGTTCACCACACTGACAGCTCCACAACCCTCTCTTTTAGGCAGAGGTAAGCCACGCTCTTTCTGTCTTGTACTTTAGTGCCCAAGGGATTTCTGAAGTTCTGGTTTACTGCATACCTATATCCTTCAGCATGGCTCTTTCATGTAAGTTTAGGATGCTCTTTCCTTGCCTCACTAGCTCTGTAGAGCCAGCAAAAAATATGGATGTAGGCTGGAATCAGACACGACTTGAGCATTCCTCAGCAAACACCCATCTGGAGAGGAACACAGAAACAAAGCCTTCTTTATCCTGATCGCAGACACAAATTTCTCTCACCTCATCATGTATTTAACAGGGAAATGCAGGGAAGGAGCAGTTTAATTATTCTGGTAGGACTCCCTATGGCCAAACAATTCAGTTAGAACAATCTGCCTGGTAAATTTATTAGTATTTTTAGAGGTTTCACACCTAGATCCCGTTAATAAGTACTGTACAGAAAAGGAAAAACCTGAACATCCTCTACTAGATCTTCCTTCTAACCTTTTATTACACTGGTCTGCTATTAGGGTAGGAAGAATTTTAGCAGGAATTTGAGTGTTACAGGTGGAGTCTTGTAGGAAAACGCCATCTCACAATTGAATGAAAATAAGTATACTAGAAAAGACCTGTGGTAATGCAGGGGAAGACGGTAGCTGTTTTGGGATTCATTTTGGAAATCCTAGTTTATTGACCTCGGTAGTAGTTCTGCAAGTTAGCAGAAACAGACTAAACTTTAGGCACCAGAGTAGTCCACCCAAATCTGGAGTGTTCATCTTACATCTTAGTTGAATCAGCGTGCAAGGTACCATGGAGATTAGCACTATAATAAAGCTCCACTGCAGACTATGAAGAGTTTAAAAATCCTGTTTACATGTTCTCCTTGAACTGAGTGAAGAAATACTTCCTGAACCCATAGGCTTTGTTTCACACATCCTCCAGTCCACGCACTGTAGCAGTGACAAAAGGAAGACAACTTATTTTGGGTCTTTTACTGATAAATTCTTGGGACCATTTTGCCAGAACAAGAACCTGATCTGCTGCTGAAATGTTAGTGCAGAGCTGGGAAGAGAACCTCACTCTGCTCCAGCTCTACACTAGACCCAGCAGCCAGCCCCTACCTCGGCTCATTTAGCTCTTCAGAGAAGTAGCCCTTTGAGCTGCAGCGCCACAAGTGAAAAAGCCACTGGAGGAAAGAGGTGTTGAAAACAAATCCCCCTGCTATTTTCATTCTCTGGTCATTAGCAGTGGCAGCGTCGTGCCCATGGAGGCCAAGGGTGCCCTTGGTGACAGGAGGAATGGAAAGGGAGCAGCCTGGGAAGCACATCGGAGCGGCGCTGTCCCTGCCCGACACACGCAGCCCGGCCATCACTTCCAATCAGCGCGGCACGGACAGAGCGGCCCCAAAGGCAGGGGCTGATTGTGGCGCTGTCCCGAAGGGGAGCGCCTCAAAAGAACACGCAAGTGAGGCCACAGGATTGCTAATTAGTGTTGATAGATGCGATCATGTCTAATTAGCTCACTAATCCCTCTCCCCCTCACTCCTGTCGCAGGAGCACGGAGAGGGAAAAAAAAGAAAAAGTCATTCCCTCCCGTAATTCAGGAAGATAAAAATGCAGCCAGTTGAAGACTGGATGTACAAAGAGGACAGAAGAGGGAAGGAGGTTTTTGTGTAAGCCTGACCCATTCTTACCTCTGACTGAACAAAGACTCCATAGTTATTATTCCAACCTTCTGCCAGGAGGTGAGGAGTTCACCAATTTTTATTAGCATTAATAATTATTATTAGGCTATCAGAGGGCTTCCAGCACCTCTGAGGCCTCACTTTTAAAGATGTACATTACCCTAAACATGGCTCCTGCTGCAAATGCCTGTTCTTCAGATTATATGAAACCATCAGGCACTCAGGTAGTTTAAAGTCACCACAGGAGATGAATGAGAAAGTAGAACATGGAGATGAGCAAAAACTGGGATCCTCTGCAAGGGGTTTCTGACTTAACCTAGGAGCTGTGCTGGCTAAGGGAATCACTCTTCCCTTCAGCAATATGTAGCTCTGTAATATGGGGCTGTGCAAGGTGCAAGTCTGTTTGCACTAGAGGAGCCAAACTGCACTTGACAAGGCCTCTTCTGCTGAGGGCACACTGGTCCCTGCCTTCCCACAGGTACAGAGACAAGGAGCCAACCCACCATTCCTGCCTTATTAGCAGAAGAGACTGAGGATTTTTTCAAACAATGGGCTCTCCTCATCAAGGCTGAGCCTTATTAATGCCTAAAGATCATGTTACTCTCTAGTCCAGCCAAACTTCCTGTGAGAAAAGCTAATGGATTTTAGTTTTCACTGGTACTCCCTTCCCCAAGCAAAAATTCACCTTCAGGACAGAGCACTAATTACCTCAGAAGTGCTCTTACACAGCATCTAGCAGCAGACATTGCTCCAACCTCTCCTGCAGCATCAAAGGAGATGATTAAGTTACTAGGAACATCTCTTATGGTTCCCTTCACCAGTTTGAGTGGTCCCCTGAGTCCTATGCAGACATCATTAGCAGCTCCTGCAATGGCAGGCCAATCAAATTAAGTGAAAACATTTTTTGTCTCCTTTCCAGGGAAGATAATCCATCTTTATTCGTCCCCCACCCATGAGCTACAAAAGCATGGGACATGGTGGTGGTGGTGGTGGTTCAACAAACTGCATGGTCTGCTTGGAGAGACGGGCACCACCACCAAAGGTGGTTTTGGAGAGACAAGTAACCACCAAAACTGGACTCACCATCTCAGGGAGATGCAGATGGGACTTTGTAAGGACCTACTTCACAACTCACCTAAGAATGCAAACTTTGGAAATAACCCTAAATTTGAGCCAAAGATATTCAAGCATAAGCGCTAGCACCTGGTCTCTGCAATCTACTAGGAGTCCTGAGGAGTGGTTATACCTACTTTTGATTGATCTGTCATGAAAAGTTTTTGGGAACGATCAAACTCATCCATTGCATCTGATGCAAGAGAACAACAGCAGTAGTGGCTGAGCACAAAAAGCTGTCTCAAGAATAAGCAAAAGCAAGAAAACAAATGGTCAAGAAGGAATCAGTTTCAGACCTTAAGTATGATCTGCTGCTCATCTGCTCAAAAAACAACATTAAGGGCCAGATTCACAAAAGGGTCTCAGTGCAGCTTTCAGGTTTGCATGGCTGAAGTTCCACACAGATGATTTTCAGCAACCTTCAATCTGACACTATTCTCTGAGGCTGGCGCCTACTTAACCTGCTGAATCCATGTTCTGATACAGTAAGCCAAACTCTGTGCCTCTAATTTTGAGTGACTGCCTAACCTGCTCCACACTGCTAAACTCCACAAGCATCAATTTACAGGGTGGCTTAAAGTTTTCAGTTTGGCAACACTGGAAATAAGGCAAATGAACTAAATGCTTCCTTTACCACACAGGTTCATCAGGAACCAGTACCTCATAATCCTGGGTTCACAAGGATACAACCTCTGGAAAGCGAGTTTAGCACAGGTGAAAGGTGCAGGATTGACTCACTGAGGCTGACAGGGAAGTTGTGATACAAACACTCAACCAAGAGCCTAACAGACAGAACATTAATCTCCTGCTCCTGAGCTTGAAAATGCACTTACCTTACTTACAGCTCAATTTAAGTCACAGGTTTGACTTACAGAATTAAAATTCTGACCAGTCAGGTATGTGTGAATTATGTTATTACCAGGACCTTATCATATTGCAGCCAGGCCAACAGCAGCTCACAAAAGACATTTTCCTCTCTATCACCTCTTCCCTTAGCTCCTTTTGCACATTCCCAAATGAACACAACAGGATGGAAAACATCAAGGTCCAAACAAGACTGAGTCACAAACAGCCTGGGCAGACAAGATTTGGGTCAAGGACAACGTGGAAGAAGACCAAACGATGTGAGCCCTTTTTATGGGAGGAGTTTCCAGAAGCGCTTCTAGAACTCAGCTCATAAAAGCTTGACAGAAATACGAAGATAAACTGGCTACAACAATATTGAAAAGTACTCATAAAACATAATAAAAACAAATGAAATAGATTTTTTTTGACAGATTGCATTTGCTCTGTCTTAAGTTTCTGCAGTGTGTCAATGAGAATATGAAAAAAAGAGCCACTTGTATTTGGACAAGTCCTACCCAACTTCTATTCATGTAAAATAATCAGGACTAGGAAACTAAAGCTGCATGATTCATTAGAAACTCATTTAAATATGAGATATAGATAAATAAGAGGGTTTTTTCCCTAAAGCACTCCAGTGTTCTCTATCTAAAACATTACTGCTCAAATTACTCTTCAAAAATAAGACTTACAAATACTGCAGTTATTTCGATGCAAACAAATGTGGAGGAAGAAACTAAAAAGCAGGAAGAGTTCATAAATACAAATGTAAAGACAGACACATGCAGAGGAAGTAGCAGTTGAACCCACCCAACCATTTAGCTGGGTGCAGACTGGACTAGACATCACTACAGGTATGTTCTGGGAACACCACTCATCAGTCAATAGGAACCAGTTCTGATCTGGTCTGACCTTTGGGATCCAAAGCATTTCACTTGAATTTCTGCAGCCAGCTCCCTGACATCTGGACCCTCTTCGTCTCAGGGTGAAGAAGAGAAAGCACAGGAAACCCCAGCATTATTAGGGCAGCATGTATGTTCTTTCATTTGAAATACGGCTGTACCATAAAAGAGTAAAACGTCCAGCACAAACAATGCAAATGCTATACAGAACTACCTGCCTCCCTTTAGATGAGCACAGATTTACAAAAATATCCAACAAGACAGGCCAAAAAGAGTTCCCAAAAGCAGATCACAGTCTACCCAGACTGTGTTGCAATCCTGCTTTGGGATGGAGACAAAAGCACGAAGCACTACTGAGCCAGTTAGCAGAGCACGCTCTCACCAAGAGCCTCGTCTCATACTGAAGGACTCCACAACACCAAGAATTTCACAAGTCTGGCTCAGACTTTTAAAAGATATTTAATATCAAGTGACTGCACATTGTAGGTCTGAAAAAGGCAGAAGGAGAGAGCTTAGCCCTAACTATCCACCTATGATAATGGAACAGTTTGACATCCTTGACTCGAGACCTCAGTCACACAAAACAAGTCACCACAGAGCAGCACCTCAGTGTATCTGAGCCATCTGAAGTCTGTGTGTCTGCCTGCCAGCACTGGCAGCTCTCTGCACTCATCTTCTAGTGCACAGTGAGCACCTGCCAGCAGTTACCTGTAACTGGTGCAAGGTAACTAATTCCTTTGTTCTATGACTAAACAGACTTTCTGGAGTTGGCAGTTTTTTGGCCCTCTGGGTTGATATTTAAAAATCCTGAGGCTAGCTCTCAATTCACCCATGTCTAGCTTATCAAACATCTGGATCAGTATCTTCTATTTGCATAAGAGTACACTAAACATGGAGGGCTTCAAATTCAAGCAAACTAGTTTTGCTATCAGCACATTCTAAACCCTTTTGCTATTTTGTTCAAATAGACCTTCTTCTAAATAAACTCCAAAACCAAAACGTCAGAGGTGTTATCGTGAACTATTATCAGGAAGATTAAGATTAATGAGCCTTGTATTAGCCTGAATAACCAAATTCTGACTAAATGTTACATACTAAAGTAGCTACAAGCAGTACAAAAACAGATGGCAGAACAGTGTTACTGTGTCCGGGGTAAATTCTGAACTTTGAGAAAAGTTTCAACTTCTTCAGCTCTAATAAAAAAAGTTTCCTTTCGGCTTTTCTTTAAAATTTCAAAGCAGAGAGATGGACTTCCTCTCTCTGAAATAAAGCAATGTCTGATTCGTTGTATTTTGTTAATACCAGGCTGCTGTCCACTAGAAATAGTTGCTTACTTGTTGGGAGCACCCAGACACAAGAACAAAAGTATCTCACCAGCATCTGTGGATTTGAGAAAAAAAAAAACAAACCCTAACAAAACAAACCATGACGTCAGATGACACTCAGGCTTCTTAAAAGTTTACTGCACGATTCAGCCATGTGAGCTGTGAAAGCTCAGCACCCGGGTCCCCACAGAGAAAACACGGGTTTTGAGGCCTGTTTGTACCGGCTGGGGGGATCCCGGAGGTGGGAGCCGCTTCCCTGGGAAGCCGGGGGTGCACGAGGAGGGCTTCACCTGAACGCCCCCCGGCACGTCGAGGCTAGTGGCGGCTCCCGGCCTGCGGTGTGGGGGGCGTGCGGGTGTCACACAACTCGGCCCAACTCCGGAAACTTCTCCGGAGGGGCAGGCGCGATGGGGGCCGCACTCACCGTTCAGCCGGGTCTGCCGGTTCGCTCGCACCCGCAGGAAGGTCTGCAGAGGGGAGACAAGAGCAGAGAGGCGTAAGGACGCGGATTTAAACAACTCGACCCCCGCCCGTATACAAGGCCCGGTCCAGTCCCCCCGCATCCCCGGGACAACGCACCGTCCGTGGGCCTCCCCCCCACCACAGCACCCACCTCTTCCCGGCCCCCGCCGCCGGGTCCCCTCTTGCCGCTCTGCATAGCCGCGGGCGCCGCGGACGGGCAGCGGGCGGCGGGCCCGGGATGCGGGTGGATGCGGCGCGGCCCGACGGGCGCCGCCGATCAGCCCCCGGCGGCCGCCGCCATTTTGGCCCCGGTCATGTGACCCGCAGCGCGCGGGTGAGAGTTCACCAGGCAGCTCCCATGACAACCGACAGGGGGCGGCAGCGCCCGGCGAGCCAGGCCAATCAGAGCCCTGGGGTGGCTGGAACCCGGGGGATCTGGCCAATCAGAAATCAGGGGTTACTGAGACCCTGTGAACCTGACCCCTCAGAAATCAAGGGTTACTGAGACCCTCGAGTGCCTGGCCAATCAGGAATCAGGATCCACTGGAACCCAAGGGGCCATGATCAAAGCAGCAACCAAAAGCAGGTTGCTGCCCGGGAGCAATTGACCAATCAGAGCCTGGAAGCAACTGAAAAGCAGATTTCCTTGTCCAATAGTGACTGAACACCCTTTAGACCCAATGTCACTGACCAATTAGAGCTCTGGCCCCAAATACAACCCAAAGGCTCTGGCCAATCAGGCTCCAGGGTGACACATTCCAACTTCCTCTGCCCAATCAGGGACTGGGGCCCAAGAGCTCTTGGCCAATCAGGGTCCGAGGTAATAAGACCCTCAGGGAGGAGGCCAAGGGGCCCTTCTGTGTCCCCTGCCCTGCCATGCCATGCCCTGGCCTTGCCATGGAGTCCCCTGGGTAGCAGAGCCCTAGGAAGGGCCATGGAGCCCCATCCTTCCTGCCTGCATCTGCCGGGCCAGGCTGAGCATTCACCTCAGGCCCAGGGCTTGGACACCTGCCTGCTCTACCCAGACATGGCCCCTACACGGGGACAACTTGGCTACAGGCAGAGCCTGGCCTTTCCAGGCAATCCTCCCTCTTTTCCTTTCCACGTTTCAGCAAACCTGGGCGGTCAGAGCTGTCCCTTGGGTTTCTCCCCCATATCTGCTGCAAGTTGTGGTGGAGGATAGCTCCAGCAGACTGGCCTGAGGTTGTGACAGAGCTGGGGAGTACAAATTTGGCTCCTACACACGAATCCCATCTGTTCCCCTCTCTGCAGACTCCTCAGACTTTGTTTCCCGGAATCAAACCTACATTTTGGGTGTCCTCTCTGGCACCTGACAATCTGTTGCTTCTTCTTCAGATGGAACACAAAAACCACCCTGATACACACTTTGCTGCCCCAGATAACGATGGGCAGCTGGACAGTTCAGGTGCTGGCTGGTGAGCTTTGCATAGTCTGTGCCACATCCCAGCTCTGCTAGCCTGGACTTCCATACATGTGCTTACTCACAAAATCAAAGCTGCTGATTGTTGGCTTTACCTTTTTAATGAATTGAGCTGTCTTTTGGTTGGCACGCTTACCTGAGTTTGGGAGGAGGGAGGTGGAGGTGAGCCTTCCCTGGACAAGCATTTTAGGCGTTTGGTTACACTATACTTACTATTCAGTCACTAATATTCTGTGGGCTCCCTCCAAGCCATCTTTGCAGTACAATGTCTCACTTGTAATTTGCTGTTGATTTCTCCACTGGGCATTTAGCGTTTTATCTAAATGTAACTAAAATGCCTGTTTTTACTCAAAGCTCCATGAGGAGCAGCCCCTACTGACCAAGTCCACTGGCTGCCACTACCTCAGTCTGATTAGTCTCCATGTACCAAACTCCAGCAACCAGGCTTGGCACAGGGGAGGCAGGAGAATGCCTCTTCCCCACATCCAGGAGCCACCCCACTGCCTTCGCTGCAGCTCCCTCTCAGTATGAGGAGCAATGCAAGCAGCCCAAGTGCTGTGCAAACCCCTATTTCCATAGCACTCCTATTCATAAATCTCCTTCCCTAAGTATCCCCCATGGTATATAAGCACAAAGAGTAAGAAAACGGAGCCACAGGAATTCTGAAAACCCGAACACCAATAACTCACATTCTAGCATGTTACTAATACAGTGTATAATCATGAATAGATCACAACACAAGGGACAGTCATAATTCCAACACACCTCTGCATATGGAAAACTAAATTTTGCAGCCCTTAAAATCACCACCATGAGAGTCCTCTGCTCTGCTTCCCGGGCTTTTTCCCTTGGTAAGCCAGGCAGACTGAATTCTCGTTCATATTGTGGCTTTATTAAGAATACACTGAGGCTTTTTACACACCCTTGGCACCCTCTCTGTGGTCCCTTTACACTGCCAGTGCAGCATAACGCAGCCAGCACAAGCGTAAATGAAAATCAGGCCCCAGAAGTGTTTTCTCCCTGCCGTGCAGACTTACAACTCCCATTACACATTTGCATGGCTGCAACCCCCCATAAAATATGCTCAAAAACTTAAAACACATTAGAGAGTAGCTGGACTCAGCACATAGAGGGGCTTCTGCTAAGAATATTTGTCTTTGAGTATGACATAATAAAAATATGCAGGAGCAGTGAGCTGCAAGGGGCAATCTCACAGAGACTGATGTCTGGCAAAGCAGGAAGGGAGGGGAGTTCTCCAACAAAGGGGACCATGGCAAAAATCTCTTCCATGCCCTTCTGAAATGAACATAATTTATTTATTAGCATTAATAAATAGGCAGGAAAGAGAGCGGGATTACCTGAATCAGGCATTTTTGTATCTTCTGCATGGTTTTGCTTCTTTTACTTTGCACCAGCTTTTTATTGCTCATGGGAGGGTAAAGCAGCTGTGACGTGACACTAAGTTATAACTCAAAGCCATGTGGCAATATGATCCACAACTGATAATATAACCAATAAATAGGCCAGAGGATGGAATAATGGGCAACAAATGTACGAATCTGCTATTAACAGGGCCTATCTTCAGGAACATGATATAACCGGGTCTGCTCAATAAGAGCCTCAGCACTGGTCATCAGCCTCTCTCTGCAGTTTCAAACAACACACCTGGCATGTGCAAAGCAGCTGATGCAGGGAGATATGAGTGCCTGCCTGACCCTGGGCACTGAATATGGCTGCAGAATAGAGGGTGATGGGCGTTTGCCACGCTGGTACAGCCTCAGCCCACCCAATCTGTCCACACAGCAGGTGGACACATGCTTGGGTCTGTGCTGATGACCAGCACTAACTGATCTGCTGCCTTTCAGAGCCTACTTGAAGCCAGTGGCTGCGTACAGTCTCGCAGACAAACATATTGGAAGTGTGTTGAGTTGGAGTCAAGTGTGCCAGCCTGCCCCAAAAATACAGACAGACTTACAACCAGCCAAGCTGTACTTGTGCTGCTGCACTTTTCTTCATTTCTTGCTCCATTTCCCTCAAGTTTTACTCATTGCATGACCCAAGTCAAGACTTGCTGCTCCGCTGGGAAGAGAGTGTTTTATAAAACAGGCTGGCATGGCTGTGGATTGTCCAAACTAATTTCTGTCTTGGATGGGAGTCATGAGCAAAAAATGTCACTTCTCTGAAAGTTCCTTAGTGGCACAGGGTGGGAAATGACCAACATAGCCATGGAAACAAGACCAAAATGTGAATCTAATGCAACAGAAACTTCTATGAAGATTAAAAAAAAAAAAAAATTAGCACCACAGGGGTTCTACTTGGAGCTGGGAGGACCTTGCAGACAAAACCCCACCTTTACAGCCCTGTGAGGGGCCAAGTGCTCATGTCCCCATGATGCCAGCAGGAGAACCGGTGCACTGATTACATAGCCAAGAGCAAGGCTGTCACACAGAGAGCTGTGGGCACTGGGGTGTGTTGGCTCCCTGCCTAAGGCTGAGACCAGCAACAGCATCTACCTGCTTACCTGGTATCTGTCTGAGTGATGGATGTCATCTGAGGAGTGGGGTGATGCTGTCGGAGAATCTCCTTCCCGCTTGATTGAGGCCGACAACAAAATTGACTGCAAGAGAAAGGAGAAATTCATGTTGTGAGCACTGTTGAGCTCTTTGCATGTCTTTAAGCTGTCCTAAAAGCCATGGAGAGTGTCTGCTGAGCTGTGAGACTGTGCTGGGATGGAATACTGGGCTGTGGGACTGGCTCTGCTCTTTCCAAGGGACTTTGCCCTATGAGGTGACCAGGCTGCTGGGTCTACCAAAGTACAAATGAATCATGCAACAATGGGACAGTCATTTTTACCCCAGGTCTGGTGGCTGGGACAGAACCAGGCCCTGCTAGAAATGATGTGGGAGGACGACACCAGAAATTCTCATGATAAGGCACAGGAGTGCTGAGGTGGAGCAGTGCATACATGTCCTCATCCAGCCTTTTTAAGTGCCACTAAATCTCTCAATAGCTTTGTAAACTGCACTAAAGCTCTCAGCACCTCTGCAGTGCAACTATCTCTCCCTTTAGTAATGATGCTATTTATTTTAATAAGTAGCACAGAAAAAAAAAAGGGCCTTTTAGAAGGTTAAAAAGCTCAGTGATATTTGAGACCTAAGATATCACTGATAAACTTCAAGTCCATAGTAGGTAAGTCTAAATTCTACACACGGTGAACTCTAGCAGGAAAATTACTATTGGAGTCTGACAGCATCAAAAGAAATGTACACTGAGTTACAACTGAACTTTACGATTAGAGTACTTTGAGGGAAAAGTTCAATTTAAAATTTTAATTTAAATTATAGTTTAGCTATACTCGGCTAAATGTAGCCCACTACATTGTGAAAAAATGTACACCGGAAATGTGGCTCTGCAGATGTTTGTTTCTGAGAATCAGCTGGCAAGATCTGACAATAAATGACTGCTTGGAGATGTGTGTGTTTGTGAAGGGAAGTGTAGATATCATCTGAATTGGACAGGTCAAGTGTGGTGACAACATTATTAAAAAGCGTAATACCTTGGAGAAAGGCAAGTATTCCAGAAATATTTGCCTCTGGGCTGAAATGAAACGTGAAAAAATGTGCATTTTTTGGGAAAGATATGAGAAAGTGGAAAAATGACTCAGCATACAAATTGGTTCAGTCAGCAGCAAGCCATCCCCCAGGCTTGAAGAGCTCTCCATGAGAACAGCACAGCAGTGCAACTGCTGTGGCATGGAGGGAAGGCAGCCTTGGGCTGGTGATGGAGGAGGGCAACCCCAAGAGTACGAGCTGCCAGCCCTGCCATGAGGGCAAGAGGCACGTCCCAGTGTGCAGTGCAGATCTCTGCCATAAAGCACAGCTCTACCGGCTTCAGGGAGATGTGATGTCCCAGAAGGGGTCACCGAGAAGTTGCCTGCTGGGTTGCTCAGTTATTTCCTTGGAACAAAACACTTCTGCCAACTGATACCTTGAGGCTGGCTTGCTTCTCAGCTCAGCCCAACAGGGATGCCAGGCACTGGGAGGGCCAGTGGGAGCCCATAGGGCTGGGAGCACCCATCAATGGCTGCCTCAAGAGATGGCCTCCACTTTCCAGGGGATAGATGGGCAGAGCAGGGAAGACCTCTGGCTTCATGTGTTGGCTAAACCCAACTGCTAATAGGCTTTGGTGAACAGCTCATTTATTTCTGGAAAAACCCTCTGCAGAATTTCTGCAGAGTGCAGACCCCAAGCTCCTGCTGTTGTTTAGCTTCTTTATTTTCTAAATAGAGAGTGAGGACCATTTTTGAATAAGTAGGATTGCACATGTCCTAAAAAACACAGGCATGAGGCTCAAAGCCTTCAGTTGTGACTCAGGACAGAAGCCCTGACCGCAGCAGTGTTAATGCCCTAATAAGCCAAGCACCCCGGAGCTGAGAGGGTTAAATCTATTTTGTCTTCCAATATATTCTAGAAAAGGGGAAAAAATACCCATCTCCCCATTCCTCGACGACAGACAGACAAACCCTGCCCGCCTCCTGCTCCCCCCTCAGCTTCTGGTAGCTCTAATCCAATATTATTATGTGAAAAATGGTTGGGCTAGCTATGGAGACAGTAAATTAAACGTTATGTATTAGTTTTTAGCGTGTGGTCCTGGGAAGAATGCCGGCCCCATTTATTCCACAAACCTCCTGAGCACCATGGCAATGACCTCTGGAAAAACGCAGGGCTAAACTAATCCCAAAGATGTCAATCTTGAGGCCTCTTCTACATACACTTGCAGTTTAGATTAATAAACTGTCTATTTTTAAATTGTGTGCAAGCACTTCAATTCTAAATACCTTGCCGGCATGTTAAACACAGTGTTAGAGATGCCAAGTCACACTTCCCCTTCACTCTTAGGAAACTTGACTTCATTTGTTTTTCTCATTTCCCTGTGCTGTGCCACACTTTGCCTCTCAGGCAGCCATCGGGGCAGGCAGGGATGCAGGCTCAGAGGCTAAGGGATTAGAAGAGGTACTCGCCATCAGGGTGACTTTCAATCCTGCATTAAGCCAGCCTGTGCCACCCCAATTTTGGCCTCTTTTACGCCAGATTGTCACATTGAGGCCGTTTTCCAATGGCTAAGCAGTGAGGATGCCTGACCACACCATACCAAGCCATGTATTTGCTGTTCCCTGCACCACTTTGCTCTTTCCCACACTGGTACTGGCAAGCAGAAAAGGGTAGCGATACAGTTCCCATTCCTCTCTCATCTGCGTTCTGGGAAGATGGCTGTGGAGGGAAAAGGTGCGCTCCCAGCCCTCATGCATGCCCACGCTGCATGGCAGACCCAAATTCTGGCATCCCACCCCAAGAGCTGGGTGCTCTGTGTGCAGGCAGGCTTGATGTGGAGATGCTCTCTACTGTGGGACCAGGTTCTTCAGCATGATGGGAGCAAGCCTTGATGCTGGGATGTCCCTTTTGCTTTGGGGTAAGGCCACTAGCCAGCTCATCCATGCCTGGCTGCCAGTACATCCCAGCTGCCCTTCAGAGTGTGTCTGAGTGAGAATATTGGGGGGAGAGGACCCTCCTCCCTCCCTGGTCTCCCCTCCACAACTCCCACCACCAAAGATGGAGCAAAGGCTGTATGGGAATGGTGGTGCAGCTTCGTATTTCTCCCTCCCCTTTAAATCATCTCTCCGTTGGATAGAGACACTCTCTGTGGAGGTTATAAACCCTAAGAGGATCAGACTGAGCATTACACCTGGGGCAAGCTAAATAAAAAAAGGTCACCGGCGCTTTTTAAACATGGACAAAAAAGCAGTAAAATGTGTTTGAAAAAAAAAATCTGGCATTAAATCATGACTTTTTGCCTGCCTTGCCTCATTAAAAGTGGCCTTTTGGAAGGTAAAATTATCATTGTAAGTGATAAGATCTTTAAGAAAATAATTCACGGCTTCTTCACCCTTTAATATGATAGCCGCCACCGGCTAATTTTTTTCTTAATGGCAACGAGGCCATCAATCTTGTCCCAGCCCTGCACTCCCTCCTTCCTCCTGGTCCTCCTGCCATGCTGGGCAGCCTTGGCCCCACTCAGTGATTCCTTCCTGTGCCTTGGAGCCCAGCTGTGCCGTGCCAAGGAGAAGAGATGCATCTGGATGTATGGCTTGGCCCACTTGTGTGCGCAGATTCTGAGGACACATCAGCCTTGCTCATGCTGCAAGGCTCACCTTGGTCATTCCCGACATGCCCCATGGACTGTGCAATCCTGCACAGATCAGCTGGGAATGTTTCAGCAGCTCACAGGAACTGGAGCAACACTGAGTTTATGTATATAAATACAGGGGCAGGTTTGGTATGAGACAAGTGTGCATCCTGCAGCCTGGATGCCGGCTGCTGTGATCCCAGGCCATGGATCCCAGACCTGCTCCTCCCTCCTCGTGGGCCGTGCTGGGCCAATGTCAGCAAGGACACATGTGCCAACACGCCACCAGCTCCTGACCTGCAGGCTCGCCAGGCGTGGGCCCTGGGCAGCACGAGGGGAGGGGACGGGTGTCAGGGTGCAGCCGCCAGCCCAAGGAAATGGATGGAAATTGCCGGCACACGCCGCCCCCAGCCTGAAGAGCGGCCTCTCGCCGGCAGCCGGGGCAGGTGTCAGCGTGGGGACAGCTCAGCCGGTGGCTCTGACATTCTGCTGCCTCTCAAGGCCAGTCATTTGAGAGTATTAAAGTGCTGGACTCCTGCTTTCTGAGAGCCCTGGAAAAACATAAGGAGTCTATTTTTCTTAAACAATCCATCACAGCTGCTGTCAGCAGAACAAATACCCTAACCCTGTTTTTTATGTATCTATATGGCCTTTTTAAATTATTTTTTTTTTTTGGCACAAAGTGTTTCCTGCTTGATGCATTCAGTCTTAACTCTGCAGTGTAAATAGGTACTTATCACTTAACATGGAGGTGATGGCTTGACATGTTTTCTGTCTCCTGCCCTTCCCTCCACGGTAGGGAAGACGTCAAAGTGTTGCTAATAGCTGTTATCACTTGAGAACTGTAACCCGAAAGCAATACGTGATACCAGGGCTTGCTGTGATTTTCCCCCTTAACTCTGCTAGCCATTTTTTATGTTATTGCTGAAGGATCCCCGACACAAAGATGCTACTATTAGAGCTGAGTTTCCTAGGAGCTTTTGGAGGGTCTACATTTGCTCCCAGGAAAAGTTAGAGGTAAAATTATCTAGTGGCTTTTAGCTGGCAGAGATAAAGATGGGATGGAGCTGGGGATGAAAGGCTTAAATGTGAGAAGGGTGTAAATGGCAAGCAGAAATAATGGTATCAGCAGCTTCTGGCCTTGGCTGTAAAATTCCAGTGGTTCACAAGCAGAATAAGCTTACAGAAATATGAGCTACTAATTAATTTCTGTGCATGTTACAGTGACACCTGGGATTTTAATGAAGCTCTGCGTCCTCTTGGAAGAGACATCAGCTACATGGAGGGAAAAGGGGCCCCTTCCAGCAGAAGTGCCCATCAGCACTCTGGAGATGGAGGGGGAAAGAGGGCTGGCTCAAGTCTGCCCCTTTCTGCTCCTTCTGCCAAATGTGGTGTTTTCCCCTGGTCTAAAGGGAGGGTACAGCTGTTTGGCCTAAGGGGAGCAGGGGGCTTTGTTTGGTCACGAGGTAATTTGTTTCATGGAATAAAACCTGGCAGATATGTGGTTTTCATCACCCCAAACTGCAGGAAGCACAGCCAGCTAACACTCATCCTACGTAATTTCCTCTCTTTCACATATCCGTGGGCTATTCTCATGTCCCCAGCTTGGCCATAGCTTTGCCACAATACCCAGATTTAGCTTTTTAATCTTTCCTTGTAAATCACAGTTACAGAGGGAGGGAACACAGATACAGTGAATGACTTTGCCAACCTCCCAGTCTGTCAGTGACACAGGAGAAGGAGTTAAAACCCCAGGGCACTGACACCCATCCCCTGTTTCTACCACCAGACATGATACGAAGAAGTTAAATGACTGTGCTAGAAATTTCATCTCAAGTGAGGCAGCTGGGAAGGGCTTAATACAGACATTCTGTCAAGGTTTAAGGCTCCAAATCTTGCTTGCTTCGAAGCTCTTTTTCCTTGGAGGGCTTTAGTGGTCAAATTTCCCACTAGATGTTGTAATTCTCTCTCAAACTGCTCAGTGAAGCTGTAAAATCACAGGGGTGGGTGGGGGAAGCAAAGAGCTCTGGCACTGTGGCTTGGTTCCCAGCTCTGCCGGAGGTCTGGGAGCAGTGTGCTGGCTGCCTGCCTGCGGGCACCCTCTGTGGAGCAGGGTGCACACCTAAACAAACCAGCCTCAGGCATCTGCTGGGTGCGTGGGATGGATTCTGCTTGTGGACACTCACGTCAGTGTTTGCATCAAGAGCAAGAGCACAGCCAGGACTGGGAGTGGGAAAGGCAATTTGCAGCCATATATTTGGAAGCAGCAGTAAAAAATGAATGCTGAACCCACCACGAGAGCTGGGATGCTTCATGGAACCCAGTCTCTTCCCCTTCAATGATCAGTACCAGCTCTTCCACGGGGGATATAAGTTTACTTGTTAGGTGACAGGTAACAGTCTGCAGCTAATACCCTGAAATACAGGCAGCAGTGACATGCTCTTAGGTAGCAAGGAGGACTTGGGGACGCTGACTTTTCAGTTACCACTAGCTGCTCAAGGAAGAGTGGGAATAGCTGGATTTACACTTCACCCATATGGGTTCAACCCAATGCGTGCTCCTCTCCTGCCTTGCCAGAGACAGCCAAGGCAAGGGGAGAGCATGAAGCCCGGGAAGTCTTGCTCCTGACAGCTATGTACAGACTCCTGGGCAGCCACCAGTCCAAATGGAGTCTGTGGTGCTCTCCATATTGCTCTGTGAGACATTGCTGCTGCCTGCTCTGCTCGAGACCCAGGCTCTGGAGATGCTGGGGAGTGCTGCAGGGAAGCTCTGGCCTCACAGAGGTCTGGGACATGTCTGGCTTGGACAGACCTTCAGAAAGGGACCTTCTTGAATGACAATCTGCTTGTCCAAGTGCCTTGGCCACACTAGTATACCACCATCTGTTAGGCTTGGTGTCTAATGGCAGATGAGGATCCTGAACACTGCAGACCTGTGGCACTCAGCACCGCCCTTTGAGCCGCCTTTGCGGAGAGGGAGATCAGGCACCAGGCAGTGATGCTGGCTCGAGTCCCAGCTTGCAGCCCTTGCTTGGCTGTCACTGCCTCAGTCAGCTCTGGTAATAGAAGAATCTGATACAATAATCCTGCATTCATCACATCCCATGTTGAGTGATTGGATTTTCTCTGACATATTGCCATGACAATTGACCAAGTGCAGTGAGTGACAGCTCTTCAGGGGCAGGGGAGCAGTGAGTGAGGAACATGCATTTACATCTGGGCTTTTATTGCCCAGGGACATGTTTGCTGGGGCAACTGTGGGGAAGGGGTGGGAGAAGAGCTAGGACACACAGCATGGGAAGATTAAATCCCCAGTCCCAGCTGCCCCCAAGGAAGAGCCTCAGGCTAGCACAGAAGTGGCAATGATAGTGATGCTGCAGGCAAAGGTCCTAAATGAGCACTAAAATGGAGTTAAAGCCACTGGTGACCACAGAAGTATCCACCAACCTGCAGTCATCCCACTTTCCATGCCCCTGAGTGAAACCAGCTTGTCCTTGTTTGTTCTGCCATTGGATGCTCCTGACGGATGGGGAGGTGCAGCTCCTTCTCCCATTGCTGAGCTGCTAGAGCTACTGGCCTTTCTGTTGGCACCAGGAAAAGGACTGGCCAGGAAACATTGCAGCAGTCCCCTTCCACCAGCTCCAGAGTGGTACAAATATTCCCTGGAGGTGCCTGTCAAACCTTCAGTGATGCCTGGGTGCCTGGGCATGGACTGCAAGCTCACTCCGGGGGTCTGTACCTCATCCCTCTGCATGGAACTATCAGAGGGACTTCACAATCTGATGGGCTATTCACACCCCATGTTGCAAACATGCAGTGGACACAAAGGAAAAGAGCAGCCTTCATCTCCCCACTGCCCTCCTCCTCAATCCCACCTGGTTACAAAGGGGCCTTTAATATCAATCTCAGGTGAAGGTGACAGCACTGTGCCTTCCCATACCACGCAGGACTTGTCTCCCAGCAAAAGCCACATAGAAATAATGAATCCTCCTGGGCTGAGAAGCTTTCAAGCTCTCTGAGAAGGGAATGAAAGATTTCCTGATTTCACCCTCTCCCTCCCTGCTCTCCTGGCTTCTTGAAGTTAATGTTCTTAGTCCCAGACGTGACGGGCAAAGGGAAAAGATCCATGTGGTGACAGGGGACGATTGATCTCTTTTACATAGAATGACGCTCCAGTCCCAGTTTAATCCCCTCGCTCAAGGCAAATGGGATTCTTTGTCAATGGAAACTTCAAAAGCCTGGCCCTGCCATGAGATGGACCTTCTTCTTTATCTGGTCTCTGTCAGTCACTCACTGTGTTTGCCTCCAAACAGCTAATCTGTCTTCCTAGCCGTCCTTCTCCCTCATAGGCAATGTGTTTGGGACTGTTGAGTTATCTGCACTGAGTCCTGATGAGGAAGGAACAGGAAGATTTTTGTCCAGATGCTTTATTTTACTGTTGCCCTTTTTCCAGCTCCTTCAAGACACCCCAAGGCAGCCTCACACTCTGTGGATTATCAGCAGTGGTGGGTTTGGGGATTCCTCTCTGCAGTCAGGTCTCCACTCTCCTCCTAATATCCCTGTGACAGGGCACAGGACCAAAGTATAGTCATGCAGGAGACAAAGGTGTGGAGCACTATGGAGTATCACTGCAATTTATTTTTTCTCTTTCTCTCTCTCTTTTCTCTTTTTCTTTGGGAAATTGTTGGGAGTCATCCCTACCTGCCAGGACATCAGGTCAGCACAGTGGCTCCCAGGCCTCTCCTCTGGTGGGGCAGACAATGTGCTGATGTACTTGGCAAGACACTCAGCCCCAGGGCGAAAATCTAGAGCTAAAATGTCAGTGTTTGCTTTTGACATCACAATGCCAAAAAGCTTCCAGGGAAACCAATGGAGAATGAGACTGGAAGTTAATTCTAATAGAACAAGCATGAAGACATCTCCTATGAGAGGTGTCCTGCACTTGTCTGGAAGCCAGGAGCCTCCCTCACTTGGACTGTGTCCTCAGAAGTGTAGGAGAACCTGAAGCACTTGCCTTTGCCCACCTTGGAGAGCAGAGTATGGTTTTCAGAGGCCATGCAATGCCCTGCAGTGCTTCTTGCCACCTGCTCACTTGCCCACTCGCCCAAGCTCTGGTCTTTCCCATCCTTGTGCCACATGAAGTCCAGCTGATAGCAAATCAGTAAATGATGCCCTTTGCAGTGATGCCATGATGCTCTGTGGGTTTTGTTTTTCTGCATTCTAAGCCAAGGGGATGGGAGGTGGGTCCTGGGGAGGGGTTGAGGCTGAGATGGGGTCTTTTAGTGATTTGGGCTCCTCCTTGGGTGTGCTTGAGTCCCTTGAGGCATGCCCACTCTCCCCTTCCAAAACTGGCATATGGCTCTGGCTCCAGGAACTCCCACACGTGATTTCCCAGGCTGAGCTCAGGCTGCGTGTGATCAGCTTTCATTAGCGGTCATTAGACACAATCTGGAGTCCCAGAGCCCAGCAGCTCCTTCAGCTCCACAGTTCCTCAGCTGCTCAAGGAACGCAGAGCCCTGTGCAGGGACTCGGCTGCTCCAGCCTAGTGGCTGAGTGGGGACAGCAGCTTTCCCCAGTGTCACCAGTCCCCAAAGTGTGGCCACCTCCCTGGAAGACATCAAGTAGCAGGACAGGGAGTGGGCTGGGAAGGTGAAGGGGTGTAAAGAGCATCCCTTGGGGGACAGGGAAAATATGTTGAGGTTTGCTCACTTACCTTGGGGGTGCCTGCTGCCATGGCATCCTTCAGGATGGAGCTCTTGCTGCCAAGAGAGAAGAGAAGAGAATGAGATCAATCACAAAACTGGCAGGCAAAGAGGGGACTGCTTTGAGAGATCTTGTAAGGTCAAATATAAAAGCACATTATTCCTTTTCCCTGGACCAACAAGAGCCTCCTCACCCTGACTGGAGGGGCATGGGGCAGTGCCAACAATTTCTCCAGCTGTAACAAAATGGTCACATGAATGGAAGTCCCCAAAACAGCCACATGAGACAAACTCCGACTCTAATCCTGTCTGGGGCTCGCAAAGCTTCTCTCTCAGCGCTGGGAAAAAGCAGAGAACAAGTCTGCAGGGGCATAGGTAAGAAAGCCAGGGAGAGGGGAGCAGAGGTGTGAGCCCTGTAAAGGGTCAGGCACAATGTAAAAAAGGCAAATAGAAAAGAGAAGGAGATTAAATAGATATAAGAGCAAGGGAAAAAAGATTTCCTCAGCTCCAGGCACACTGGGGAAGCAGCAGCTCTGCTGGAGGCTGGAGTGATTTGTTAATTCAGCTTGTTCCCCATTTAGCAGGGAAGGAGGTCCCTACCCGGCGCTCCTCCTCGCCTGCCCTCGCCAGCGGGAGATGCTATAGATTTAATAACACCTTCCCCCCCTCCAGACAGGTTAAACTTGAAACAATTACATATCAAAGCCGACATGGTGGGGAGGCCTGCACTGTAATTTTTTGGTTATTAAAGTAATCTCTCTCATGTAAATTCTCCTGCTAACATGCTGCAAACAGCATTAGGAAATAAATTATTTCCCCATGATTCGATTTGTCAATGCAAAGCACCTGCAGCAGGCAAAAGGCTCTTGAAATATGTTGCCAAGCCCAGTGCCTGTGCTTGTAAGCACACATTGGTGGGGCGGCTGGCTCCCAGCTCCCCATAGCCCCGGGGACATGATGGATGGGTGGGTAGGTGGGTGGAGGGGGGAGGGTAGTGGGGGGAGGCGGGGGCTGGGGAAAGGGGGGGGAATGGAATTGTGTTTAATAACAAAATTTGTATGCAAGCCTGCATCCCAGGCTAAGGATGAGTGATCGGCAGCCAGAAAGTATTAAAAAGCCTCGCTAAACAGATGCTGACAATAGAACAAGACATATCAAATCAGATCTACTTCAGAAACATTAATATACACACGCACACACGCTTGCCCGCGCGCGCGCACCCGGCTCCGCACACCCGCGCTCCTTTCTTCTCAATCACAGCAATATGGGAGACATCAATAAATTTTTATGAGACTTTTAGAAGATCAACACGGTACTAGATGTGACAAAAAAGCAATGTGCCTGTCATGTTCGCTTTGTCGGGGACACTTTAGCCCCAGATGCCGAGCTGCAGTGCCAGCAGGGAAAAATTGAATTTGGCTGGCTTTAATCTGCCTTGATTTGGCAGATGGCTGGGTGTTATGAAATGAGCAGGGATGGAGGAAGAAGGTGTTTTCTCCTGGGGCGATGGCCCCCCTCCTCTCCCAGTGCCACTGCCTTTTGCCCCCTGCCCTGAAATGGTGGAAACACACAGTTATCCATTGCCATCAGGTCACTCCAAATGCCACAGCTCTGCTCCCAGCTATGGTTCCTGGGGACCACGGATGGATGGGCTGGGGCATCACCTCCCACACAGTCCCAGTTCCCTGAGGGAATGTGCTGCAGGATGCTCACCAAGGCTACAAGATGTCCCCTGTGTTCTGGCCTCCAGCTCTGCTCTCTACCTTCAGGAGGTGTCACAGAGTAGAATTAGTTCCCGCTGCCCTGGCACTACCTCAAGCCTGTGCAAGAACAAGCATGATGGGAAAGACTTCCATCACCTCTCCACCTCCAGCTCTACCCTGAATTTCTCAATCACATGAAGTGTGAAACAACTTTTTTTTTCCTTTTATAATCCAAATGCCTTGTTAAAAAAAAAAAAAAAAAGGTTTCCTTCCTTTTCTTGTTAAAGGTGTTTAAAATTATTTATTTTCCAGGGAAAGAGGAAGAATATAATTAATTCCTCCTAGAAATAGTTTTAGGGCCAAGAAACGAAAGTTT
Organism: Sialia sialis; assembly: GCA_009812075.1. Classification (NCBI taxonomy): domain Eukaryota; kingdom Metazoa; phylum Chordata; class Aves; order Passeriformes; family Turdidae; genus Sialia; species Sialia sialis. Next base: position 6,774,646 of record VRYO01002482.1, on the reverse strand, counting down.
TCAGAGTTAGAGTCTCTCTGGTCAGCCAGAGATCAAGCCTCTGCTGTTGGGACCGATAAGGAAGGGGAATGCTTTAGATAACTTGGCAGACATTATTTTAATCTTCATCTGGAGGATTATTAATACTCACCCCCCTTTCTTGCAATGTAGCTCTACTCTATCGCTAATAAGAGTTTGCAATTTGGTTTTTTTTATATCCAGGGATGGGTTAGAACTAGGCATAAACCCAGGTCATCCAAGCACCTAGACCCTGCAATTTAAGGGTGCTTTTCCCCATCCCACCAAAGAGCCCTCTGAATTACAAGGGCTGCAGCCCCCCACGCCTCTTAAGAATGCTGGCAGTGGGTTCAGGATCGAAAGGCTGTCAGCAAAGAGAAACCTTCCCCTCCATAAACACTGCAGACAAATTAAAAATGGTAAAAGGGAAATCAAGACCTTTAAAGTTCAAACACTTTTCAGTGCCTTTTAAAGTTTTTTTGCTCTAGGCCCTTGCAGACAGCACAATCTTTGGAGACCTTGGGATTCTCTTTAATCACCCAGCCAGGCTGCAGTGGTCTGAAATGATTACACATTTACATAGTAATAACCCCAACACTCCCCACATTATTTCATGGCTAGCATATTTCCACTCAGCGAGTGATCCATGTGTTTTAAATTATAACCTGTACATAGGAAATTAGTTACTAAGTACGATATTCACGGGCTCATCTGACACTTCTAATTAAGGTGATTTACACAGAATTATCTTATGAAATAAAAAAATGGTGTTTTGCTAGCTAATAAAATATAATTACTACCCGCTTTTCTAAGTTACAGTTAGTTTTAATCTATTTGGGGAATTGTTTATCTAGTTCATTACAGCAAAACAACTTCTTTACCTTTTAGGCAACCCCCCCAAAGTACCAAAGAAGAGCCAGGAACACCCTGGGAAGACCCAGGGATTTTGGCAGCCTCCTTCTCTCTCTTCTGAAGGCTTTGCACTTCCAAGTGATACAAGGCTGCTTCCTCATCGGCTCCCTTTCTTGGGGCTGATACACCAGTTCTGCCAGTTTATTTATGCATCCTCATGTATTTAGATGTCCTCATGGGGACAAAATAAGGCCCCTGCCCCGGTGCTGCCAGAGGGCTCTGCCTAGTGCTGCAACTGCGTCACCAGGAGCAGCACAGCCAGATCCCCACATGCTCCAGGACACACTGCTCCTTTACATTAGGGACCATCCTCTCAGCAAGGCTCTTCACAATGAAAGACTCAGGCTACACCAGAGACAAGCAGATGTCCTTTAATGCTAGGCACACATTTGGTTAGAAGCATCCCCAAGTACAACCGGGACTCTCCTCAAGGGGCCTCAAGGGGTTGTTCAGGCCCAGTGCTTCTGTCATGATTTCCCAAAGGGCAGCTCAGCAAGCCAAGTACGTGCCCTCCTTATCCACAGTCTTGGGGTTTCCTCAACCCTGCCATGGTTGCTATTACACACAATGACCTTCAAAGCCTATTTACTTTGTTATGGTCCTGCCTTTTGGGGTGTGCTTGCCATGGGAAATAAAAAGGCGATATGCAAGGAGTGGTCCCTTATTACCCCCATGAATGGAAGCTACTGCTTCTTCCCATAGGGAAAAATCAGGTCATTAGCTGAAGGTTAAGTTCCCTGAGCCCAGGCAGCTTCAGTTGTTTCTGCTTATCCCTGAAGGACACTGAACCAGTACGGAGCAGGTAAGAGAGCTGCTGCCATGCAGATGGAATCTTCCAGCCCAGCCACTCTTCCACAGAATCCTTTCTCAGCAGACCCCTGTTTGACAGGCATCAGCCTGTGCAGCTTCCACATGAGATCCTGCAAAACCAAAAGATTTCTACAGGCTGTGGCCAATATATGTATTTAATAAAAAATAAACTAAAAAACCCAATTGGAAACAGTTTATTTTTAGCTGTAGGACCTGTGGCTTGAACATGCAGCCTTGGGATGGGAGCCCTGGCAGCAGAGAAAGCCTCCAGCAGAGCCATGTGGGTGCAACACCAGCTGTAATGGAGCAGTCACTGGGTAGAGAAGGAATGCCAGTTTAAATAAGTGGAAGTGTCACTTGACGCTTAAACAAGGAAATGGGAGTTTGATTTTACACCTAGCTGCAGGTGACAGCCCTCAGCATGGCAGGGAAGATCTGTGCCATCACAGGAAGCACACTGGGATTTTGACCTGCTGTGGCTCCCGCAGTGGAACCTGCATCCCATGATAGGAAAAGGGTCTGAATGATGGTAAAAAATTGCCAAAGGGGCTGCAGTCAGGGCTAGAAATGTTCTACACCTATAGTGCCAGATATGCTTACCACATGCTCCCCCAGTCAGCATTTGTGAGACCTTAGTGACCAAGACAGTCAGTTGTGACAAATGTGACCCACAGGGCAGTCACCCACCTCCCCCAAAAAGATGAAATGCAGCAGAATCATAAAACACTGTGGCATGACCTGACCACGCTGAAATCCCTTCTTTGCTCTGTCCTATTCACATCCCCAGATCTTTCTGCCCTGCTGGGTTTTCCTTTATCAACCTCTGGTACCCCAAGTCCCTGCTCAGATTGGATAACAGATTTCTGGGTGAGGATGTGATAGTCCATGTATGTAGGGTCAAGTAGGAGACTGTGGCTGGGGGGTGGTTTCATTTCTCTCCTACGATTTGAAAAGGAGGTGGCTGGAAAAATAAAAAGAAAAATCAGAGGGAAAGGTCATGCATTAGATTGATTTGGGGGGCTCTTTGCTACCATGGCTATAATGACTGTTTAATTATTCCCAGCTCATGTGGCAGTTCAGAAGAGGCTCTGTAGAAGATATGCATTGCTCCAGGGCAAATAACTGACCGGAGATTTATTTCTCACCCCTGGGTTTCCACACACTCCTTCCCAGGTCTCCTGCTGCCCTGAGTGTTAGCAGCAGAGGGAGGCTTTGCCCTCCAGAGTTCCAAACCTCAGCCTTCAAATCCATACCCTGGAGTCAGGGAATTAGCTGCAGGAAAGGCTACTCAAGGAGTGTTTATAGCCCTTACAGGGCACTGCATGAACAAGGGAAAGCATGACCCACTTGCTGTGCTACCCTGGAAGTTCTGACCCATGAGAAGTGCTTCTCACCTACAGATTATAGACAGCAGCCTCTGCCTTCCCTGGGATCTGCCATGGAGGAAAGGAACAGGGCATCTCTAAGCAGGGCAGGCAGCTGCCTGGCTTGTGCTTCCTCCATAGGAAAAGCTGTGGGTGAAAGGTCCAGGCTGCTGTCATTGCCACCCTCTAAATGCGCAGGAGGAAGCTGGAGGGTCTCTCTTTCCTTTCTGTCCATGATTAATCTGCCACAGTGAGGGGCAGAGACACAAATCAGAGGAGGAATGAAAGAGGATAAATCCATGCTATCAGCAGCACCACATTGGTTAGATAATAAACAGACTCCTCTCCTCATAAATTTCTCTCCATTCTCACGTTTCCCTGCCATCAACAGTGCCCCACCTGGAGCTGGACTGCTCCTGGCCTTTCTGGTGTCCTGGCTGGTAAGAACAGTCGTGGCTTTGCCAGGGAACCTGGGACCCTCCACCTGGTCTAGCATTCTTCACTCCCTGCACAGACTGGGGTGCAGCAGGAGCACCAGGATGGCACAATGGAGCCTCATCCAAGCTCACTGGGGTTTAGAGGATGCATGGGACACCACAGGTGACTGTGGCTATGTGATCCATACCAGCATGTGGAGTGGGTAGGAGAAGGACTAAGACACAAAGCATCTCAGTGCCCCAGGGCAGCTTGTTCTCACTGCCCAAACATCCCACTGCTGTTCTTTCTCCTCATTTTGGTAGCAGTCAGCTCACCAATTCACACCTCACACAGGGATGCGACCCTGTTAGCTGCCTTGTGGGGGCAGATGGTCCTGGCCCTGCCACCTTGGGGATCCTTGGGGATCACCAAGAAGCTGACACTTCCAGGCAAATTTAAATCTGACAGGAGTCAAACTGCTGGAGAAAGCTTCAGGTGATACCACCCAGCTGGAGATGCATCCGTGCCTGAAACTGGACACCCCTGACTCCAGGGCTGAGGTTTTGTCCTGAACACCTCTGCTGTGGGAGGCATGGAATGCCCCACTGATGCTGCAGGGCAGGACTCTTTTTCCGAGGGAATCAGGGAAGAATAGGATGTGAAAACCCATTCTGTGTCCCTAGAGCAGCTCCCAAGCTCCCGGCCTGGCCCCACAGCCTGGTTTTGCTGGTGAACATTGGCTGCAGGACAACCATGGAGGACTCACACCCAGAAGGAGCACTGAGGAGACATCACAGGGAATTAC
>VRYO01002482.1:6668215-6769341 GCA_009812075.1 Sialia sialis | reverse complement strand
AGTGCGGCTTATATTCAGGTGCGGTTTATAATCGTGAAACTACTGTAACTGCTTGACTGAACCCTTGGGGGATACCAGAGCCCTTTGGGAAAGATCTGGGAGTACTGGGAGGGCACGGCCAGGGAGAGGGTGCTGCAGGAGCGGTACCCAGTCCCACTTGCAAAGCATGCTCAGTCACTTAATAGTACCTGTCCCCAGCATCTCCCGGCCGGGATTTATGCCTTGAGGGGTCACCTCTGGCGAGACTCTAATAACACGACTTTATTAGCTTTCTTGTTCCTTCTTTAAGATACAGTAGCAAGGGGGGAGGAGGGCAGCAGCACCTCGGGAAAGAGCGGGGGTCGGAGGGATAGGAAGCAGCTGCCCTCGCAGTTTCCCTTCTCTGTGACAAGGGGGAGAGGGAGAAAAATGATGCTCCCTCGAAATTTATCATGCACCCAATTACAATGTTAATTGGCAAGTCCCAGAAATCAATTAATTCGCAAATTTTTTTCAATTAAAAATTAAGATAAATCATAAAACGTTATTAAGCAAAGGCCAAACTCCGTGAACTTTTTTTTTTGTAGGCATCTGGGTTTTTTTTTTAATTTAAATAAAAAAAAGAGCTGTGTTGCCAAAGCCCGATGCCCTTGAGTGCCTTTGCTGAAGCGCAGGGGGCTGTCATCAGCAGGACTGGGCTGAAGACAGATAAAAAAATATCGACCAGTCGGACACACTGCTTCTGCTTTATTGATCAGGCGGGAATTTAACTTGCTGTGCATATCCACCGTGTCAGCAAGGGCCACGGGCGAAATTAAAAGTACTTGGCTTGGAGATGTTGCCTTGATACCGGGGGGTGGGGAGAGATGGAGGGAGGGGGAAGAAGAGAGGAGAAAGGGAAGAAAAGAAAAGAAAAGAAGAAGATGGAAGAAAAGAAGAGAAAAAGAAGGAAGAGATAGGGATAAGTTGAGGAGCAGGAGGTTGCGATGCTTGCTTGCAATCTCACTTGTTGGTCAGGATTCCTTCCTCTCTCTGGAGAGCCCGCAGGTGTCTACTGTGTGCAAGGAAGGGAATCATGTATTCCAACAGAGCACTGGAAAAAAACCTTCTCACTCAAAACCATTTCTAATGTCTCTCATTGAGAGGCTGGGGGACCTGCAGCATTTGCTGCACAAGAAGTCTAGGGAAGTACCTGGTCATCAAGTTAAAGTCCCCAGGCATAAATCAAGGAGAGCTGAGGCGAGAGCCATGACCCTGATGTGACACATGACAACAGAGCTAATTTGGGTTTTACACACTCTATTTATCCTGCTGGGCCTGGCAGCACGGCCGCTTGCCCTTCTCACAGCAGCCATCCACCCTGGCCCTGGGAAGGTCTCCTCCAAAGGTCCTTTGGGACAACACAGCACTTGGCAGATCCCACAGAAATGAAGTTAACACTTCCTTGGGGCAGTGCAAGGAGCAGCTGTGTTTAAACAGAGGGTTTCCTGAGCAGGAGAGGAGTGTGAGCCACATCTTGTAACCTGCTCTGGGTCCTTATTGTGACCAGGATCAACAGACCAAGTCCCTGTCATTTGGGCACACAGCAACCACAGGGATGATGTGCTTGCCCACTTGTTCATTTGGAGCTTCCAGTGAAGACTCTGAGGGAATAGCATGGGATTACTTTAATCAGAAAGACCATGAAACATTGGGAAAGCAGCCTGTGAAAGGTGTGAAAAGCAGGATGCATCTCCATAGGTCTGGAGACAGCCCTCAGGAACAGTCAACTTGCCTTGCGACCAGTTTATCTCCCAATGTCCCATAGCCTTTGTGTTTCAGCTATATTGCCCATTTTCTCATTATTTCTTATCCCAATGGGCCCAGAGCTGCCTCTGTCCCCTGAGAAGAGCTAGTGTTGTGCCTCTCTCCATAAAGAAACCTGGAGCTGAAGCTGCTCACAGCACAGTGAAGATACTCTGTGCAGTAGCAGGAACTGAGGAAGCACTTTCTACTTCTACCCCAGCTGAAAAAGAAGAGGTTTAAGAACAGTGAGAGGAAAAGAGTATAAGGGAAAGGATGGAACCCAAAGGAAAACTTAAGCCTGGGCAGAGGTGCACTGAATGCTACTGCAGGAGCTGGAGCACCATTGTGGTTGGCTCTTTTCCTCTGACATGAATCAAAGCTGGCTCCAAAAGACAAGCTAAATCCCCCATCTGGGCACTTCACCTGCTTTGACACAGACCTTCCCACTGCATCTTACTCTGCCCTCCTTTGCCTGACACTATTTGGTTCTTTGTGACAGCAGCTTTGAGGTCACAGAAAACAGCCTGCAGCACTTTGCATTCGCACCAAGGTGCGAGACCCCGGTGCCCTCTGTGCTCCGGGAAATGCTTCGTAATCACAGAAGCAGAAGAGAAATTATTCCTGGACACACAGAAAGGTCATTAGGGGAAATCAGTAGCTCCTGAGATGCTGATCCTGAGATGCTGAGATGCAGGGATGTATCCCCATGCCCCCAGCAGAATGGCAAGGAGAAATGAGAGCTGCTGGTCCAGGCTGGGAGCAGCCAACAGGTGGGTACAGGCTTTGTAACACAAACATGCTCAGAATAATTACTGATTGCAAAGGAAAAAAGAAAGAAAACTGAATGAAGAGAGAGTTTACACAGCCATGGGGCACTTTGGGAACATCATCACCCTCACTGCTCAACCCTCTGGACAACTCTCCAGCTATACTGATACACCTCATCCATTTTGGGGAGGTGAAATCCTAACTCTGAAGCATAGGTTTGCTGCTGGGAATGCAGGAGAGAATCTGACAACTGTCACATGATGAAATAAAAACACCCCCAAATGTTTTTTTTTTCAAAGGAGCATTGCATATTTGAGAACTGATTGCTAGGCTATTAAAACCACTGCATCCAAAGGCACATTCCCAACCTTCCAACTGCTGAACTCAGCAATTGTAATACTTGCAATGTGACTTCCTAAGGTTTTTTATATAGCCAATAAATGTCTCTTCCACAAACTCTAGAAGAATCATTGTGGAGCATCAGCCGAGGCTGGCTCTAAAGCTCTTACTTCCTCCTTTACTTCTGTACTCATCTTTCCTCCCACCCCAAATTCAAACCAGAGCCCCAAACTTGCCTTTCTCCACTCAGCCTCCCTTCCATCAGCAGGGCTCTGCAGTCGCTGCCTGGGGAGAGCAGGCAGGGATTAAGGGTCCGCTGCAGCTGCCACCTCTGCTCACAGTATTTACCACAGGGTGACACACCCAGCATTGCACATGGGGGTGTGTGTGTGTCCTGAGGGACACCCCTGGGTGCTGCTCTAGAATTCTGTGCCCACCTGCACTCCCTAGGTAGTTCTAGGCTGGGGAAATGCAGCTGCAGCCAGAGCACCAGCTGAAGCTCAGAGCTGGGGCCACTGACAGCTCCAGAAAGTCTTCAGTGTGCTTTACTGCGAGCCTTTAACACGGATGAGGTGTAAAACAAGTGAATATATGTTCAGTGAGGATAGGAGACTCACATCCAGATCAGCTTCATGCACACAAACCAGGAATATTCACGTATTCTGCATCGACCAGCCTGGCTGATGCACAGGGAATAGACATATACAAAGGGTCGCTATTATTATTTCTTATTTTTACCTTGAGTGGCACTTACCTGCTCAGATGGGCACCTTTTGCTCTCTGACTGTAGAAGCAGAGCAAGGAGAGCATCCCTTCTGCCCTGCATCATGGGGCCACTCCTCACCTGCCTCCCACTCTCTGCTGCTTTGAGCCTGTGCTCTGCAAAGGTGAGCTCAAAGGAAATTTCTCTTTGGAGGAGGAATACCAAGAGTCTTGCCTGGCAAGAGTTAAACCCCATAAAACCAAAGCTTGTAGTTTTGTTTTCTTTCAATTTATACCCTTCACTTAAAGGGGGGGCAGGTGGGGAGGGAAAGAGGGGGAGAAAAAAGAAAGCCAGGTGACATATTCTAAGAAGGAGCACCGAAAACGTGTTAAGCACTTCAAAATCTCATATATTCAATCGGCCTCTGGCAAGACATCTGCCTAATGTTAGCGCTTAAATATCCTTTTCCATTTTACATGCATTCAAGTCTCATTTGAGCGAAATGAAACGGTATTATTAAAGGGAGATTTTGCACAAATGGCCTGAATTTGACATGTCAAGTTCAATGAGGCTGTTACATATGTAACACCAAAAAGGGCTCCGAGGCTGCCGGCTCTTGAAACAGCGCCAGTGGCTCAGAAATGAAATTTGCATTCAGAGAGCCCTGCTTCTCTGCGTGGAGCTGTGCACAAGGCTCGGCTGGACCCACACAGGGTGGGGTGAGCACAAGCAGGTCTCTCCCTATGCTTCAGGAGACTGGACACACCAAGAAGGCAGCAGAACTAGAAACTCAGGTACCTCATTCCCACTCAACATAGTTTTTTCAAAGGAAAGCGAGATCCTGCGCCAGGGTTGGATCCTCCTGATTGATGTTCCTCACTGGTCCAAAAGCTGTATTTTGTCCCTGGTATATGCACAGGACTCCCTAGGCATGTGTGGGTGCTGCCCTGTTGCCAGCATGGCTCCTTCTGCCTTGCTGCATGATGCTCGAGCTGGGTTGACCTTGAGATGTTCCTGTCCTGAGGCCCGGATGGTCACTGGCCATGGGGAGAAGAGCGCTGTCCCTGTCTCTGGGGGATAGCAAACCCCATTCCCACCAGCTGAAAAGGGGGGTTGTTGGAGTGGGTGAGTTGCTTGAGGTGATCTGGGACCATGGGTAGCATCATCCAGGTGGTGCCTACGGGTTTCTTGTATCTCATGCCCAAGAAGCTCCTGTAGTCACCTGGAGAAATCCCTTTTCCAGAGAGTTGATCCAGTGCCCACCATGCCTCCAGTGCTGTCGGCTCAGTTGGCAGGTGGGGATCTGCCTTCCTAACCCTGAGCACAGGAAATATCTGATTTTGTTGCAAATCATTAAGGTTTATTAAAACTTAACACCACAAGCCATGATTGGCTGCATCCTCTTTAAATTTAAAAAAAAAAAAAGCCCTTGGAAAGCAGCCCCCTGGTTTGCTTCTCCCCATCAGACTGATAAGTAACAGCTGCTCAGCCATTTCGGTAACAAGTCGGTATTGGCAGGGAGCGGCCAGGGCTGCCGGTGCCCATCACGTTTATAGGCCTACATTTTATTTTTATGTTTATTGGGTTATTTGAGATCATTATTAGTTTCTCTCTTCTCTTGTTGATGTGTTCTTGCTCCTGGCTTCTCCAGGCAGAAAAGGTGAGGGAATGCGAAATGGAGCAGCCCACTACAGCGAGCTGCCTCCTGGGGCTGGGCAATGCATGGGACTTCAATCCCCTCACACCCCGCTGCCTGCTAATCCTTTCCATATTCCTGCCCTTCCTGCCTGCTGCTGCCCTGGTCCCTCCATCGGTTTCCTCTGGGACTGGGAGAGCCCATCCCTGTGTGCTGCTGTGTTACAGATTAGCCTCCATCGCCTGAATCCATCGCCTAGATTGAACGTTATCTATCACACTACGGAGGGAGTCGTTATTTAATAATTAATAAAGACCTCTGATTCTTCCTTGCCGCCTGCATGGCCGAGCGGAGCAGGCCAGGGAAGCGAGGGCAAGCCAGGGAGAGCTGTCTCCTCTCTAACTGCTGCTGTTATTTAAAGGAATAATGCCATTCTTTTTCATTTGTCAGCTGGCCCACAATGGCCCTTGTCACGCTTTATGATTTAGGGTTTCCTTTCCTTTCCCATTAAACGCCACCTTCCCATCACGACTTTGCGCCAGCCAGCCTCTGCTCCTGGCTTGCAGTTTCAGTTTCACTCTGATATTGGCCCAACTTCTTTGATGGGCTCCTCCGAGCACTAATTGCTTCTGTTCATTTAAACCTGTTCACTAATTTGCAGTGGCCCTTTATTAAGTTGGATGCAGCCCAAATTACACCATAAATTACACTTGCAAGGGGACTGGGTGTCGCGGGGGATAAATGTGCTGCCTGTTCCCTGCTTCTCCACTTCCCTATCTTCCTGTGCAACAATGGGGGACATGGGACTCAGCCTGAGGGTGCGGGTGCTGAATTTGGGGTATCTCAAATCAGATAAATTCTGGAAGGTTTCTGTTTCCTTCTCTAACTAAAGCTCCCTCCTGCTCCCTCCATCTGCAATGGCTATTGTTGAATCCAAGATCCAAGCCAAGCAGGGATGGATTCTGTATCCTCTACACTCTGCACAGCCATGTGCCCTGGTACATACACACACACACACACACACACACACACACATTGCTGCCCCTCCTCTCCTACCACCTGGTGATGCAACTTTGCTTCTAGTAGGCAGTTTGATTCCTTTCCTCACCTTTTAATGACCGGAGAATTCATTAATAATTGAAATAAACACGCTCTTTCCCAAGGCTGCTGATTTTTATTAAAGCAGGGGCAGGGATCTGCCAACCCTTGGCTGCAGCCATTTCCTAAATAACTGCTAGCAGTTAAAAGGCAATTATTTTTTTTCTAAATAGGTGACTTTTTTGCACTGGGGGTAGTAGAAGGGAGCTGAAGGCAGCTGAGGAGCAGTGTACACCAATGATGCAGGGTTGCTCCATCATGGGATGTCAGCAACACGAGAACTGCTCACTGAACACACATTCCCAGGGAAAGGGATGTCTGTGACCTCCAGGAGGAATTTCTGCCTGACTTTACCACTGCAGTGAACTCTAGGGAAATGTTTCTGCCCCACTGGCTAGCATCAGATTTCTCACATCTTGTAGGTGTGTGTACCACCACCTTCTCTGTCACATGCACGTGCCCCAGCCGGGTCACCAGCGATGCTGGTGGACCCTAGGGAGCTGCTTACCTGATATTCAGCTGTGTGAGCTTCTCCAGCTCCTGCTCCATGTGCTCCTGCAACTCTCCAGGGCGAAGAAGGACCTGGCAGATGGGGCAGATCGGAGCCTGACTGTCAAACAAAGTTGCTTTCTTTTTGCCTGTGAGAAGGAAAATAAGGGAAAAAGCTTTAGGTCAGATTAGCTGCCATCAGTATCATCTGTGCTCCGCTTTGGTTCCCGTCCCAGCACAGGACTGAAATCCAGGGATTTTCTCATGGTATAGCCCTAATTCTCTCCCCATCCTACAATCCATGGGGCAGGGATTGGCTCTCTTCTGCAGTAGCACAGGAACTGACACGAGAGCATCCCAAGCCTGGCTGCAGGCCCTCCAGTCTTACAGTGAGAGCAGCAACAGCCACATTCTGGAAGTGACTCTGGGCAAATCCAGCTTCCCATCTGAGGTTCAGTTGATATGACTTGGAGTAGACGGATGACACAACACTGCTCACTGTTCCCATTAACTCATTATCAAGAGCCGTCTTCATCCTCCTTGACCCTCCTGAAGTTGGGTGGGTCAGGATGATCCTTCCTATGAAGAGGAGAGTAAATCTCCATTGGCACACAGTGTTGGGAAGCAGAGGAGAACCCATGGTATGAGGCTGTGGATGTGCTAGGGAGCAGGTCTAGATGCTCACCCAGGATCGCTCACCCTGTCCCAGGGCTGGGCTGGGGCCCTTTGTCCTTCCTGCACCACCAGCAGCTCCAGATCCCGCAGCTGCCAGAGTTCTGGGCCCCCTGGGGCTGTATCACCCCTGGGTGAGGTTTGAGGCTGCCTGTGTACCCTAATCCCTAGCTGGGTTGAGTCTCTGGGGCAGATCGGCAAGCAACGCATTTCCTCACACCCTCTTTACTCTCAATCCTGTCTTCTGCTTCCCTGCCCAGCCACATCTCCCTGGTTCACTCCCTGCTCTGAAGCCAATTTCTTCCAGCTCAGAAACTTTATTGCCCCCTCTGCAAGGAATATACAGCGTCTATTTAACATAAAATAAAACTCTAAAGCAAACAATGAAGTTCCCATAAAAGAGGGAAGCCTGCAGGTCCCCAGGCCCCCTCTCCCAGCTGTACTAGCAGCTCTGCTCATGAGAGGGCGTGCGGAGCCTGGCTCAGATGGCTCTGGCAGGGAGAAACGTGCTTTATAGCTGCCTCTTGTCATCCAACATGAACCCTCCTGCTGGATTATTTATTTATGTATTAGACATGGATCAAATTGGCTAAATCCGAGTGAGAGGCAGTAATGCACAATAAAGCAGCCAGTGCTGGATATGAGGGGGCTGCCTGCAATGTGGCCTTCCAATCAGGAACCAAAAGGTGCCATTTTATGGTTCCTAATGATGGCGGAATCCTGCTAAATGAATCCCCATTAAAGGAACGGACCTTCTCAAAGGGTAATACATTGGTGTGAGCAGCTTTACTGGATCCCTACCTCTCCCTGTATATCTGCCTAGCACAAGCATTTAACAAGAGAAAGGGTCTGAAGTAAGTTTGAGAGTCACCTTGGCTTATCTCTGCCCTCCAGCAGGACAAAGTGTACGTGCCTGGTGGAAGCAGGGCTATCACTGGGTTATTACCTGCCCTTTCCTTCAGTACCTCTATAGGAGATGGGAGAAACAGAGGCATAAGGGGCAAGTTGGAGCAGGCCAGTGCCAGGGTGCATTCCCTACCTTCCCAGCTTCCCTTTCCACTGGGAACTCTCCCACTTGCAGAGCCACGAGGAAAACCCTGCTGGCCCCCTCTTCTGGACTTGGGCCGCTCCCAGAAGCTCCCAGGCAGATCCTAGGTGCCTTGGCCCCTCATTCCCACCACCCTTCTGCCAGGGACGACACACTGTTTTTGGCAGCATGCAGCCCATGCAACTTGGAACATTTTCCTCTCTCCTCCTTCCCTCATGTTTAAATAATGCCCAGAATCCAACTCAAACCCAAACACCCAGCTCCTGCTGACCCTTGCAGGAAAGGTCGGCATTTCAGTAATTCCACCTTCCTCTTGGAGCTTTTCCACTTTTGTCTAGTGGGGGCCCAAAATAGCCCAGGAGCGTCCCCGACCACCTGCTATTTATAACCCCAACTTCACAGCAAAACAATGGAGCTGTCTGAGTCTCCCTCCCAAAATAAACAGGCAGCCTTTGAGCGGACGGGAAATCCTGCTGGATCCCCGCTGTGGGGTGTACAGATGGATGGGTAAACAGGCTGCCCTCCGCCCTACTGCACTGCATCCCTGCTCCTGGCCCAGGCCACCACCGTGGGGCCCATGAGCCCCCATTGGCATCCACAGCCTTGGCTGCTGGGGCTGGGATGCTCTTAGCAGCACCAAAGGGTGGAACAGAGGTTGAGCATCCCTGTGTTTCTGCTCTTTGGGGAGCCCAGAGCTGTCTCTTTGCTGGAGGAGGTGATGGACTGTCCCAGACCACAGAACTGGGATTGGAAGCCTTGGATCAGGATGCATAGTCAGGGTCCCCTGCTGGTGGGATATTTAACCTCCTGCAGACCCCAGCCCTCATGCCTTGCTTGTTCTCTGGTACACTTCCATGGGGTGCATGTTCCTAAGCCATTAGATTTCAATGGCTGGGGCAATCAGGTGGGATCTCAGGCCATGGGAAGAAGCCTTGCTGTCTTCCATGGCTGCTCCCAACCCCAGCCCAGGCCAGCAGGATAAATGAACAGCACTGGCCTCACCCATCAGCTACACCAGTGATACGGTGATGAATATGTGCCAAGGAAGGATGTGACAGCTGTCACTCTGCATCCCCATGACTGCTGAAGATCCCCAGCTCTGGTGAGTGCAGGAGGCTGGTGCTTGCACTGAAACAAGGGCATCCAGAGGGGCAGAAGAACCCGAACCTGGACACAGAGCCAAGTCTCTGATGTACAGATTGCAAAGCAGGAGACAGAAGGAGCCCCAGCTCCTGGCCCAGGGGGCTGACAGCTGCACTTTCACAGGAGCAGGGCAAAGTGTAACTGACAGGCAGAGAGGAGGGATCCTCTCCTGTGCCAGGAGGACACCTACGCAAGCCTCCCCATGTCTCTGGAACCCGCTGCATGCCTGTAGTGCAACAGAGGCTTCTCCTGGAATGTGTCTCCCCAAATCAGCAGCATCCACATTTGTAGCATGCCCAGAGCCTGGCACACACCCATGCCGTGGTGTCTTGCTCCAGTGGTACCCATCTCCATGGTGTAGGATGCTGGGTTGTGAGGAGAGGGAGAGGATGGGCATGGGAAGTCCTCAGGCTTTGTGAATGCCAGGGTGGAGAGAGATGCATACATCCCACCTCTCCTCCCCAGAGCAGGGACATCCTGATATCCAGGAACAAACAAAGAACACTACATCATGTGCGTGGCTGGACCATGCTGGGGTGTAAGTGCTTACCCCTCTGGACGGAGTAGAGGGCATTGGTTTGCCCAGGGCAAAACAAAGGGCCCATATTCCTGAGCGGGAGGGACCTACGCCTGCTCCTTGCTTGTCCTTCCCTGCCCTGTGCCAAACCCGCTCCTGGGAGACACTGAATGGCTCTTTTCAGGCTTTTGTTTTTTGGCAGCTGTGTTTTTGTTTTCTTTGCCCCTCTCTCTCCCCTTCACTCTCTGGTTACTCGGTAGGCTCGGCTCCAGTGTTTACCCTCCGCAGCTCTGCCGTGCTTCCCTTGCTGCCGACCCCCCGCTCGCCGGTGCCAGAGAGATGAAAAGGCAGAGCCTCGGTGCTCCCGCTGTTTGCACGGTCTCCTGGGCTCCGCGGAAATGTTTAACTCCAAGTGTTGAAACCGAATATTTCCTGCTCGGAAAGCAGAGTGCTCAGTACGCAGATGCACCCCTGTGTGGAGGAATTTGTCCACAGCCTCTTTCAGAGGGCACCTGCAAATGGATCCCAGCCCAGGTAAGGACTGGACCAAATCCTCCTGATCCCACTGGGGATAGAGGGCTGGATCCTTCATTCAGTTACACTGATAAGGAGTCAAGATAATTCCTCTGGGAAAGGTCTAATTCATTGCAAATCAGCTGGTAATGGGACCTGCGCTCCAGGCTGGGAGCTAGGCTCAGGTTCTGGGGACATAAGCATGATACTGAATAGGCACGGAGGCATGAAGTCATTCCTTCTGCCCTGCACCTGTGCCCTGACAGCACTGTGGGGTGGGAGTGTGTCACTTGGAAGGGCAGAACTTTTCCTCATAAGCAGAATGCAAACTACTGTTTTGGAGAGCATTTAAGTAAAAAGCCCAAGGAACCCAGCCCACCAACAGTGCTGACAGCACAGGGTGTACACAGCCCCTCCCCACTATGCAGCACAGAGTAAACAACGCTCCCAAGTCACCCAATGAGCAAAGTTTACAAGGCATGAGGGCTCACTCTGCACAGGAGCTCAGCAAGTTGCCAAATGAATGAAATAAATTGTCTGTAAATCCACTGCTCATCTGCACTGGTGCACAGTCAGGTGTCTCCCCAGGAGCTGCTGCTGTGGGTGGCACAGGCAGGGCCACCTGCGCCTCCCCATGCTGTCCTTCCTTGTGACCAGCTGAAGCTTGCTCTTGTGAGGACCAGCTCTTCAGTCCCACCTCTCAGGTGATTTCTCCTACTTCCAAACTCTTTTCCACTTCTGTGAGTACCAACTCCCCCTCTTTGAGATGCCTCTCTCCATCTCACCCTGCTATTTCTGCTCTCTCCCTCTTAAACACTCCATCATTTAAACCAAATCAAAGCCAGTTGATCTGAAACTCTTCTGAATAGAAATGACCCCATGCTAGGGCCTTGTGGCCCTGTGCCCTGCTTCAGGGGCCCTGCTGAAACCAGGTGGGTGGTAATGGAAGTGCTGACACAGGCTCCTTGACAGCATCACCATTGCCAGCGCCTGTAATAATCCCTCCTGGCTGCTCTGCAACTCGGTTTCCGCGGCGATTATTTTCCATTCGATGATGGGCTTGCTGTTATTTGTGTACTGATAGCAGGTATCTCGTGTGACAAGCCTCCTTTCCTTCCAGCTCAAAAAACAATAATTCAAAGAAAGCCCCATATTAGCTTGGAAATAACAAAACACTCACTCTTTTCCTGGCAAGCCCATGCCACAACTGATGAGGCTCACAGAGCCCTGGTAGTAAGTGGCAGCCAAGGAGGGAAGATGACAACGGTGGCTCAAGGCAGAGATGGTTCATGTATCAGTGCAGTGCACCCCAGAGTAACATAGAGGCAAAAAGTATTTGGTACTAAAGCAAGGGAGCAGGAATAATGCTGCTCATTGCTCTCTCATCTCCCTGTTATGTATTGATGTGGTTCCAGTGCTGTCCCCTGGAGCAGCATCCTGCCTGCTAGGCACTGCCTTGGATCCTGCTGGTTGGTACCAAAAGGTACAGGCCCCCAAAAACCTGCACTTGAGGTCAGGGCACCTCCCTTTCCTTCCATCAGGGCCTTCCCATCCCTCAGGCTCCTGCCTGGCTGGGGGATACAGACCTCAACTTGCTGCCCAGGATGATGTGCCCGGGATCTGGCCCTTGCTGCAATTGCTCTCCACAGAGCAGAGGAGATCCAGGTGCCAGAGGCAGTGGCAGGCAGTGAGGTGACTCCAGGTTTGCATGCTGTGACAAAACACTTGCAAACTCTGCAGACACCCCACAGAGCAGCAAACACATCCAGACCACTGAGGAATCATCCTGCATTGAGCAGACCTCCCTTGGAACACGTGGCGTTTGGAGGTGGCAGGGGTCTTGAAAAATAGCTATTCAGGTAAGAAAATATTTTTGACAAATCACTCCCACATCACAGTGCAAAGATGCTGCAGAGCACCAGCAGAAGCTGGACTTGGATTGTGCTTGGCACAGCACAGGGCCAGTCCTGCCTTGAATCCAGCAAAGAGAGGCACATGGTTGAGTCACAGCTGGTTTTGTACATCTAGGGTGTATAAAACACGTAGAGACACAGGAGAAGATGAACAAACTGGTCACAGAGAAGACCTATACTCAGACTGCTGCAGCCCTACCAAAAGCCTGATTCCTGACACTACTGTTAAGGTGTCCAGGCTGCCACAAGCAGCTTAGAAAATACACCTGCTTCTCCTGAGAATAAAAACTACGGAGAGATCTGAGGCAGAAAAGCTTGCTAAAATATTGATTTCCTTCCAAAGAAAGAGTTGTTCTTGTAGCTGCCTGTCCAAATAATCTGGACACTGAAGAGGACTGGTGTAAACTGGGGCAGCACTGGTGCCATGCAGCTAATCCCAGCTAAGGTTGATCCCATGAGTCACTCAGTAAAAATGCATGTTTGAACAGCACCCTGGGCTCTTCAGAGGCTGTTGCACGTCCTGTTGGGTCCAGCTCCATGTTTCTCATGGCAAGTGGCAGCCTGGCAGCAGGAGAGGTGATCTGACCCTGGCTCTCCATCTGTGGAGATCATGGCTGCCCGGTGTGGGGCAGTGGAAGATGGATTGAGCTGGGCAATAATTTAAGAAACTGAGTGAGTCTGTACATCCAATCACTTTACAAATCAGGGGAAAGGGAGAGAGGAGGAACAGGCAGGAGCGGGGGGAGAAGTGAAAAGGCCGCGCAGGGAAATGCATCACAATTACTGTCTCAGCTCTAATGAGGAGCCTGTCATGAGGCTGTCATCCTGCGGAAAGCCACCTACTCAGAAAGATTCAATAAAAAAGTAGCAGAGAGATAAAAAAGAGATATATTTCAGCCCTTGCTAATATTCTTTTCATTTGTCCCAGCACAAAATAAGATACTGCACTTAACCGGCTCGGTTAAAATGAAAAGGGGGGGGGCGGGAAGGGAGCAGCATTGATCAATACCACTAAAAGCCGGGAGACACGGTGATGGAGTGCAATTTTTTTGTCTGTGCTGAAGCATAGCAGAGGCCCGGGCGGGGTAATTTATGATTCGTACGCATGCTGGCTAACTAGAGGCTGACAAGACAATGAATCCCCGATGAGAGGGACGCGGGCTGCCGGGAGAGCTGGAAAGAGAGAGCATGACAGAGACCTGGAAGGGAGAGTGGAAGAGCAGGACTGGGACAGGCTGATGGTGCTGCTCCATGTGGGGATGCCAAGCAGAAACATTTCTCTGGGTTTCACAAGAGGAAAGATGAGAAACACTGAGAGCAAGCGAAGGAAGGTGTTATCCCTCCATCCCTGTCGTCCTCTTTTCCAGCTCACAGCTGGGCAGCCAGCCCATGCAGCCTTCTCCCAAGGAAGCACTGTAGTGCCCAGCCACACCCCTCACTCTGCTGGAGATCGACCAAATGAGGTCAGCAGGGATCAAGGACAATGATCTCTTCTCTGCTCCAGATTCTCTGATGAGTGCCAGTCTGAGTCTAGAAAAGCTCATGACCATGGAGATGGATCTTCTTGCTGCCGTCCATCTTCTTTGGAATGAAAATGGAGTGTCCTTCATCCCATGGGTTCACCTCCCAAACATAAAAGTCCTGGGGAGTAGCTGGGTCTCCCTAGCGTCAGTCAGAGGTCTCTGACTTCAGCAAACATGGCATGGCAGAAACACTGCTGAGGGAATCCTACAGCTCTGTCCTTCCATCCTGGGGGATCTCCTGGGGCGTGATGCACCTCCTTCCCCCCACATCCTTGAACTGCCTTCCATCCCATGGGTCTTTTTATACCATGCACCCAAGACTGGCCAGGTTGTGGACAAACCAGCCAGAGCCAGTGGGACCCAGGGATCATGACTGCAGTTCTGAAGACTCCTTGGTTCATGGCCAATCCTTCCTCAGTGGTACTTGCAAAATGAGGCACTGGGACACAGCACACTGCCCAGCACATAGGCAGCCAGGCAGAAGACCCCAGGGCCCTCTCAGCTCCTGTGTCATGTGTGCATCATAGCCAGACGGAGTGTGGGGAACGGTTCTGCTCATCACCATCCCTCCTCCTCCTCCTCAGCCACCTGGAATGCCTGGGGCTGCGTAGCCAGGGCTGGTAGCTGGGCAACATTCACCAATGTGCCTGGCCTCTGGCCCTGTTTGCTCTTACAAAAGGGCCACTTCTTATCCCTGGTTGAACCAGTTGCCCACTCTGGAGTTTCTGCTGGCCTGGTGGGAGAGGGTGGATGGGAACTGAGTAGCTGCATTGCCAAAGTGTGGCTTAACTATCCATGCTCTGCATCAACTCTTGGGATGGAAAGACCTGGAGCAAAGCACCTTCTTTAAATGCCAAAAAATAACGGCAGTGGGAACTAGAAAAGGTGGAGAGTTTCTCAGAAACATTCTCATATCTGCTGGGAGACTGTACAAGAGCTGGGGACTGAGGTCTGGACACATCTGGGGCTTGTTTTAGGTCTTGTTTTTTTCATCTGCAGCAGAAACAGGGATACAGTTGAGGGTGGGAGTGACAGACCTGCAAGGGTTTCTCCCTCCAGCCCCATTCCACCATCACATCCAACTTCCTATAAAACATGCAGGATGATCCTGCACCAGGCTGCAGCTGCTCAGCTGTCTCAGCCCCACCTGCCTGCTCCTCTGAGTCCTCGGCAAAGGACCTGAACTGCATTCCGAGAGACAGGATCAGCCTGAAAATGGGTCTTTGCCTTCACCACTGGCAGTGAAACAAGAGCCTAGGAACTACCCCACTGCCCCCAACCCAATGTAGGCTGGGGCATGCTGAGGGTCCCCCCACAGCCCAGTAAAGTACCCCAAGAGGGGTTCCAGCCCCATCCTGACCCTGCAGAAGACACTTGCAGACAGCCATGCTGCTCCCATGCCCTTGACTTGGAGGGCAGCCTGTTAAGTTGGTGATATACTGACACACCTATAATTCGAAGGGGTGATGTGCTAGAGTCTTTCTCTACCTCCCACCCACTCCCTCCCTGCCACATTCCAGCTCCTCTCCTCTCCTCCCTTGGGGATGTGTGGGGCACATATCGAAAACACAGATATTGAACTGTCAAAACTATTTCCTACAAGAAAATAGATTCATCAGCTTGCAGCACACAGGGTCATTGCCACATTTTCCCCTCGCGCCAGCACCTGCACATGCCGGCGCATACCCAATGCCTCTTCGCAGCACTGGCACTTTAGCTTGTAGCTCAGGGCCCTTAAGTGACTTTGAGAAATGGATAATCGATTATAATTCCACGGGCCTCTCTGCAGATTTATCCGGAGAATGTATAAAAGCCAGGGATTGGGAGAAGCGGGTCCTTCTGGCCAACACGTCAATTGCCTGTGCTTTTCGTGCCCGGCTCGGAAAATCGCATCCCGAGCACGACTCTGTTTAATCCATCAGTACACAATCAATGCACTCTGTAATCAACTCTTGATCACTTAATTTTACACATGTTGGCTGAATCCCTTTGTTTAATCACTAGATCAGGCTGCCTTGTTGCACTGCCCCCTCCCTGCTTAACCCTCCCTGACCCTCATCCCCTGTTGTCGGCACTACCAAATGCAGCCCAGAGCCTTCATTTCACCTTGAGTAAGAGCTCCCATGAATTTAGAGTCACGAGATGGCAGAAAGGGAAACAGAAGGAGTGAAAAATAACACTGGAGAGAAAGAAAATATTTTCCCTTTTGTGTCTTCATAGAGCTTGTGCTGGCCTTTTTGATCTACGTAACAGAAACCACTGCTAGGGTTTAAAGAGGGGCTGGGTGTTGGGGGATGCACACTGAAGCCCTGTAACATCTCAGGGAGAATGGGCACTTTGGGGTGCCACTGCGAAGATGCACCAGCAAATGACGGGCACTCATGACCCAGCTGCATCTGTCTCCTCAGCATCCTCCCCACCCCCTGATTATTTTGACTGTTTTAGCAGCCAGTGCCATTATGAGCAACAGTGCTTGATCTTTCCCTCCCAGAGGCATCCTAGGGAGCATCACTCCCATCTCACCAGGGTTCATCTGCCTTTTTATGGCAAGAGCACGACCCTTGAGTTGTGAATGCATGTAAGCACAGCTATTTGGCATTTTTAGCATGATTTGTGTCACTAGAGTGATGCCATCTCACCCTTTGCATGTACTCTGTTAGCATGCCAGGGTCAGTGTCTGGGGGATGCTCCTAGGTGAGAATGTCTGATGGCTCAACAGTGAAATGCAATATTGCAGTGGGATTTTGCAAGATTTTGTTGCACTTTAATAGTGTGATGAAAGCCTGGAGCCCAGAGATAGGGGGACCACATACTTGCAATCCAAATGTGGACCATTCTGACCAGACACATAGGTCACACAGCACGTTCCTCCTACCCGAGCAGCACAGCGGTCATTCCCAACCCAGTTAAATCTTCCTTTTTAAAGAGGCCTTGATGCTGCCTCTGATTTGGCACGTGGAGTAACTGCTGCTCATTCCTGCAAGAATAAATGATGGGATATGCTTGAACAAGAGGGATCTGGAAGCACGATTGCCAGGGGAACGTGCAAATGTTAGCTTTGCACAGGAAACTCGCACAAAACTGCATGTTGACACCAAGAGGCCAGTTATAGGACAAAGCAGGCACGGATGTTTAAAGAGAATTCCAGTTGCTATTCTATAGCAAATAGTCTTCAAAGAGCCCCTGGAGCTCTTGGCTTCTCAGCATGGAAAGAGGAGCTTGTGCAAGATGAAACGCAAATAAATAGTTTACCATAGAAAAGATATCCAAGGCAAAGAGTAAGATGCAAGTTTTAGCTCTCACATTAGCCAGCTGGGGTTTTATTGGTCCCCAAGTAGAAGCTGTAAATAAAATACAAACCTAACCTGCATATTGTCAAGTTACATTAAAAAAAAAAGAGCTGAACAAGTGGAACCTTTTACCTTGGGATCTGCCAACAGGCACAGATTACTCTGCCTTTGCTAACATAGCTCATTCTGCTCCAGGAACTCTTGGTAATGGATTTGTAAGGAAAAGGAGCACAAAATGCCCTCTGCTCACATTGACATTGCTGGCAAGGAGGAAGGGTGGATGGTGAGTTGGATGCTAAGTCTCCATCTCCTTGTTTCCAGCCTCCTGTATGGCCACAGGCAGCCAAGGTAATGCTCCACTTTATGGGGGCACAGGCCAGATGACAGGGACAGCAGCTCCAACTGGAGTACACCAGCAGGGAATGGGTGAGCCACCAGAGCATCTGCCTCTCCTGTCCTGACTGCTGAGGGTTCTCAGGGACGCCTGTGCCAGCCTCTGGAGTGCTCCTGGGGCACTCCAGAGCAAGCACAGGTCTTCCCTCCACACCAGGCTCTCATCCCTTTTAAGCAAAGCTTAGCTGCTCTTTTCATCCCCTTTTTCCTTCCACTGCATCAATTCTTTAAACTGTAATACATGCTGATATGTTGACAACATTAAAATTAGCTCACCTGGCTCACTTTAAGGAATTGCTTGTCCCAGCAGATCTATGCTTGGAATCTAGTCTGGGCTTCACTCGACTACCGTCTGCAGGACTTTTTTCCCAGGGTCTCCCCTTTTTCAAGGCAGTCTGACTTCCAGGGGACTAGAGAAATCCAAACTAGGTCATTCTGTCCCCAGAGTTGTGGGTGGACTCTCTGAATCTCTGGCCAGGGACTACTCTTCTTCCTTATCACTTGGCACAACACACACTGTATGAGTTGGGGTCCTGCTGCACAGGAGCAGGGCAGGATGAGGTCTCATATACACATCACAAGCAATCATAGATGCTGCTCTGCCTGCAGATCCAAGAGCCCCAGTGGAGCATGCAGGATGGGAAGCCAGGCAGAGACGGGATATGCACAGGTTGGAAGAAGGCACTATCCAAGCTTAGGATGTGTTTGCAAATCCTGGTCCAGCAGCAGTGAACCCTCTAGAAAGAGGAGGAAAGACCTTGCTGCAAGCCAGCTCAGAGGAGAAGGAGCACAGGGATGGAGGACAGCCTCCCCCACTCTCACCTACATGCCGACACAGGTGATAACAGTGTCACATCCCTTCCACTGTCTTCAGGTGGAGGGAGGGAAATGACCAAAAACACCCCCAAAACAACCTGCCACAGGCTAATTAATATTTAATTTACTGCAAAATGTACTTATTATTCCCAAGTAATTGGCCAACTGCACAGCTGTGACCACTAATGAACAGAGGGGGGGCAAGATGAAGGGACAGGAGGCTGGTGGGGGGAGCACAGGGGTGGTGGTGTCTTTGATCAGACCCTGCTGCCTGCCTTTTAATGTGCATAATAAGAAAACTTAAACAGCTTTGATTTTTTTCCCCAAGATCTAAAAATGGCTGTGATGCCACTAATGGATTGCGTTTAGCTTATTGCACTGTAATTGCCCTATTATCGCTGCAACTTTAACGAGGGGGGAAAAAAGGACTTTGGAAGATGGCATTTGCAAATAGGTTGTTGAATAACACTGCTGCTAAACACGGAGAACACAGGCAAGTCCTGCTTATTGTGATTCCTAGCATAGATTCCCAATACCTGAGGCACTCAGCATCCCTGTCTCTATTGCCACTTTTCGCTCTGTGATTGAACTATTGGCTCATTTAACTCTAAGGATGGGAAATATTTTTTTACCTGCTAATAGAAGCGTGGCTCGACTGTGGCCCAGCGTAGATTTTTAGATCAGTTTTTCTTGATGGCTTATTCTGTGGAGAGAGTTAATTTCACCCCAGTGCAAAGTACTTAAGTGGGATTTAAGTGGCACGGGAGTCTTTTGCTGACCCCTCAGCACAAGGTGAAATCTGCCCTAAGAGCCTTCCCTCCCTAGAGAGAGATGCTCAGCACAAAGTGGGGACACATCCTGATGCTTCAGCCTCTTAATTTGCTGCTGGGATCTGGCGTTTCACACGCAGTCTGGACCTGCACAGTCACAGCTTTTCAGCACAGGGACATCCTCATCCCCATACCCTGGTCTGCTTTGGCTGATGCACAAGAAAATGAATTTTCTAGGTTGAGGGGCTGTGGAGGAGCATGGGAAAGGTATTGCAAGTCCATGTTTCTTGTTCGTTTAGAGTCCTGACCTGCTCAGACCCTCGCTGGTCTCTCCCAAGGCAGGCAGGCACTGCAGCCATCACTTATTCTCCTGGAGGCTATGAAGACCAGGGCTGTCTTTCCTTTGCCCTGAGCCTCACCCCTCCTCTCCTCCACTGCATTCCCCGCTCCAATTAAAGGCCTGGCAGTGGGTCCAAAGACTCCCTCAGCTTTACGACAGCATTGAGACCCAGGCCAAGTTCCCATCCCGCTTCCATGGGTGTAAATCCAAAGCAGCATCATGGACTTCAACAGCACAAAAGCCAGATCAGCACTTGGCACCTCCGTTCCTCTCGACATCCAAGTCTGTGGAGCAGTGGGCTGGGAGACATTCCGTCACAGCCACCCGCTGCTCCTGCCCGTGGCTGCCTCTTCCCTCCAGCTAAAGCAAACAGCTCCTCAGACACCATCCCTGTGCTGGGCAGGCAGCCATGGCACACAGTGCTGGGGACAAGAAAGAATCCTGTGGGTAAAGAGGACACAAAGCACACACGCCCTGTGAAGCCATGCAGCAGCTGAGGGAATGCAGGGAAGGGTGGTGGGAAGGATCAGAGCTATACCTGCAGCCTGGCGCAGCAAGGAGCAATGGTCCTGGCTTGCCATGGGCCCCATGTGTCTGTGTGCAGGGACTTTGTGCCAAGACACAGCCTGACACCTCCTGTGCCTCATCCTGATAGCTTTCCTACCCAGCAGGGACAGAGGCAGAGCAGGCTGGTGCATGAAGGGGAAATGAACCTGTCCTGTGCTGACTAACATGTAGATGCATGGGGAAAAGAGAGATTTGAGCTTGGGAAATGCATCTCCATGGATCATTGTCCTGGTTTCAGCCAGGATAGAGTTAATTTATTTTAGCTGTTACAGTGCTGTGCTTTGGATTTGGAATGAGAATGGTGTTGATAATACACTGATATTTTGGTTTTTTGCAGAGTTGGGTTTATCCTTAGTCAAGGAGTTTTTTCCCCTTTGTCTCATGCTCTGCCAGTGAAGGGGTATGCAAAAGAAACTGCAAGGATGCATAACTTGGACAGGTGATCTGAACTGACCAAAGGGATAATCCACACCATAGAATGCCATGCCCAGTATATAAACTGGGGGGAGTTACCTGGAAGTGTGGCAGATCTGGATTTGGGAAGAGGGATCTGGCATTGGTCAGTGGATGGTGAGAAATTGCATTGTGTATCTCTTGTATCCTCTTTTATTATCATCATTACCATTATTATTTCATTTTACTTATTTTCAATTACTGAACTGATCTTATCTCAACATACAAGTTTTACTTTGATTCTCCTCCCCATTCCACCGGGGTGGCAGGTAGTACATGGTGTTTTATCTCCAGCTGGAATTAAAACCATGACAGTCATGCAGCCCCTCTGATGGAAACGTGGCATCTTGCTGCTCACACAATCCTGTTTTTAGGACTGAACAGAGCAAAAGGAAATGCACTGGGAGCACATGCTCCCTACCCGCACAGTGCAGAGAGTGGAGTATAGCCCTGTGGCCATGACATGACACAGGAACTCAGGACCAGAGATTGCCTGCTTGATCTCATTAATTTTCCTGTGCTTTAAGCCCTCATTCCTAGAAAAAAGATCAGAATTCCTTGTATGTCCCATGTCTTTTTTTCTTTCTCTGTTGAGTCCTTAATCTCAATAGGACTGTGCACAGTGCTCTGCTGCTAAAGGGGTCCCAGCTAAGCCCCAAGAAAAACATAAGTAACATTATCAATAATTAAACCCCGCAAAATATAATAAATAATACAAATTCTATAAATTAAAAAAAAAAAAAAAAAGGAAAAAAAAAAAAGAAGAAGAAAAAAAGACAATCTCTGGCTCCCAGTTCTCTCCTTCCCTGGGTCAACTTCTGTCCCTCTTGCTCTTTTGAGCTGGACCAGAGACGATGCTCAGGAGCAGATTCCAGGTCAACTGCCCCATCAATATCCCCCATCAATATTAGCACTGCATCTTGGACACAAACACAAAAATCCAGCACAGGCAAAAGAAAATCAAGACAACACTCCAGGGAATTTAAAAATCTAACCAGATAGGAACTATTGATGGAGAAATATAAACGCTGCTATTTCGGTGGCAGCTTCCTGAGCCCTAAACCTGAGCTGCAAAGTGGATTGTTGGATTCGATTTGTCAAACTGGGAGGCTGGCAAGTTTGGGCAGCTTCAAAGACTGTGTTTTATGGAACCTTTCAGGAACCCTCAATAAAAAATGTATTAGATTAGTAATTTGAGTCCCAAATGACCAATTTGAAACGATTGCTTTCTTATGATTTTTCTGAAAGTGCCTGTTTCGTGAGAAATTGCTTGAAAAATCAGACAGAGTTTTTAGAGACAATTGTAACAGCACACACGAGGGCTGGGCACGATGGGTTAGGAGAACATTCATTTAATTGAGAAAGGGAAAAAAATCCTTTGTAATGCTTCGTCTGTCTCTCTTCAGCTCCTGCATTACCATAATAAGGTTTAATTCTCCAATAATTCTCCAGAAGGGAAAGTGCCTTGCTCAGCCCTGTGTTCAGCTGGGGAGGAGTGGTGTGGAAGGGAGACACAACTTGCCAAGGTCATGTGTCCTGAGCAGAGCTAGGACAGGAGTCCCTTGCTGGGTCCCCTGCAGGTCCCAGTCAGGGAGTTATGGCTCCTTCCCAGCAAACTGTTTTTAATATTAAAAACGCTAATGGAAACTGCCATTTAAGTATGAGATGCACAAGAAATTAAGTCTACTGTGACCTCGTTAGGCCTCTTTGAACCTAAATTATCATACAACTCCACCACCCTGCAGTCATCTTTGTCTCTGCTCTCTGGTTTCTATGCTTTAAGGACCAGGCTTACAGAACATACGCAAGCCTTCTGCCCTGACTGCAGGGCTCAAAGTGTACATACTCCATTTATTTAAAGGAAAGCTGAGATTCTTATACTATCATTTGATTGCAGAGGCTAAAAATTTAAGAAGCAAAATTAGGAAAAAAAAAAATCCTGAGAGTCTTGTGATAAACTTGTGAAAGTTGGCAGTCCTGAGAATGAATCACTCTTGGATACTTCTACCTGGAATTACAGTATTAAGGAATTACATTATATAGCCTAATTAGACTTATTAGCAGAGCAAAGCTGATTAAGAAAGATGCAGAATTTGGAGGAGAAAGCAGAGAAGGACTAATCTACCCTCCAACTTCTTCTCCTTATCCTGTCCAGTAAATCCTTTGTACCCTCTACATTCTTCCTTCTGTTTCCCTCATTCTGCCTATTTCCTTCAGGATACTGAAGGAACTGTGTATGTTCTGCTCAGTGGTGAAGCCCCAGGCAGAATTGGAATTGAGGGCATTTTAGGGTACCTCCAGGTGTGGAGTGATAGAACAAATCCCTGGTTTTGCCTTGCTCAACTTTTTTTTATCACTAATGAAAATGCAAAAAACTTGCCCAGATCACTAAAATATCTTTATTCTTTTTCTCCTTAATTGCTCCTATTGAAGCAATGTTTTTTAAAAGGCCATTTTTAAGATAGCAAAATACCAACCAGTAGGTGTTGCATAAATGGCAATTTGCAAAACTGCAAAGGTGACATTTTTGACATGAACATTTAACAAAAAATTAATATTTTGTCTCTTTAATAAATGGGTATATGCAAGAGAGAATCCATTATAAAAAGAGAGCTAACGCAAGGTTCTTGGCGCCATTTCCATCAATTGCTATAAGATTTATATGTAAATATGTTAATGGTACTATTAATAATTTAATGGGGGCATGGCAAGCTGTGTTTACATAATAAATATGATTAAGCGTTTCCCTCGAATGGAGTTGCTGAACTGTCACACTACCCCAGGTTATTATCAACATGGTTTTAAAATGTTAATCAGGGAATCAGAAGGGAATAGTCCCCATCCCAACTTGGACCAGCCAGGTTGTTTTAAACACAGACTGTCACTGTGTCAGATGGTCCCAAAACCTCCCACCTCAGCTGCAGTGATACACCAGAGCCGTGGAGATTTGCTAACATGCATGGACAATGTTTTCTCTGATTTTACTTTTTACAAGGGTGGACTAAGATCATCCACTTGAATGGAATCACTTCAGATTTACTTGAGTGTAATTGAGAAGAAAATCTTGTCTGAGATAATTAAGTCGTTGAATATGCTTATCGCTCCTTAAATCCACTGTGCACGGAGCAGGGAGAATTACACAGTCCTCAGGTGGCAGGAACAAAGCAATTTCTGGGATGAGAAACTGCTGCAAACTTCAGCAAATTCCCACCTTGCTGGACTTTACCCACCCGGACTTGCAGGATCCTCCTTTATTCAACCACCACCTCTCTCTCAGTTCTTGCTGGAATTAGGTTTTTTGACAGCTCAGGCAAAGCTGCTCTGGAGCTGCTAGAATTGGACCACAGAGAGGTCGTGGCTGCAGCCCCAGGCTAACCCCTCAAACAGCCACCAGAGCTTGCCCAGAGTCCAGTTTGCCAGCTTCCAGCAAAAGCCTTTCTGTGAGCAGGCAAGGGATGGAAAGGGTTAATTTAACTGCAGTGCAAGGCCAATCACGCTGAGGTGTCAAACTATAATTTTATATTAGGGCCTGTAATAGTTACCAGAGTTTTACTACAATAACTACATGTCCAAGCAGAGTTTAATGAGAAAATCTATAGTTTTGCTATGGTATTTTCTCTTAGTTTGCATAATTCCCTGAATGCAACCCAGTAAAGCTTTTGACCCGAGATAATAAAAAGGTGATAAAAATGAGCTGTAAAACCCAGCATATACATACATATATACATATATATATATTAAAGAGCCACTACAAAATTACGAGTAATTTCCACAAGATGAAGTGAAACAAAACCCCTCTTCAGATGCAACTGAATCAAGGGAAAACAAAACTAAATTAAACTGATAAATTTAAACCATAAGCAGTGTGGGTCATGGAGCTGGTCCTGCCTCAGCTTACCCTGGCTGCTTTGGGGACAGCAACTGCTCCTAGGAGGGATGCTCCTGGGTGTACCAGGCACACAGGTGTGGGCTGGTGCTGCGCATCATAGAGAAGGGATGGAAATTTGCCTGAGGATGGGAGCAGCCCCCAGCAGGAGTGTTAATTTTCAGAATTTAATTCATACTCCATGAATCAGAAATAGGAACAGTCTGAAGCACTGTAGTGATTGCTGGATTGACAGACAAAATGGTAGCAGGGCAGGCTATTCTCCTAAGGACCTGCAAACAGGAGAGCAATTAATGGGCAGTCTATTTGGACACTCAAATCATTCCACAGAGCTCCAGGTTTCATTTCTGGCAGATTACACCAGTTTCACCCATTTTGACTTACAAAGCACTCTCCAGTTGTCCGTTGATGACAGATCTCTCTGTATTAGCATCTTCTCCTCCTAGGTGGAAATTCTGGAGTGCAGCTAAAGGAAACCCCATGCAGGAAGGCAGTGGAAGAGCCAGAAGACTACTTTTTAAACCCCACCTTAGGTATGTTAAGAAACACATATGTGGAAATTGATGAGTGTTCAGATCCC
The DNA here is from genome assembly GCA_009812075.1 of Sialia sialis. Lineage (NCBI taxonomy): Eukaryota > Metazoa > Chordata > Aves > Passeriformes > Turdidae > Sialia > Sialia sialis. The sequence goes on along the minus strand of VRYO01002482.1, from coordinate 6,744,120 downwards.
AAATGACAGGTGCACCTGCAGGAAGGTCCCCAACCAAGGGCTGGGGAGAAGTGAACCTGTCCAGCATCGCTGCTAGCTAACCAGGGAGAAAATGTGGAAGCATTTACAGCTCATAGCAGGAATGGTGCTGAGTATAGGAATGCCCCATGGTCTGCAAATTGCCTGGGGGGGAGACATGTCTGGGTGTTAAGAGCTGGTAAACCACATCAGCTCATTCTGCACAACCCTAACACTGAGGGCTGCTTCTTCAATATTCCTGTATTCCTATCACCTTGGGTATTCCCTACATCTCAGGTACAGATCTCCTTTGTGGCAGTGAGCTCTCATGAACCCCCATACTCACCTCCAAACACGATAACATTCCTGAAAGCTACCGGGAAATGCAGCACCGACCCCAATGAGGTCAAGGTGCCATTTATTTACACAAAGATTTCACCAAGGAAGACACAGGTCTGGGACTTGAGTCTCCAGGCTCCTGGTCCCCCATTCTGACTTTGGTTAAACCTCTCCTCCCACTCTCCTTGCTCATGGGGGTATGATCACAGAGCCAGAGCCCTGCCAAGTGTGGGCTGGTGAAGGAGGGAGAAAGCTCCTTGGCTGAAAGGCACACAAGAAGGTCACATTAAATCATCAAATGCTCTCTTCACATTTCCTTCTCCACCCTGCAGCTGCTTACAAGGAGATTTGGACTGTAAATACAGCAGTAACTTTCTCCATAAAAGTCAGCCTTTTTGCCAGAGCCATCAAGGGATGGCACAACCCAGTGCTTGGGATCTAATAATAACAGCGTCTTTCATTGCTACGGCATCTCCCGCCCTGGAGGCTACTGAAGGGCTTCAACAGCATGCTCTGCACATTTGGATCTCATACTGAAATGCACCCACCTCCAGGGAGAGGCAAAAAACATTATTTACAGGAAGAATTCACGGGGGTAAAGACAGAGTGAGCTGCATGCGCAACTATTTAGGACATGGTAGCAAACAGAATATACGCCTTGGAGATTCTTATGTGCAAAAGCAGTTTTGCTTGGGATTCTGCATCACCCTGAAGATGGGAACATTTCACATATCTGTACCTTGAAGCACCTGCCTTGTATACAGAGAATGGCTGGAAGCTTCCCTTCCCACCTCCCTTCCCCACCCAGAGGCTTGCACTGTGGGGGGAGATACCTGGAATGGGCTGCCACCTCGTGAAGAGCACTGGAAGGTGGATCAGGTGTGCCAAGTGCCACCTGCCCTGACCGGTGGCCCCTGAGGTTCATCTCCATTGGGTCCATCTTTCTGGCAAGCTCCTGGCTCTCTGTCACCCTGCCAGCTCTGGGCTGTCCCTGTCCCGTTCCCCCATCAATCACCCACAACGGGGATGATGTGTTAATGTTTTTCCTATAGACAGACACATTATGTTTCCACACTGCCTCTGCACACGCCATGTTTACGCCCCTTCTCCCTCCAGGGAGTAAATCAAGCAAATTGATGCGAGCCATGATTAATTGTGTATCTCGGACCAATCTTTTACCGAGTCCCTCACATGGGCAGGTTGTTTTCCCCCCCTCCCTCCCCGATGTACAGGGGAGAGGAGATGGCGCTCCGCTCGCTCCCTCTCGTGCAGTTTGACGGATAGAGCCTGCCCGGGACGCGGTGAGATAAATTTGAAAGGCCTGCGCCGGGCTGTCAGCGTTAAAGATGATGAATGTGGGAGGTGAGGCGGGAGGGACCCGCTGAGCTCGGCGTAATGGATAGGGCTCTTTGGGAATGGATGCTCGCCCGGCGATTCTGCGTTAATCTCCGGGCTCCGCCGAGGTGCCGCCAACTGATAACAAGGAAATAGGAATGACAACAATTTTTAGCCGAGAGATTCTTCACAAAAATGCCAACCTGCTGGAGGTCTGACAGGCCCTGATTGAATGGGAGCAGGGACGGGGGGAGCCTGCAAGCACCTCTTGACTAACATGCAAAAGATGGATCATTTCATTCCCCCGCCTGACCATCTACATTTATTATCATTTCCTTTAATTCTGCCTCGCTTAGATACCTGTCAGCACCGTTTCTCTTCCAAGGGTCAGCTGATGGGATGTGAGAGGGGCCAAAGACCTGGTCTCTCCTCCAGCTCGGGAAGCAGGAGCATTATGGATGTGGCTGCCTAGCCCTCAATGTGCCTGGACACACAGATAGGCGGATCCCCAGGACAGGCTTTGCTTCCTGAGGTGAGCTCAAGGCACTGTCCTGCTGCTGCTGCTCATGCTACCAACCAGCATCTGTGTTCCTGGGCTTTCCCTGCCTAGGGCCAGGAGCTGGAGGATGCCTGATCCCTGCCCTCTCCACCTCTGAGTGTTCTGTCCCCTCCAGCTTTCCAAGCCACATCACGGTGATCACAAGCCTGGTCTCACATGCCCAGGAGCCCTTTGCTGGGACTCAGCCTTCGCTCACCCACCCCAGACAGCATGGGCTGTCCCCAGCTGGAAAAGACCCATCTGCACTGTGTGATGTCTTTAAGCCAATAACTTTGCCCAGGCTCAGCAAAGAGCCTCACTGCATGTCACGGTACTCATGCAGCAGGAACCAGAGATGGAAATGCAAAGAGGTCTCTCCTGGCCTGAGCTCAGTGGGATGGGATGGTGCTGCTGCAGAAGCTTCAAGACCTAGAGGGGCTCTTTGCTGCTGGCAGGAGACATCTCTCCTCACTTTTTAAACCTTTCTGTGAGACCTTGAATAGGGCCACAGATGGTGTCTGACCCATCAGTCATCATCTTGGTCTCTAGCTACCCTGGGGATCCTCTCACAGGATGTTTGCTCTAATGAAACTCCTACAAAGGGTCCCCTGACCACTGGAAGATCCTGAGGTCCAAGATACTGGAGGTGACAGCACAAGCTGTGGCACTGACCAGAGTAGGACAGCCTCAAGGACAGGCACAGGAAAAGGGACACTGACAGGCAGGGACACAGCTAATATGCACCAGGTGTGCCTTGCAGAGGGCTGTGATGGAGAGGACCCTCCAAGGTCACGCAGCACCCCGACGTCTTCCTCCCATGTGCCAGGGCTGACCCCCCAGAGCACCTCAGCACTTGGAGCAGGAGCTTGGCATGTCCAGGGTCCTTCATAGCTGCATCACCTTGATCAGGTGGAGAAATCACCACATTCATCAGCAAGCACCCAGGCACACTGGGCTGCACAGCCACAGCACAAATTTCTTTCTTGGGATCAGGTGGGATGCAGACACCAGATTGTCCTCAAATCTCATCCTTTTTTGACTGCTCCTGGGTTCACCTGCACCCTCTTCCTCTCCCTGCAGCCTCCTCTTCCCCTTGTTCTGTCTCTCCCTCTGTAGACAGTGCTGGTTCTTTAATGACCCTGATCATACAACTATTTTCTGGCCACACATAAACGCTTTCACTCCCTCCCTCCTCACCCCTGACTGCCATCACCGTATTAAAAAGCAACCCGCTGCTGGGAATACATTAGTGACTTGCAGCAGATCCTTCTTTGCAAGGATAATTACAAAAAATAGAGGGACAATAACTATTAATATTTTATTGCAGTATTTAATGAGCTAAAGCAAATCATCTTGCACTCCACTGGAACGACATGCTTTGTCATTCTTACGTTCCCTCCATCATTTTCTCCAGCTCCCCATCTGAGAAGCCCTCCCTGCTTTCAAGTCCTCCTCACTCAGTACAATTTATATTTCCTCTAAGCTGCTTTTCTCCAACTTGAAAAAGGACCTTGCTACTTTCTGGGGCTGGTGAGCTTTCCCTGCCAGTAGCTCAGGCTCCAGACCCACCTACTTGTACCGAATGAGTCCAGGGAAAGAGCAACCCCTTTATCTTAGCAGAGTAAAGCTGCCCTTTCAGCTCAGGTGTTTATTGTCTCCATTTCACATGCAAGGAAACCATTTGCAGAGGTTAAAGAATGAATTTTAAAGGCACTTTGGGTCTCCGTCGGACTTGTGTCCTTGCTTTTGACAGCCCTGCATGGTGTAGGTCACCCACAGCTCAAAAGGGAGTCGGTGGCTGAGCAGGGGACAGAGGCTCGCCCTGCTGCCAGCCCTGTGCCCAGGCCATGTCCGAGGGCAGCAGCCCCGCAGTGACACTCAAAGACAGGGCTGGACAGGTCTCGCTCGCTCTGGGGACAGTGAGCAGGGCCACTGCTGTCCCTGGGCAGTGCTGGCTCACATTCTATCGGTTGAGACTGCCATGCTGTGGGGAAATGGCAGGGAAGCCCTGACCCCAAAGCACGAGACAGGCTTGCTCCTACAAGGCAAATGCACTGCCCTGTTGCCAGACAATCGAGGAGGCTGGGAACATGCTTTGGAAAGCTCAGTGAGGCTAATCCCTCTGCATGGCTCCAATTTGGGCTACCCTCCCCAGGAGCAGAGGATTTGAGGAGTGCTCTGCAGGGTACCAAGGGTGCCAGAGTGGCCCTGGGCATCTGCACCTCTGCACACCACAGAAGTTCCAGCATCCCCTTCCAGTGGGCACAGGCCCATGGCAGATACCCTCTGGGCTTCCCTGGGGAAAAGACCAATATGTCAATTTTGTATTTCCCTAAATTTCATTATTTCTGCTTTTTGATCCATTCTGGTAGGAGAGAAATAGCATGCAAGTAGTTCTATAGGCTCCAAATATTAGATCTATATAATATAATATGGTATTTCTGTATTTTATGTATACAGTTAAATACATGTATATAGTTCTATCATTCTCATATAGAGTTTTTCTCTCTTGCTCTCTCTCTGATACAGAGTTTTTCTCTCTTGCTCCCTCTCTGAGCCTATATAATAGCTCTATAGGCTCCTATATGTAAGTCGCAGCGATGTGCATCCCAGAAAGTTACGTCTCAATTGTTTAAACATTTCCTGATGCTCAAATATCTCTCCCTCTTTACTGCACAAACACTACTTTTCAAATCCATACCTCTCTTTTGAGTTGCCCTGGCCTTCCAGATAATGTTCATTTGTGTCCCAGCCACCCCCTGGTCCTTCCTATCTGCAGGTAACATGAGCATATGGGGCAGGCCCCAAAAATTCACAGCACAGCACCTTCTCCAGGCCACCAATAACCCTGGAAAGAGCATTAGCACAAAGCTCTGTCATCTTCTCAGTGTCATTTCATCCTGCTGTGCTGGCCAGGCACCCAGCAATGGGTCTAACACTGCAACAAAAAGATGCTTGAGGGAAAGGCACTATTCCTGTGGAGGAGCACAAAGCCAAACCGGGACATTGATGCATTTGTGTCCCCTAATAGATAATGTTACCATGTGCTTAACGCCTTGTCACACACAAGCCAAAGTCAATCAGGCTTCACAACACAAGCAGCCCTTAAAGGGTGTCCAACCCAAACAGATCTGAAACAAGACAGTTTCATTTTGAAAGGACTCAGTAAGGTAAAATTAAAGTAGGAGTTGTTATTGGCACAATGACCTCTACCCATTGTGAGTAACGGAATAGCTTTCCTTGAAAAATACTAAAAATCTTATGGCTACACATACGTATGTGTGTGTAAGCATAAATGTAACGCTTCCTCAAACCCACTCAGAATGTGCATCCCCGTCCAAGAGGAGCAAAACACAGGAAGCAGCAGCATTGCTGGCAAAGCTAAGTGGAGAGTTTTTGAGTGTTTCACTGGCTGAAAATCCAAGACCAGGTGCTCAGCTGGGATAATTTTGACACTGATTTCTATAAGCTGAACCAAGGATTTCAAGATCAGGGACCTTAGTAACATGTGCTCTGGCTGGTCACTGCACTCCACAGGTAACAATATAGCCAGAGGGTTAAAAATTCTTTCCCTGACCTTCAGTTACAGACGGTTGGGCTAACGGGACAGGGGACACAGGGAGCAGTTTCCTTGTCCTCCACAAATAAATAATTATCCCCCAGCCTCCATGAGCAGAGCAGAGATTTAATGTGCTGACAGCCTGCATTTTTTACCTTTAGTCAATACAAGAAAGGCCCCAAGACTATGATTCCCAACATCTGGATTCCATCAATATGTGATCTGTCATGATGTATCGGCATCCCTCCCTCTCTCCAGATTGAGCAATGCGGCTGGTTTTATTAATACGTCAAATACATTATCCGTGTAATACACTTGTCTGCCTCTGCCCTCCCGCTGCTCCCACACAGCAGATTTGAATGTATGATGAATCAGTTTGCATTACACGTCTGTACGTCATAATTTGTCAGGATTAATAGAACTGTGTGTGTGGGGTGGGGGAGCGGGAGGGAGCGCGTCGTGTGTGTTTAGTGCAGAGATGTCTGTATCACTTATTTATCTCTGCTCAAGCTGCTGGGTTCCCGGAAAACAGCGAGCACAGCACATCTGGGAATCGCTGAGCAATCCATGTGCTCTCGCAGGCACAGTCCTGCCCACTGGTCCAGCTGCATAGCTATGGGAAAAGGGGTGATGGGGGTATTTTGGGTGCCACTGACACACTGGGATTTCCATGGCCCCATGCACCAGGTGGAGTCCCTGTGTGATATGTCAGGCACCGACCACAGAGAAACAAGGAAGGTGACACAAAGGCTCTCAGTCTTCCTCCTGTCTCTGTCAGACCACTGTTACATGACCTGAAGCACAATTCCTTGCCTCAGTTTCCCCATGCATTACATTTACCTCAGCCCTCAGTGATGATTCCCTGTGTGCCTTGTAGAAAGCAATTTATTTTCACTCTGCAAGCGACATTCAGTCCCAATTACTTATGGCAAAGAGTTGGGAGCCTTGTGTAGCTGATGAGCAACACTAGAGCCAGAGGCAGCTGGTGCCAGTGACATTCTCCCTAACACCCAGTGAAACACGGCCAGAAAACAGGTCAGGGCTCAGTAGGAGGTACTGGTGCCATCGCCCCTTTACATACAAGTTCACTTGTTTGTAGCTTTGCAGCTGGACTTTAGCTTGCCCCTGTAAATCACCAATTTCAGCCATAAACTTAATTTTCAGTATATTTAATTGGATTTAGTGGGACCTATAAAGACCTGAGAACACGACTCTCCAATGCTATTGCTTCCTAAGGGTGACCAAGCAAGACCAGTGAGAGTGGCCTGCAGTGGGCACATCTTCTCTGCCATGTGGCCTGGCTGATGGAGAACTGCTGCTTCTGGCCCTTGGGGCCTCAGGGAATTCTCACCACAGGGCCAGACACCCTGCCACAGCATCATGTTTGGTGTCTCTCAGTTTGCTCCTAATGAGCTCACGCGTCCACCCAGGACAGCCCAGCACTGCGTGGAGCTCCTGGCTCATGGCCAGACAGCCCCGTCAGTGCAGCGTATTGCTCCGTCTCATTACCACTGTCTCAAACCAGGATTAATTATTCTGAATGTCAGTTGGTCTCTCCTGCCCAATGTGCCATGGCCAAGAGGTGTGAGGTCTGCTTGCTGTCCTTGTGCTGAGTCTTCATCCCAGTGTTGATGGTAAAACTGCCAGGACCACCACTACCAGTCCCCTATGGCTTCCCATGAAGCTGCCCACGGCAATGCACTGAAATCAGGGATCTGGGGATATGGAGCAGGGACCACCTGCCTTGGCATCTGTTGGAGTTGAAGCCAGGTCAGAGGAAGAGGGCAGAGAACAGATCTCAGTGTGCCAGCACAGCTCCTCACTGTCCCCCTACGCTTCTACAGCCTGTGTCAGTTCCACTGCATGAAATCTAAAGTGGTAAGTGACGACCTTAGAGACCCGCACAATGTAAATATGATGTCAAATACCAGCATTATGGATAGTTACAAACTGCCTCAGGTGAAGAACAGTGATACTTTACATTATTTTCATTGCTGTTACTTTGCCCAGTAAAGCAGAGCAAAATGTGGATTCCAAACACTCGTGGCAGTGTTCATGGCAGCATCTCACCCCTGAGAGTGGCTCATGACCTCTTTGCAAAGTCTGTACTCCACAGCAGAGCACCCCAAATCCTACCTCCCCATCAGGGGAGTACAGCCACTAACCAAGGTCCTACAGAGGCCAGGCTCCCCCAAATCAGTGATACTACACCATACCTAGTATGGAGTTCTGCAGGTGAAGGTCTTGGCCAGCTCCCCCACCCTGCTGAAAGGATTTAGGTTGGGCTAGAACTGGGCCTCTCAACCAAAGCATATTAGGACCTTTTAATCAGGAAACTTAAAAAAACCCTGATTTGCCCCTTTTGCTTCTCCAGAAGGGCCATGGGATGCTCTGGTTGGGTAAACTCTTCTCCTCCAAAACCCATACCCTACTGCAAGCCCCAAACCCACCCTCTCTGATGGCTCCTTCAGGAGCTCTCAACCTACTCTTCTGTGTGGAAACACAAGCCATGTCCCCAAGGGTCCCTAAGAGTCCCCAGGGGTTCCTCTGCTGGGGCCACGTGCAGCCCATCCATGCAAGGGCTGGTGCCACCCTCCCTCTGCTCTGCTCAGGGGACACCGTGGTTTCATCCTCTCCCTGTGGTCACCACGTGGCCGAACCCTGTTCCTCTCCTGCCAGTGCTGCTTCCCAAGCACGGCTGGAGGATGTGACGTCAGGGTCCCTGAACAGGCAGCAGTCACCTCACTTTAATAACAGCTCCCAGAAACAATTGTACATTTACAACCCAGCGAGCGGGCTTGGCACGCTGAGCCCGCTCCCCTTCCAAGGCTTAATTTGATTTTGACATATTGGCTCGAGATTAAAGGGCTCTCATAAAAAAGAAAAAAAAGAAGAAAAAACAACACCAAAAAACCCCAAACACACACATACACATACACACACATCCAGCCCCCCCACTGCCCCCTTTTCAGGGCTCAAGTAAAAGTGCTAACATTGTAATATTTTAAGTAGAGAAAATCCAAGTGTGCTTTACCCCCTGCTGGCTCTTATGCTGGGCTTATAAAAATTAAGTGGAAACCTACACAGCTGTAGGCTATAAATCCTTTGTCGCTAACACAGCCAGGCCTGGTACCTGCCTCAAAAAAAAAGGAAAAAAAAAGGAAAAAAAAGAGAGAGAGGAAATAAATGCAAACTCCAAGAAGTGACCAGTGAAAAAAGATGCATGGAGCTGGCGGAGCTGGGCAAGTGCAGGAGCAGCTGTTGGGGCCCTGGGGACATCCCCATGGCTAGGGGGCTGCAGGAGGAAGTGGAGAACAGAGGAAAGTGCCGGAGCATCAGGGAGAACACAGCAAAGCAGTAAGAGCCCTCTCGGCTGAAGATCAATTAGCATCAATTACTGACTTCATTTAATTGTCGTAGAAGATGAATTTGTCATTTTTAGTCTGGAATTAATGGGAGACCTTCAACTTTCCTTTGGCAGCCCCATCAGGTCACTGAGTATTTTCTTCCTCCTTTTGCACAGAGGAGAAATGTGAGGAAGCAGCAGGGAGAAGACGTGAGAGCTGCCAGTGCCACCCAGGTAGCTGTCCCATCCATCCTTGCCCCATCCCATCCATCCCCTTGAATTTCCATCCACTGCCATCCCAGGAACGGAGCAAGGTGGCAGCCAGCCAGGGCAGCTGATTGGTACAAACAGCTCAGATGGTTCTGGTGCCCTTACCAGCTCTTGTGCCATGCCCAGCAGCACTTCTGCCACCACCTTTCTTGTGTTCTCTTTTTATTGGGGCACCTTCCACTTTTTTTTCTCTTTCCCGTTTTCCGACAGAAATTAATTTTGCAGCTGAGGGCTGCAAAGTGTTTACATTTTCCCCAGCAAACAGGCGACAGTAAACAATGAATGCTCGCAGATGAAATTGAATTTATAACTGCATTATGGGGCCAGATAACGCCCTAAAATAATACAACGATAAGGAAATTCGATTTGATTGCCACCACGAATCAGCTTGGGCCCATCTGCAGCCAGGGCTTTCCATAATAATTTTAAATTGGGTTTGTAAACCTTATTTGTCCTTAAATATTTCTGTCATTTTTCATTGCCAGAGACAGGTCCTTGGGCGTGAGGCGGCGGATTGGTCCCGCTGGAGCCACGCCAGGGTGCAGGCAGAGCCGAGCGGGTGCCCAGCGTGCCGAGCGGGCGCCGGGACTGGCGGTGACAGCCACTCGTCCTATCCATCACCGTGTCGACAGCCAGGGAGGAATCTCAGTCAGAAATTGAGTTTGCCTCACAGGGGACAACCGAACAAATTAATAGACCATTAGCCAGGCGGTGACCTGAGAAATGAGGGTGCTCAGGCTCCCCACAGGTTTGGTAGGGAGGAAACAGAGAGGCAATGACAGTCCTGTTTTCGTCCCAAGGGGACAGTCCCAGTGCCTCGGGATGGGAGATGTAGGTGGGCAGCTAGCTTGGCTCATTTGCAGCCCAGCACTGGCTCAACTTGAAAACGGCCGTGTTGGTGTGCAGAGGAATGGCCAGAATGATGGGTGGGAGACGGCAAGAGTGGCTGCAAGGATGATCCACAGTAATATGGAGAGACAGGCAGAAGTGAAGTGAAGTGAAGTGAAGTGAAGTGAAGTGAAGTGAAAGGTAGGGAGTGAATTGAAGTTCTAATTCTCTCATTTCTGAGAAATGTCCCATAGAAAGCCACCGTACAGAAGTGCTGCGTGAAATGATTCTGCAGCATGTATAAACAGCTCCCAGCTCCTTGGGGTTCAGGGGCACAAGACATGCCTGTGTCCCAGTCACCAGCTGGGGCTGTGGGACCTTGCAGAGGACTGATCCCAGGAGGATATGATCCTCCTGCCTCTAAACACCACCAGGTGCCCAGTGCAGCATCTCTCCTCTGCGCCCTCCCTCCAGCTTGCCTTTATCATCACCATTCATTATCCAAATGACTATATTTATTAAGTCCCCTGTCAAGGCCTTACAGAGTGGTCTGTAACAGAGATTAAAAGCAGAATAAAACACCAACATGTTCTTTTCTCTAGTAAACAAAACAATAAACAGCCTCAGCACTGGCTATCAGAAACATACCAGCCATGGGAGGGATGCCAAATCACTGCTGCCACAACAGGGACATACTAGTGCCTCTGCTCTCAGAGATGGGATCAGACCTACCTGCACTGGGTCTTCTGCTTGGCCAGCTGCTCCCTGCACTGGAGACCCAGCTGGTGGGGTACAATCTCCACCTACCCTGCATCTCACCACATCAGCTGGGATGTTGAGCCCTAGAATGTCCTGCCTTTCCTCTGTCAGTACTAACAGCCTACTGCACACCTGTTCCCAGGTGTGCCAGCCCAATGACCCCCACGATACCAAGGTACGACAGTCCAGGGCAGCAGGCAGATGGACTCCCACAGTCCCAGTGGCATTTGCCAACAGCTGGGACAGCAATGGGTTCCAGCAAAGAGCCACAGCTCCTTGTTCCTGCCCACGCATGTCTGCAGCATGAGGCTGCTTGGTTCTTATTTTCAAAGGTATTATCTAAAGTCTGTGGAACAAGGTGCTTTATGAGGAGGCACCAGGTTTCCTTTGTCTCTGCTGGAGATAATCAGGTGCAGATAGGACATATATTCTGTAAAAACATACACTCACTTCTACTCACCGGTTACCTTTTTCTGAGAGCTGTAAAGGGTTTCAATTACCGGATTCTGGGATTTAGTGCCCAGGGCTTTTTGGTGAGCGTTAGATTTATTAGAAGGTTTAGTACAGCGGAGGATTCACGCATTTACTCCCAGGAGCCCAGCTTCCGTTCACAGACCCTAAATCATGAGCTGAGATGGGCTATTGTCACTTAGGACATTAGCATGGTTAACGTACATGGGGATGATTAATAGCAATATACATGCAGCCTCCCTGCCTCCTCCCCAAACGCTGCTCTGCCACCTCTGCCTGTTCCAGAGGCTGCGAGGGGCTTGGCCAGCTCACCCGCCTTCGCAGGGAGGGCCACACTGTAACCCCCCACCCGAGGACTCAGCACCACCCCAGCACCACCAGTATCACTGCTTTTTGCTGCTGGTGTCTGGGTTTTTTTCTTTTGTTGTTTGTTTTTGGTTTTGTTGTTTGTTTGGTTTTGGCTTTTTTGTTGTTGTTTTTTCATTTTTTGTTAAGATGAAGTGTTGAAGGCACTCAGGGGAAAAGGTGTTTCTGTCAAGGGAGAACTATGGGAAGTCCCTGCCTTCCCAAGGCAAGGGGAAGGTGAACAGGGGCAAGAAGGGGGCGGAAGAAGGAGCAGGATGCAGGCTGGCAAAATCTGTGGGGAAGAAAAAGTATTCTAAGAGTAACTCAAACCTTTCTTGCCAGGACCTATCCACCACTCCTTGTTCCCCAAAGGGTACCTCAGGCCAAATCTGTCACTGAAGGAAAGAGAAGAGGATGCTTATTAATAAGCAAAGAGCAGCTGAATAAGCCAGCCCCTCTGATCCAAGCAGATCTCCCTCAAAAAATCCCATGGGATTATCTCACTGTCTGCCTCATCCTCACATCTGCTGGAGCACATTCACATGTTACAGTCCTCCCTATTGCCCCAGGTTACTGCAACAAAGCCAAAACTCATCAAACCAGTGGGGACACAACATTTCAGGGATACAGCAGCCTCTGCATGTAGGTACCCAAGGCTTGAGGTGAGTCCTCAGCCCTGCTGCACTCCAGAGGAGACACGACCACACTCCTAACGAGCAGGATCCTGATGGCTTTTGTCCTTTTTCCAATACTGTGTTACTCACATTCCTTCTTTTTTAATTAAAGCAGCCCCAGCTGATTTTACAAGCTTGCCACTGATTCTCTCCCAGTGTCTGTGTCTCCCATATGCTTGAGTGCTAGTATTAATTATTAGAGCCAATTTACTGTTTATACTCTGATGTTTTAACTAATTACCACTAATAGCAGACACCAGTGGGCAATCAACTTCATTTAGTTCCCAGTGCAAACCACTCATTACCATCTGAGAGCGAAAGAGAGTGCTCGGGAGGGATAAATAAAGACCAAGCTGCATGGGTGAGTGCCTGGTGATGAGCTGCAGCACTGGGGAAGTCCCTGCCTCCCAGGGTAGCCCCTTTGGCAGCACTCTGGGGAAGAATTTTAATCTCCAGCATGTGTGGGTGGGCAGCAGGGGAATGTTGCTGTGCAGAAGCGCCCTGCAGGAGTTGTGAAGATCACTGGTTCTTCACTCGATGTGCTAAGTCCTTCCCTGGCACCCTGGCAAAGCCTGTGAACCTGAGAGCTACAGTTACCAGAGAGCAATGTACCCTTTTCCTTGCCTGGTGTATGGCTTCTTTTCCCTTCTAGGATTCATCCCTGGGGGAATGCAGCCCTGCTCGTGTTCTTGGCTTGATGTGATGCCAGATGGAGCCAGGCTTCCTGAGTCCCAGGTGCCTCTGGTGTTAATCCTGCTGTGAGAGGAATGGTGGGTGATGCGACGTCAAAATGAGTTGCGGCTGAAGAGGTTCCTGAGCTGAGCTTCCTCCTGTCCGGAGCTGGGCTAATGAAGGTCACTCATGGAGAAAACTCAGCTGTTTCTGTGTGTAGTGATATTGTCAACACAGACCCTTAACACAGCACATCCCTTAGCCTAGCTTGTGTCTCTGTCCATGTGTTTCCTCTGGAGACCCAGGAAACACCCTGAGGCACATTTTACTTTCCTGCACCTCATAACCACTGCAAGAACCTGTGCTGTTAAAAGCACACCACCTTCAGGTGGTACAGCTCTCCTGGCTATGCTCCTCTCTGTTTTGGCCCAAGAAATAAACACGTGGTGTGGAGAGGGGCCTGCAAGGAGAGATGATGGAGTAAGATGGCTCCACTAGAGCTGGGCTGGCTCTGAGGATTTAGAAATAAACTTTTATGGGCACAGCCCAGAGGAGAACACAAGAGACAGAGCTCCTGTGTGTCTCCCATATGGCTGAGAAACACCTCTAGAAAAAGTGATGGCCACATTTATTTGTCTCTTACTCCAAGACGTATTAACCCCGATCTGGGACAAACCTCCAGCCAACTGTATTTGTGCTTCCAGGGATCTGGACTCCTCCAGCCCTTGAATGTGAACCTTTCCAGGAGACAGAGATCTCTAATAACCTGCCAGATGATCTCATTACCAGTAGTGGGAGTCCTGCCCTAACAAAAGGGACCATGGTGTTTTCAGAGTTCACATTTCACCAACTTTAGCACAGCACAGCGCTACAACAACTCAGCTGGGAGGTCAAAAACAGGAACACAAACCACAGCGACAGGGATAGGCGTGACGTCTCCAATGGGGTCTTCAACCTTTCTCTCTCCTTTTCATGTTTTCTCTCATTCTTTCATTCCCAGATTTGCTCTGTTGAAATCTTGCTTTTGAGAGGGAGACGGGCGATGTTGGAGACCTGCTCCACAGCGGTGGGGACATGGTTGCCTGTCTTGCAAGGAGAGGGTGTTATAACTATGCACACATCTGAAATGTAATTGCTGTCAGCTCTCTCCATTCTTGCAGCACGAGGCCTTTAATCTCTCCCACCAGACCCATCGGCCCTGATATTGCAGCTCCAGAAAGGCTGGTTTTATGTACTTTAACCCTGTGACCTTTACAAATCCCATCATTCCAATCAATACGTCTCATTAGCGTTAGGTAAATGTATGGGATGGATGGGGAGCTGTGCTGGCAGAAGCCTGCAAAGGGTGGGGTGGAAAGTGCTCCTGCCTGCCTGCTCTCAGGGGGCAGCACAGTCCCACCACATTCCCTGAGATCCTGGGGGCATCCTTGCCTCCAGATATCCCTACCCACATATGGACACCTTGGTGCAGCCAGAGATGGGGGCCAGCTAATGCGGAGCATGGAACGAAGTGCCTGCAAAGCCAACTGCAGAGTCAAGAGCCCAAGTTGTTAACTGGACCAAGCTGTTGTAGTTATTTTTTTTCCTTCTCCTTGGGAAGCAGACATATGTTTTACAGCTTTTCCCCATGTTGACTAAATGAAAACATACGGGCCCCATGGCAGGTGATGGGAAAACAGCATGGGGTGTGTGCAGGGCTGCCTGCCATCCCTGCCTATCAGGCAGGGAAGCTGCCAAGGAAGGCAGTCACTGGATGTCAGGGTAAAGCCATGAATTGGGGTGAGAAAAGGAAATCTTCGACACTTCCCATGAAAATGAAGGGCTTAATCAATCCATGGAGAAGTATGAGTTTATACCAGGTTTACACCTCACCAGCACAGGAATGCTCACTGTGCCAGGTGGGATTTACCCACAGGTTCATGGGGCATCAGTCCACCAAGGATGCTTCAACTAAAGGATGTGACCAGTGCTGCCTTTGGGAATGCTGGAGGCCGGATACTGTTGCCATTTTGCTTTTGCTGAGGAGGGGTCTCCCTTCATTGCGGATCAGTGCCTCAGCCAGCAGGGCTGAAATACTATTACTGCCCATAAAGCTACCCAGCTCTCCTCCAAAACCTGCTCTAACGTTTGACTCAAGCAACCCACTGGCACCCAGAGATCCCATAGAAGCAGGCTTAGGGGCTGCCCTTGCTGCAGCATGCCCAGGGGACAGCCTGCTGTGCTTCTTTGCTCCTTGTGCTGCCCCCAAGGTGTGGGGTGGCTTCCCAGGAATTCACAGAATGAGTGGCCTCCAGATTTGGCACTGCCAGCTCACCTATGACATGTGCCTTGCTGATCCACATCATGTCAGATCTGTGTCCTAGAGCTTGAACTGAGCTATCCCATGCTCAAACTAATTCATACCCAGGAAATCCAGCTCCCCAAAAGGAAATAAAATTATTTTAAGGTTTTCTCTTCCCAGCAGGGTAGCTGGGATGCCTGAGGAGGTGAGGGTGTCTTCCTTGTCCTCCCCAGGCAGGGCAAGCTTTTTCAGTGGCATCTGGAGCTGGATTTAGTTTCTGAGCTCTGCTATCCCCATCTGCAGAGCCAGCACGTTACTGCAACAGTGTTCAGTCCCACCAGCTCCAGGCTCGCCTCAGCAGGAAAAGCATCCTGGTGAATACAGCAAAATATATGTGTACATCTATTTCTGCAAGAGCCTACAAAAGCGAGGACTTGAAGAACTACAGGCCAGCTCTGCTTTTTCACATTAGTGAGGTTTAAAGAAGGATTTTCCATGAGATATAGACTTAAGAGCTGGGCCAAATGCAAGCCTTGCTGGAGTGTGGGGCAGCCAAATTTTCTAGTGGGGATATGTGGAGCTGTATATGCGATGGTCTCATGTATGCAGGTGCTTTGGAGATCGGGCTCATGTGCTCCCCCCTTCCCAGCTCTGGTGCCAGTTCTCCTTGTCTCCCTGCTGCTCTGTTTTGCTGAGGCTTTTCAGCAAGACCTCAGACTTTTTGACAAGCACTAAACTTTGCTGTAGCATGAAAACCATTTAAGCACTAAGCTCCCCTTGGCTTTAGCAAGATGACTCTCAGGATCTCAACACAGCCCCTGTCAGGAGGCAGACAGAAGGAGAAATTAATAAATCCTCTAGTGGGGCCAATTCCTCTTGATGTGAAACTGTCCCTCCTGGAATTAAATGTGCAAGTTCTAAAGTGTCTCTTGAGAGTGCTGGGCCAGTTCTCTGACCACCAAGCAGCCATGAAATCCAGATCTGGACCATGAGAGGAGAAACTAGAACATTGCTCAGAGTCATCCTCTCCAGCAGTACAACTGCTTCTGTTGTGCAAGTCCGCAGCTCTGCCATGCAGTGGGACACCTCACTCTGGCTAAGAGCTCCAAATAGCAGGGCACTCACGTGCAGGAGATTCATAGGATCTTTCATGAAGGCTTTTTTTTTTACACCAGTAATATGGAACCAGCAGCAAAACATCCCAGGCAGGCGCAGACCCTCCGCAATCCTTTCAGAACAGTGTTGCCCTCCTCAGTACTGATGTCCCTGCCTGGCCATCCCTACCTGACAGCAGGGCAATCCACACAACCACTGCAAGGGGTGGAAAGCTGACACATCCCCCAGCTGCACAGTGGTTGGAGGAGGACAGAGAAGCAGCCTTGCTGCTGTTTAACCTCTGGGGCTTGTCTGCCAGAGAAAAGCTTGGCAGGAGGAGCAAGATCGTAGATAGACAAGGGGATTGGTGGGGCTAGAGATGCAGGGGACTGCAGCAGCCTTAGATTTTATCTGCACCTCTGCAAGGCTTGATGACCTTGGAATCCCAATCAACAGTTGTTAATAAATGCAGGGAGGAAGCATGAGGGGTTAAAGGCAGAACAGCAGCAGGGCACCAGGGAGCCTCCTACAGATGAGGGTGAGATCACTATGTAGTCTAATACCACCTGGAGCATATGAGTTTAGCAGCTCCCTTTCCCTTACCCATTGTTTTTGGATGGCAATGGGAACAGAGGGAATTCCCAAAGGCCTGGAAATCCCTGTCAGATCCCTGTCAGCTCCTGGGTACCATTGACTCCTGGGAACCTGGGTTCCTGTGCTGCACCCCTTAAAGGGATGGAGCTCAGCCTGGCTCAGGGGAAGATGGAAAGAGGCTAGAGGAAGCTGCAGACATGGGAGCATGAACTTCCCAGGTCTTCCTTTCACTCTTTGTCTCTCCCGGTAATATTCAGCCCCCAGGACTGCTCTTCTGTGTACCCCTTACCATTATGGATGTTACCGTGGCCTGGATGTGCTAGACTCCAGGCCCCATTCCTTCACTGCATTTCATCTGTGTCATTAGAAGCTCCTCTTCTTTGGAAGAAGCTGGAGAAAAAAGCTGGGTGCAGCCCCAAGGCTGGGAAAAGAAAGCTGGTTTAGAATGTCACTAGAGAGCAAGCAGGTTGTCAAAGCCCCAGAACCTCACTCCAGAGCCACAATTGCTCCCTGCTGCGCCCTGTATCCTCCTCACCTCTGGTCTGCAAAAACTTGACTCTTACTCAGCCCAGCATTTCAGTCCCAGCCATTACAATGACAAGGGTGATAAGAGATTCTTATCACAGTGCTCAGAATCGATTTGAAGCTGAGCCCATTCCCTGCACTCCTCCTCCTCACATCTGCCAGAGCAGCAGTCGGTGCTGCACAGGGACTCAGCAGTTGGGTTTGCTGGAGAGCAAAGATGACAGATCACGGTTCAGATCCCTCCAGAGATACATCCCTCAGCCTAGCAGCTTCAGCTAGCATACATCCTTCAGCTGGAGACAGAGCATGGGATCAGAGCCAGAACGCCTTGGCTCATTCCTGACACATATCTGGGAGAGATCTGCTCAGTATCCCCAGGTTGCAGGAGGGACAATGCAGCTCTGCATCCCTGGAGGGCATTGTAAGCCTCTGTCCAAGGGGATCTGAGCAAAAATATGGCCTCACAGCTGAGGCAGATCACCTTTTTCTTTTCCTTGTGCTTGGGTGAAAGGAAGATGAAAATCCTGCTGACCTCACAGGAGCGACAGGGTGCATCCTGCAGTCCTGAGTCTCAAGCCTGGGGCTCACTGCACGCTGTTTTACTCCAGCCTTCCAAAGAGCTCTTGCTTTCTTCACCTTAGTGTGGCCTGCCTTTGTTCGTATCTCCTCCCAATCCTATCCACACACCCACGCCTGAAGGGGACTATCCTGCCCTCCCATAAATGGCTGATGGGGACAACACCTCGGGAGAAGACATTTCCTTGGCAGAGCAAGGCGCTTCTAGGCTGAAGTGGGTGTCTGTAACCCTCAGTCACAGCAAAACTGCCAGTATCCCCTTGGCATCACTGCAAGCTGCTGTCCCTTCCCCTGCCCAGAGGCTCTCTATGTGTGTCCCAGAGCAAACAGAGACTGCCCACAAGTTTCAGTGATGTTTGGGCTAATTTTACACAGCTGCCTTGTCTTTTGAGCTCTCTCTGCAGCCACTGTCTCCACCATTTAGAAAAACTCAGTCCCTCCCACCAGCCTGAAAAGGTGGTCAGATCCCTTCTTGGAGATCCTTCCAATACACCAGTCCAGGCTTCGACATTTGTTTCCCCCTTTTCATCTGTGAGATGGCCAGTACAGTCCTGTCTGCCCAGGAGGGAAGGCAGAGGACCTGGCAGCACAACTGCCCTGATCAGTTGGCACTGCAGCTCCTCAGTTTTTGGGGTTGCCTGGCTCAAATGCACAAACTCACTCTTTGCCACACACCTGCAAAGGTGAAACAGGACCTCAGCCACTCGTGGGGAAACTGAGATATGGTGGGTTGTGGGTTTGCACAGCCAAATGGCACAGTTGCTGAGGGAACTGAGATGTCCTGGTCCAGAGCTGCTGAGGGGACCAAGACAACCTGGGCTGGACTCACACAAGAAGTGTCAGTTCCTTTTGAAACCTTGAAGTCCCAGCATCTCTCGCCATGCAGATGTTGTCAATTCTTTATTTCCTCCCAGAACCATCTCTGGGAAGAGCAAAAGCACAAGGCAGCGGCAGGGGAAGCATCTGAACAATCAGGGCTTGTGTGGAGATGAAGAAAGGGCCTTCTTGTTAGCGGGTGCAGTTGGAGTGAAGCCGGGGGCATCGCAGGATGGCACCCCAGGTACTCCAGCTGTGCCGACTTTCCAGCCCAACAGAGAGGGGGCTGTTGTGGGCCCAGCACAGGGTGTCACCGCCTGACTTGGTTAGCAGGGATGCTCTCTCTTTGTGCCTGCTGGTTTCTGCTCTGCTGACCCGCTTTGCTCCATCAGCTGGCACCATCCATCACCTCTGGCAGCTGCGTCAATTCCAGGGCTCCAATGCCATTCCCCAGAAGAAAAAACACATTTTTTTAAGGGAAAGGAGAAGTATTTTCTCTCCTAGCACCCTGCAAGTCTCCCTTCCTCTTCTCCTCAGAGACATCTAATGCTCAGTCCAGCCCAGGGACAGGGACACAGCATGTGACTGCATTCTTCATTCTGCCCAGCCCCAGCATTCTCATTGGAAACCAGGGTCAGAAGGGCTGCAGTACCTGCAGTGATCCTGGGGCTGATGTGCACTGGCCCTGTCAGGAGCTGGGAGAAATCAGTCTGGCAGTGGCCCAACCCTTCATACGGTGCCTTATCAGGACTGGCTGCAGCAGCAGCAGCTCAGGAAAGGTGTTTCCTGTATCTCATGGCAGATGGTGGTGGTTATGAGCCAGGCTGTCAGGGCAGCTGCAAGCTTGGTCAGCTGAAGGATCTGGTATGAGAATGGAACAGAGCGTATTCACACCTCTGTCCCTGAAAGTCCTTCTCCAGGAGATGGTGAGTTTAGAGCATATGCTGGCAGCAATGTCCCATGACTGATTGCTCATCACACAATGCTGGAGGGTACCTATAGCTGAATGGTGGGAAAAAATAAGACAACCCTCCTCCCCTTCCTCCCTGCTTCCCTGGGACAGGGTCAGCCCTGCAGCACTAGATGTTGCCCCAACTCTCCCCAGCCTCCACTCACTGTCCCGAGGTCCAGATGTGGGGTAGGACCCAACATTTTATCAGGGCTCTCTGCATCTGTCTCAGCAGTCCCACCTCAGCAGCAGAAACATATGCCTCTTCAATCAATACTCAGCTCTTAATAGTCCTGACAATTCGCAAGAAAACAGGGGCATTAAACGTTAATTATATCTATTTGGATTCAAAAAAATTTATTACTGGAGTTAATTACAGCCAGAGTCATAAAAAGGTGCAGAGCAAGAGGCACTGCTGTTCTATGGGGTGAGTGGGACTGAACAGCCCCGGCCACCCCAAACTGCTCCCGAGCAAGGATAGAAGGATGTCCCTGCCGTGCCCACTACTTGGCTGAACACTGTTCCTTGGGAAGGGACTGCCATGGGAAGGGGCTGTGTGGGGGCTGTGCTGTGGGTGTGTAGAGCCAGTGGCAGTGTCTCGGGGCGCACGGCAGGTACTTGCTTAGCTGTTGTGCTGGCAGGACCTGGCCTGCCCCAGCCTGTGGGCTTCTAATTTACTGCTTTCCTTTTACCGTAAAACTGAAAGGGGAAGGTGCACCCTTTAATCACTGCCTTCGGGGCCCCGCCTGAAACCACACAGAGACCAAGCGAAGGCTAGGAGTTAATGCTCCTTCCGACACCTTTTTATGATTCACGGGCCTGACCTTGAGCCATAAACCGCTCAACCTCCCCGCCACGCTGCCAGTATTTACAGCCTGCAGGGGCCATTGCACGCAGCCACCGATGCAGAGCCACGGCCGTGCACGCCGGTGCAGGTACACAGCTGGGGATGCAACAGGGATGCAGCCAGAGATGCACAGACTGGGATGGTGATGTGTCCAGGGCTGGTCATGTGGATGGGCAGCCACGGATGGATCCCAACACAGCACTGGAGATGGAGATGCACCTAGTGCACTCATGAATCCATGCTAATGCACACCTGTGTGTGTGCACCAAGATGCCCTCACCAGGTAGCCCGTGCAGACACACATCAGAGCATGTTCCATGCAGGGAGCTGGGCGCCCACATACCCACTGCCTGGGCATTGAACACTGCACCATGGTGGGGGCTTTCTGCTTGTTGCAGCAGGGCAGGGGGACAAGCACTGTGGGCATGGCTCCACAGGAAAAATCCAGGATGAGCTAGCACACTGAAACCCCTCCAGTGAGTGTCCCGCTCCCCAGCAGAAGCAACAACTGCTGCCTCAAGAACCTTCAGTGGCACTCCAGAGGTAGGTTGTCACATCAGGATTCATCCACTGCATCCCACCAGCCCCAGGTCTTGCTCTAGAGGTGAGACCTGCAAAAACCTATGCTGGTCCAGACTGGAGCTGGGTGAGGTCTGTTGATTAAAGCAAAGGGTGCCCTTCTGACTGGGTTCAGGTCAGCATGATCCTTGCTTTATGCCTCAGTTTCCCCACTGCTGCAGCAGGAAAAATGATCCTGACCATGTTTGCATGGAGTTGGGAGGCCGAGCTTGTTCATGTTTGCGAAGTGGGTTTGGCTCCTGTGATAGAGTAAGCCAGAAATGTGAAGGTCATTATTATTAGTGGGATTAAAGCAGTTGAATCCAGAGCAAGGGGTACAGGGGAACACACCAGTTATGTCGAAGCAGTAACAAATCAAACACATGCACAACCTCAAAATAGTGATAAATGCTACAATTAAGGCTCATTTTATAAACACTGTGCAGAACCAGAGAGCTGCCAGAGCACCTTTTAACACTTCTGCAAAAAATCCCAAAACCCTCCATGAATGCCGACAGAACTGAGATAGACTGATCCTGGAGCCTGTCAGTGCCCACTCAGTATATGCCCAATGAGGCCACAGGCCCATAAGCATCACTTGCCAACACAGCTCACCTGGTCCTCACTAAGACCAGGACCTCCTCCTCTGCCCCCCCTGGGGAATCACAGCACTGGGTAACTTATCTCATACAAGTCTCCATATTTTTTCCCCCCAAGTTTACAGGTTGCCTAATTTTTTTCTTTCCTCCTTACAAGACAAAAGAGGGAAAAAACACCCTTATCTCAGAAAACAGAGTTCAGGAAAAAGCTACTGGTCTTTTGGACTTGGTGAGTCCCCATTGGTAGCCTTGCTTGTCAGGGAGAATTTATCAGCCAAACACAGTGCTGGTATAATGTGCTATATAACTTGTGCATAAACAAACTTCAGCATGATAAATGCCCTGCTTTGAAGCCATAAAGTTATTAGCTGGTGGCTGTTAGCTACTGCTTAGCATGGGACATGCTCCTTCCGTTAACCCCTGGATGCCCCGCCTGTGCTCAGAACCCCAGGGAGATCTCCGATGGCACCTCCACACAGCAGGAAAGCAAGGAGGGATCTGCTGGGCAGGGATGCTTCTGCTGGCATCTGTGCACATGGTACTTGATGCAAGGGCTGAGGGAGGGGAAAGAATGCTTGCAGGGAATGTGGCTCTGAATGCTGGCAGCTCCTTGCAGTCCTATTGAGTGCCTTGGTAGCTCCTCTCCTTCCCTCTGCCCCTCAAGAGCAAATGCAGAGGGTAGCAGGGCTGGGGCAGTTAGGTGTGTACTCATAGCTCAGACCTGCTGGGTGTGTACCTGTTTCAGAGAAGGGCTGGGAGGAAATCAGCCACCCCTCCAGTGCCCAGGTCACCTCCTTTAGGTGAAGAGCTACTGAGAGCTCTAAAGGAAAAGCCCGAAATTTTTCTGGCAGCAGCCAGACAGCAAGCTCCAGTGAGGTGTTTAGAGTTCCCTCTGCTGCCTGCAGTGCATGGCTGCCTGCAGCTCCTGGTGAGCACAGCCTTGCTGGAGCCTGGCAGTTGCTAGAGAAGCAGAGACGTGTCCCAGGGCCAGCACCACAGAACCAGCAGTGCCACGGCTCCCGCTAGCACCACATCTACAGAGCACCCTCCACTGCACAGATCCAGGCTGTGACATCCACCAAGGACCTCTGGTCCCCCAAGGCACCTCCTGCTTTTGTGTCACTGGACCAAGACAGGGAGCTGGGAATGCTAAGGATGGCAGCTGGTCTCCAACGTTCAGCCCAATGCATGGACAGAGTTATACAGCAGTGGGGAAACTTGCTGGAGAAACAGTGTAGAGCCCCGGAGCTGCAGTGGGAGATGCTGGTGCCCAGGAGTTAATTGCTATCCCTTTCCCAGTAAAACCACTCCTGCAAGGAGGCAGGAGGTGTTTCAGCAGGGCCAGCTGGGGGGCAGCAGGACTCACGGCTGCCTCAGTGCCTGTTCCTCATTAGAAGTCCAGTGTTGAAGAAACTCGTAATTAGAGTCCTGAGTATTAATTAATCTCCATGACCCTCCTCTCATTCTCCTTCCACCACTCCCACAGCTCAGGAGGTCAGCCTGGATTATTAACACAGGCAAGCAGAGGATGGCAAGCTCACTGTGCGGGTTGGCAGACCTTGGGCCGCGTTCCCGTGTTCAGAGCAGCCAAAGGCATCATGTCCCTGCCCAACAGCATGACTTCCCTTTCCTCTCTCCTCTCTCTCGGCTGGGTTTGATAGGGGTCATCTCACTCACTTGGGCACAGTCAGCACTTTGGGGATAGCATTCAATGAGCTGAAGCATCCCAGAATGAGCAGAGCTGCTTCAATGCTAACTCAGTCTGCACAGTCCCCTGCAGAGCTGCTGAGGGCAGACTCCTGCATCCCAGGGGCCTGGATGAGCTTTGCTGGTGGCAAGTTACCCTTGGAGACCCCAGCATGATGGAGTGCAGAGCAGCAAGCACAACCAAAAACATCACTGAAACGTCTTCAAGCATCCCACCTCTGCTCATCCAGGTCTTGCTTGGGTCTTTAAGAGCCACAGCATTATAAAGGCATTGCTGAAGCATGGAGAGGACAGGGACACCCTTTGTACAGCATGGCCCTTCCTTCCCAGGGCTGTCCATGCTGCTTGGGGTGGACTTTCCAAACGCCCTGGAAAGACACTGCCCAGGCACAACCCAAGGACTGATACACTACAAAGAGCTGCCACAGAGCAAGGAAACAAGATATGAAATAAATCCAAACTTTTCTGACTCCCTTGTAAGCACCAACTGCTTCTCTCATTTGATTTTTTCCCCTTTTCTGCTGCAGCAATAAAAAGGGGAAAATCAACATCCAAATGATCTTGTTTATGGCGACTAAATAAGCTGCATGTGCTTAATCCGTTAGAGTTTAATGAATTTACGACTTGCTCTGGAATTTGACAAGGGCTGTAAAAGAGTAATTAACATTTATCAGTGTGTTTTTTACACACACCCCACCCTCCTCCCGCCTCCCTTCCCTCCTCCTGCTGCCTGTCGCAAAGCAGCACCGGGTATCGGGGGGAATATAAAAGTGATCAATTAATTCTTAATAATCTCAGGGAAAGATTGTAGAGTCACAGTATGAACTCAGGGAGTGTCAATAAACATGCCAAAGGTTGGTCCCCCCCTTCCTGGCGCTGCTGCAGAGGAATGTGGGCAGCCAGGGAGGGGATGGGGCTGCAGGGGCGGTGCTTTGGTGGACAAGCCCTGCACCCCATTCCTTCTCTTGTCACACTCCACTGCCCTCCAGAGCAGCTTTCTGTCGCTGACACAGTGGCCTCTGGGACAGGATGAGAGTGAACGGGCCTGCTGACGAGCAAGGTCCCATCTGATACAGCAGTGGTGGTGATTTGGAAACACAACCCCAGTTGCTAACTATACCAGTCAACAGCTCTGTCCTAACAGACCTGAACTTGTTGGGAGGGACCCCATACTCCCCACCCTGGTCACAGGGCAGCTGAACATCTGCTTAGATGAAGAGCTGCCCCACTGTCACCCTGTTGTCACTCCGAACAGGCGGCTGCTGCTGTTTCAGCTGTACTATACATGAGGGTACATCCCTGCTGGCCCCTGACACAAGCAAGGGAGGTCACACCTTGCTTGTGCCCAGCCCTACCAGCTGCTCAGCTGCTGTGGAGCAGGGAGGCAAGCAGGGATGCAATTTGGGGGCTGCAAGGGGACAAGCCTAGGCTTCCTCCACCAGTCCCAGGGTGGGTTGAACATGATCCAAGGATCCCAGGAGATTCCTGTGCTGGGAACCCAGTGTGCTCTGCCTTGGGACACCTCCCTTGGCAGCCCAGCAAAGCAAAACCAGAAAGAGCTACGGCCATCACCTTCCTGGTAGGTAGGATAGATGTGTCCCCTGCTTCTGTGACGGCAGCATCCCACTGCAGCAGCAGCCTCTGCATGCATGTGTGACCAGGCTGTGGGGAAGCTGCATGACTGGCCATCCTTTGAGGAAAAGAAGGGTCAGCGCTCCTGGGGGCCACCAGGCTCCACGAAGGAGACAGAGAAACATCTGGGCTTGGCTGTGGGGCAGAGGGTCCTGGAGACCCACAAACAAAAGCTCAAGATGATAAATCCTCAGAGGTTTGAGACTGTCCGGGGATCTGCTCCGGCCAGAAACAAATTCTCCCTGTCGAACATAACAGCCCAGAAATAAGCAATGAGACAGGGATGGAGAGGGCTGGATGCAGGGAGTCTGGAAAATCTCTGCCCAACCCCACGCAGAGCACTGGTGGGGGTGAGAGGTGGAGGCAGCAATAGCCTCCCAGCAGGCTGAGATCCCTGTGCCAGGTACACACCTGCCAGCTGGATGGGGCAAACATGGGATTTCTTGTGAGGTGGAAGTTGTTCAAGCCAGCCTGAAGCAGCTGAGTGCAGGACAGACAGGGAATTAAAAGGGAAAGTATTATTTATTTATTTATTATTTATTTCATCTTGACTGGTTTGAATCCAGCTGGCTGGCCTGGGCTGCAGGGCTGGGCAGGGAACAGAGCTGGTGGGGAGTGGGGCTGAGCCCTTGTGCAGGGCAAGTGAGTGACAGAGGGGTCTGCAGCAGAGTAACTGCATGGCCAAATAATCAGAGTGCACCAGCTCCCAGCAGCCTCTGAGTGAGAGTCTCCACACTTGGGCAGACTTGCAATGTCAGGGCTGCACAAAAGTGGCACGTATGCACCTGGGACGGAGAAAAGGAGACATGGGGAGGGGTTTCAGGCCACCAGGATTGGTCCCAGCACACCAACATCTAGGTCTCCATTGCACAATGTAGCCAACATCCACAGCCAAGGCTGCCAAAATCACTCAGGAAACACTTGCCAGCACCAGTTGTTCTTGCAGTACTCTGCATTGCTGCCCACAGACGCCCTGCATGACCTCTGGATCTCTCCTCTGCTGGAGGAGAGGATGCTGTGTCGGGCAGTGAGGGGGCAGAGGGGGGCTGCACTCCCTCTGCCTGGGCTGGCTCAGATGCTCCCATGTCAACCTGTCTAAACAGCACCTCCTCCTGCAGAGACCTCGCGCTGGGGGTCGGCAGCTCAGCATCTCTGGGATTTGTCACAGTATTCCTGGAGTTACCAAACAGCAGCTTGGAACAGGCATCCCAAAGGGCTGGGCCAATCAAACCCACCACCATCCATCCAGCTGCCAGAAATGCAGACCCTGGGGCTGAGGTGATTCGGGTGGCATTGGGCAAGTCCTCTCTGGCCACTGCCACACTGCCTCGCACCAGGCACATGGCTTTACCTCTGTGCAAGGCTGGAATGCCCCCATCTCACCCTGATGTAGAGACAGTGCATCTTAGGGAAGGAGCCAGGCTGTGATGGGCGATGCTTGGGCAACATTTGCTGCTTTGCAGAGGCACCTAACGGATCACAGACAGCCCGGCCATGCCCCAGCCTTGCTCCACTCAGGTGCTGCTGACTGTTACAATAAAGAGCGTTTATCCAGCTGCATCCCCAGTTTCTCCTGTTTCCATTTCCCTTTCCTGTCACTCAGGTGTGACAGTCTTAATACTCATCAATAATAAAGTGGATGGTAACCATAACAGAATGTGCAGCCCTGTGTTGATTTCTCTTCGTCTGAACAGTCACACTTCAGATGACAAAAGAGTTGGAAGGAGTTAACAGGAGACCCCCCAGGGCCTCTAAATGCCCTGTCCAGGGTTTTAAGCCCATAAGCATTGGTACTAAGGATGATTTTAAGCCATGATTATAAGAAATCTATTGATCCTTTTGACTCTATAATGACAGATTAAGAATTTTAATAAAACACCTATTAATCATGCATTAACCCTTCTTAGCTATTTATACACTGAATACCAAATCAACAAGGGTGTTTGAATTTCTAAGAGGCTTATTGGAGGGAGGAGGAGGGCAGATTTATTTAGATAACAACAATAAGAAGAAGAAAATAATGCAAACTTACAGAGGGGGAGAGTTAAAATCATACGATGAGTGGCAGTTGCAGACGCCTGGGGCCCTCTTTGGTTGTCGCTTCTATCTGGCAATCAATTGACAAGAAATTGAGATTATGAAACATTGTGCCTAAAATAAAAGGAGGTGGGCATACTTCCCCCATCTGAGGCCAAATCTCCACTCCCCCATGGGAACCAACATCAGGGAACACCAGTAATTTGGCCTTTGGCAGGTATGAGACAATGTTGACAGCAATTTTAGTGTGAACGTGTCCACCAGCCCCGTGGGTCTTTACGGCAAACTTGGAGCAAGGTTGCAATATCCTAAAGGTGGATCCTACTGGAGCATCTAAGATGCCAATGATTTTTTGTGAGAGACTTCCAAAAAAAAGAACAGGAAACAAGGAAAACAAGCACTCCACCAGCTCAGGCCAGTTGAGAATGGACACGAGCTGTACATCCTCTCTCCTTGCCCGTCCTTGAAACCCACAGCATCAGTGTGGAATGGTTCAGCTTGCAGACCTGGACCAGCACAGCCCTGGGGCCTCCTGTGTAAGTGCTGGAGAGAGGGCAGACAGGGCTTCCTCCCACCCCAACCGTTGCAGCCTCACAAACCACAAAGTCCCCGGGTGCATTAGGAAGTGCCTGAAGGCCAGAGCTTCCTGCAGGTGCCCCACGCTCATGAATCACAGCGTGTCAGGGCCTGGGGTGCCCAACGGCTGGGTGACCACCCAGATGCCTGAGGAGTCCTGCCCTGGGATGCACCTGCCTCCCCACCACACCATCCCAGCCAGGCAAGGGTTAAGCAGGCATTAATCACATTGTTTGAGAGACATTTCAAAGCCTCTTCCAAATATTATAAAAAATGTCTTTAATCATCTAATAGCGTGAACTCCTCTGATGATGGATGGAGAGAAGTCGCCTCTCTCCTCCTGATCCTAACAGATGAGGCTGAAGAGCTGCTGCTGTGGGGCGAGGGGGAAGTTGGGGAGGGGGCTTGGGGAAGAGAAGGACATTTCTCAACCTCCCACCAGAGCAGTTATAAATATGAGGTCATACAGCAAGAGATGATAGCACATTAAGGCTCTTGAGATATTAGTCTGTCAGCCTTGTTAGACACAGTCTATTTGGGGCTGACTGCATAATTAGAGGCTGGGGTACCCATAACTCATTGGTGTTTATATGGTAGGAAGGGGCTCCAGTCACCATCAGCACTCTGAGAAGCCATCTTCATCAAGGATTAAACCCCATTCCCCACTGCAAATATAATCCTCCCACCAGTAAAACCTGTTCCTGTTTCCCTCTGCCTGCTCTTCCCACTATGCCTGGAGCCCATCGCATGCTCAGTGAACCCACCCTCACCTCTCTCCTCCCTTCTAGGTGGGGAACAGGGTTCCAGCTTAGTCAAGGTGCCTCTAGGTAGTTAAGTGAACAAGTGGAAAAATCCTGGCTCCCAGTTCCCTTCCCATGGAACAGCCCATGGGGCGCAGTCCATGCTCTGCTCTGCAAGGGACTGCATACCCTGAGAACCCCTAGACAACCTCCACAGCAAGTTTGGCCTCCTTCCTTCTGCCTCCTTGGACACAGGTTGGGTTGGAAACAGCTTGGACAAAGATGGTCCTGGGAAAGACTGAGCAGAAACGAGTCCAAGGAAAGGCAAAAGCCTGCAAGAACCCCAGGAGAGCTTGTCACTTCTGCCTTGCTGTGAGCATCCCCATGCTTGGTGGGGAAACTGGTTGGGAGCTGGGCTTTCAATGTGTCTCCAGTTTCTCTTCTCAGTTCTGTCTAGGTGACAGTGAGCACAGACACAAACAGGCACTTCCCAGTCAACCCAGCCAAAAATTTGGACAAGTGAAACAGGGAAAGGGAACATTTCCCCTATGAAACTGAGCAGAGCAAAGGCTGTGCAAGTGCTAGCTCTGACTCAACAGGGAACAGACAGGGAGCAGTGAGCAGGAGAAACAAGCAAAAGCCAAACCCAGCCCCATGCACTCCAGAGAGCTTTCCCAACAGCACATTCCTGTAAGTTCTTTTGCTGTGTGACAGGAGGAAAATTAAGCATCAGGAAGTGCAGGGACAACAAATGAGAAGAGCCCTTACTGCAGAAACTGCCTGACACTGCCAAGGTCCATTGCATGGCCACCCCATGTCTCATCCCCTCTCCCTGCTTCCCTCCTGTAGCTGGGGAGGGGGCAAAGGGTCTGCAGAGGAGGGGGCAACCCCATGGCTTCCTCGGATGAGCTAGGATAATGAATCCTGATGGGGGAAGTGACCTTTTCCAAATGCCACATGTCATTGGATTTTATATCACACCAGGACAATGTACCATGGGTATTAAAATCGTTTTTCCAATAGAAGCATGCGTGTGTATGTGTGTGTCAGAGAAAGATGTGAGGAAAATAAAATTAAGATGTGAAAATTAGGCTGCCTCTAAACATGGCCTTTAGAAGAAGACTTGGGTCCTCACAGAGCAGGACTGGAAGAAAAGATCCCTGTGCTTTGCTTCAGAGATCACAGGTGATTTTGTCAAGGGAATACAACTTGTCCAAACCCTATGACAGAAAAAGAGAAAAGGAGCTTCAGCACTGATCTGTTTCTGAAGTTCTACAAAAACTTTCAACTCTACAGTGTCCCTCTGCTGTGGAGGGACACCTCCAGAGCTGCTTTACCCATGGAGGCACATACAGATAGATGCATGTGGAGCACTGATCACCTTGCACATGTGCTCCTGGACACCCACAAGTGTTAGTTTGGTGCATAAGGAGCCATCCAAGTCCTGCATGACAGACAATGTCAACATGCTCAGCCTCACCTGATGCCTGCAGAACATCCATGGAGTTACCCACACACAGAGGTATGGACACTCTCTCCATGTATGCCAGGATACATTCTGATGTGAAAATACAATGTGAAAAGGGAGGAACTGGAAGCCAAATTCGCTTGTACTCCAGCCTGTTCCCTCAATCTGCAGGGCAATTGTCCGGCTGAAACAACAATTGTCTGGCTGGGACAAAAAAAAAAAAAAAGGGGACAAGCTGTGTTTGTTTATTCAGCTTTTTTCTCCCTCTCTCCTCTTGACAATACCCTGACACTGTGTCCTGCTGCACCAGGGTTGCAACCCCAAAGGGCTAAATTTATCCCAGCTGGAGCCCTGTTTACAAGCCTTGTCCTGTTTACAGCACGGTCCATCCTGCCCAGAGCTAGGCACTGGCCATCTCTGGGGTGGAGAGTTCAAGCCTCACCTTCCTTGGCCTCTGCTGTTCCCAGGCTGCCCATATGGTCCCTGGAAAGATGCCCAGCTCCCTGCACTCCTCATGTACTTGCACACATGGCAGCTCTGCAGCCCCCTGCCCATCTGGGAAGCAATGAGGAGATGTGGGCTTGCATGGGCTGCTGCTTGTCCAGCATAGTTCTGTGGTGGTCCAGGTGGCTACAGTGTCCACTGGCGCTGGCTGGTGGCAAACCACCACCCAGAAAAACATTGGTTGCAAGCTCAGTAATGAGGTGCAGCACATTCCATGTGAAGCCAGCTGGCAACAACCATGCTCCACCATGAAAGCATTAGAGGAGCTGCATGGCTTACGTAGCCATGCATGGATGCTCTGCTCTCCATATCTTACACTGCAGTCATTTTTGTTTTCTTGCTGTCACTCATCCATCCCTCTCTTCCCAGTGGGCTCACATGGGCTCACATGGGACGGCAAGCCTGGCAGGAACTTAGCTCCTCTTCTGGGTGACAGAACTGAGTGTCACTCCAGGAGTCTGAACGGCTGAGCTTGGACAGACATGGTGGGTTGAAGGCTTTCTGAACAGACTAATCTTGGGGAGCTGGAGGAGGGGTGCTCACTGTCAAACCCCCACCTTGCACTCTTCCCACACTGATTCCCATCTCTGCTGGTATGCACTGGCCTTGGTGATGGGAGCGTGATGGGACCTCACCTGCCTGCCCTGCAGCCTGGGGGTCTCCTGCAATCCCAGACTGCCTCACCTGCAGGAGCTCCTTTTGACAGGACTCAGTTGGCAACATCCAGGCTCTTATTTGCTCTTTAATGAGTTCCAGCTAATTAATCCAAACACATGAAAGATTTTTGTTAAGCATCTGGCTTGCTGTCAGCCTCGGCCACAAATTTGAAGAGGCTGGGAATCACAAGAGTGGTTTCAGGGGTGACTGAAAACTCTCACCTAGGAGTCTGTGTGCCACCTTCTGCCCTGTGACCCTTTCCATGTCCATGCCTGGTCTCAGTGCATGCAGAGGGGATGTGAAAGCCCTGTGGATGTGAAATGAAACTGCTGATCTTGTGCTACTGCAGCCTCCTTTATCAGGGCAGTAAACAGAGCCTCACCTCATCCCCAGTGGCAGGGCCACTGCTCTGCAGTGATGGATCTCTCTTTGCACCTGCTGGGGGCTACATCCACTTAGGCCTAATGAGTGAGCAACCTTCAGCACACTGATGATGGAGTCTTTTCTCATATAGACCTGGTGGAAAACACTTCCTGATGTTGCCCTGGGCAGCCTCCTGCTTGAAGCCAGGACTCCTGGATCACGTCATGATAAGGGGCCCCTAGTGCACATATGGAGGGGAAAGGAGGATCTCACAGAGAGACACTGATGTGGGTTCAGCTCCCAAGCTGGATGAGTGACTCAAATCTCACTGCCCAATGCTGCGTCTGTGCAAGGAAGGGACCAAGAACAGCAGACCAAGGCTCCAGTTGCTGCAGGCACAGGAGCAAAAGAATGAATTACCAAAACCTTCCTTGTTGCTACATTTTCTGGTGACAAAGAGATTGTCCAGAGCAATGCCCATGGTGGCCCTGTCATGGTGTCCATCTTCCAAGTGCCTCCTTGCCTCTGACTGCTCACACCTGCCTCACTTGTTGCCTACAGCACAGTTTTGGGTTTGTTTGTACCCTGGGTGACGGGGAGCCTTTCTGCACCATGTGTCCTGAATGGCATCATAGTGAAGCAGAAGCTCCAGGGAGAGCAGAAGAGGGGTTGTACACCCCAGCCCACCTCCCTATTCAGAGTTTTGGAGATCATGGGTGCATGACTGTGGGTGGGGTGAATTTGAGCATAAAGGCTTGTGTACATGAAGTGCTGCTCTGAGAAGCAATGCTCCCCATGATGGGCATTTCCTATTCCCAAAATAATAATTTCTTTGTTCAAGTTCACCAGACCCTCTTTCACGCTGAAATACAAATGGAAATTTTAGGGAATATTTCAAAAGTCAGAAAATCACCTCCACCCTTCATTCATGTTCACTTCCAAACACAGGTAGGACATTAAAGGAAGGCTAATGGGGTGGCACATCTGCACACAAACACATATGTGTGTGCCCTCACACCTGCAGCTCCTCATCTCCGGAAGAAGATCTTCTTGTCAGGAAGTCACGGCCCTGATTACTTTGTCTTCCACGTTTAAGAACATCCCTAACTGCTCCTTGGATAGCTCAATTAGTAAAGTGAATATATTATATAAAGTCTAAAAGATTAAACTATCATAGGCAGCCCATAATTTCATGAAGAAGTCAGGGGAGCATATCCCTCTTATTAACTCTATAACAAATGTGATGAAAATGTTCAAATAGAATGTTAATGCAATGTTACGTGTAATTTTCCCAGGCGATTTTCTGCTGAAATATTTCTTTATTAATAGTAATTGAGGGTATAAATTATGAATGAGGCGATTTTCTCCTTTCACTGGGAAAGACGTACTAATGGCAATAATTCTTTATAATAATTTTTTGGGGGGAGAATGGGGAGGGAGCTAGGGTGAGGGGTTTAAAGAAAAAAAATCTTTAAAGGGATTGCAAAATATATAGACTAGCAGTGCATGTTTTATGGCAGGGCGCTGTATTTTATATCCGTGTGCTGGCCATCAGTCCTGTGTGGGTCTGTACTGCACGTGCACAACAAGGTTTGGGCCTCTGGCAAAGGCGATTTCCTCCTCTATTCTACATGTGTACAGCCTGCCATCAAGTACAGGGAGTATGAGAGCACCAATGCCGTGAGCTTGCAAATTCAGGACTCCCTGTTTCACTATTTAAGGGAAAGAGTGTCAGGAAGCACACTATGAGCTACGCGCACTTGTAGTTAGTAGGTGGGAACTCAGGGATGAGCAGGTTAGTGGTACAGGCTCTTGTGAATTTAATACAGACTCTGACACTTTTCCATGTTCTCACCATAACCGAAAGCACTTATTTGTGCTTGTGTTTGGGTTTTTTTGGGGTGTGTTTTACCATCAATTCAGCCTGCTAATCCTGACCCCCAAGCACGTCCATCCAGGGAGACGTGTAGCCGTGATGCTTGGTCCTACAGCCACTGAATCTTGTGCAGCCTTGAAGCAGGGTGGGACTGGGGGCAATGCTGGCTTCCAAAGGCCACCCCCTCCCCCGTGGGACAGAGCCTGGGGACACACACAAGGCCAGCCCAGGGCCATGCGCTCGCACACCACGAACAGGCAGCACCGAGCAGCACAGCTGCTTGCAGGGAAACAAAAAGTCCTTTTGGTGACGCCAGAATGAAAGAGGCATTTTACAAGGATCTCAGAGCTTGCTCTCTTTCAGGTTTGTATGGTTTTTTCGACAGACCAAACGATTTCAAAATTTTTCCACTCAATTAAAAGAAATGCTGGTTTGAGTGCAATTCTTAGCCCCTTCCTCCTGCACGCATCTTTCTTCTCAAAGAAAGACATAGGAGAATGAAACCCTTAAATTTTCATTACACTTCAAATGGCTTTAAAAAACCTTCTGAACGGTTTAAAACTTTTATAGCAAAGAATCCACTTTCCCCCACAATTCTATTTAAAACTTTTCCCAGGAAGGAAACTTTTCAAACAAGTTCTAGTCTACAACAAGCATAGGAAGAAAAACTCCTGACTTCAGGTCTTTGCCATATGAACTAAAGAGCTTCAGCTAGCTAAAAAATGCCTCTGGTAAGAACTTCCATTGAGAGTGGCCAGCACATACTAGTAGTCAGCAAGGGGTGGAGGTCTGGATCACCAGTGCACAGAGTTGTAGATATGTCCCAGATGAGTGCAGATGTGTTGAGGAGTCAGTGGCTTTGCTTCTCCCCTTACATAGTGGGGGATTCCCCCTGCTCAAGCTTCTCCCTGAGCTCACCACTGGACTGAAAGAAGAGTTAGAGCTGGTCCTTCTGCAGCCAGCTGACTGTGCTGTCCTGCCTCTCCTCTTCTCTGGAGGCACAGACCCTCAGGCCCTGCCTGTGGCTTACTCCACACTAGCAGGCTGTGCGAGAGGCTGTAGAAAAGCGGACAAAATCAGTGTGATCTGTCACCAACCCTCCTCAAAATTAGGTTAATAATTTATGATGTTAAATGGGACAGTTAATAGCTGGGCCAGATGATTCCTCAGCTAATCTAGAGCATGGGCTGAGCTGCAACGAGTCCTCTGAGAGTTCATTACACTCCCCAACCCTCAGCGCTAGTGCTTTTGGCTCTACTGATACCTACGGGAGGCTGTGGCTGGTGCCGCTGGCAACACGCCTAAGACTTGCCCCTCATCAATTAAGAGAAATAAGGAAATCGACAGGAAAATTAATTTCCAAAGAGACAATGCTTCTGAAACCTGCTCTGCCCTCAGAAAGCCGGGGGGTTATCTGGGAATCCACGCCTGCCTGGGAGGAGGTTGTGTTTGCTGTCTCACTGAACGAGGTCAGGCTGCTTTCCTGAAGGCTGGGAGAGCAGGGAGGGGTGTAAGAAACTGAACAAAAGGTGATTTTGCTTCTGGGTCAATCCCAAGCAGGCTCCTCACGAGGGAGGGTGCTCAGCCACATTTGTGAGGAGATGCTCAACACACACCTGCTGCTTAAAGCCCCCCAGCACACTGTGACTCACTGGCAGCAAGGATTTACTGCTCGACAGTGCACATTCTCAACAAAAACCTCAGAAATGAAGGGTCAGCATGAGAAAGTTCAGCAGGTCTTTTTTGTCAACGAGACAGTGCAGGCTTGAGACAATCAGGAATGAAACAGCCAGAGTCCTTTCCAGGGCCAGCCCTCACCCAGAGAACGGCCATGGGTCAATCCTGAGCTGCTTGCCTGTCTCTCTAACCTCCCTCTTACTGAAGATCAGATCAAGCCCAGCCACAGAAAACAGGCATTGGATAAAACAGCTTCCCCTCACCAAGACCTCCGCCTCTGTCTGTGCCCTGAGCCATTCCATGTCCCCCACTCTTTTTGCTTCCTTCTTGGTACCAGAGTGCAGGACAAGCTTGCCAGTCACAGCCAGAAAATGCAAGGAATTACCAAGAGTGCATCTTGTCAGTGTGATGGAGGCTTTCCATCCTTTTCCAGTGTAAACAGATCACTCGGGTCCAGGGCGCCTGGAGACAACAAAGACCCTCTGGCACTGACAGCTTTTGAGTCCTACTTTGCCATCCTGCTTTGCTTCTTCCTTCACAAAGGCCAGATTCTGCAAGGCAGAAATGCTTCAGAAAGCTTGCTTTCTCTTGGGATCATGCTCAAGATAAACAAAAAGTAAGCAGGGACCCCCCACCTCATTGATCTCAGCTGTACGTAGAGGCAGGAATCTCTTCCTTTGCTCCAACATCTCACTGGGGGTGTTGTAAAGCAGGCAAACCTGGAAGAGGCGGGCACAGACACTCTTCTCTCTGGAAGAGCTAGAGATGTGTGCCTTTGTGTATGGCATTTCAGACAGCCTAAATCTACTTTACAAATAAAAAAACTAAGTCACTAAGTGTGCATGACCACTCAACATCAGCAGCAACAGCAGGTGAAGGGAATAATTCCTCCAACAATCTAAGGTTCCCAGTATCAGTGTGTCCATGTCCTGCCCTTAAGTGGGAGCTTGAGACAGACCCAATGGGCTAAGAAGTGACCAGCTGGGCTACAAGCACAGGCTGCTGCAGCCAGATGTGCACTGATGACTCGTGCAGATGTTGGCCCTGCAGCACGTCTGGGCAGTAATTCCCCTTCTCCCTTCCACATTCCTGCTCTGCCAAATTCAAACCATGCGCATTGTGGGAGGATTACCTGCAATTACAGCTTTCACACACTGGGGCTGGTTTCACTCAGATGGGGAGGGGAGGAGAGCGGTGAGAAGTAAGGGCATCCATATGGTGGCATTCTGGAGCCATTCCCCCAGCCTGTGTTAAAGGCAGCCAGTGCTATCTCACCCCTGCAGCTCCCTCCCCTCCTCTGAAACCCCCTCCCAGGTGGGAAAACCAAGAAAGCCAGGGCCATCAGCAGAGTCAGTTTTCCTTCCAATTTCTGCCCAAGTGAGTATGGGAGAAATGACAATTAGGGGGACAACAAATGAGGCCACCAGACCCTGGGGGGGGACATGTGCAGTAACTTGAGGCTGAAGCGGAAATAGCTCCAGTCAACCCACTTAGAAAATCATCATTACTGTGAAATTTATGGCTGACATGAGCTTGTCTGAGAGATATGACTATTTAAAGGAAGCCAAAGCCTCCATTTATAATAATGTGAGGGAAGGGGGGATAGAGAGAGATGGGGCAGGTTTGAAGATCAAAGGGGCATCTGGGAAAGCAAAGGAGACTCTGCCTTGGCAGCAGGGGCAAAGGGACAGGGGCTTCAGTGCAGAAAGGGCTTGTGCGGTGGGACGAGACCCTGTGTCCTATGGGAAGGCAACAACCCTCTGCCGTGGTTCTGCTGTCCCAGCCCCTGAGACCACAGCATTCTCTGTGGCCTCTGCCAGTCACTCGTGCATTTGGGGCTGACAAAGTGCCACTACCTGGGTGCAGGCTGTCCCAGACCCCAGGCACACAGGTGAGCCCAGCACCGTCCATGCAGTGCTGGACAGAGCCACCATCACCCCACTCAGGGTGTGCTGCAGGATTCGCCAGGAGTGCACTCGTAATTAGATGTAAAGAAGAAAGCCATTGCTGGGACAAGGACAGAAAAAAGTGACAGGTTTGGAGGACAGCAAGAAAATGATTACAAGCCTCAGTTTCGTTTTCTTTCCCTTCCGTTTGTTAAGGACAGAAATTCAGTCCTGGTGGGGGAGTCCTAGGCCGTTGCTGTACCAGCCCCTTAGCTGGCCCCTCAGGGCTTCACAAAGAAGATCATGCGATCACTCAGTGGGGCTTGTTGGGAAGCACCTCATCCCAGCAGCAAAGCCAAAAAGAAGGCCCACCTGCCAGTTCATTGCGCCAAGCCACCTGGTCAACCCTCACCTCCAGTCAAACAGAATTATGCAGATTTGGTGGAGGATGGATCCCAGGGATGCCCATCTTGGCTGGAGACACACTGCAGGTCCCACCCAGCATGCCCCGTGCCATGGCTCCCTACAGATATGCAAGGGAATATGGCACTTAGCCATGAGCAAGCTGGAAATAGGCACAGAGGTATGGATGAGCCCTCCACTGAGGCACTCCCAGAAAGTTGATGGATGCAGAGCAGCAGACTGCAGGACAGCACTCCATGCCATCCAGAGAAGAGAGCAATTCCTGGAGGATCCACCCTGCCCAGGGACCGCATGGAGCCAGCCACTGGCATTCCTCCCAGTCGGGCTGCTCCCTGTCCTTCGGGGATGGCAATGGCTCCTCACCTGATTGAATTTCCAGGCCATCACTCGCTTTCCCTGCAGCTGCGAGGCACGATCGCCCTCCCAGCAACCCCACGCTCACCCCGCGGAAGGAGGGGCTAATTCAGTTAGCCCAGTGGCATTAGCTGCCGTGAAGAATAACCCGCCAACAAGGGCCTGCGAGCCTGACACAATATTAAAGACCCCACTGCCCTCACTTGGGGCAGATTAAGCTGGGCTCATTGCTTTAATGCTGCACTCCTCGGCCGGGCTCCCTCCAAGGCTCTGCACCTTAACTGTATTACCCCAGCACCGATGTGCTTGACCTGACGATATTGCTCCCACTGATAATTCACCTCCCAAGAAACTTTGCCTTTTTGACCTCCTGCTGGAGAAGGTTCTAACCCTATGGAGCAGGGCTACCCCTGCATCCCACCATCCACAGGCTCACTTTCCCTCAGCATCATCTCCTGCCTCTCTGACCCACTAGGGGCCTTGAGGTACCTTCTTTTGCCAAGCTCAGGCAACCTGCAAACAGGTCACTGTATTGATCCCAGGACCCCAATCTTTATCAATGACTGCACTGACACGCACAGTGAACATGTGGCACATGTGTGGGCGTGCAGAGGATGGAGAATGTAATTTACAGCACCAAGGATGTGTGGGACATCCCGGCTCACTAACCTCATCTGGGGTACCAAGGCTCTCTCAGCAGCAATGTGAAGTGATGCATGGAGGGAGAATTGGGTCCTTCCTGCTCCCAGGGATACAGATGTCTCATCTGACCCAAGGAAGCAATCAGGAAAAGCACCCAAATGCCAGCCAAGAAGAAGCCTGGGCTCCAAGTGAAGCTCAACAGAGCGGTATGGGAGCAAGACATGGGGTCATCCTGCTGCTGCCAAGCACAAGCAGTGCCAACATCATCTTAGCTTGGCAACAGCCACTGCCTCCTCTCACCCAAAAGCTGCCAGCAGCTGTCTTGTGCTCTTATCCCTGCTTCACCTTGTGGCCTGCAAGCAATACAGGGAGAGTCCTGAAGATGCTGTCTGCTTGAGCTGCTGGCTCACACAGCCTTGCATTTCACAGGAAACAGTAGCAGAGTAGAAGCACTTTCCCACTTAGTCAAAACCAGAGAGAGTCATTGCATCCTATAAGTCTCAAACATTAATTTTCAAACACGGAAAACTCACCTGATTAAAAGAAGTAGTCTGATTTAGCCACCTATTGACTTCTGCCCTCCTCACCAGAAAATCATAATAATCAACACCGACCTTTCCCTCTTACTTTTATCATTGGCCATTATATCACTGATATAATTTTATCATTATGTAAAAATAAGTTGTATTGCTGGATGCTCTGCCTCACCTCCTTGGAAAGAAATGAGTTAGCATCAGCAAATTGTAGTTCCAGCTCTAGACCCCGAACAAGGCATCTGATCCCTGCTCTGCTCCCTTGCATTTGCACAGGTGGTTTTTATACTTGCCTTGCACAGTTAGTGCTTGGGTAGTGTATAGCAAGTATCTTTACTAACTAATGTATATGTATAGACATCACTATTTATACTAAATAATAATAATGACCAGGCAGTACTCACAACAAGCACGACCTTCTTTTGGAAACATTTTGCTTCCTTATTTTCTGATTTCACTACTCAAAGGTGTGTTTCCTTTTTTTTGAAGAAACAAAACTAGAAAAAGGAACGAACCTAAACTTCCACTTGTAACTCAGACCACAAGTCTTGGTGTTTTTCTTAATATTAAAACTTTTGGTGAAGCTGTGCTTGACGCGGTGCTGCTGGCACGGGAAGCAGAACACCCACATGAAAAGAGTCGCAGAGCAGTTGTGAAGCCACGTAGTTTGCTGGCTGTCAGGACAGAAGGGCTCTATTTTGAGGTTTGCCATCACTTAAAGGCTTCTGTGACCCTGGGGAAGGCACAGCATCTCACCCTGTCCCAGATCCCCTATGCCTTCCTCTGGACGCATGGAGATTTCAATAGGTGAGGAAATTTGCTGCTGCCTCTCACCTGGGGCAGAAGGAACTTCCCAGCATGAAATGCCAGCTGTGCCATCTCACATCCTGAATTTGCTGGCTGGTCACTGCTCAGAAACTTTGCTTGTCCCTGGTGCTCTGCCCAGAGCCTGGCCAGACCTGGGACCTGTCCTAACCTGATACAGCTGCTATCCTGAACAACACCAGTGACGTAAAGTTTTCAGGGACACAAATTAGGCCAACAGACAGCAGCAGAGCTGGTATGGTAACTACACAGGAAACACAAAAGCTTATTCCCTCTACTGTTCTCCTGGAAGGAATCCCTTCAGCTGCTCACATGTATATTGCCAAGCAGGGACTGAATCCAAACCTCCTTACGCAGGCTGTGACGTGGCTGAGGCCAGGGCAGATCCACACTGCTGGAAGCAGGAGTAAACCCTGCCCTTGGTGTGCAGCCAAACAGATCGGAAACAAGGAAGGCTGTATGGCTTTTACAAGCCTTTCTTAAAAAAGGTAGGTAGTGTCAGAATAGAGTCAGGCCCCATATTTAGGCTTGGGCAAAGAGACAGTTCATTCCACATTTTGCAGTTAGCTTACTTGGGAAGCGAATGGAAAATGGTTGATGTTGACACTTTTTCCAACCGGAGTTTATTTTTTTAAGTGCAATGCCTTAAAATTGAGGCCTCTGTCCTGCCACAGGGCCTGAGCTAACCTCAGGTCACTGTGCCTGTTCCCAGCTCCAGCAAAATCCCCATGCCAAGCTCCTCTGCAGATGGGCAGTGCCTGTGGGCACCAGGAGCCTACAGCATCTCTGTGATTTTCCACACACTGGTCCAGAAAGTGACTGGTCAAACCAAAACCTTCTCCACAAAGGGGAGCCACCTGTGCCACCTGGGGACAGGGAGTACCTTTAGCGCCACCAGGCAGGTGACATGGGACATTGGGCCCTCTGCTTCTCACCCTTCTGACATGACCCCTCCTGTTAGGGGGAGATTTAAGGTGCTCTTATATCTCCCTGCTGTAAATGGCCTCATAAAAGTGACAGAACGACGTTCATATGGATGCTTGTTAAAATTTTATTACTAATCACCACCAAAGTTAGCTGCTATATTTAACCCAGGATGGGGGAAAGAGGGGAGGGGACACTGCCTGGGCAGGATAGAGATATCCAGTTCACAAAGCAAAGGCAGGACAAGCTGAGGAGTGGCCCTGACGTAGCTCATGGACACAGACAAGAGCCTGCTTCAGCAATTGCAAATAAAAACTCCAGAGCCTTCACCCTCCGCTCGTCAGCAGCAGCCACAAGCCTTTTACAAGCCCTAATCCAAAACCAGGATGGGCTTATGGTGAAGCACAAGGCTACAGATCAAAGAGACCTCAGCTGAACTCCCACCTCTGTCACAGCCTTCCCATGTAGCCCTAGGCTGTTCCCTGCATGGAAGCTCCTGTGCAAAGCGGATGGGAACAGAGATTTAACAAGACAGCCAACTCTACAGGCTGGGGAAGTCTCTCATTGGTGTGCAAGAGCCTGGCAGTCCTAGGATGAGTGGGGCCTCCCTACTGGGGCTGCAAGGACACACAGTTAAGCTTCCTTTCCTGTTTCAGTCAGATTTTGTCCTTGCAGGTAAAAGAAACACTTGGAGAAGAGTGAAGAAAGCCCAAGGATGCTAACTGTCTTGGCAAAGCAGAAAGTTCAACAGCTGCAAAGGTGTCACAGGACACTTCCAGATACATCCTTGCTGAAGCACCTCTGGGAAAGGGCCAGTGAGTTCTGCTCTCTGCAATGTGACACATGAAGAAGGTGGGTGAAAAGCATAGAGCATACCAGGTGGTATGGGCTCAGCTACCCCTGCTGGACCCACAGATTGTGGTCACCTTCCCAGACAGAAACACAAGAAAAGGCTGGCCCAGATGGCCATAAAGGCAGGTCTAGAAGAGCCAAGAAGATGGTCACCTGTTCTGCTGCATTAGTGGCATGCACATGGTTCTGCCGCACTGTGTGTGGATGGGAGCTGGGCAGGGACAACTTTTATACCTTGACATGATGCACTGAGAAGAATGGGACCAGCTCTTATCAGATGCTAACAGAGCACCCTTCTGCAGGGGATCATGAAAAGGCCATGATGGGTTTGCTGCTCTGCTGTCTGTCCAATGCTGGGATTGGCAGGAAAATATTTTATTGATTCGAGGAAGGAGGCAGAGGGAGAAAAGTCTCACAATGAAAATAAACAGCTTTGAGTGTCCCCTAAATTTGGTAATAGCATCCAGATGACTATAGGTTTCTGGAGAATAAAAGACAAAGTATTGCTTAAAAGACTTCAGCTGCCTGCCTGCCTGCCTGTAAAGAAAAGGGGAACAGGACAGGCAGACACGCTCCTCTCTGAGGATGCTCTCAGAGACCTCCCTGAACTCCCCATCTGCATCTCCTCATAGCTTCATGGCACCCCCAGGTGTTTTTGGCAGGTCCAAACAGCCTCATCTACCCTCATACTTGCTATACTTAAGCATCACTGAGACCACTACGGTTTGGTTCTCCATCACTGTTTCCCAGTTACCTCGATCCTGGCACTCTAAGGGAGATGCTGTCTGTCAATCCTCACATCCATCTTTAGGGGCCCTGTATAAATCTCCTAGACGCCTCTTTGCTCCCTATATATCTATCTAATTAATGTTAGTGTAAGTAAAGCACAGCCTTTTCCCCTTAATAAGCAGAGTGCTGACTTTATTACAGGTCCTTTTTTTCCCCCCCTCTTCTTGCTTCAGTGCTTTAAATCATGTTCAGGAAAGCGCTTACGAAGGGAAAGGCTGCGCGTCACATCTTGCCGTGCCTTCACCCCAGCATGGCTGGGGAGGGCCGTGGGGACTGGGGAGCAGAGGGCAGCAGGAGGAAATTGGACAGGATGTGTTCAGAGCGATGCCAAGAGCGCTGCACTGCCAGGTTCGCTGAGGTCAGGGGAGAAGTCAAAGGCCATCGATGTGTTGTCTGGCTGAAGGCAGAGTCCAAGCAAAACAAGGTGTTAAATGTCTGCTAATTAGAAGTGTCAAAACAGGATTGGAAAGGCAGGCATAGCTGGGGAGGGCCTGGAAATGTGATAAGTGGGGTTTGGTGGAGAGGGAGCTGAAATCTTAGGTCTCCCTACCACACCGCAGGTGAAAGTGGGAAGGCTTCTGCAGCTGCATTGTTCTTCTCTGGTACTTTTTTGTTCAGAAACTATAAATGTGAGATGTAAAGAACATAGACTTAGAGGACAAAAAGCTCTGTCATATTTCATATGAATTATTAGAATTGTAAGAAACAGAGAAGAATTTATAAATGTGTTATTTGTCTCTTCAACGCTAGCTCTCTGTCTTTCTCTCTCTGAGATCCCCCTCACCCAGTTTTACTCTGTCCCATGGTAAGTGTTGTTCTTCCTTCCCTCCTCTCCCTCACTGCTGTCAGGCTGCCATGGACTGGGTGCACCAAGCTCTTCCTGTCTGCAAGAAACAAGGCTTGCTGAAGAAAATGGATGATGCAGAAGGGAGACCCATAACTCCCACTTTCCTGAGGCTGCACAGCAAATTGTTGGTGAGAAGTGATGGAGGAAGACGTGGCCTGCAGGCTGGGCTTGGCTCAGCTCTGTGGTGACTCTCAAGCCCTTTGGCAGCTCCTTCTCCTTGTGCATCACATGGATGTGGTGTCTGATACTAATCCACAAGCACTCCATTTCAAAGAGCAGTGGGGACACTGCTGGAGCAAACACCACTGGAGCAGACACCGTGCAAGGCTGCTCAAGCTCCTGGTGCCCAACCACATCATGCACAAACGGCATGTGCTGTTAGACCCCTTGCAGCCAAAGAAACACACCTGGCCTCTAGCAAGCCAGGCACAGGGAAGTGGTGCCTCACTGCTTCCTACCACTACACCAAGCCACAAGCTGGTCACTCTCTGATCCAGCACTGGAGCCAGAGGGCAGCCGTGAAAGCGTTAATGCTCCCCCTGGCCTAGGGTGAAAGGGTTACCCATGTTGTGCTCAGATTCTTTGACTGTAATGTGATTTCTTGGCTCCTGCGTATATATTTATGCAGTTTTGTCCACACTCTTGCCCACTCCCCCCACACGGTGGCTATCGATCAGGCTAATGGAAGGGATCCGATTGCACATGCTCCGACGTGCTCCCACACAGCCTTGCCAATGCTGGCCCAGCCAATCAATGCTGAGGTGCCCCCGAAAATTTCCCATAATCTGATTTGGAGATGTGTTATCACTTAATAAAATCCACACTTGCCCTTCCTCTTCCCCCTCTCCCGAAATGCATTTGCACTCTGGCTCTGCCATGCCCCTGCATCCTGCCAGCCTCTGGGAGGACCATGGAGTGGCCAGGGGTGAAAAATGCCGTGTCTAGGTAAGGGAGGGATGGAGTATGGGAGATCTGTTCTTTCCTGGGTAATCAGCACTCCACAGCAGTGTCAGGGGACATACATGGTGACACAGGCTGGTGTGTGAGGGCTCCCTGCTTCCTTTCATGATGCAGTGGCTGTAAGGATGGCAGTGAAAAAAGAGGATGAAAAATGTTCATATACAAAATATGGTGAAAAATGCTATCAGTCTTCTGCAGCCTGTCAAGAAACATTCCTGTGGTCTTTGGAAAACAATTCACTACAGCATATGAAAACACTGAGGATATTTCTGGTGCAAATGGATATCTGCTTTCTGATCAGCCTGCACAGCAGTGACAAGAAGAAAGACCTGGGCAGTTGGGGCAAGACACCAGTGGAGTTTAAATGAGATACTCTCTGACACTGTGTCTTCTCCAGGGAGGATTGTTTCTCCAAGTGTTGCATGTAGGTAAAGCCTTATTTTATAAGGGCCTTGTTACCTTGTAAAATCACGGCTCAGGCTGT
The DNA here is from genome assembly GCA_009812075.1 of Sialia sialis. Classification (NCBI taxonomy): domain Eukaryota; kingdom Metazoa; phylum Chordata; class Aves; order Passeriformes; family Turdidae; genus Sialia; species Sialia sialis. Next base: position 6,699,391 of record VRYO01002482.1, on the reverse strand, counting down.
GCTAAGCATAAGGGAACTGTAAGAGAGTGACTCAGCTGGGATAAGGGTAGAGAGACCCTAGAGATGTGCTGTGTGACTGCCGATACACCACATCATGGTGTATAGTGGTTGGTTGACTTGGAGTAGTTGTGCCTTAAAACTATGTAAACTGATAACCAACTAACTCCTTTAAGAGGACTGGTTTTTGCAATAAAGCAGCTCTCCTTTGCACCGCCTGGAGACTCTGCGTCACTCTGCATGATCACATCCAAGATGGGCGAAGTCAGAGATTTCCCTACTCTAACCAGATTAATCCTTTGTCCTTTCCTGGCCTTCTGCTCCAACAGAAGATCTTGGTGCTATCTCGACAGCACACTTCTGTTTCACAGGAGAGGACACACAGCGCTCATGGTTACATATGGGAAGATGGCCACAAACAAGTCTGTCTTCTCCCACCATTGTTCAACAGAGGGAGGATGATGGTGCAGCATGCATACCCCAGAGGTGCCATCTTATAAAGCCCTGTCCCTAAAAGATGGGAATCTCCTCCCGTAGCAGAGCAAGAAGCCATGCACGCAGGGAGCCATGTCTGCCTGGGGATCCAGGGACAGGCATATGCCAGCAGCAGGATGAACCTGAGCCCTACAGATCAATGGTGTGTGGGGCTGCTCCCCGGGGCCTGAAACCCGACACTGAGGTTCAATAATTCAGGGGGAGAGCTATCAATGGCTTCTCAGCTCTTCAGAGAGGAGAGCAAATTGAAAGGCTTGTCAGGAGTCAAAACAGAGCAGGGCAAAGCTGAGCTGAATGTCAGAGAGATTAAACAGACAGCAAGCCACAGGGATGGGTATGAGGACAGGGTGAGTGGGAAGGCTACTGCTTTTTATGGTTCATTTTGACAGCCATAGGAGCAGTCCAACTGCAACAGAGCAGGGCACTTTCACAGCTAGATGGGCGACCATGTTCCAGGAAAGCTCTTTGACCAAGAGGGTTTCAGCAGCTCTGATTGCTAAGGTTAAGGAGCCTGACGGCATGAGGCTCTCCCAAGCTTAGACACTGTCACTGAACACCTCCACAAAGTGACCTTCCCGCTCCTGTGCTGGTGCAGTCAGGGGCCAGGACAGAGGGCACTCGTGCCAAGGTTGTGTGTCCCATTTCAAACTGAGACCAGTTCTCTGGTAGAAAATAACTCTTCAAGGCCCAAGTGGGACACTGCACCAACAGTGGATGATAAATAATGGTGATATTTCAACAGACACAGGTATGATAATGAAGAGCTATTCTTCTTTTGCAAAGATCACTTGTAGAATTAAATATTTATAAATGATATTTAGACTTCTAGTCCTGTAAAATGCCTTTTTTACACAGATAATATATGTTGACTTGTTGAAGAACCAAACCAGTTTGATATGATTAAATACACAGCTGAGTGACATGATTCATGCCTTTTCTTCCCCACTTGCCAGCCTACAGCATATGCGAGACTCTTTCAATACATTTCTACAGATATTCACATAAAATAAAAATTAAATAAATAAATAAAGCCACAACTGTCTCAGCTGCAAAATACATTGAAATCCTCCCAACACCCCAAATGCCTCTATCAACTTTGCAATGTCTGGCTTGTAAGACAAAGTATTTCACACCACACCAGGCAGTCTTTTTTTATGGACAGAGCTTCATTTGTGCTTTACATGTGCCTTATCCAGCTCTGGTGCCTGACCCTGCAGGCCCTCATTTGGGGACCAGGAGGCTGAACTGGCAGTGATGAGGATGATCAGGGATACAGACCTAAGCCCTCTCTTTCCCTTCTTCCCAGCACTTTGGTTCCACAGTCAGGCACGCTGCACTTGAACAATCATTTGCTTTAAGAGGGATGTGACCACAGATGTGTATCTTCTCCAATCTGTAGTGGTTTCACATCTTGAAATTACTCTCCACAGCTCCATGAACTAAAAAACAGAGGTAGAAAGAGGCAGAAGAAAGAGGAAGAGATTGCCAGGCTGGTGACATGTGCCCAGGGACACCTGTCCCACAAAGCTCACTTAGACCTCAGCCTAACCACAGCAAGGAGCCTTCATTTTGCAGTTTCACATGTATGAGGAAGAGAAAACTGTTCATCTTACAGAAATTCCTTTTTAGCCTCACCTTACATATAATCACTGACCATTCTCACCACACTGATCTCACACCAGTGTTTGCCCCTGCCCAAAGAACAACTGGGCTGGGCAAGGATCCTGGGAGCCATCTGGACCCTGAGAAGCCAGGCTGGTTTCTAGCCCTCAGAGCATGCAGTTGGACTTGTTAAACAGCACAGGCAGCAGTGTTGGAAGGAGAAGTTTCCATTAATTTGCAGGTGCTGGGGGGAAGGGAGGAAGGAGAGGCCAGGTGCTTTCTGGACGCTGCCCCCAGCAATCTCCCCCTGGTCCTTTCCCATTGTTCCAGAGCCGTCCCACGCAGCCCCGCCAAAGGAACAGGCTGAGTGACAGCAGACACCTTATAAAACGCCTGGCCGAGCGGGCCTGGCGCCTTGCTGCACGCAGCGCACATGCCCGCAGCCCAGCCAGGCCCGGCCCTGCACGCAGGTACCGAGGGGGGCTCACATCAAAGGCTCCAGTTTTGCAAGGCTCAGGACGCGGGAGGGCGTGAATTATAGACTTTGATGTCTGAGCAGCGGCAGAGGAATCGGCGTGAAGATCGTTTATAAATTGCTATTTATGGTCTCCACTAAGTACCAGGCAGCCCCTTAAAGCGAGGGATCAGGTTTAACTGAGGGCCGCTGCAGAGAGCGGCTGCCGGCAGCTGGGCCGGGGCTCCGCGTGGGCAGGACGTATTTTAGACACTCTCCATCTCAAACAGCTAAATTCAACTCTAAGATATTCCCAACTATCTTCCTCACGTCTTTGCCAGTTTTGGGGAGCCCCAGTATGGGAAGCTGGTGGTGCCTGCACAGCAGGAGAGTCACAGCTCCTGGAGAAGCAGACCTGTACCACAGGGTGGTAGGGTTTAGCCCTCACATGGGGCTGATCCTGGTCCCTGCTAAGAGGAAAAGGGGCAAATGGGGAATTTGAGCATACTGTCTCTGCTCCTAAGGGGCTTTGCCTTACTGCTGACTCTGTTGCCTGATGTAGTCTGTAACAACGCCCAAGCCTGGGCAGAGCTGCATGCCTTTTCTTGGCTGTCTATGCTTTGGCTGCCGTGTTCCACTTGAAGCAAGGCTGGGACATCAGCCAGCTCTGTAGCAGAGGAAAGGACAGTACCAAACCATACACCATGTCACTTCTGTCCATGGTTAACAGCTAGCACCTGGCTCTCCCTGAAAGAGGGACAAATGCATACTGCTGCCTATGGCACATCTGGGTGTACTGATGTTAAGAGGTGTCTTTGAGATTAATCCTTAGAACATAAACCATTCAGTCTTGAATTCACTGATCTGAAACAACCCTGTATCCCCCAGCCGGGACGCAACTAAAGAAACAACTGCTTTTGGGCTTTTCTTCATCTCATCTGAGAATGAACAGCCTGGTTGGTTTCTCCCATGTGATTTGATTCCAGTCCCTGTGGTCAGAGGTCAATGGACAGCTGAGCCTCAGGGGAGCTGCAGCACGGAGAATGCCCTGTCTGGGGCTGGGACACTCCTGGTGAACCCCACAAGACCCATCAACCCCAAATGTTCCCAAATGTATCAAAGAGTCCATAGAGGTGGCTGTGTTCTCTTTGCTCCTCTCCTCATCCCAGAAAGAAATACACTCTACCTCACATAAGGAAGGATCATTGCCTGGATACTGAGAAGTACATCTGGGAATGCCATACGCTTTTCCTACACTGAGCATCCCCTCCTAGCACGATTTTCCTCTCTACCCTGACACTATTTCTTTGCCCTCATTGGTGCACAGTTTGCAGCTCCCTCCATTGCAGCGTAAGTTACAAATTCCTCTGCAGAGCCTTCATGTCCTCTTCCACATCACAAACTCAGACACTGTCTTAGGCCAGGCATAACTCCAGCCATTGCCTGCTTTTCCCTGAAGGAATGCCATCCAAACTATAATCTTTGATCTGATCTGATTTACAACCCAGGAGCCAGTTCTGAAGCCCACAGTTGCATTGTTTGGGGATGCACAAGGATGCTGGCCCATGAACTGGTTTCTGTTTAAACAGCACAAAATACCACTGTGAACAGAACTGAATTTTTCCCTATCTCTAATTAAAAGTTCACGTCCAGGATCTACACCAAACTTTTTTAATGCAGCTGCTGTATTTTGGAAGCTGAGACAGACCATGCTGGATTTTTCAACGAGTTACAAGCCCAAAATCCAATTCTGGCCCCCCAAATCAGTGGGCATTTTTGTATGCTGACTATTATATATCTGGAACACACAGACAGATTTCCTCATTGTCCTCTCCTTGCCTTGCAGTCTCCAGCATAGCAGCACTCAGCAGGCCTGGTTCTGCCCTTGCACATGCACATATAAACTACAGATAAGCACATATTTCTCCTTGCTCCAGCCACTCTCCAGGACTTAACCAGGACAGGGAACCCTTCACCACAGGTCAATGTGATCCCTCCTCAGACATAGTAAGTTTTATGTCCAGAAATATTTATATACTTTGCACAACTGTTGTTTGCAGATTCTCTCTTGGTGGCTTCCACACTTCGCGGCAGCCCCTGTTTGAAGTTGGACCAGATGGGAGTCTGGACCAAACATAAATAAACCAATCAAATCTGAGAAAACAAGCCCCCATCCCTCCTGCCTCCTCCTCAGACCAGTGTGAAGATCCAGCCCGGGAGAGGGGGGCAGGCTGTGCTCTGATGCTCAGACTGCTCCCTCCATCCACCCTTGAAGTCCCTTCCTCCAGGCAGAGTTTGGTATGTGCTGTTTGCAGGGGGCTTGTTTTTCTAACATGGTGAACACATGCTCTCTCCCGAGAATCATTTATTTTACATCAGAGATCCTGGGGCTCCTGACCCAGAGTTTTGCAAGATGGTTTTGTACTTTCCCTCGTGAGGAAGGAAGACACATTCCTCCAGCTACCACTGCAAGAATGGCAGGTCCCGGATGTGTCCTTCGCAGACCAGGCTCTCCCTCATTTCCCTCCCAAGACAAAGGTTGAAAATGACACACTGAGGTGAGAGGATGCTCAGAGGGCTCCACAAAGCTCTCCCAGTAAGAAAATCCTGTTTCTTTTCCTGGTAAGGGCCTTCTTCTTGTGGGGCATCAATGGATCAGATGAGTAAGGAAAAATGGGCTGAAGGGACAGTGACCAAAGAGACATCTTAATAAATTATCCACTGTTTTGACTGTTTCCCAACAACTCAGGCCTCAAAGGAAGGCACAAAAAAGCCCTGAGGACATTTGTCTGTTATCAGGGTCTCTTCAGAGCTACCAGTAGCCAGTACAGTACTTGTACTAGCCCAAAGTCAGACTCACCTGCAGTCCCACCAGCAGACCTGGCTGCTGCTGTGCCCTGCAGAGAGTTGCTCTGCCCTTAGCACTGGTCAGGTTGCATTGCATGTGGCTGGAGTTGCTGCCTCGTAGGACCAAATGCACCATTCAAGCCCCAGAGCACAAGACAGACAGTTCTTCTCGAGGGCCAGAGTTCCCTTAAATCCCTGCTGTGCATGGACTCCAGCACCCACGTTCCTTCCCTGGCAGGGAAGGGATGCCGAGGGAGAGCAATGGAGAGAGCAATGCATCTCTGCGAAACCCGATCCCTTAACACACAGCTCCTCTGATGTGGGCAGCTTGTGCTTTACAGCATTAGAGGAGCAACATTTCATGGAAAATTCAATAAATACCCCTGTACAGCCAGACATCTGTAAACAAAGGCTTCCAAATTCAATCAGGCTGTGGGCTCAGAGCAGCATTTATAGGCTACAGCATGGAATATTATATAGGAAAGCTAAATGTAGGGGGATGGAGCAGATTCCTGGAAAATGAAAGATCTTTTAGCTTTCTATTACCCCAATGAAGAGTAACTATGTCTGTTACTGTGCCCCTTTTTGACTGGCTGGGGCAGCCTTGTCATTCCCAGTTTGCCAGCTGCCGTGTCAATCTGTACTGGGCTCTTACCTAGCAAACACATTGCAGTAGAAACCACAGCAAGACAAGCAGGGAAACACTGATGACTCCAGCAACTGCCAGCCACACTGTTTGCATTCCTACTGCCAGCCATACCAGGAGGGTGACCTTTGAGATGTAGGTCTGAAGTTGGCCCTGAAATACCAAGCCCTGATACAGGAGTAAATGCTTCCAGAAGCTGGAAGTAATTACAGCCAATGCTCAACTCACAGTGGGGTTTGGAATCGAGAACAGTGTCTTGCTTATCTTTTGGGGCTTTCCTGGGTCATGCCATCCCCCAGCAGGTTGACTGGGCCTGGTCTGTTATGTCTCCTGTTTAATCACAGCCTCAGTTCTCATTTGTATAAAACCAGATAAACTGGGAAAAGTGAAATGGAAACATCTAGTCAAGGCTCTGCTGAGCTCCATGGTGACTCACTGGATGGAGCAGCAGTGCTGTGACCCTCAGCCATCCACACCAGATGCCACACTGGCACTGGTACAGAAGATTTGCTCTCAGAGTTGAGCAATACCAGATCTGCAACACACAACTGAGCATTGCTGGGCATGTTTGTGTACACTTGTGCACAGATACACACCCCCCGCAAGCCACTACAGCATCCCTATAGAATTCCCTCTTCCCTCTTTGGCCAAGGTTTTCTCTGTGGATCCTCACCCTCCAGCACAGTTAACTGTAAAGGTCTCCAGCACACACAAGTGATGCTGAACAGCATGGGGCATGGATCCCTGCTAATCTCTGCCACCCTGATGAGGTTTTTCCAAGCCCAGGGCCAAAGATCTTCATGGTCAGGAGACCAAAACACTGTCCCCTCCTATGCTGACCTGGTTTATCTATGCATCACCTTAAGGCGAACACCTGCAGGTGATTTTGGTCCAGGCTACATGTAACTATAATTTCAGACACACCCAAAATGGTTCATTACCATCCAGTGGCTACACCACCTTGCAGCCTCTGGACTCAGCATATCTAGAAGTGCTGGGGTCCCGTCTGCTGGCTGTTCCAAGCTGCACCTGCATGGTCAGGGGTCTCAATTTCTCCAAGCTGGACTCTGAGGATCCTTGCAAAGGGCAAGCCACCAGCTCAGAGAAAGTTGTTGAAGTCCTGCCATGCTTCTGCAGCCCTTCAGGCACCTCAGAGGTGGTTACAATGGCAGGACAACTGTGGTCCTCTGTGGAAGACGGCTATCAAAGAACAGTTTTGTGCAGTGGGAGCTGCATCTGGATGACCAACTTGAACCCTCTGGCAGCACCCACAAAGGTTATCAGCCCATATTTAGGGCAGGCCAAATCAGGCATTTGTCTCCTCCATCCCCTTGAGTGCACTTTTCCTTACAGCTCAATCAGGCTTTACGAACACACTGCCACACACAGAGGCCAGTATATATAATAAATAGAGCCTAGCTCTGAGGGCAGCAGCAGTACACTATTGCCCAGGGGACTGGAAGGTTAGTGGGATTGTGATCTAAAACCTGAGGCTGGCAGCTTTATGCTCCCTGGGGAGAGATTTCCACAGCTACTGCGAGGAAAACAATCACTATTTTGGTTATTACACTTCATTTATTGGTTTGTTCAAAGATCACAGCCAGGTAGGCCTTAAATTTAGGGATGTTCGGAGCATGGGTCTCCAGCCTTGCTCTGTGTGGGGCACCTCAGAGTGGTCCCCCAGCTTGTGTCCTTCCCTACCCCAGCTCCATCCTGACTGCCTCTGAAGATCCTTACACCATGACCAGGCAAAGCACAGGAAGGGAGCTGTCCCAAGGAACATGTTATGCATTGGGACAGATCTACAAGCAAAGCCTCTCACTTTGTCAACACAAGAGGAAGCAACATCTGTACTCTGAAGGAACCATGCAGCACATACACTGTTGGGAGCATATTCACTTCCCAGGAAGCATCTTTCATGTCATGTGAGAAAACATGTGAAATTACAGTCTGGAATGAACATATCCACACCTGTACCTTGGAGGACAGAGAGTGGGATGTGAAACTTGCTGCTCCTCAATTGAGCATGAGTGCTCAGGGAGGTGTAGGTGTAGGACATCAACAAATTTACCCATTTGAGTCATGCAACAGAGTCTTTAAAGCTCTGGGAAGAGAAAGGTGTCCATGCAATGAAGAGGTCTGCAGAACAAGCCATGGGCACCCCTTTGTATGGTGGTAGCACACACAGGAAGGAGCAATGCAGTGACCACCTGAGCTGCTTCGGTCATGTAGACCCCCAAGCACATCCAATCAGCTACTGTCCCTCCAAAATGCATTGAAGAGCACTGGGTGATGGCTGGGATTCAGGAAACATGGGGCACTTCCCCCACTGCTCCTCAGCCAGCTGCCCTGGAAATGTTCCTATAAACTCCTATTAATTAGTTGACACTTGGACTGTGCAAACAGGCTGCCCCCTCCCTGTTCCCCCCCAGGAGGCAGTGCTGGAGCAGGCCAGTGTGGGGGCTAAGTCTTGGGCACATTCTTCCAGTTAATATTTCAGCCCGCAGTTGCCAAGGGATCAGGGCTGGCGTTTCCCCCCTTCCTCCCCCTTCCACCTCCCAAAGCGCCATTGGTGAGCGGACAGCCAGGTTATTGCCTCCCCCTCCCTTTGCAAGCAGATGTATGGGAGCCAGAGGAGGAGATTGATGGGGTTTATAGAGTCTCCCTCCTGACCACCCACCATGGCTCCAGCTCCCTTGGGCCTGTCCACACGACAGTCACAGCAATGACTCCACTGATGTCCATCACACAGAAAAAAAACATCCTTGCTACTTCTGCTGGGTAGGCTGGGTCACGTTTGCTGCTTTGGAGGACCTTCTTTGGGTCGCAGGTACATCAACTGGGATGGGCGAGAGCTTGCAGCTCCTCTCCAGCCCCCTCCATGCAGTGAAGGGAACTGAGTGAAGCCTGTATATGAGTGACATCAAGTCTCTAACTGCTCCTGGCTTTCACAGGTGGAACCTATGGCTTTCCCAGGTGCAACAGAACAGACTCCAGCTCTCCCAAAGCCTTCAGTCAACGCACCGCAAAGAATGACCATACTGAAACGGCTGCAGAGCAACTCTGGACAGAATAGGTTTGGACGTGGAGACCCTCCAAAGGGCTGTAGCTATCCCTCCTGGAGGCACTAAGGTCCTTGGCAGGTCTTGAGTGGCACAAGGGTGGGAATAAAAGTCATGGAGGCAGGTTAGGCCCAAGGTGCCCACATGCTGTAAAGCATAAGGATGCGCCCCGTGGACCACATCAATGCACATGCAGTGCAGCAGCCTTTCAAAGAGCAGGGACACTGGGTTTGGTGGAAATGCCTGAGGAGAAGACTCAAAAAAACCCACAGCTCAAAAAAGTGCCTGGGATGGCATTTGGTGTGACAGGCATCTTTGCCACCAGCAGCACACTCAGCCAGGGGCACATCTCAGCAGAGGCTTTCAGGAAAGACCATCTTGGGGACAAAGCCAGCTGCCATTGGATCCCACAATTTCCAAATTAAAGCAACCACTCCCTGCCACTCATGAAAAGAAGAAAAAAATCAAGCTAACTAAATGTGTTGGTAACATTTGTGCCATTTCCTGTATGTTTAACACATTTTCTATTAAGCCCACGACAAATGGCAAGGGCTCCAGGCGCAGCCATAAAGGCTCCCTCCTGCCGCAAGCCGAAGGGGCTGCGGGCAGGGAGGGGAAGGTGATCCAGCTGAACAGGCAGATGGGAGGTGAGCACGTAATTCACAGCAGATCCACGATTTGATTAATTTCCCTGCTTTTCCTGCTGGTGAATTCCTGGTTTTATTGGCCGTTAAAAGGCACTGCACTGCCTGATTTCAGAGCAGAGCTGCGCCAGAGGGAGGACACAACACGGGTCTGGCTGCAGGGACCTGTCGTAGTGTGAATCAGGTGCGCAAGCTAAAGGTGGGGATTCCCTTCTAGAGGACAGTTCCCCTGTAATGTCTTTTCTAGAGACTTGTCCTGGGGCCCTGGCTTGGCAGGGAGGGAGGTGGCTAGCTCAGGACAAAACCTCTCCACAAAGCAGTGGGACCCTCACCCAACCAATTTCTCCCTCCCCTTCTTCGGCTGCTCTCACTCATCCCTCCTCCTCACACCAAGCTGCTGGGATCAGCCCCTGCAGGAAAAAAAAATGCTCAATTTGTCATGTCATGTCCAGCTGTTAACCTCCCGTTGCCGAGCCATAGGAAAGACTTGCTTTCTTCTATTTATTTATTTGCCACCCGGACAATGGACGGCCCCAGGCCTGCTGAGCTCTTCATAATAATGCCACCAACGATCCCCCTCCCTGCGCCTCCCCCAGCCAGCAGCACCAGCTGAAGAGCTGCAGGTGTCAGCGGGCATTAACCAGTTCAGGGATCCCAGCTCCCTTGAAAGCCCTGGACACTACGAAGAAGGCGACTGTCAAGGGCTGTGGCCAAGGCTGGGAGGACCCCTTGACTGGGAGGACGCCCAGATTGGGCTCATGTGAAAAGACCCACACAAAGAGGGAGAAGAGAGAAAGGCCAAATGATTACCATCACTCCGGAAAGTTTATCCTGCTGCTTTGGGGATGCTTGGACAGGGAAGAACAGATCAGTCCAGCCACCCAGACAGTTCCTGGGGGGACCAAGGACTGGCATAGTCACTGTGGCCCTGGAGACACTTAGCAACTGAGTGGAGGGGATGGCAGCTTGGACACTGGCTTTGACCCCTGCCAGGGTTCTTGTACTGAACACAGTTCAGGGTGGTAATTTGGCAGAGTTGAGGCCAGAAAAATTGTTCCAGTGGCCAGAATGTGTCCCAGAGGGGAAAGGCACCAGCCCCTCTTCACCCTCCAACTGAGGCCATGGTGAAGGAGCGTTCAGTGGGAGGCTGGGAGCCAAGGGCTCTGATTGGCAAGTTGTAGGGCTGTTCCCCTTAGTCAGCAAAGCTTAGGGTATAGAGACCCCAGCCAGGGACACTTGCAAAGCCTGGGGGAAGCTCCAGATGTGCCCACCACCTCTGGTCACACATATGATGCAAAGGGTCCACCATTCCCACAGAAACTGTGGTGCCTCCCACCCACCACCTCTGGTCATGAATGGGAGCAGAGGAGCAGCCACCTCTCAGGGACCCAATGCCACATGCTGGGGCACTGCCCACTCCTGGCCTCAACAGTGGCAGCTGCCCGAGCTGTGAACACATCAGCAGCAACCGGCTGGGTGTGCATTTGCTGGTCTGATAATAAAACAGCTCTCGGGTTACTGGGAAGGTATCGGCGCCGAGCAGCCGAGGAGCGAGAGCACGCGGGCTGTAACTCCTTCCTGTCTGCCCGGCTGTCTGTCCAGCCTTCCTCCCCCTGTCAATGTCACTTTATTTGCTGCTGGGGTGGCGATAGGATCACTATTAAAAGCGCAAGTAGTAGGCATTAAAATGCATTTCGGTTAGTCCGGGATAATAAAGGCGCGTGAGGGGAAGGGGGGAGGTGAAAAGAAGGAAGTTTTAACTCACTAATAAAAATCAAATGCAGGCAGTTTGCAGGAGCGAGCGGCTCGGCGCTTTGCCTTGCTCTTGTTAAGGGCCCGCTGCCATAAATAACTTCCCTGAGCGAAAGCAAAGGAGAGCCAGGGAGCGAGGACGCAACAACACAAAATTTTTCATTTTTCTCCATAAATCATTTCAGCGTGTGATAATATTTGTTTTTTCTAATGAGTCTCCTGTGATCCATTCCGGGAGCTAACATCAGGGCCTGTCAGGGCATGATGTGTGGGGCACTTCAGTGCTTTACAAAAACTGCCGCCTCTACAGATCCTCCCCTGCCCTTCGCTTATGCTCAGGACAAATGTAGCCAATTTTTTTTTTGCTCTGGGATTTCAGGCTCTCTCTCCTTTTGTACAAAGTTTTTCAGCATTAAGCCCTGAGAAGACACCTCCTGGAAAAGCAAACCATCCCTCTAGTTTTCTCTTTGTCCCCCAGAACAGCAAACATCCAGGATGATCAGCTCCCAGGATGAGAAAAAAACCCATGTGAATGGGAACAAACCACAGTGAATGCTGGCAGTGATCCCCAAAAAGGCAGCTCCCCAGAGACAGCTTAACACCATGGACAGTCCAGTACAGAGTCTGGTACAGATCCAGGTCTCTATACCCCTACCCCAGGCTCAACCACACTCTACCACACCTTCATGAAGTCCTAGGCACCTGCAGAAGCTCTATAGTGACTGCAGGAGATTCCATTTCCAGAGAGCACATATGCTTACTCATACATCTTCTTTTAGTCAAAGACCAAGAGCTCCACAGGCAAGGTTTCCTCAGGGAATTCTCTGGGCAAAACCTGCTTGTTTCTGAAATGGAGCCCAACACACTTGTGAAGTGACTGAATGCCACAAGGGTCCAGTAAGTAGAGATGAGGTTTCATTGAGACTCCTTCCCCCCTTCCAGCTCCTCAATACTCATTGCTTCAACCCCAAAGGGAGACCAGATCTCAGACCTGAAGAGAGCAGTATGGATCAGGGGTAGGAAAGATACTATGTGCATTCACACCCAGGTGACCAGACTGGCATTAGCCCTGCTTACGACAACCACAAATTGTAACTAATAGCTCAACGGAGTGATGGGCACCCAAGCTAGTAGGTTCAATTCCTATGGGCAGGAGTACAGCCCCTGGCACCACATTCAATCTCCCAGCACAGCACCCATGGGTGATGGGGATTGACTTCAGTCTGTGACTCAGTGACATGAGGCATGCTGGTAGCAGACAGAGAATGCTACTGGTTTCTTTCAGTCTAATTTAAATGGAAGGCACTTATATTCAGGGAGGTCTGTCCATCACCAGATATAAGGTTGGAGACCACTGCAGTGAGAAATAAAGAGAGAAAGACAAAGTAGTGCACCTAGAGTGGCATACAGAAAACTTAAGGGGAGAGGAGTCCAGGAGCATACTTCAGCCAAGATCTATTGCTCAGTAGCTTGGAAATCACCAAAGACTATAAAGATGCTCTGCTCTGAGCATCACACATCAAGAGCAGTTAACATACCATAATCCTGTACTCAAGAAAGCAGGATATCCCTGCAGGCCTGGAAACTGAGGCCAACCCTTGCTCTTCCGCAGCATGATCCAGGTGAAAAAGAGCTCTTTCTGGCTCACTCTGATCCTTCTTCTTGCTCCTGCAATCATCACCATGACTGCCAGAGCCAAGGCTGCTCTTAGCATCACCATCATCAGGGTTGTTATTATTATTATTAACATCATTGTTATGGTGTTTCCAGAGGAGGCTCTTAACTCTGGTAGTCGGGATAAAGGCAAGCTGGTGGCATCTTCAGGGAGTCATAATGGTACGGGCCCGGCTCAGTGTGTGTTTACTCTCTGCCAATGTATGTGAGAGAGAAAAAGAGAGAGAGGTAGTGAGATAAACACTGTCATGGGCCGCTTCCATCATCTACTCACAAGAGCATAATAAAGCCCTTGTAATATACTAGAACTTGTGTGGTCCCAGGGTCTAATTTGCATACTAATTACTCAGTGCAAATGGGAACGAGGGGTAGGGGGAGGGCGCGCGGGTGAGGGGGACTGGACTATTTGCTCTGCCGTTTCATATCATGCTAACAAGCTAATCCGGCGTGCAGTTAGCTTCTGATATATAACTGCTCATTAGTATTATAATAAAGTACATGAAACAACCATAAAACGTTATATACTGCACAAGTGTTGTTTTCTTGCCAATTATCTGCGGGCGGATTTATCACCGCAGTTGTTGCAAATTCCCCTTGGTGAGGTTTGGGTCGAATAAAGAAAGGTGTTGGTGTGAGGGGGGAATGGGGGGGGCTGCTTTCAAGGGGGAAAACATGTGTTTTCTTAAGTAGCACTTACCGATGCGCCATTTCATATGAGAGAGAGGGGGAATGCTGCATCCTTAGGAGGCTGAGACGGGAAGGGAGCCCAGGGCTCCACGTTTAAATCAAACAAACTTCTGTCTGTTAGGGAAATGGGAGCAGAGCCCTAAGGATAGACTTCAACCCCGCAGAAACCAACCAAGGACGGGGCAATATCTTTCTCCTACTGTCTTCTTCTAAGGCAGAAGGACCAAGACCAGAGAAAAGTAGCTCCGTTTGATGCGGAAAGGGCTTGCCTGGCACATTTGCCAGCAATGTGGCAAATTTCTCAGAGGAGCTAAATCCATCCCAGAATCCCTGCCCAAATCCTGCTGCATCTTCTCTTTCCCATTAGAGCACCAGCAGTCTTCAAGAATCCACAAAACACAGCTCCCAGCACTTCTCTGTACTGTGCACTGCTGCCTGCCCCGTGGCTGATGTTTCTGCCCTTCCAGCCCATACCGCTGCCCTAAAACTGCTTCATGGCCCAGGGATGCTGACCAGCTCTATATGGCACTGAAAGTCATGGGAATCTTGTGGTTAACTGCTTTGCCTGGTTGGTGAGAGGACAGCATCTCCTGCCCTCCCACAGGCACAGGGGCAGTTACAAAACCTGACAGACTTAAGTGGAGTGCAGTGATTTGCAGCCCTTGGTCTGTGGCCCCCGGGGGTCCAGGGATTACTTCTCAGCTACCCAGGAATGCTGAACAAGAAAAGTGAACTGAGGATCAAATAGTGCTCTGCATGTGGGCTCTACACCTTCACTGGAAACCCCCGGGGCACCACAAAATGGGAAGAGGCTGAAAGCTGCTGGGAGGATGTGAATGGCAGAGCACTTGCAGCGGAAGGGGGCTGCACAGGGCTGCCAGGAAAACCTGCTGCACTCACCAGAAGAGACAGGGCACCGAGTGCTAATCCCTGTTTCAGCCCGGGAGGGATGGGTGACATGGCTGCAGCCATCAGAGGGCACATGCGGGAGCATGGACTCAGGGTCCTTCACTTCTGCTCTCTTAGAATATCTCTGACAAGACCATGGACCCTTCCTGCCCCAAACAAGACAGGCTCCCTGCCCTTGAGAGCTGCATATTCTCCAGTCTTAATACGTGCTGTCAGAGCTTGCTGAACATGATGGGCACTTCTTCCATGCCTATGCACAACCAGCCACCATGCTCATCTCTTTTCAGAGATGCTCTGTGCTCCTCGAACCTATTGCTTTGCATCTTCCCAGAATACCAGCACTGCAGATAGGCCCACATGAGTGTGCAACAGGTACTTTTAAAGCTTCTACCCACTATGTCCTCACAGTGAAATATCTCTGCAACAGGAACACCCTGGCTACCCCTCCTGCTGACACTGCCTCCCAAACAAACAGTTGTGACCAGGCTTGCACAGCCCCTGTGCTGGCACGCTCTGACCCAGATGTGCACTGCCTGGTGTACATAAGGTTATGTTTCCAAACACTTACACTAGGCAATAGGAAGCCAGACGTGCTCTTCTGTGGAGACCCAGTGGCATAAATCCCACCCATCTTCCCTCTTACAAACAGGGGTTACAAATGCAGCCCCCCATGGGTATTTCACACAGAGCCATTCTTCCTCTCTTTCACACACACACACACACACACATACACGCACACACACACACACACACACAGAGGCCCCCTTGCTGTGAAGCATTTGCTTATTTATGGCTTGTTTTTGTCAAGCGGAGGCAGGACTGACAGCTCTCAGTGGTGGGGCTCTGTCTGTCTAACTCTGTAATAAGACACATGATATCCATTCTGCTGCCAGCGGGGAGTGAATCACGCCAACCCTGTCACCCCGCTTCGCCTTGGCGAACTCCACAGCTTGTTAGCATCACAATATTGGGAGCAAAATGTGACCCAGAGCTGCCAT
Source organism: Sialia sialis (assembly GCA_009812075.1). NCBI lineage: Eukaryota > Metazoa > Chordata > Aves > Passeriformes > Turdidae > Sialia > Sialia sialis. Next base: position 6,683,624 of record VRYO01002482.1, on the reverse strand, counting down.
GCCCCCTCCTCCCTCGGTCTGAAGAGAGAGGGGGGAACACACACGCTCACATCTCCACACCAAGGAAAGGCACAAATCCCCCACAGGGCTTTAAAAGGACTTAAAACCATTTTAATAAACTGATCGTAGAGGAAACACCTCCCCTTGGGACAGGGTCACTGAGCAAATGCCAACACTGTCTCTGTCCTGCTTTGCCTACCCTGAAGATGTTCTGGGACGCCAAGGAAGGGGTCTCCCCCTTTCTTTCTCCTGCAGCTGGCAAACGGGTTATGGAACAAGCATCCCGGCCGATCAGGACGAAGGAGGACTGCTGGGACCCATTTCCAACCCCAGCATCCCAGGCTGGGCCTGGAGGAGTCACCACTGAAGCACTGAAGCACCCCAAACTCCTTCCCCAAACTCCTCCAGTCACGGGGAGGGGAACTCCTACTTACAGCTTGTTCCCCGGAGATAAATAGACCTCAGTAAAAAGATTGCTACATCCTTTCAATAAAGATTTTTTCCTCTTTCCCAGACAGCTTGTGAAATGTTTTAAAAGCTTCTCACATTTCCAGTGAAACCCACAGAGAAGAATTTTGCTTGTTATCAGCCCTAGAAGACCCTGATAGACGGATGATATTTTTTCCCCCTCCTTTCTCTCTCTCACACTCTCTTTTTTTACAAGCTGAAAAGAGAGTCACAGTGTGTTTTATAACCGGCTCTCTGCATTTCAAAAGCTCAACGAGAGCTCTCTGCGAACCCTGATAAGCCCAGGGCTCTTAGTGTCTTAAATACCTTTGACAAGCTATACATTACAACGCTAATAATTTGCCAAATTTGCGCCCATAATATGATATCTGTAAAACGTCAAGGGTGGTAATGCGATTAGCGGCCTCAAATGAAATATCGAACATTCAGCGTTTAGGCCCTGAATAGGGGAGAAAGGAAAGGAAATCAATTTCAAAAGCAGGAGGGAAAGAAGCGATAAGCGTGTAATAAAAAGGGAGAGGGGAGCATGGACAGGCCGGGAGAAAGAGCATCTTGTTTTTCATTCTTCCTCTTTTAAGGCATTCAAGCCTTAAAATGAAAAGAAGAAGGAAAAAAAAAAAGAAGAGGGGGGAAAAAAGCACAAACAAACATCTCTGAATTAAACCGGTTACAACTCTGCAAAATAACATTTGGCCACCCTAACAACCCCAGGGTTTGGTGGATGGTGAAGGTGGGGGAAGGACTTGCTGTTTGCTCTCTGATCCCCCCCCATCCAACTCCCCGCCCCAAACAGTTCGGGTCCATAAAACACAGGATGTGAAATTACAAGTAGTCTGAGGGTGGGCTGCCCCCTCCCTTCTCCCCCACTCAAGGTGGTGGAATCATAATGTACTAATTATCTGAAACCACTCTGAGTAGAAAAGAAGCTGTCACATACCAGGCTGTAGACTAAATAACAAACATCCCACACCTGCGGCTTTATGAGCGCTTGCTGCGCAAGGCAGCCAGAGGGAGGGAATTCCCTGCTCCCCACTGGCATGGCCATCCTGCCAGGATGGGATACCGGATGCTGCAACCTGGGGCTAAGCAGAGTCTGAGCCCTTCAACTGGCCTAAATGCACATGTGAAGCTCGCTGATAGCTCTGTTCTGGCTTTGCATTTGGTTTGGCGGGAAAAGAAACCTTCTGCCGTGTCTGGGTGAGAAGAAGGAGAACCCATCAAAGAAAGGTGACCCACACCAAGGGCAAGAGGCATGGAAGAAGGAAATAGTCAACAGTGCAGGCTGACTGTTCCAGAAACAGATCTGGTCACTGTCAAGACAGCAAGGGTGGGAACAGACTGCAGCAGAGCAGTGTAACCAAAGTCCATGGAAGCACCGCAGAAGGCACCAGGCAATGTCCCTGCCTCTCTGTCCTTCACCCCCGCTGGAACCTGAAGAACATTGTGTCTGCACACAAAATGACTTGTGGGTACTCAACCATGGCACTCTGCTCTCTGGGGTTAAGAGAGACCGGAGCAGTGAGACAGGGTCAGGCCACTGCAGCCCCACACACCTGGCAAGATCAGCAGCATCCTCAGAGGCTGCGGGACAGCTGGGATGCACAGCTCCATTATTCTTGGCTCCTCTTGGGCTTCAGCTTCTGTGACAAGGCTGACCAGAGGAAGGCAGAGTCCCAGCTCCCATGTGCACTTACCACTGGAAACTATGCTAGGCCCACCAAAACCATTTCAAGGAGGGATAATGATGGTACTTGGACAATAGAAAAGCCACAGGAGCACCACTGAACAAGTCAGAAGCAGGCAACTTCCAGTCAAGGGAGCTTTACCTTAGGTTTTGCCATGCAGCCAGGGGATTTCAGCTGAAGCCTATTAGTGAGTGGCACAAGGGCTGGAGGGGAATAACCCCAAACTGTCAGCTGCAGAGCACTTAAGACTTGCTGGAGTACTGAGCTCTGCTCAACATTGCAGGCAAGGTGCTGGATTAAACAGATCACTAATTTGCTTCCCAGCAGGACAAGTCCCTGAGCAATTCTCCTTTCTGAGAACAACTGAAAATGGCACGGGGGCAGGCCTGGCCAGCTGCTGGGCTGACAGGATCCCCTGGATTTCTACAGGCCATGTGAAGGGTGCAAGGTCCAAAAGCAGGGACTTTTCTAATTGGAAATCTGTGGAAGTCTGGTAGGGACAAGGGGGACAAATGCCATCACTGCCTTTCAGCTGCACAGTAAGAAGGGCTATGTAATCGCAGGGCCATGTTTGGAGGTGCTTGGTCCCATACAAGTTCCAGAAGGCAAGTGTGGTGCTGGTGTCTTGGGGTTTGGCCAATTCTCCTATAGGCAATGACACACAGATAACACCTTCACTGAAAATTCAACTCCCAGCCAGTGGAACAGCCAAGACTGTTGCTCCAGATCAGCCCTACTCCCTCCCAGTACAAGCAGTAGATCCATGCTCAGACTCAGGCTCCTCGGTCTGCATCCACCTCCTAGCTTAGCCAGCACCTCTGAACCTTCCGCACGCAGGGAGAATTAACACCAGTCCAGCAGTGGTGATGGGTACAGCAGAGCCAGAACAAACACCTGGATAGCCACCAGCAGTACACCTTACTGCAACCTGCAAATCCCCCAGACCCTTCCCAAAGGCACTAGGGTCTCCAGGTGGCCCTGCCTGGGGCAGCTGGAGAGCGGAAGGTGCTGGTCCCCTGTGGGAATGAGAAAATTCACCAGTGTGGGGGCAGAGCACGTGCCCCTCGGCCAAGCATGGAATGGCCATTACAGGACCACTTCTTGCGGCATCACGAGTCATTAAAGCCAAGAGCGCTTGGGGAATCATCAGCACCAGCCAAACGACTTCCCCAGATGTGGCTCATTCTCAGGATGTGGGAGCCCCCATGGACATCCACCTCCGATCCCAGCTCCTCCAGACAAAACATTCCCAGCGCTGGAGTCTCCACCCAGCACCCCAGTCACAGGAGCTTTCTAGGCCATTTAGCAGGAGGCACTGTTTTGTTTTGAACAGATGTTGCCTTCCCCTTGCCCCCAAGGTCTCCAGCAGCTCTGCAGCCTTTGAGCTTGGAAGGCAAACGAGTTCTGCACACTTGTTTAAGGTCAGTCAGGTGCATGCGCACAGGCACGCACATTCTCACACACATTAGCCAACAGTGGGGTGGGCAGAGAGGTATCCCAGACTAAAGCAAAGCAAGCACTCAGCCTTTAGTGTTAAAAAGATTTCTCTTCCCCACAACCAGCCAGCAGTACAGGTGCTGGGACTTTTCACTGCCATTGCTCAGCTGGAGTTTAGAAAATTCTCTGTCCTCTCTGGTGGATGTGGGCAGTCGAGATGGCTGCAGGACTTGGGCCAAGGTAAGACCTTCTAAGGCAGACCACATCAGTGCATGATCTGTGTGGGCTTGGTGGATCAGCATAGAGCTTCTGTGTCATGACTGTCATCCAACTTCAATGAAGAATGGACAACTGCTTACAGCTTAGAGGACAGATGCATTTATTTATTCCCAAAACATCACACCACAGTGGGCGACCTGAGGCCTGCAAATTCACCAAGTGCTCAGTGAGCCCAGGTTACTCTCCAGGACCATGGCACATCACTTCCAGCCCAGCTACAAAGGTTATGGTGCTTGCTGAGATTAGCCATTTCTCTGCTCAATCTGGTCCAAATGGCGGTGTAAAAACAGCCCTAAGGCATTTTTACTGAGAGAACCCATTTTAAGTTCCTTCTCTCTTTCAAACTGTACTACTACAAAACTAATGGTTTAATTTTGATCAGAATGGAGACAAGACATCTGTACAAGCACCCTTTGGCCATTCCCATGGGATAAATGCACCTGCTGTGCATTCAGGCTGCCCCCTTGGGGTCAGTCCTTGAAGAAAATTGTCTTTCTTCTTGTGGGTGATGGACATGGTAAGCCTTGAGATGATTTACTACATACACTTAGAGGTCCTAAAGACAGGACAGGGAAAGAATTGGGACCTTTTCAACAAACAAACCAACATGCAGGCCTGCATCCCAAGTGAACATCTTTTGTTCATAAGACCAGCATCCCTTTGTGCTAAATCCAGCTTAAAGACAGAGGAATTTGTCACTCAGTGCCCTCTATAAACATCTCAGTATCTTCTAGAATAGCTTTGTGATCCAAATTGCAGTAATGCACTTTGTCACTGAGCTGGCACAACCACGTGTGGTGCACTCACTTCTTGAAGGCGACTGCGGGGTCTTGAACAAGTTTGAGTCCTTGTCCCAAGCAGTGAATAAGAAATTTCACAGAAACACACAAATACTTTTGGTGCCACACTTCCAAGCTTCTGTTTGCAGTCACAGCTCTGATCCTGTGGCCCCTTTCCAGCCAAGTGTACAATCCCCTGGTATAGAGCCTTTCATCAGCACACACTAATCCTTTGCTATTCCAAGGGAAAAGCTGACTGAGATGTGTTGAGCAAGAAAATGTGCATGGAGGTTGCAACAGCAGAGAAGACCTGGGTGGTGTTTGGGGACATTAAGCTAGAGCATGGTAGAGGACATCAAGCTGAACTTCAGCTTGCACTGTGAATGGCAACAAAAAACATGCAGTGTGATTCAAGCCTGCAAAGGGATCAGAGCTAGGACCAGCATTTTACTTTGGCTGGTGCTCAGATTGCCTTGTTGGAGAAAGAACATTGTCCTCAAGTACCACAGTGCTGGAGAGAGGAGGATAGGGCCTGGACTGAAGCATCTAGAGATCCTGGGAGATAATCAAGAAGCTCACTAGGGCTGCGAAACTGTGGTTACATTCAGGGAAAGAGGTTCAAAGGGTCTGAGGTTGAGTGAGATATTGTGGACCTCTGCTCTCTGCAAGCCAGAGTAAACATTAAAGGAAGCACAGTGAGCCGAGGGCTAAGAGGACAGCAGAGCACAGGACATAGGGCTGCCCTTCCCTGGACATGTGTTTTTTTTCACTGTACATCCTTTACACATCTATCCTTCTTGATGGATATATATCTTTTTCACTGTCCTCTGCTTGTGTGGGCTCTTACAAGAGACCAAGGCTTTTAGGGGCTCTTCAAGTGGAGGTGGAGAAAGGTAGAAGGGATCGCACTCCATCGTGTACAAGGCAAAAATAAAGACACCCCTGCTCACAGCCCCTCTTTTCTGCTCTGGCATCTGTGCCCCATCATGCTCCCTGCTTTCTGTGCCACGAGCCTTGGAATGGCTGAGTGTCACAGAAATATCAGTGGGGTCCCTATGTCCCACTTCTCCTGAAGGAGACTACAGATGTGCTGGCTTTCAGCATCTGACCCAGAGCTTTAAAAACCTGGGCACCGTGCAGAGGGCTCTCTTGTTCAGGGACCCGCATTCTGACTTTGATTAAGTGATGGACATGAAAACACACAGACACACAAACACAGTGCAAGGCAATGTCCCCAGAGGAATGGGAAAAAAGGAGAGATAAAAACCAAACAGCCGTTTTCACCCCCCAAACCGTATAATTTTGTGTAAATTTTTACTTTAAACATCTCTTTTTTTCCTGAGCTGTGATATAGGCCCTGTCAAAACCAGGGCCAATTACTGCCATTAGGTTCCCATTATGTCACTGCTTCTCCCCCCATTATGAAGGTCTTCGGCACACAGAGCTATAATCTTCACTCACTCTCGCTCCATCACTCCCAGAAGGAACAAAATTGTTTAAAAAAAAATAAAGCCTTTATTTTGCCCCTGTCAACTCTGAAAAGGAAGGAAGGGAAAAAGAGAAAGAAACTGGTAAAGTTTTTAACTGTGAGGTTGCCAAAAGAACCAAGAGAAAACGTTCAGCACAGCCAAGGCATATGAATCGGGGGCTGGCAGGAGTACTCTGCAGGATCACCCACAATCTACTCTCCTTAACCCTCACAGGGGAGATATTTTCTTCCCTTCACTTCTGCCAAAGCAGACCTGTGGTGAGCCTGACACTGCCCCTGGGAACGGAGAACACAGAGAATGACTGTTGGGAGCAGCATACAAGACGAAATTCATATTCCACGTCACACTCCCCACGCCACAGGGGATATTGATCAGCCTATTCACCCAAAGTGCTGGCACTGAGCCTGGAAGTGATCTGAGAACATCCTCAGAGGTACATGGACCTGACATCTGCTGCCACCAAGGCAGAGCCTGCAGGGTCATGTCCAAGAAGGATGACTAAATGAGGAGAGCTGAGGTGACCATGCTCTGACTGCTCAGGGATGAGAGTACACAGGACTGTGCACGTATCTGAGAGGAGAGCTCAGCAAGGATGCCAGACAGCTCACAAAGGATGATGAGGGACAGGCGCTTGAGAAGGCTGCTCACTTGTCAAAGTAAGAGCAGCCCTGGGCCAGGAGCTCAGGAGAATGTATCATCCCAAACACATTCACACTTGGCTGCAACTGGACAAGACCACATGCCTGGACATCAGAAGACGGCTACTAGGCATCTTCTCAAAACTCTGCTGGTGCTTTTGAGTCCACCTCCTCCCTGGGACACTGAGAGAAGGAGAGCAATGTGGGCAGCTGTCTGCAGTGGGTGATTCCAGGGTGAGCAGTAAGAGGCTCTGCTCCATCACATCCACTGTCACGTCTCTAAACACCTTGTGTGTTCCTTGATGCTGTTCACTGGTTTTGCTTGAACCCACTATCCTACATTTTGTGTGAGGTTCATGTGAAAACCAAGGAATGGATCTACTCTAGTTTGTTATGAGAGCTGGATATGGTCAGCTCCAATAAAATGAACTAGAGACACTGAAATGCAATACCCAATCCATCTCCCTCAGTGCCAGTTAATTCAGTCCTAGGGCTCCATTTTGGTCAAGGCTGGAGGTAGAAGCAGCATGGGAATCTGATGTGGTATCAAATAACAGCAGAAACTCAGACCAAAGCATCCAGAGAGAGCCTGTACTCAGACTGCATGGAGCTCACAGACCCGCATTGTGAAAAAGGAACACCTTTCCAACCAGCTGCACTTCTCTGGGCCCTTGCTCACATGCAATTCCCCAGACAGTGACAACAAGTCACCGAACCTTTCTCTGTTCCCCCTTGTATTCTTGCTACTGCATCCACTGAAAAGGCAACACCTCCCCTCCCAAACCATAGTCCTTCCTCTCCTCTCATGGCTCCCGCACCCCTCTCTGGGGACCCCCTGCAGATGACAGCATCTGGCAACTCTGGAGCCACAGAGAAGGGGAACAATTTGCCCCTAAACAAAGAAACATCAGCTCTGCTAAAGCGATTTCCACCCTCAGTGAGACCTCACAGAGCCATCCTCCTTCTGAATGCAAAGGTCTCGCCCATTCCTCTGCGGAGAGAGGGAGGGAAAGAAAGGAAAAAGCAAAAGAAAAGGCATGGGGGGGCTGGAGAGGGACACAGTGACAGACACTTCGGCTTTCCTGAGCTAAAGGCTGAGCCAGTGCAATGAAAGCGCTCAACAGCGGCCCACTGAGCTGTCACTTATGCGAGTCTGTGTGTGTGAGACACAGAAGAAGGGCTGCGCCCGCCAATTGCCCCGCTTTCCACCAGCCCCCTTTTGTTTTTGTTTAAATCAAATCAAGGGTCGCTTTAAGATGCGCAGCAAAGCAATTTGCTGAGTATTCTTCCCCCGTGTCATGCCATCAGCAGCCCCTGGTAACTGAGAAGCTGCCCACATGGAGAGGGAGACTCTCTGGCTGACTTGAGGGTGAAGGGCGCAGGGCTAGTGGGCATTGGGACGCTGCTGCCAGTGGCTGCATTCCCTGCTTGTCTGCCAGCCCAGGAAGTGACAAGCTCAAGCTGCAATGGGGGGCTCAAGGGGATCCACACGCCTCAGCAACCTCCCCCTCTGCCACCTCCACGCCTGCCCCAGTGTGAACACTGGTAGTGGAAGCAGGCGTGGCGCCATCCTCACGGGTCTTTCTCTAAGAACACTGCTGCTGCGCTACAAGTGCAGGAGAAGAGAACTTCTGAGGAGGAAGGATGAGGAGGAGGGTGTAGAGCTGGGAGGGCTCTGAAAAGTTGCTGCATGCTTGAGGGAGGAGGCAAAGGATGAGCTGGAGGAGAGAGATGTGGGGAGACTGCCTCTATGTCTGCACAGCACACAAGTTACAAGAATATGAGTTTCCAGGCCCAGAAGAGATGAAAATGAGGCAGTGTGGGAGTGACAGGGCTGGATATTCTCCTCAGCTCCACTGAAAACAGGGAACAATCTGGATTTCCAGTTCGTGGACCAGACTCTGTCATGATGCTGGTTACCTGTTTACTCTGGCAAGTCCTTCAGCTGCCTTATGCTTTATTTCTTCTTCAAAATAAAGCACTAATGAGGTTCATCTCCCAAGTGAAATATTGAGAGTCCTTTGGATTTCAATAGAGTTTGTAAGAATAAAATAGTATGAGGATTATCAGAACTGCTATCCAGAGGACTGGGGGGCAAAACATTCGTTATACCTCTCAAAGAGACTGAAAGGCAGCCATGGGGGTTACAGATGAGCAAAGCCCCACTTCAGCGTCCAGCAACTTGCTGGAAACAGTTTCCAAACTAAGGACTGTGTTCAGATGGCCACGATTTAACAAACCCCTCACAGGAAGCCTCCTCTAAAGGCAAATACTCTCAGATAGTAACTGGCTGACAACTTTTTTGGGCTTTCTAAATGCACACAAGACAGTCAGAGTCATCAACAGGAAAAAAGCAGGATTCTCTCAAAAAAGCCATGGTAACCACAAGCTGGGTGACCCATACATGCATCAGTAGCAGGGATGCCAACTCTGCTGTGAACAGAAATGTTCACATGAACCATAGCCACCATCCAAACTTGGGAGTAATCTTTTCCCCCTCAAAAAATGAAATTAACTTTTCTGTAGAGGAGAAGTAGAATTGGCCACAAAGGGCATATGAAAGACAGAGCAGGAGTAGTTTTAATAAAATAACACCTACTAGGCTTTTCCTCTGGTAAAGGAGGAGGGGGAATAAATAAAAAATATGAATGGAAAAAACCCTTACAATTGATAAGAAGTCAGTAGTTTTAGAAAACGCACAGTTAACCCCTGACTCCCTGCCGCAAGGCTGAAGCTACAATCCAAGAGAGGAAATAAACCACACTTAAACAGGATAATGGAAATATCCTGGGTTATAGCAACAAGAGTAAACAAAAACTGTCAGTGTCATTTTTTAAAGGAATATACACATTTCAGTCAAGTAAGAAAAAGTTCCCCTGTGATCCATTTATTCCAAAATTACATGGCCCGCTGAACCACCCTCTACTGCAGCCAGTGTGTCCTGCACCAGACAGGATGCTGGGTTTCATGGGCACTGTCCCGATTGCAGGTGTGTGTTTTCACATGCGCCATTGATATCCTCTCCATATCAGTAGCTTCCAAGGGGTTAAAATAAAACTTCTCCCCAAGAAGAAGAAGAAGAAAAAAGAGCCAGAGAGACAAAGTTAATTGAAACTGCTGCTTAATTTTTCAGCTCCACTGGATTACACTGTGGCACAGATGGTTCATCAAGACAGTCTCTGTCTGTACCACTGTCCGTCCCAGCCTCTCCCCCCATCATGCAGGAGGGAGGGGGAGGAAAAAAACACAGCAGGCAGTGGCTCAAAAAAAAAAAAAAGGCAACTTAACACAAAAGAGCATTCTGTGCAGCTCTTTTCAAGGCGCTGGGACAATGCTCCCAACTTGATCCTTTCATAAAGAAAACGTTTCGGGGTCAGAAAACAGGACACATTAAGCCCAGAGAAGCACATTGGCCATTTTACCGCTGACTTTCGTGGCTAGCTAGAAGGCTGCACCAGACTTAGGTTGTTTTAGTTGTTTTTAAAAGCAGCAGCCCTGTAGGAACAATCACATTTGGGGTTTGGAGTGGCCTCGGCTCCCACCCACCCGCAGCACCCTGTGCTCCAGCACAGCTCACCCATCCCTCTCTGCTGAGAAAAGTCTAACAGAGATGAAAGGCACTCTCTTTAACTGGATTACCCTTACAAGCAACCAAACCAAAGAGACTAAGAAACAGCTAATTAAAGCTGTTCAGATACAAAGAGCAAATCCTTCCTCCTGCTCTTCCTTCTCTCACTCAGTCCAATTCATTCATATTTCCCCTTATGCCTTATTAATTCCTCTATCACTGCTCTAGGGGACAGAGGGTGGGGGGAAGGAAGGCAGGTGGGGAGTGTGAGAAAGAGGACCAAACCTATCCATGGGTCAGATTTTCAGCATTGATTTGGCTTTTGCCACAGCTACAACCCATTGATTCTTAAGCTTAAACTGATGATTAGCACTTTCTGAGTGAAATAATTCCTGGATCCTTGTGAAGAAAAAAACCCAACAGCTTTTTTTTTTTTTTTTTTCTTTTTTTTTTGTGCAATAATTTGCTCTGCTAATCATATTTTCCAGAGGGCCAGCAAAGGTAAAACTCCTTCAATTTAAACTTCAGGCAAACATCCTATTTCCATCTAAGACATGAAGAGGGGGCAAAGCAAAAAGCTGAATTTTTGCCCACAAGAACTTCTTAGGTAGCTATTGCCCTTGGGGTAACAGCCAAATCTTAAATCCAGAGTAAAATTCTTACTGAAGCTTTTTTGAAGATGACATCTGCCTGAGGGATATATTTCGGTTTAAATTCTCTATACCAGGTACATAAGGCATAAAGGTCCAATCACAAATGAGAAAGATGCTGAATTTCTCAGAAAACTCCTGATCAAGCATTCAGGAGAAAGCTGTGGACTCGTTTACAATTGAACCCCATTTTTCTGTTTCCTCCTAGTAAAGCAAGTATTTCACTGTCCCAAACACTGCTAGGAAGGCATGAAAAAAGGACTGGTCAACTGCTCTGTACCAGGCCAGCTCCTGTCACCCCATCCCATCATGCTAGCACACACACTGCATAGCCAGAAAACTGCTGAGTTTCCAACCACAGGAAGTTTCTCCATTATGAAGGAAACTCAGACACTCCAGAGGAGTCCACAAGGCCATGTCAATAAGCAATGATTTTTCTCCAACAAGATTAGATGAGAAACTGCATTCTTCACTTCCAACTGCCTCTGACAGATCTCTGTCCCTCTGGCACAGCACTTTCTGGACAACTATTAAACAGAGACTCACAATCAGGCAAATTTGGGCCAGTGATGGCATTTCACAGCCAGGATAACTGAGGTCAAGGAAAACTAAGCAGCTTTGTCACGGTCACAGGAGTAGCCCAGAGCCAACTTGCAGTGCCACGCAGGAACAAGGCTGGTACTTGGCTTACCCCTCCACCACAAAAAATCTTAGGGGAAAGCAATTCTGATGGTTTCAGGCCAGGAAAGAGCATACAGGTGGGAAAAGAAATGCATCATCCTTGGGACGGCTGATGCACCAACCACTGCTGCCCTGCTCCAGAATGCTCCCATTGTCAGCAGTGCAACCACAACTGCCTTTCACAGTTAAGAGGAGGGAAAGCGGAGCTTCACCTTAGAAAAATCACAAATGAAACCAGGACATCATGTGCAGTTACTTCTAACAGGGTAATTATCCTGTACAGCAGGATGACACAAACAAACTCCAAGCGCCGGTACCTTGGGAGCTGTGTTTTAAAAGCCCACCTGCCTCCATGACCTGTTCCCTTCTGTCTCTTCCTTGGCACACCTGGTATGTGGGCAGCTGCCATGCAGGTGTGGGCACCGAGGAGTATCCTTAGCTGCTGTGTGCATGGATATTAGCACTGTGGAAAAGCCATCATTATTTTTGGGTTGGGACATGTGCTTCAGGCTGAAGGACATGCCTGGCTGTGTGTAAGAAGATACTTTCTACTGTTATATTTTTTTCTTTTCTTTTGAAGAAGACCTGCCAGCTTCCCACCTCCCATCTCACCTGCCATAAACAGGGTGCCAAGAGGTGGAAGAGTCAGAGCGGCAGAGAGGGAGAGGAGACTGGAGGGGGAGGGGGAGGAGAGATGACTGGAGGGAGGTCGAGAGAGGAACGAAGAAAGAGGAAAGAAAAGAAAAACCCAGCAGTGCACCATGTTGCATTGTTCACGCTCAGACCTTCAATTTGCTCTCTGCATTCTCCTGCAGCGGGGAGAATGTTACGCTGGCTTAAGAGACAAATCGGACACAAAATAAAGACCAAGCACTCAGCAGTAAAGCAATTATCGCAACATTTTATGCCGGGCCTGTTCCTTTTGAAGGCAGCCTGGTGCTGCCCGCATGTACCTTAACCCGTTCCTAATAACCATAAAGTCACCATTATTTACGGTACAAGACATTAAATAAATAATGAAAAAGCTGCCGGCGACGGAGCGAGGCAAGTGGGGGTTGCAGGGAATCTCTCGAGACCAGAGCTGGCATTGGCTTAACCTGCACTGCGAAGACAGAGGAAAACAAGCTCCCTGGACCTGGGGAAGGGAGGATACATTTTTATTTTGGGGTGGCACCTTAGGCCCTAGGATCAGAGTAAAAATTAGATTGTGGGGATTTTTTCAAAGAAGAGAGAAGCAAAATGGAGTTGCATGGACTCATGGGCAAGCCACAAACCAAAAAGGTTTCTACAAGAAGAAGGAGGGGTGGCAGGGCCGGATTCTGACTTTCACCTTGCCAGGATAAATCCTGATGAAATGCTGCTGGAACCCAGAGCTCCTGAACACTTGCAGGATGTAGCTGAGACCAGACATGAGTCCTCTATGAAGAGATATCCAGTCTCATCTTGCTTAAATTGAGAGGTAAATAGATAAAAAAAAAGTATGGACATAAATACGGGTCATGGCAGGACTCCCCACAGCTGTGGATCAGATTAGTGTACAAAGGGCATTTACCCTACTTGATCTCCACCTCTCGCTCTGCATCCTCACAACCTCACCAGGAAACATCATCTGCCCTTCAAGCTCTGCTGAGTAGTTTCAGAAACAAACATCTCAACATGTCTGTTTTCAAGGTCTAGTTGCTTTCCCCCAAACGTGTTTCTCTTTTGACCCTCTCTTGACAATCTTCGACCTCTGAGCAATGCTGGGTCACACTCTGGGTGCTGTGCCTCCCTGGTCAACCCCAGCAGCCTGGGCAGCTACAGGTACCTCCTTCACCCTCATGCCAGCCTTGTGTCAGCACACCAGGGTACTTGCTCCCAAGAGTTGCAGCAGTCCCTATCTCCACTCTGTGGTCCTACAGGGGTAACAGACACACAGATGGAAAGCAGGACACTGCATGCTATCTTCCACAGAGTGTTGGGTCACTGCCAGAGTTCCTGATGATGAGGGATAAAAGCACCTGCAGCTGCTGGCAATGTCAACAGCAGGCATGCCTTCGGGTTATGCTGATGTTCCTGAAAGAGATGCTCAGTCTTCATTGTCCACCAGCACTGTCTTCTAACTGATTTTCAAACAGAGCCTTACGGCTCAATGTTGAGATGGTGAACAGGGCTGCCATATCAGCCACTCGCTGAAGTTGCTGGCCTTACATCAGAGATAGAAAGCAGGAACATTTCAGGAATGTCCTTCTGTGCCAATCACAGTGATTCTGTGAAGCTGTTTCGTAACTCTCAAGGCAATCAATGTGAATTTTCATAGTGTTTTAAAGACAAAGGAAACTCCACACCAGGTAGAAAGGGCATAGAAGAAGATTAAGAAATATGATTTATATTTTGCATTTCTACCTCGTAAGTACTGTTCAGGGGAAAAGCCAATGTATTCTGAAAAATGCACAAACACAATGTGGAGCAATGGAAGACACCTGACCCTCACAGAGCCACTGCAATGCTTCAGGCACTTCTCTGCTGGGGTTTCATTTGGCTGCCCCTATTTGTTAGTAGACTAAACTTTAAAAGAAAGATTCAGGATTAAATGAGACTCATTCCAAACCATTTTTTGTATTGTGGAAATTCCTCCCAAATTATATTGAAATAAGGCTTGGGAAAAGGTGTGGCTCCTGATGCAGGACTGGAGTTCTGGATCTTCTGACTTTTGAAGAACGGAAATGGGTTCTTTATGTTTGTCAAATAGGAGACTCTCTTTTGTAACAGCTAAGACTTGCTCCTGGCAACCTTTCTTCACCTTACTCTGCTGCTTCTGACAGATGAACAAGAGGAAGATATTATTTCCCTGCAAGGGCACACTGGTCTGGCAGCACACACACTTCTGGGACACAAAAATGTTTCTAATCAAAATCCAAAGGTTGTTGAGTTTATTTTCTTTAAAACAGAAATGTCCCACTCTTTCTATGACCTGAGAATTTGGATTCATGTCCTAGGATTAAGGATTTTCCTCAAAAAATTGGAAAATCATCATGTGAAAGCATACTCCTCATTTCACAGGAGCTTCCACACTTCTGACTCCAAGTTTGTCCCACAAAGAACTGCAGCAACTAGAAGAAGAGGGCAATGTTTGATTTTTAACATTAGAGGTGCGTACCTGAATGGTCCTTTAGGAGAGCTGAGATCTGCTCTTAGAAGTGCAGGTCTGTGCTTTTCTTACGTCTACCCAAAACAAAGGAAACAAGCTCTTCTGCAGCTGAATGGGAGAGTCAAATGTGCCACACACAAAAGAGGAAGGGCCAGCTGCACTATCTGATTCAACCAGGGAAGCTGGTACAGGTGCCCCTCTACCACTGGGCAGATGGGGGGCAAGAATGGCATCAGCACGTGCACGAAACACATTACTGGAGATGATGACAGGCTGGCATGAGTAATGCTCCTCTCCCCCAGGGCCGGCCATGCACAGAGGGTAATCCCCTGCTGCCTCTGCACTGAGGGGGGGTTGAGAAGTGCTCATGGAGGTCACAGCATGCTGCTCCCACCCCGTCACGGCGCTGCGAAATTGCAAATTGCACCGTGTTCAACTGAGGGGTGCCTCACCATCCAGCTGAACAAGCCTTTCCAAAGCCTTTGCTGCGGTGACAGCTGTGGCACTGCACAGGAAAGAGGACCATGGTATCACCCCCTTTCACCGCAAGGTTATAAAGCAGAGCGCAGGGCAGGCAGGCACGGGGACAGAGGCAGCTGCTCCC
>VRYO01002482.1:6436236-6667215 GCA_009812075.1 Sialia sialis | reverse complement strand
CACACACACACACAGATACGGCTTTTGTTGCTGACCCCCCCTTCTCTTGAGCCGGCATCTTCTGGGTGATCCTTAACCTCGCAGCTCGCTGGTGTCCCTCCCCTCCATACCAGCACTGGGTGTCCCATTCAGTGCTCATGGGGGGCCACGCATTGAGTTCTGCAGCTCGGTTACCTTTGGGATGGACATTTCAGGGTTCTCTTTTTGAGGTGAGCTCCCCTCTATGCATCTTCAGCTAAACAGCTGCTTAGATTCCTTTACCAAACATCTTCCCTAGTTCCATATTCCTGCTGCAGAGAGAAGACGTCTTCTCTTCAAGCCCTGCTCTTGCATGATTATGCAGGAAGCCAACTCCACTAGCTCATCCAACCCTTGCAGCCAAGCCAACGTCTCTCAAAGGCTTTAGAAAGGCACCAGCACTCCTACGACCTGTTGGGCTGACCCACCTGGACAGCTGAGATTGACAGGCTTTAATGCTACAAACGGTTGCTGAGGTGTATCTGATGCAGTTGCGGACCTGCACACAGCAGAAGAGCAAAACTGCACTGACTTAAGCCATGGGTTTCAGACATTACTCACCTCCAGTATCCACCAGTGCCACTTCACAGGATCAGAGAGTCTTGGCATTTCTACTCTTAAGACTCTCCAAAGCTCTCTCAGAGGCAGCAGGCTCCAGTGATAAAAATTGTCCCTTTTCATTATGGAATAAAAAAAAGAAACCAGGTAACTGCAAGTACAAAGATTTCTTCCCTGTTCAACAGCAGGCTCTGACAGGGCATCTCCTGGGGCAGGGAGACAGTACAGCCTAACACACACCGACAGAAGCCCATTGATTTGGTCTTTGCTCCCACATGCTCCTCAGCACTTCAGCTTCTGCTCCATTAAGACACCTCAAGCCTTTCCATTTTACTTTCAATACTGCTCCTGCTGCCTGTCTTCCCTCCCTAGACTGTAAGATCTTTGGAAGCAGCTCTCCTCCCTGCTCCATGCTCTCCTGCAAAGGAGACCTAATTCATAGCAGCAAGTCCTATGGTTATCCTCATCACGATCTGGCCGCACACAGTCCCAAGCTGTCATCCCTAAGTGACAGTAAGTGGTCCTGTGCTCAAAGGTGACATATTCCTGCATGATGTGACCTTAAAATGCAAGCTGCATCCCCTGGCAGACATATCCAGTTCAGATGTTGCTTCTGCGTGATAATCCATTTTAAAACATCTTGAGAATGGCTGATTTGATGCATGAACAGGGAAGAGGGAGTGCAGACATCAAGTTCTTTACTACTATTCACTGCACCAGCCTGGACAGTTGCTTTTCTCTGGATCTCATTTTGCCCCTCAGTAGAAGGGAGCAGTGATTCCAGATCACTCCTTTAAGCTGCGCTAAAATCTTACAAGTGAGAAGAAATAGGTGTACAAACTGCCAAGCAATAGCTCCGACTCCAGAGCTGGATGACAGACCTGGTTCCTGACTCAGCTGCCTGCCTGCACAACTCTGTGGCTATCCAAGACAGACTACTAAATTATGCAAAACCTTTGAGTGAGCCTGGCTTAATTAAGTTTTAATTTTAGTAAATTACCAATGTGGGAGTGGTCGAATCTGTGAACCATTACTCTGCTTGTTCAGGATTTTATTTGGAAATAAGACACTTCATTACATCTCTGTAAACAAGATCTACTCAGAAAGGAGAACTGGTAGAGAGGATCAATACAGAAGTGGGAAAAGGAGGTGAGGGGACAAGCAAGGCAGTCTGGGAAAGTGTGGTTAACACAGAGATTAGGAAAAAACTGTCCAAGAGCTGCCTATGCTGCATTCAACCATTACATTTTTCCCCAACACTCCAACATCAGCCTTCAGTCTCATCCTGAAACCTGCAGCACTACTACCATCCGTGGCAATGCTGTAGGCTCTTGTACAAGGGCCTGGGGTGTTTTGCCTTGAGAGGCCTTCTTATCATAGTCCTCCTTGTCCTTGGATCAAGGAGATGTGAACAGGCTCTTCATGAGTGCACAGCACTGATCTCTCTAAGCTAAAACCCAGCTTGTAAAGACCAGCAGGTGCACAGTACCAATAGTGCCATGAGCTGATACTGCCCCAGCCCAGAAATCACTGTTTCCACTACAGTACTACCACCAGACAGAGACAGGACTTGGAAGTACTTGAGCCTCCTTTGGCTGGCATGGGAGAAGCCGTGAGCAGCAACAGGACATCAACACAGCTCACACCCTGGAATCGGCTCTTCTTTGCCCAGGACACCAG
The DNA here is from genome assembly GCA_009812075.1 of Sialia sialis. Classification (NCBI taxonomy): domain Eukaryota; kingdom Metazoa; phylum Chordata; class Aves; order Passeriformes; family Turdidae; genus Sialia; species Sialia sialis. Next base: position 6,664,959 of record VRYO01002482.1, on the reverse strand, counting down.
CTCTACCATCCTAAGTCTCTAACTGCTTTAACGGCATGATGATCACCCAGGTACTGCAATGCCTTCTGCTATCACTGTCACTCCTGAGCTTGCTCCTGCTTGCACCCACCACCTGCCACATGGCAGTGCAGGACTGGGGTACAACACAGAGGCCAATAACCCAGGCAAGCAATGACTTACCCTTCCAAAAACCTGGTGTTTTGAATGCAAACTAGATATGCATTTTTACAAACAGGACCCATTCTCAAGGGAACAAACCTAAAATGGGACTAACTTGCTGTGTCTGGTACTTTAATTAAGTTATTACTAAGATAGTTCCTCTAATTTTTAAATCGAATGCAGCTCAATATCTTGTTAGCCAAATGTTACGGTATTTATAACTTAAATATCCATTCAGAGAAATTATGATACTTTTACCAATCTCCCTCAATAGCTTAAGTTAAAAATAAAAGAGCCAATCTATCAATCAGCCTTATTCATTCATCTCAGCTATTGTGGGAAGAAAAGAACAACATACGCAAGAGAGAAGCAAATGGTCTGAGAAGAGGCAGCTGAACATATTGATCAGAGTTAAAAAAAAAAAAGGTTAGAAAAACCCAGACACACGTCATTTGTTTTAATGCAACCCATACAAACAGCTCCAAAAGGCCACAGCTGCCTGCCTCGAGCTCTGCTCAAGTTGGTGGGTGCCTCTCTCCCAGTTGACAGCCCTCCAGAGTGGGCAGGACCTCTCACTACTCCTACTACTTTGAAACTACTCTATCTTCTCCAGAATAATAATAATAAAATTAAGACAAAAGTCAACACTGTATTCTAAGGACACCAAAATAATAAATAAATGAGCAGGAATGCTTGAAACCCACCAAGTCTGACAGCTTAAAGTGCGCACAAAGAAAAAAGCACTGGTGAGAGAGTGAAAGCCATCCTTTGAACTCCCGCGCCCCAGTACTCTCAGAGGCGATGGATTTATGCTTCTGCTCCGGCATGCCAGTTCAGAGAGACCCTTTCTATCCATCTCACCCTGATGGACTCTCAGAGTCACTTGTGGCCTTCTCCCCCACTTTTGCCTTCTATTGTTTAAACTTTCACTGCAGAGGAAAAGGGAGGGAGAATCATCCTACATTCCGTAGGTTATTTAAAAAGAAAGGGAAAGAAAAAGAAAAAAATATTTTCTCTCCTGAAAGTAAAGTTTTAGTGGGTTTTTTTGTTTCTTTTTTTTTTTTTTTTTTTAATAACCTGCCTAGGAAGGCTCTGGCCCCAAGGCTGGAGAGGGAGCTCGCCATCCCTCTCAGCCTGTTGCATTCAGGCAAGGTGAAGAGGCACAACTCGTGTTAGGCCGATGGGAACAAATCTCCTCTTTTGTTCCCTGCCAAAGGCTTCGCTAATTGCCGTTGGCCCGACCCTGCCTTATCGGCGATCGCTCCCAGAAGGGGAGGGCACAGGCAGGTTCAAAGAAAGGAAGAAAGAAGAAAAGAAAGAAGAGAAAGCAAGACAAAACATTCCTTTTCTTTCCTCCAGCAGCCAGTGAGAGGCAGAAAACCAGAGGGAAAGAAAGAAGAGGAAGCATGAAAGAAAACAAAAAATAAATAAATGACCCAAGCCTGCTCGGAAGACCCTCTTTCTCTCCTATCAGCTTTTACAGGGGGCAATACATTTTATTCATTGCCAGGTCTGACTTATCGCAGCCTTGTTTTTAATGAGGTATAATAAGGGGAACATTTTGTAACAACACGGTTCCTCTATTTTATCCGACAAACAGCTGTGTCATGGCCGTCGCTGGGAGAATGAATCATATCTCCCTGCCTGCATATGCTAACTCCCATGTAATTACCCTCGCATCTTAAATAAAGCAGGCTCTAAACCTGTCGCTCAGATTACAAGCAAACGGTGCAGACCTCGTAACTGGGGCCTCTATCATTACAATTAATTTATCACAGGAGCGGCTGAGATTAGAGACTAGAATTAAAACTCGAGCAAGGAGGGTGCCCAGGGCTGACAGGGAGAGAGAGAGGAGCTTTATTGCAGAGGCAAGGCAGGCTAATTCCTTAACTGGAGCAATCCTGGATATTTTTTCCTTCCTTTAAGTTATTCGCTCAGTTATTTTCCTGAGACTACAGCAGGACATTTTTCTCCCTGAAATGTCAGGAAGCAGAAAGCAAAGGCAACTTTGCCCTGTATAAAGCCCACTCGATAAACACAAATGTATAAAGGCTCTGTTCTGGGTGAATGTACATGTGTCCGGATACATCCCTGTCTGTGGTTTTTTGGAAGACTCATTTGCTGTGTTTGTATGCAGATACATATGCCAATGTATATATACATAACATGCACAGAGACCCAGCTGTGCAAGAGCATCTCTTCTTCACTGCTATACAGACCTGTTTGAAACATTAAATTTTGCCTTCTCAAGACTTCTCTGCTATAAATACAGCTTGTTCAGTGGAACAGCCCATTCCTCTCTGATGCTGTTGCCAGCACCAATGCTGGTTTGGCATGAGCACATCTCCCACTGCTGGGCTATTCTTGCTTCCTACATCCACGCTCACAGGTATGGCCTCACACTCCCATGCCAGGCTCCTAGCAATGCTCCTGCTTCCTTGAAAGCAGGCCAGGGCAGCCAAAGGTGCTGAAGAGAATTCAGATACAAACCCTGCCAATAGAGAGTAGCAATACAAGGGCTTTGTTTGGAGGGCACATATTTTACTAACACCATTATACAAGTACCCCTCAGCTACCACTGCTCTCCTGTGAACTTCCTGCACTTGCACAGGTAGTTTTCCCTCTCCAGGATGCTCCTTCCAATCACTTTCAATCACTTGGGGTGCTGTGGCACCCAGCACAGCTACGCAAACAGATGATTTACAGAACTGCGGGAAGGGAAGGGAAGGGAAGGGAAGGGAAGGGAAGGGAAGGGAAGGGAAGGGAAGGGAAGGGAAGGGAAGGGAAGGGAAGGGAAGGGAAGGGAAGGGAAGGGAAGGGAAGGGAAGGGAAGGGAAGGGAAGGGAAGGGAAGGGGCCTTTAAAATCGGTTCCTTGAAGGACTTTTTGCATTAGAGCAGCCATTTTTGCGTGGTGTGAAGACAGTTTGCTACTCTCCTGACAGCATCTGACCTTTGGTATGAAAACCACTTCTCCTTAGCCATGGTCTACCTCTTGTTACTTACAATATCCAGCAAAATAAGAGAAAAAAGCTGGTGAGCAATTTTACATTCATGCCAGCACCATACACTTCTGCACAAGGCAGCTCTTAGTGTCCTGCTTTTTTTCCAGCACTGCTCCCCCCAGAAGATCCTGGACTCTGAAACAATAATTCTCCTGCACACAGGCATTTGCAATCAGAAGAAGACTATTTCATCACAAGGCATCAATCCTGCAGCTGGATATACAGGGGAACAGACTCTACAGAAAGCAAAGGCCTCATTCAGAGGGAGTAAGACAATTTTCAATCAGCTCCATCCAAAATGGATCTAACTATATGAGTGGGTTCTACTTCAGTAAAATAATAAAGAAAGATACATTGATTAAAATCATATGTATTTTTTAAAAATATATATTTTTTTAGAAACCTCTATGATTGTTGCACTGGGAAGAATCATGAAAATCTATTTTATTTTCAGCTACCCAGAATTTGGGCTCTTTTATCAGTTTGCATATTGAAAATAGTTTTCCTGTCCTCACTTTTGCTTCCAGTTGCTCTGCAGTGCCTTATCTTTTAGCATTTTGTGCATACTGCAAGGCCTGAACTCCAACAAGATAAACAGATGAAAGGAGGGAAGGTTAGGTTTTAAAAATTTGTGTACATTTTTATTTCAAATAACTGGTTTGGGTTTTTATTTCCTTTAGAGGTTTTGTAAACATTATTTCTTGCCCAAAACTGAACCTGAGACCAAATGACATAGACACATTACAGAAAAAGCTAAATCAAAGAGTGCTGCTCTGTCAGCAGTGCACTCCAGCCAGCAGCAAGGTTATAATTTTATGGGCACCAGAGATGTCACTTGTGGGTAGAAGTGACCTGTGGTCCTTCCAGCCCAGTGTGGTGTCTTCAGCAAAGGCCAGACCAGATGCTTCTGTGAAAGATCAAACGAAGTAAGACAAAAGAAAGACACCACTGTAAACAGTTACAGGGCAGCCTCAATTCAAGGGAATTTTCCTCCCCAAAAGCTGCTGGCCACTGGCATATGCTCTGTGGCAATGACAGAAGGTATTTAACAGCATCTTATAGGATTAAGCCCTAAAACTCCACTCTCCAGTATCAATGGGATTGAAAAGCTGGTATCTTTCCTATTAATAATATTATTATTTAAAAGCAAAGCTTTTCTACCTACTGGTGCTTGTTTTTATGATGAGTTTGCTAACCTGTTACTGGAAATACAGAGCTGTGCGCCTGCAATTTTCTGCTTTTTACCAAGCACTCCCAATTTAACACAGGTATCTAAATAATATCTCAAAACTCATTCTGCCCATGCTGGCAGTATTTTCTTTCCTGAACCACCATGGTGGGATGGAGCCTGATGACATGGGTAGATGGGTGCATGGCACTGCATGCTCCCTTTCCCACAGTGCCAGCTCAGCTGCTCTGGGCAGGACTGGGGGATGCAGCCTGAGAGGCAGGAGCGGACACACCGCTTTATTTTCTGCTCACAATTGGCAGCTTCCTCCACCCACCCAAACAGACCCCGCAATGTTTTTAAAATGCAGTCAGCAGCTGGAAACTAAGGCAACTTCTGTCTCCTATTGAAAGTCTCCCAGCAAAGCTGCAAGCCTTCCCTGGACCACCCTGGGTCATGTAAATTCAGCAGATTATCCATCCCTAACCCTCCTCATCTATCACCCGCCTCTGTTATCGATCTGCTCCTCTGAGTAAGTGGGGCCCAGGCTGTCCATTGCTGAGTCCTGCAAATCTGGCCAGACGCTCGTGTGACTGCCTGGGAGAGCGAGGAGGACAGGTTCAATAATGCCGGGTTACTGCCACTGCACAGCCTGAGCCCAGCTGATCTATGGGCTCGGCAAAGGCACCATTCAAAAGCAGGACAAGACTTGGCCATAATGCCACAGGACTCCATTTAATCCCATGACACTCAGCTTTAAAGGCAATACTGCCAGCCGCCAGCTGCCAGCCAAGGCTGCAAAGTCACTTCCACCACCCAGTGAAAGAGATTAAATGCCTCCTTTCCATCCACAAGATACCAACAGCACCTCAGCTAACTGTCTGCTCCTCCATTTTAAAGATGATGGCTGGGAAATATCTATCTCCATGTGCCCTATTTGAGCTCTTCGTCAGAATCTCATAAAATCCCAAGGCTTGGAACTGTAAAACTTCCCCATTTCAAACCCAGCTGACTTACAGCTGAGCTTAATTCCCCTCTCAGTTTCACCCAGTGATCCAGCTGCAAAGTTCAGCAGAACACAAGGTCAAAGCTCTAAATATTGCACACACACCACCTGCACCAAAACCCTTAAATTTTCATGAAGAATAAGTCCCTGTGCTTTAATTTATAAATCAAATGAAAGATGAACCAAGTGTAGTCACATTAGTGGTGTGTTCCTTCCCCTGTAAACATCTCGCTATAACTGCACAGAGTAAACTCACCCCACTGGGATGCTAAATCTGGGAGCTGGAGATAACCACTGAAATGAGAATACCTCCAACAATTTCACTGCTGACTTTTCAGCAAATATATATATCTATGATGCTTATTCATAATCTCAAACTACTTTCCACGTGTCCCAAAGAGGTGACAAAAATCTTACGTGTCTATCCAGCAGCCAAATCCTCCCACTTCCCCCTGCTTCTACAATACAGCCGAGTATTGTTAATATGAAAATCTTTGGCCTATTGATCACTAAAAATATGAAGGCAACAAAAATGCATTGAATTTAACATAAAAATAAACAACTCATGGCTGCTGTATTGACTGTATTATTCATGTTATGATTTAATTCATTCACCTTTCACGCAGCAGTTGCAGATTTCCACCATCTGTGTCAGACCACTTCCGAAGTCCAGCCCTGGGAGCCCTCACTTGCTGAAAGCAATTGGGCCTCCACTCCAGTGCTACTAGAGCAAAGGCATTATAGGTGGGGAACATCACTCTGCATGTTGCAAAAGCTCAAGGCAGAATGTGTTGGTGCCTTCTTTTGGATGCTAACCAATGTTATGGGACATGATCTAAGTCTACCTTACTTTCAAAGTCTGAAAGAAGGAGGAAGCTAACCAGTCCTTTGGAAGAGTATTCCAGAGAATTGTGGATGCCCCATCCCTGGAAGCGTTCAAGGCCAGTTTGGACAGGGCATTAAGTAACCTGGTCTAGTGGAAGGTGTCCCTGCCCATGGAGGGCTGGAACTAGATGATCTTTAAGGTGCCTTCCAACCCAAAACCTTCCTACGATTCTATGTTTCAACAGCCTCACAACCCTCAGGCTGGCTGGCCAAACCCTAACCTTACACTGACAGTTCAGCTGGGAACATACAACATGCTCAAGATACTCATATCCCAGCCTGGATTTCCCTAGGCTCCACACCACAACTATGCAGCACACTTCTGATGACACAGATCATCTCTCTTCCTGCTAGTTAAAAGCTCTGCACATATTAGGGGTCGCAAAACTCACACAGATGGGGTGAGCACAGAAAATTGTGCACCATCTCTAGTCCTTCTCAAGTCACTGGAACAGCAGGGCCCTGGGGAAGAAAGACCTGACTTTAAATGGAAAGATGGGGTTGGGACCCCACCTCATGTCCCACTAAGCGCCACTAAAACCAAAGCAAACCAGGCAGCCCCATAAGTCGTAAGAATTAAAGGCACGATTCCGCCTTTCTAACGACGCTTTTACAGAAACCATTCCACTGTAAAACTTTATGATTTGAATCTTTATAGCTGCCAGCAGAGCACATGTTCACTGCCTTAAATTATAACTTAATCTCAACAGAATTTGTGCTTTCCAGCACTCTGTGGGTAGAGTGAAAGATGAGAGGCAGAACTTCATGCCTGCTGCCCACCTGCCTCCTTGGACCAAGACCTCCAGAGGTACCCTGTGCTGGGGTACAGCCCCCAAACCAGCTCCCATCTGGAGATCCTCTACAGCACAGGTACTTAAGCAGCACCTTGCAGAACAGGGATAGAGGTGCCCACAGGACATTGTTATGGTGTTGTTTATCACCATGATTGCTAAAGCACTAAAATGGAGAAATGTGGATATCAATAAACATAGTAAAGGGGCCAGAGGAGATATGACAGTGGCATCCCAGACATGCTTTATGGGGCTAATGCATCCTCCTCAGCAGGATCACACATACCAACTCTAGTGGAAAGCACTTGGGGCAGTGAGGAAGCCCCCACTTATTCAAAAGATAGAAAAGGACCAGATCTGCAACAGATGCTGTGACAGAATTTGTTTACAGCAGTCCTGCAAAGGAAACCTCCTTCCAGTGGATGAACGTGCGTGGTCTGTCCACCAACACAGCTCTGCCTTCTGCAGCAGAGGTAGTGCTGGCAAGACCCTGCTTAGGCTACAGTAAAGCAGAGCATCCATGTGGTCTCTGACCTGCTTTCCCTACACAAACACCTTGCTCAAGAAGAGCATGCTCATTACTGATGCATTTTTTGAAGCCTTGCTGCACATATCAAGAAGCAGAAGTTCCACCAGCAGCAATGCACAGCAGTGTGCAAATGTGAGTTGCAAGCATATCATGCAATCCCGGAAAGAAGCCCATGCCTTGTGAGCATGTTTGCACATAGCAAGATGGCAGAAGAGGAAAAAAAGCTGGAAGAGAACTGCCAGCTACCCATAGCAAAGAGTGCTCCAGTTTGGCGGGGGAATTGGGAACATGTTCTTTCAATTCATTCTCCTCTTCAGCAACAAGGAAAAGACCGGTCAATCAATAGAACAGTAAAATTTTTAACACAGCTAACCTTTAAGCACTAAACAATGTCATACAAAACTAAAACAAACTGCATGAAATCCCAGTTAGGTGTCAAAATCACCCTGGGTCAGCCAGACTAAGAAAACAGAGATAACAGAGGTAGCAGGCTGAAGCATCCTGCCATACTGAGCCCTGAAGTCTTCTCTGCTGAGACATTGGTACCTATGAACAAAGTGGTTCTCCTCAGGCAGACACACACAGCATTTTGATGTTTGTGAGTTCTTTGGACAAGTGACCCAACTAGATGGTTGAGGTCACTGCACTCCTGCAGCTCCCAGATTTGAAATATTTAAGGGCTATCTTTCTAGCTGTGCTCCCTGTTCGCAATCCTTGTGCAATTTGTTCACGCCTTTCCCCTTTGCATCTCCTTTCCTTTTCTTCTGATAGGGGGAACTGCTTTTTCCCTTCTTCTGGTTGACCATGTGCTGATACACGGAACCATTCTTGCTGCCAGCTGCTGATCAGCACTTTAACCTGCTGTGTCTCTTGTTCATCTCCCCAAGCCACCAGGCTACCTCAGAACTGAGAAACTGGAGTGCATTGTTGAGAAAACATGTGAAGCTCCACATGTTGTGTCTGCCAAACAGTGGGAACTTGATACCTGGACAGTCACAAAATCATGCAGAAGCAGAAGGGTGAACATGAGGTTATCTCTTTCTTTCTGTCCAAAAGCAGAAACATCTAAATTTAGCACATTCCTGAAATAATTCTGCTTCATTTGCTCCTGAAGCTTATCAGTGCTCCCCAATGCCTAGGCAGTCTACTGCACTGCTCTGTCACCTCCATGCTAGAGAATAACAGCTGACAGAAGGCATTAAGTTCAGGCTCTGAATTTCAGGCCTTATCTGCAGTTAGCACATCTTCCTGCTCCTCAACCTGCAATGCCCACTTGCCACACAATTTTACATGAGGGTGGATTTCTTTTCCATTCTCCCAAGGAAAGACCAGCCTGGCCACCCTCAGCACCTTTGTTTTAGGCAGGCTTCAGCTTAAAATGGGCATTAAGAAGAAGAAGAAAGTGAACAGCCTTCCATTTTCTGCAAGACAACCAAGAATTTATGAATAAACCTGGCAAGCCTTTTAATTTATTTTTTCCCTTACTCTAATATTCTCGTTTTTTCTAGGAAAAGGGGATGTAGGCAGGATAAGAGAGACTGCTCTTTGGGAGCTGAAGTTTGTCAGTTCAAATTGGACATGTAGTACCTGGCAGACCTCACCTTTCACAGAGCCATGTGTGACTAAGAGCTTCCCTTTGATGCTTTCTCCTCTGGATCTTTTAGGCTGCAGTCCAGTAACTTTCCTTCTTTAAAGGAAGGCTGAGGAGATTTTGTTTCCTGACTTTTGAAGAGCTTTTCCTCTTCTTTCTTTGATCTATGTAGTGAATTTGATCTCCCAGAAGAGCAGGATGAGTGTGTCTCCTGGCAGCCCGGTTCCGGACAGTCAGGATTTGATTCATCGATTTGTTTGTTTTTATTTGGCTTTTGTGTTTGGCAAGCTGAATACAGGCTGCAAATAATGCTCTTTCCTTAGGTCCAAGAGAAGGAAGGTGCTTCCCTGAACCTGGCTGGGTCTGTACTTTCCAGGCTATGGGCTGGATGCCAGCACATCTCTGGAGATACTTCTACTGTCTGCTCAAGAATGCAAGGAAAGAAGTTCATCTCTCCCTCCTGCTCCATCATGAGACTAGACATCTAAACAGAGTATGCTGATAAGATAATCGAGTCCTCCCCTGCAGGGAGCACTTCAATTTCCAGCTTGTTTTGTGGCAGGCTCTGGGACAGGCTTCTGCTGACCTTTTGTGCTCCCCAGTGGCCTGGCAGTCAGAGGAGGGATGACAAGGGGACCTGGCCTTCCTGAGGACTGAAAGGAGGCTGTAACACCTCAAATCCATCCTACTGAAGTATGAGCAGAAGCTCTTTGAAGGTCTTTATCTCAGTGACAGCCCTCCTGGGACTCCAGCATCAGTCTGAAAGGCTTCTTCTAAACAGCCACGCTTGGTAAAACCCACAGCAAATCTCCTGCACACCTGCTGGTAGATTTCCATCTGAAGAGGAAGAGACAGGTCCTGATATGCCCAGACCAGCTCCTGACTGGAAGCTTGAAAGACCTGTCCTATTTGGACACCAAATATCTGGGGGAAAATAACCATTAATTCAGATGGTCTGAGGTGAGGTGACCCAGGAGAAAATACCTGGGGTGTCAGAGTCCGCCTCTGAGGAGCCCTCTGGCAGAGCATCCTCAGCTGCATGGGTGACACATAGTTCCTGCCCATATCCTCAAGTATTTGAGCCAGGTTGGGGCAGTTCCTGCTCCTGGGCTATTGGGAGTCCAGCTTGCAGCCTAACTCACAGCTTGAACCTGTCATTGGGAATCATCTCATGGCTGCATGGAGATTAGGAACAAAATTAATGTTTTTGTGGGTATTCTTAAGTTTTCAAGCCTCCTGACTGATTGGTGCCAGAGCTGGAATAAGGAGCCCCTCACTCTCAGCCCAAAGATAGACAGCGATGCTGTATATTCAATAAATAACTGGGGTATTTACTCAAATGAATGACTTTGAGCCTGCTCCAAGGAGTTAATTTAGTGCTAACTGACTGGATGAAAATGAAAAGGTCTCATTTTACATTAAGAATGATCACCTGACAGTTTTACTGAATATATTATGACAGGATTTATATGGCTATATAATTTTAGGGTATATTTGGAAGATTATTATCCTGATTTAAATAAACATGATCTCAAGAAAATCAACACAGAGTCAGGAACTTTTCACACAAGAAGAAAGGCAAGAAACTAGCTCCGAAATGAACCGCAGTTATTTTATCTTGTGCCCTCTACCAGACGCTGCTTTGTAAACAGTGGGATCCCACAGTTCATAGGAAGTGGCAAAAATCCCCCAAAAGTCCTGCTAACTTAGACATAACTAATGAGTATGACACAAACTTCTCACTCCAAATGTCTTATCTGTGCACCAGGAAGGGAGCAGCAAGGGAATCCGGCAGATTGTGTGGGCTGGAGGAGGAGGAGGTGGATAGATGCAGGAAGGAGAGGCCTGGTGTCAAAAGTTTGCCCCTTAAAAAAAGTGTTGTTTAAAGGGTCTCCTGCAAAGAAAAAGGGAAAAAAAAAAAAAAAAAAAAAAGGAGAAATCAAAAGCAAATATATTGTTGAGTTTGGGAAGGGCATATCTTTCATGTGTCTTATTTTCCAGGAGGTGTTCCCATTCTTTGAACAGAAATGGGGCACAAAGGAGACTTTTGGGTTCTGTCTCTTGTGCTTAGGGGCAGCTGGGAGGCTGCAGGCTTCTGGTTCACACAAGAGCCGCCCAGAAATGAGGCTAAAATGTCCCCCATTGCATGTAACCTATGGGATGGAGAAAAGGCTGCAGCACATGCCTACAGCATTCCCATGTCTGCAGTACATCAGCACTGCAGCTGCCATTGGTGCATAACCAAACCCATGCAGGTACGAGCTACTTTCCATGTGCTCATCTCTCTTCCAGCTTCCACAGGCTGTGGAGGTTTGCATGAGGGACTTTAGTGCAAATAAGTGTGGAGGACACAACCAGCTGCCTCTTTCAGCCTCCCCACGTCCTGAATTCCTTCTCATTCTGTGTCTCTAAGTGTAATTGCATACAAGAAAAACCCTCTCCAGGCTTGTTCTGTTTTACAGACTGCCTGATGGGATTATCTTTCCTGTCATTTTGAAGCTTGTATAAGCATGCGACTTACACCACTCAAGCTAAATCACACTCAAGACACTCTGTCTGTCTAAATTGTTTTCAGGATCAAGTAATTTATTTACAGATCATGTCATTTATTTAGGAAAAAATGAATTTAAAACCAGAATTTTAAAATAAATTGAAGAGATAGGTAATAAGAACATTGCAGTCAAGTACCAATATACTGTGGAGCAGGTTAAGTGCCAAATAGCAATGATCTTAAATACTGAAAACTGCACTCTTAAGTCTCAAACCACACAAAGAAAAGGTAACTTATTTGGTCAGACACAGACTTCCTGGGAGGTAACAGTCACTTAGACACTACAGTGATGACAGGCAGCCCAGACATATCCAAGACAGGTAGATCGATTATTCCTGTAGCAGTAACCTTGGGGAAATATTTGTCTGTCATAACCCCAAAGCAGATCAACTAATATTTAGGGACTAATCTGATGCCCAGTCCAGTCAGTGCAAATTTTTACATTTATTTACTTCCATGGCTGCTGGATCAGACCTTTTGGGACTACAGAATATCATACAAGCTTCTCTTTCCACTGGAAAAGCTATAAATGTGCAAAGAGCTGAAGCCAGGAACAGCCAGGTAGAATTTGGCTGTGGGTTTATTAAGTAACAGAAGCATCTCCCGAAGCTGAAGGGTGTCAGTGCCCAGACAGGGGTTGGGGGCACACACAGTCCCCTTCGTGCACTTGCTCCATGCACAGTGAGTTCATAATTCCTATGGGAATGACTACAGAAGCAAGTCAGGTATGGGGGCAAATCTCCACCTCCACACTGGGAAACTGGTGGCAGTCCCAGGGGGCACTTGGGGCATCACCACCCCACACCTGTGGGCAGGGATGCCTTTCAAAGTGCAACCAAATGAGGCCAAACTCTGTGTGCATTTTCTCCAGTACAGTCCAAAGCCCAGAGCTGACTTTCTAGGGTTTATTCTTGATTTTAAGTGGTTGTTAAAAAAAAAAAAAGGATCATCACCGAGGGGACTGTGTGCTTTAAAGTGCTTCAGCAGGCTCTCAGAGTCCACTTATTTCTGAGTGAAGATGGATACCCCAAGAGGTTCTCCTCACCAGTAAATAATTCATAAAAGACAAACAAGCCCAGGTCTGTTTGAATTAGAACAAAATATTTCTTTAGAAAAGTGAAGTGATTAAGCACAGGAGGAGCTGGAGATGACAGCTGGTGTCTGCAGCTCCGGATGAGTCACCTTCACTCGCCAAGGCCCCTCTCTCCGGGAAGTGCTGCTGCTTTTTTTTTAACCCTTTGAGATTCCCAGGAATGATTTGTCACCGGGGTTATTAGCATTTCTCCCTTGATATCGACAGCTTGTCTTTCCTTCTTCTAACCGGTGAGTGATTTCTTCACACGCTCGCCAAATATAGCCAAATCACCATGGTAAACGTATCGACAGAATCATATTAACAGCTGCTGAGCATTTACAGGGCTGTAAGTTATACAAAAAAAGAAGGAAGAAAAACACACATGGAAATAAACCAACTCTGATCAGCAGTGACAAGCATTTATTTAGGAGTCACTCGACGAAAATATTTTTTATGTTTTAATTGCTAATTATAGGCTACTACAGAAGAATGGCTTTGGTCAAAATTACCTTTTAAACTGGAGCATAAAGCCAGAAGTGAGCACACTCTACCTGGATGTATCTTGGGGCATCAGAAGAAGAAGGATTTTTTTAAAAAATGCTGTCCTTGTTTAAATCAACCCTTGAAGTTTGCCAGTCAAAGTTGCATCTCTCCTAACTTACCGAGCAAGAATATCTTAAGTGTGAAATCTAGGTAAGAGGTGAAAACACATCTATATAAAGACAGGCCTTTTCAAAATCACTTGCTGAGGATGCCCTGGTCCTCCTCTCACATACTGGGCATCACAAAAGGACCAAAGGGGCCACCAAGTAGTGGGCAGCAGCTAGCAGCATCCTTGCTTCTCCACTGTGCAGCAGAGCATCACCCCACTGCCTGCTCTAAGTCACACCGCACCTGGAGAGAGAAAACAGCTGTTCTTCTGCTTCCCTTTCTCTGCACTTTCAGGACATACTCAGCATCCCCTACCTGCCCCCACATTTGGAGGTATACTTTTGTTAGGGACACACAGGTCCCTAACAGGTATGTGCAGGATTCTTAGTACTTACTTTGAGGTACCCAAGTTCCAGAATTGTTTCTGAACAGATGTTTTTAACCCTTTGGGATTCCCACAAATTTGTCAGGAGTCAAAGCATTTCATTCCAAACAGCTGGTGACAGGTGGGAACTACTGATGAGAAACCAGCACCCCAAAGCTGTCTCTGCATCACTCTGCACAGAAGCTGCTCTATTCCCAGAAGAGCCACCCACCTGCCCTGGTGCTCATAAACAGAAAACTGACTTTCTGTACAAAGTAAGCATGTAAGGAGAGCTGCTTGTATTGAGCAAAGCGTAAAGACACACAGTGAACTCACTCTTAAGAAATTTAGATGTAGAATTAAAAGACTGCTTTAGCCAGGCCCTCAAACAAGCCAGCCGGGCCATGAACCCATGACCACAAGGGAGAAAGAAAGGGAAGATGAAGCATTTCTGCTGCATGAGGACATCCATAGTTGGTACCTTCACCAAGGTTCTTGCAAGAGTTTAAATAGAATAGCTGCTACTTCGGGATTTCTGAGGGTTGGGGTTAGAAAGTTGAATTTCATGGGAGCTATACTGCAGAAGGAAGCTGAGTGGATTACTTTGTTGAAGGCAGAAATGGGATGGGGAGAGGCCTGGGCACTACTGACATGCAAACTACATTTGCTGAGATCCCAGAGCTGGCTGTGCTGACTCACCTGCCTCACTCTTCTGCAGCATCCCCTAATCTTGTTAGAGGTCCAAGGGAGACAGCCTTGTAACAGATTCCCATAATCTTCTTGTGGCAACTCAGAGAAGGGCATAATGGAAATTCAAGTATGGTTTGCTGGCTACCTAAGCAAGGACAGCAAGATGGGGAAGGAGTGGCCACCACCTGAGACACAGAGACAAGAAGCCACCCCCAAGAAAAGTGCTTATTCAAATCCTTACTTTCTTCAGGCATTTTTCAAGGCAAATTGGGGGTATGAACCAAAGTAATTTCTCTGCCTCTGCTGCTCCTATTTCTTGCCTCCTATAGAAAAATCACAGACCAGACTACAGAATGAAAGCCCACAAAACGTTAGTGCAAAGCATTTCTTTAAAAATTAGATTTAAAAGGAACTTTAGGTTTAAATTTCTTCCCTTCAGCCACCTTCCCCACTCAGCTCCTTACCCTCACACACACCTTTTCCTTCCCCAAACTCCTTTGTTCAACAGAACAACAAAAGAAAAAAAAAAGGAAAAAAAAGGAAAAAATAGAAAAGCACCCATAGAAAATTAGTGCTACCTCACTCCATCTGCCCTTAATTTCCCTCCCAGATTAACTTCTCTTAAAGCAGCCTAGCCACCAGACACTGGGGCTGCCAAAGGATCACAAGCCAGGTATTAGAAAGGTTGGACCCAGCCTCATTGGAACCTGAACTGCTTGGGAATGGGATGGAGGAATTGGGCAGCATCACCACTTTTTAAATCCCTCCAGCCTGACTCTTGCACCATGAAACTGTTCTTTTGGGCCTCCCATTCCCAGATAGCAGCTTTCTGGACCCAGGAAATAATGGCACCATCCTACTTTTTTATTCAGTCCTCTTTCTAAGAGTTGTCAGGCACTGTGGGCTCTCCCAGACCTCTGCCTCAGCACTTCAGCAAGTTTTTCTTTCATTCTGTTAAGTCAGTGGGTGGCCTGGAGGTGCAGAGCTACACCTGCGGCCTCTGGGAACACCACATCCCCTCTGTCCTGCTCCAGTGGGTACAGCAGGCTGTAAGCTCCCTGCCAGCTCAATCATGCCCCTCACTGATGTTTTGCAGTGTCCAGAGACAGGCTGTCTTGCAGCTTGGAGCTCCCACGCCCACTGGGAGCAGGACTGGTGGAATTTCAAGGACTTGCACCCTGGCATCATCTGTCTGTATCACCTCCAGCATTCCCCAGGTTCCAGGGAAGGAAATACCAGCTAATTTAAATCCAAAACATTATAGATTTGTATTCAGGCAGATGAACCCACCCCGAGGAGGGTGAGAGGATATGAAAAAATAAGAGACTTTTTAAAAGGTCTCCACTTAAAAGGAGAGACCCAAAGGGAAAAATGTGAGCCACACTGGGCCATGACATTGGTATCTCCAGTTGCTGGATTCAGGCTGCCTACAAAAGATCCTTCCTCGCCAAGGAACCCTTCCTCCTGCCACCAGAGCAGGGAGCAGGTGCCTGGCACACCAAGAGCCATGATTTATTTGTGAGGTGTGATGGTGCGACTGGGAGAAGGAGAATTAGAAACAACTTCTATTGCCAGAAGAAATCTCCATCAACTTCCATAAGAAGCAAACTCTGAAGAACAAGTGTGGCTCTGGCCCCTGCAGAACTGGGACCACAGGAGTTACACACAGGACTACTCCAACCCTCTGTGCATCACTCAGGGAAATACAGGACCTGGCTGAATGAGCTCAGAATACAGGAAGCAGAAGTTTGCTGAAAATACAGACGCTAAAAGCTGTTCGGGCAGGCAGTGCCAAGTCTCATTCTTCATGTAAGAGAGCTCCCTCTAGGTCAAACACTCGGGTATTTCAGAGCCATCGCTCGTTTGGGATCCCATGCTCAGACCTGATACCTATCTTGGAGAATTCCTGTCAGTCAGAAAGCCCACAGGCACTCCAGAAAATCTGTGGTTTGCTTTCCCCTCGCAACGTGGCCTTCCTGCCGCGGGGCACTGGCCACCCGTGCTATGTTTGTGACATAAACACACATGTGTGACACATGTACCCAGAACCACCAGTCCTTGGAACTTCACCCATCAGAGCGGCTCTGACCCCTGGACATATTTATAGCACATTGAGATGTGGCACTTGGGGACATACTTCAGTGGTGGATGAGGCACTGCTGAGTAAATTGTTGGGCTCGATGATCTTACAGAGCTTTTCCAACCTGAGTGATTCTGTGACTCCATGATTCCGATATGTTCAGCTGCAGCTACACTAGGGAAGGAGCCAACCCGTAATTTCTCCAGTCCCAAACCCAATCTTTACCCTTCCTTGAAACACTGATGAATTATTCCACAACCTGATGAGCAGGGGGAGTTCAGGAGAAGCTTTCAAATTCACAGAGCTAGAAAAATCAGATGGAAAAGACTTAATGCTGGAAAATGCTGGACCGTTTCCTGCAGTGGGATCCCAGGAGCTTTGCACAAACTAGTTTTAAGCCTTGAAGTCTTTAATACAACTTCCTGTTTTATTTTTCTTTTACCTAGACTGGTATTTACTAATAAATATGCAACTGGCTGTATACAGAACAGCAGGTAGCTCCCATTTACAGCTGCATATAACTGACTGCAGCATTCAATACCCTCACTCTGCTATGCAGTATAATACTCACAATAAAACACACACCGTATTTGCAACTGTGTTCATGCTACTATTCTGGTACGTGACACACATTAAGAAACATATTCAGAACGTAGAGAAGAATTTACCATTTACATAAAAAAGATGCACTGGGATTTTCAATAAGTTCCAGCATAATACAGTATCATTTTTATATCTTGTCTGCTCCCTTGGTCTTGCTGATTTAATACATTTTTTCTCTTTATAATCAGAAACCTATAGGTTGTGTATAGATTTTCTTAGGTATAATTTATAGTGTCAGTGTGTATTTATAAAACTTTACCATAGAAATGTAACAATTGTCAGAATGACTTAATCCAAGGGCCATCCAGGCCAATATCCTGTCTGCAGCAGTTTTTGCCATTAATATGGATTAGGCAGACAATACAGTTTACTACAACCTAGTTTTAAAACCACGTTAGTGATAATACTACTGCCTTGTGTATAAATGGTTATAGAACACAGAGTGTAGAGTGCAGAGAAAGAGCATCGTCCCTATAGGGCAGGAAGGGAAACTGAGGCAGGGGATACAGAAATTTTTTTCACATGTATAAAAAGACATTATATTTACATAAACATAAAACTTGATGGAGATTATATATAACAAGGAGCTGTCTAGAGCCCCATATAGGAGCACCACCCACTCCAGCCCTTCATCCCTCCATGTGTCCCTGCCACCAAAAGAAGGGCCACAAGCCTGGGAAGAGTTAATGGTGGAGGTCTCAAATCCAAGCGCTGCAGGTGTCTGCTTTTAATTCTTTGCTGCTCTTCTCCTAAACAGCCCAAGGATTTCCACCCTCCCTCTTTCTCCTTTACAAATGAGTGTTTAACATAAGAAGAGAGGCAAGAGGAGCCAGGGCAGCCGGGAGATCTCCTACAGCCCTTTCTAGGCAACCTGAGCAGGCGGGAAAAGGCAGCTGGCTGGAGCCCAGCGAGAGAGCAGGGACCATGGGACGAGTCTTCTCACATCTGGTTAAGTACTGCTGAACCCTCCGACGAGCTGCCTAATTATTACAACACTTCTGCCGAAAAATTAATGTGCTTGGCCGTCTGCACTGGGGCAGAAAGGGTAGGAAAGCAGCTGTCAGGATGCAGGCAGCAATGGGAGCACCAAGGAAAGAGGTCTCCGGCACAAGAGCAAAAGAGAAGGGCAGGGAAGCTCTGTCTGCAGGGACCCTGCTGAGGAAACAGCTTTCTCCCTGGTTTTTTTTGCTGCACAGCCCCTAGGAGAGGACAGTGCCAGCAGAGTTGTTAATCTAGCAAGAACAGCCCTTGCAAAGAGCTCACCAGTGATGCCCTGACTACCAAAATCAACAGTACGACCTGCCAGCAGCCCAAAACATAGATAATCATCCCACGGACCCAATAGTAGGGTCAGGAACGAGACCCAGGACACTGAGGTCCCTTCTGCCAGGCCTCTGCTCGCTCTTCCTTCTTGCTCAGCTCTCATTTCTGTAACTTTCAGAAAATCCAATTGTGGCATTTTCTTTTTGTAGGTCTCTATATGTGCTCTAGGTACAGTACCACTGAGGTAGCATCATTTATATGTGCATCCATATTCATGTGTCTCTGCCACAACCAGTTAAAAAAGGCTACAGGGAAGACAGCAGGGTCCTACCACCCCAAGCTCAGCTGTCTCTGTGTCAGGTTATTGGGTAAGCCTCTTTCTTCTACAGCTGTGGTGGGATTAATCTCTTTCCCTAGACAAAAAGGTGGGCTTATTTCCCACGAGGTGTCCAAGTACACCCAGAGAGCTCAGCGAAAGCAGCAGCCTGCTGAGTGCCTTTTACCCACAGACATTTGATGAAATTAATGACACAAAAGTAAGTATAAAGGCTAAGACAAATAGAACTGGCAACAACTTGAACCTTTGGCCTGTCCTTTGAAAGTCTCTGGCAAGTCTCAAATCTTCTTGATCTGCTCACTAAAAGGATGACTGTCCCACAAGTATTTTCCAAGCATTTGTTGGCAAGTTGTAGGAGGAAAAAGGCATTTCACTGAAGCTGTTAGTACAAAAGCTCAGCTCCAGCCAGGGGCTGGACTCCACTTCAAATTATAATATTTTAAGTACCTGAAAATAAATATTTTGTCAGCTGTTGAGAAGTAAGAAGTAGCTTCGACCTTTCAGAGAGGGGAACCCTGCAGCGAGCAGCGAGGCTCAGAGAGTTAGTTGCAAAACAAGCTCTGCCTGAGCCATTCAACCTGTCTAGCACACATACAGCCTCCCGTCCCACACTCCCAGCTCCCTGCATGCTGCCCAGAGCCTCTGGGGCACGACAGGCTCTCCTGCACCCAGCAGCTCCTTCCCAGCCAGGAAACACACTGACAAAAGGGACTGAAGCAGCATTTTTACTGTAAACTGGGTGCCACGAATAAACTGAGCATCCTTGAGGCGGCAACAGCAGAGCCACTAGTCCACTCCTCTGTTGCTCGCTGGTGCTGTTGTCATATTGTACCACTTGCAGACCTAGGAGTTTTGTCTGCAAGGATTAAAAGTATTCACTTTTGTTGTGTAAAATCTGACTAAGCACCTAGGTTTATGTACCCATCACCCTGTCACCCCATCACCTCTCAGACCACTCAGCCACAGTGAACATTGTTCGTACTCCAGCAATGGCAAAAGGAGCCCACACAAAGCAGGAGATCTCTGTTTTTCCAGCAGAACTCAAGGAGTTAAATCCCTCTCCCTTCCCCCCCATCTTTCTGCCTTTGGCCTTTAGATCAGCCCTGGTTGCCAATGAGGACTCATCGAAACACCACCAGGCTGGGCCTGTCAGGAAGGAAACCAGCGCGTCCAGAGTTTTGTTGTTCTAAAGACTTTTTTTTAAATTTTATTTTACTGCTCAGGAAGGAAGCCAGAGCTTGCGCTTCACTCCAAGAATGTTGATTACTCATCCTTCCCTGCATTATTTCTTTTATCTCTCACTTTTATCTACCTTACTCCAAATTTTTACCCAAAATTCTTTCTCTACCATTCCTAGCCACTGCTTTCAGTTGTTCATCCAATGTTTCATTAAAAAAAATATTTGGCAACTGTTTCCTCAGAAAAAAAATCCCATTTGTCATGTTGATTAAACTAGCCTCCATCCCTCCCCCTACGCAGGGGGAGGCTCCACGGTTATGACCACTGCTCGAGGATCTGGGCACTACAAAACATGAGCACAACCACCTTCAGCTGGAGGATATCATAATCCCTGCCTTAGAGACAGATGATGAGAAATTACTCTGCTTGTCCAAGGTCAATAGAGTCCACAACACGAGCACAAACTATGCTCAGGGCTTTGCCCAGGCAGCCCTTCCCTCTTCCTGCTCTGCATGGCTGCGAGGATTAGGCACGCTCAGCTCTGCCAGTAACTGTGTCCTTCATCTTCAACACACCCCTACCAGTCAAGCTAGAAACAAGCAACACAAGAATTGGTATGTGACGAGTTGATGACACATTTCCTTAGATGCAGAAAAATGTGGGTCCTGGATCACCCAAACGTCAGTAAGCCACCTGAGTACATAGCAGAAAGACTATCAGCAAGTGGTGTCTAACTGCCTTCTCCTTCCAGGCTCTGCAAAACCCATCACACCACCCGGGGGTTTCCTATTCTTCTTTGCCCAGGTGCAGCTAACAACCCAGACACAACTGGCAACATCTGGGAGAACACACACAGATGTTTCTCATTGACATCATAACCTTCCCCAGCCTTCACCAGCACGTGCCCACACCCCAGGGTGGGTGCCCAGGTGGGAGACACACATTGGATCCTCACAGTGTTTCCAAAGAGATGACCAAAGGTGAAGCTTTTTTTTTTTCCCCCCCCTTTAAGTTTCTTTCTTCCTTGAGATATGACACAAACCTGGGGGCTGATCTGGACCACACCATACACAGCTTCCCCAGGCTCCTACACCCACAACATCTCTGTTACATGTGAGTAAAGCCAATGCAAGCTCTCTCTGCCCAGCCCTGTCTTGCTCTAATACAATCCTCCCGTTTCCACAGTTAAGGCATTGTTTTCATTTTAAGAGGGGAAAATAACGAGATGGTGGGAACATTACTTCTGGCTAAGGGAGACGGAGATCTGTAGACTTTCATAGCTTACTTTTTCCAGTATATCCTAGTCCTGATCCAAATATCATCATAGTTATTTCAGTCCTGGACCAAATGTGGGACTGGACACAACACATTGGCCTAATTAAGACAGAAATAACTTCTAGCATTTTTCTACTTCACACTCTCTCTAACACCTCTTGCTGACATTAAATTTCTGGTCTGTAGATGCCCTGCTTCCCGTACTACTGAATGTACCAGCACCTTCAACACAGCTTCCCTGAACACGTTAGCCCCAAATCTTGAGTGAAGGCAGGCTGCCCATCACTTCCCCCCTTCCATAATCAAAACAGCTCTTTGAGAGCAACACTTTTGTGCACGAACCTAAATATGCAGGAATGAAGGAGCAGCACAGACGACAGCAACCAGTCCCGAGGAGCAGAGCTGGCAGGAGCAATGCCAGCTGCCCTGTACGGCTGCATGCCGAGCAAAGTGCAAATCTGAGGGCAAAGAAGCAGGGTTGTAACAGTTTGACGGCCCATTCTCTCCTTCTCTCATCTAAGGGGCACCTCCTGATGTATGAATCCACTCCGGCTGGCAACTTTTTGATTGTAACCATTAAGTTCCTCTGCTCCTTCTCAGCACAGGGTTATCCAGGTCACTGATAGCTCCTTCATCTCCCCAGCAAAAAAAAAAAGTGGTCAAGCTTCCTCCTCAGAGAGGCTGAAGACAAGGGCTCAGGAGGTAAACCCTGCCTGGTGAAGGACTTTGCTAGAGGCTTAGCTCCCATCTGCATTGCTGGAAATATGAAGTGAGGCTGGTTTGCAATTAGAAGAATAAACAAGGGAAGGAAGCGAGCTTCTGCCACCCCTCTGGATGGTGCTGCAGAATTTGGATCCCTCTGACCTGCCTAATAGCTCCCAGGATTTCCACCCATGCACAGCCATCGTGAGATGGCCCCTGTGAGATTCCCCGCACTGCAAACAGTGACAAGGAGACAAGGTTCCCTCTAGCCTGCATGGGCCAAAGGTTGGGCTGGGTGCGGGGCAGCTCTGCTGTAGCACAGCCAGGCCACCCTGATAAGGCTTTCCCTCACCCAGCCAGAGGTGCAGCACCCAGGGTGCCTTCACCCTCCTCCTCTCACTCACAAACACCCTCACATCACCTCCTGAACAATATGGGAGCTCACGTGGAGCCTCCTGGAGGAAATTTTGTGGAGCATCCCCCCGAAAAGGACTGACTCCTAAAGAAATCTTCAGTATTGAAAGCCAGGCTGGAGAACAAGGCAGAGAGCTGTGATCTGGTACCAGGTCTCTTCCCATCCCTGCACAACCACCAAAGAAGGCTCTCTGCAATGAGGGATGATTATCCTATGCCTCCTGATAGCAAGGGATGCTACAGGACAGACAATTTCACATTCTAAATGGCTTTGCAAGTTGTTTCCTAAAGCATGGGGAAACAATATAAAAATCAGATGAAAAGGTTGGTCGAGTCCTTTTTAATTAAAAATACCTTAATTTAAATCAAAGTCCTAAAAAATCCCAGTAGATAGAAATGGGTCCTTCAGGGCAGTGCCCTTTTACTTGCTGCTCTGTTTACAAAACAAATTGCTTTTGGGGAGGCTGTCACAGGGAGCCTTCACCCCAGCTGCTCTTCCCAGTGCCTTCTGATTTAGTTTTCATAAAAGTGCCAGGAAGCATTCACCTGCCTCCCGAAGAACAGGCCTGTACTTGGGGAGCCAGCTGTGCCATCCAGCCAGCCCAGCAGCTGCAGCCTGTGTCCTGCCAGCCTCACCCTGTCCAGAACTGTGGCCCTGCACAGGTAACACTGAAGGATTGCACTTGAGGAAAGCTCATCAGCAAAAGCTCTTTCTAAATTGAAAATTTAATGTGGTTACTCTGGTGAGATACAGTTCTTAAGATTCAGTGCTGCTGGGGGATACCAAGGACTCAGTTTCCAGCTCTTCCTTTTAGGGATATCCAGAGACACCTGGTGCCTTCCTCTTCCCACTTAAGAGCAGCCCAGGATTCACAAGAAAATGCACAAAACACATTCTTGCTCTGCAGGTCAATGAAAAAACTGCTCTCATCCTGAAGTTAGGAAAAAAGGGAAGGTTTTAAAGCAATACTGATTAGAAACTATGTCCCAGGTGAAGAAAAATATGATGGAAGTGTCCCACACCTGAACTCCACAAGCAATTCTGCATTCAGCAGGACTCCCTCCCATGTTATCTGTGTTTAGGACAATAAATCTCTCCTTGCTTTGCTCCTCCTCAACATTGTTTTTCCCCCTCTTCTGTTGCTCAGGCCACTGCTGCAATTCAAGATGCCAGCAAATGCTCAAAGGAGAGAACAAAGTGATGGCTAAGAAGAACTCCCAGATTATCACAATCACCCTCATGTTTTTAAAAGACAGAACAAAGATGAAATGGAGAGATATAGATAGTACCAAACCCAGTAGTACTTTTTGAGACAGAGCTTTCGTTGACTTAAGGGCTGGGTCAATCTGTCCAGCAAATACCCAATACCCAACCAACAACAGGAAAATAACCCAGTTGTAAAAAATCCTGAATTCAGGGTGATGAGTTTGTCCCAAATGTTTGTCACCTGTGAGATTCTATACTCAGACCAGCAAAGCCAAGCAGGCAAACAGTGATGTTGTATGAAAGGGGAGAAAGACACATATACAGCTTACACGTGTAGATTTACAAAGGTGCACATGTCTTTTCTCAGAGGATGCTGTACAGGAATCTGAAATAGAAATCCGTTATTTCTGAAGAATTACAATTGCTCTGCATAGCTGAAAAATGTCCTCAAAAGTCTCCAAATCTGCTATTCCACCCTGAAGAATAGAGGGGAAACATTCACAAGCTATCAAGCACACTGACATGATAGAAGACCACCAGTGACATGAACTAGAGGATAAAAATCATCACAATTTGCTATCAATGGCTGCTTTTCTAGGAATGTGGTATTAAAAGGAAACAACTTCGTACCCACTATGAATTTGCATTAGAAATCCATAATAAAAATAAAGCTTAATATTATACAAATGGGTACAGTTCTCTATAGTGCTCCTGATGCAGATTAAGGTTAGACAGATTTTAGATGACAGTTATTTACCTCAGTCTAGCACCATGTATGCACAAAAAGAATTTATTTTATAGCTGCAGATATTAGCCAGAAAAAAGAGATGAGAGGAAATCTTACACTCTCACGTAAAATATAATTATGTCTGTTTTCTACTCCTTGGAAGGCAAACAAAGAGAAAAAAATGAATCTGCTGCTAGCATTTAATGGGACCTGTCTAAATGATATCAAACAAATAACAACCAGCAGCGATTCACTAACACCTTCACTTCTGTTTTTTCATTGGGGAATTCCAAAAACATTAAGACCTTGTTGCCTTGAACACTCTGAGTCCTACAGAGCAGGATTAGGCCCATGCCTGAGTATGCCTCTTTCTTTCAAGACCTTCAAAATATCAAGGAAAGAAAAATAAATCACAGAGGCACTAATGCTTATTCTCTCCCTCCTGAAATGTTCGCCCTCCCCCTGCTTCTCCCAATTCCTTATGCAATCACCACCAATCAACCAGGAAACTGTTGCTAACTCTTGAATTTTGCAAGTTAGCAAGTAAAATAATAAAACAATGTTTTAACTGTCAGAGATCCTGGCTCACAAAGTGCACTTTGGTCATTTCCTTTAATAACTGTAGTTTAGTAGTAATGATTTATAATAGTTCATAATATTCTACTAACTGTACTATATTAATAATACTAATACTTTGCCCTTGCCTAGCGTCTTCTGTCAGAAGATATCAAAGCGGCACGCTCCGCTGTGAGGGAGGTATCACTGCTCCCCCGTTAGGGATCGGGAAACCGTGACTCCAAGCCGTGCCCGAGGTCAGGATTCCCGATCCCCAGCACAGCACGGCAGCCGCCAAGTCTGCCTGCACTTCTCCTGCCGCAATCCTCTGACAGCAGTCGAGTCTGATCGATGGGGCTGAAGATTTAATGTGATTCATTCCTTCTCGAAAAGCAAGGTTTGGCCAGTGGTTTTGGGGGCCGCGGTTTTGATGGGAAATACCGAGCAAGGTGGGGAGGGGGGGTTTCCCTGCAATTGTACAATAAGTACCCTCCTGCCAGCATCCAGGCACACAGAGCAAAAGAGGAGCAATAAATATTTACTGCATCGGTGCCCATCTCTTCGGCAGGAGATGGATGAATATAACATTTCGGCGTTGCTCGGCTCTCCGAACACGGTGGTTACAGCAGATCCCGGGGAGTCCAAAAAGGAAGAGAAAGGACACGAGGCATCTCTGGCATGGCAGAGATGGCATGAAGGCTGGCCGGATGGCAGCGGCTGCACGGGGAAACATTTTGGAGGAGAAAACAGCCCCAGCCCTCCCCCTCAAACGATCAATTAAAAGCCATCCTTCTGCCGAGAGCGGGCGAGGACAGCAAATGAGGGCTGCGAGGAGCAGCGCCCGGCCGGGCTCTGCATGACAATTGATGGGAAGGGGAGGCCGGGGGAGGCAGCCCTATCCCTCCTCTCACCATGGTGATTAGGTATTCCGAGAGCGCCAGATAGCCCCAAATAACAGAAAGAGAAATATAAACTGGAGACCGGCAGATCCAAGGGAGGCCAGATGGCCCCGCAGCCGGCAGGGGCTGCTCCCATCCAGCCCTTCCCCACTTTTAACTGTTCAAACATTTCTTTATCCCGACAAGACAATTAAGCCAAACAGCATGGAAAGGAGTCTCGGCAACAGTTTGCTGAGGGAGAGGGAAGGTTGTTGCCAGAAAAGGAGGTGACTGCTGCGTGCTCCAAGACCTCCATGCAGCACACTTTACTCCACAAGGATGGTGTGTATTTGGTGGAGCAACAGGGATGGATGCATGGCCGTCATCTCTGCTACTGCCCATCTGCCTGCCCAGCCCTTCCAAAATTCCACTGTTGCTTCTTCACTCCTACATCATGCGGGGCACGGCACGACAGAAAGAAACATTCCACTCAATTTATTTCATTATTTCACATGCAGAGTGAAGCTTGCAATTTCCCATGATCATGGCTGATTATGATAAGCAACGAAGCAACACTTCATGTTAGACACCAAATTTTACCAGCCGTGGAAGAGGTGCACCCCAGAGGGAAGAGTTGTGAGCAATGGACATGTGGACATGTGCATTCCCCCTCCAATCCATTGTTCTGCCACAAAAATAAACCTTCTTCCTCCCACAACACGTACATAGACACGCACAGTTCTCTACATAGGTTATAACACAAATCCCAACACGTGTCTGAGCGGGTGGGCGACTGCACAGACAGCCCTCGATCTGATTTCCAAAGCACCACATTATTCAGGAATTCATGCTGTGGTCATCATAGCCCTGATGTCCATCACCTGAAGTGCAATTTACATTTGATCAATAACAAACCAGCTGTTTCAAAACGAAAACTAACTCCGTGCTAGAGATGTTCTTTAAAGCCCCAAAGTGGAACAAAGAGCTTATAAATACATCACACGACTTCTCCTCTAGAAAAGAAACGAGTTGCAGCACAAACTATGTCTACGGTGACATATGATTATCAAAAATAATAATCAAAATCATGTTAATATAATCATTCATACTACACTCAGCAGACTCAAGGGATGAGCAAGGATCCCAGCCTGCTCTGAACTCAAATACTCATTCCCTGGGCACAGCAGGAGCTGGGCAAGGGCCACCAGCAAAAGCAGGAAACAGACTCGGAGGGCCAGACTCTGGCCAGAGGATGGAAACTGAATCAGTGGCTTGGATGTAGAGGATCACCTTTGCACATTGGTCTGTGCTCCACCACTAGTCAGAGACAGTACGTGATGGAGACCAAGAAGCAGACAGTAATGGTAAACCATCTTCTGTGGTCCCAGGGAGGCTGGGGGCATGGGCTGCCTCACAGGGATGGCAGAGGTCTCTGCTCTGACAAGGTCCAGCCCCTTGACAGGAGGTCCCAGCTTCGGCACTGACCTCTGCCTGTCACTTTGTGTGAAACCAGTGCCACAGGAACTGGGTACTATGATTGAAGGACACTGAGACAGATTTTATTGGAAGTAAAAAACCAGGAATCTTTCTTTTTTTCCCTCTGATTTTAAAATAGGGCTATAGATCTCTTTTGCAGAAAGGAATGTGCCATTTATTTCCACTCCTTCTAGGAATCTCAATTATTGTACGCTTATTAAAGCAAACCCATAAAATACGTCTTCCAGTGCCTTTAACACATGCTTTACAAGAAGCTCCTAAACTCTAACAAATGGCATTATTTTTCTCAGCAAGCACCTAGGGGAATGGGCCCATCCACTGCACAGTATGTCTGCTTATCCCTGGAAAGGCTCCACTTTTCCATATGTTCTCTGTATACTCCCATTGCTCTGGATGTCCTAAATACTCACATTTTACAGCAAGAGATGACTTACCTAAATACAGACATCTCAGCCCAATTTGCTGATTAACAAAGAGTGCAGTCCTACCCAAAATCACCCCAAAGATGTTGTCCCTTTGTGGGATGTGGGGTATGGGTCCAAGCATCATCCTGCTTTAAAAGTAAGGAAAGGTTTATGCAAAGGGCTGAGCAACCTCTACTGCATGAACACATCTCTAACGGGGCCAAGTGCTAATCTGGAATATACCAGAACATAGCACAAATAATTTTACTGAATTCTGCTGATTTCTTCCACTGGTGAAAGCAGGCTGAGACTTTCTTCCCATGCTGCAGAGAACAAAATAAGCACCTTCCAAACACTCTGTGACATTCAAATGTCTCACTTCGATCCTTGTTTTCTTGCAAAGTCTTCCAAGCAAAAACCTATTTTTCAGGGAAATTAAAACTCAGTGATTACCTTTTATTTAAAAAAAAAAAAAATAGAAAAGAATGGAGAATTTCTCTAGAAAATCACCATTTAAGCTATGAGATGAAACAAATATTTTAGTGATCTATTCAAAAAAAGGCTCCTGTGCAGTGGAACAGAAGACCATGCAGAGCAATCATAATAATTCAGCTCCCATGTCACACAAACCTTTCAGCAATCTGGAAAACACACCAAAATGGGGAAGCTCTGCAAACCTGAAAAGCACCCATTAGACATGGGAAGGCGTTGCTGATGTAATAAAATTTTACAATTTTTCCTTGCAGTTGTAGAAAAGCCTAATTACATTTTTACCTTGAAGCTACAGACACCTACCTGCTCCTTAAGGAGCACAAGCAGGCAGCTTTTACAAAGGGTTATATGCAGCAGTTACACAAAGAATCCACAAAACTTCTCAGAGACAACAAATCCCCAAAGTGCACATGCCTACAGAAACTTCAAAAATGTATCTGCAAATGCTAATGCAAAAAAATGATCACCATTCTATCTGCAAACAGTGATCTCTTGAATTCTTCACTTCAGAAGTTTCTGTTTTCTGATGGCCAGCATCAAAGACCATTAGGATCCTCTAAAAGCTCCACAACTCACTCTCAAGCCTCCAGCAAATGCACCCACAGGTGTGTATGCACACACCAAATAAACCACCGTCTTAATGGAGAGAAGTTTCCGTGGTGCAGTATCTATATGTGATGGGAATATGATACAGAGCCAACAGACGTATCATCCTGGTAGTTACAGAGAAATTTTAATGCTGATGAAGTATCAGAGATGTTGCATTTGATCAGCTCTACCGTGCAGAAAAGCATCTTAAAGAAATTCAACACAGTAACAAAAAAATACAATAAAACACCTTCCACTTCTGCCCAAGTTTTCCAAGCTGCCTGTAAAGTTTTTATTCTGCTTCCTTTCCCTGGCAAGTCCCCTGCCACAGCACTGGCAGCAGCACTGGCACTTGGTGTCAACCTGCCTGTGTCTGTGCAGAGCCCTGTCTGCTCCCAGAAGGAGCAGACCCGCGTCCGGCACACGCTCTTGGCAAAGGCAAGGCACGGCGATGGATGTGGATGCGTCTGTCTGTCCGCAGCTGTGCTCCATGTGGTCTAATTCATTTAACAGATTTACTTCTTTAAATGGGGTATCTGACAGGATTTTGCCAGCAAGATCCATAGCAGCTGATGCGCTCTAAATTCATTTAGCTAGCGGACCCTCTCCTCCGCCGCTATCTCGCAGAACTCTTTCAAGCAAGCTTCATTTTCCCCGCCAGGTTATATTGATAAGGAAAAGATCATCAACAAAGATGTCTCTAAGCCTTGCCATCTCACCTGCCTCCCCCATGGATAATTATACTACCAGCTTCCACAAATTCACATGCGCTCCCACCTACAGCCACTTTCCCTACAGACCCAAAAGGAGAGACAGGAGATGCTGAACAATGAAAGGAGCTTACGGCACAAAAAGTAGCACGGTCAGGGGTGGATCAGAAGGAGAGGGGGGAGAGACACAAGAGATCACACTGGTACTGCAAGAAATACACGGCTCTTGCCATCAGTGGGAATTGTCCTACCCTTGCAAACGCCAACAATAAAAGACACACTTGCAGCATATTTCAAAACCAAAGAGCGATGGATTTAAAAGGCAGGTTGATTTTATGATGACTTTTATTGAAAAGGTACGCTGGGTTTAGGCAGATGTCTTTTAGCACCGGTAAGTTAGCACAGTGCCTAATTCAAGGAGACAGCCTGAGGAAGCAGCGCCGACAGGGGAGAGAGAGCCACAATGTCTCTATTACTCTCCTTGGTATCATAAAGGGGAGAAGAAAAATCACATCTGAAAGGGAGAAGAAGCAACGGTGCAGCAGGTTTTTGTTTTTTAAAAAAAGTAATAATAAAAACAACAACAATAATAAAATTGTTTTCTATTAATAAAATTCAACAGAACAAAGGAGCCCATGTGAAAAGCAAACCACTCACTCCTTGATTACACGTCTGGGTTTACAGGAAAAGTCTAATCATAAGTTAGCGCTCTTCTTTGGGGTACCATGCTCTGTTGCCCCCAGACCACTCTCCAGGACAGGTCACCTCCCAGTTCTGCAAACCTGGAAGCCTGCCCTTCATGAAGGACAGCTCTGACCCTCTGTGTAGGCAACTCCACAAGGGACAAGGTGATGGGGGAACAGTCACAGTCACAGACAAGTGGACTGGGCTCTTTCAGTCCAATCACTGGCCTGCAAAAGGGCACATCACCTTTCAACAGGTACCAAAATGGGGGAAACACTCAGAGAAAGCACATGATGCAACAGCTTATTGAATTGTAATGACAATTTGCGTTTGTCTTAAAGAGGGAGTTCAGAGGCCAACAATATTCTTCAGTTAACCAGAGGAAAAGGTACTTTTGTCCTAGGCTGAGGCAGGAATCCTGACAGTTGGTAATGCATTTGCGCTAAGAATGAAGGAAAGGTCAGAAAGAAACACCTGAAGAAGCAGGGGGCACATGCTAGCTGCAAGCTTTGGGAAAGCTCCTGGCTACACATTCCAGCTGCATCCCTGTTTACACACATACTTGTACCAGCACCTATAGCCTCACACTGGTGCATGGATAGCTTTCTGCAAGGTCAACTTCACCTCTCCAGCTTTGTGCTGAAAGGTGAGTTTCCTTCAAGAGCACCTCACCTTAAAATCTGTCAATATTCCTTTGGAAGAACAAGGCAATATTGCATGGCTGAGCTCAGCAGGCTCAGCTCAGCTCTGCCTCCAGCAAGTCTCATAGCGCTCTGGGGCAATCACCTGTTGCGTATCTCAACAAGGCACAATTAAAGAACCACCAAGTCAACAGAGGTACTTACATCTGTCACTTCGGTCTTCAGGACTGGATGAGGTCTCACGGTCAGAAATGAGGCCAGAAACAGCAAAGATCTTCTTCCCTGTATCATCAACTTTGAGGGAGCCAGGGGAGCTGGAGGGGAGCTGGGTGCCAAACTCGTACTCCTTCCCATCAGTGTCCGAGAAGCGCAGATGGGGTGAGTCAGTGTCATGGCAGTTTTTGAGGCGCTTGGCCGGTGTAAAGGCTGACTGGTAGCTCTCCCGGTCTTCAGTGGATGCAAAGGGGCGGAAAGCCCCAACGCCGCTGTGGTTCAACATACTGATCGGGGTGCAGTCCAGGTTGGGGGGTGCAAACTGGGGGTGAAGGTGAAGTAAGGATGGAGGAAAGTCACGGTTTGCAAATGCTCCCGGCACCCCGCCTTGGCGGTGATACATGGAGGCAAAAGTATATGAGCCATTGGTAAAGGGAATGTGCACGTCCTTATCTGCTGACACAGGGACCCCAAAAGGCCTCGGCTGCTGGCAGGGAATGGAAGCATCACGGCTGGCTTCGGCAGTGGAGGCAAGAACCATCAGTGCTGGGGAGGCCAGTGGGTTGGGGAGATAGGGTGAGTTCTCCATCTTGAATGCTGCCCGGTGTAAGTCCATCGGAGTGTCTTTCCTCAGCAGGATCACAAGCAGAACAATCTTCCCCGGAAGGAAAGGAAAGCAATGCCCAGGAATGGAGCGGGGAAAATTACTGGAGCATCATCACCCTTCGAGCACTGCAAGGAAACAGAAAGGGAAAGAAAACACAGCCAATTAGGTTTCTGCACTCATTTCTCCGGGATGCTCCAGCAGCAGAGTGGCCACATGTGTTACAAGCCACCGGTCAGAGATGCGCCACTGTTCTCATTCAGGAAAATCAATAGACAACTTCACACGCTAGTGGAGTCAGCCCTGGCCCTCCAGGTTAAAGGGTATCATCCAGTGCAGATGGATGAAAGGCAAACTAAACATAATAACATGCAGATTTAATAATGCGCTAATAAAAAATGTTCAGTCTAAAATTAACATAGTAACTCCAAATTATAAGTGGAATTTTATACGGCAAGTGGAACGTATATATATCTGCAATAAACTTAAGAAAGCCCCCACAGACAACCCCTGCTATTTGCTTTGGGGTTGGGTGTGTAGAACCAACATAAAAATATAAAAATATCCATTGCACACAGCTACCCAAATCAGAGAGCACATACGGTTCTAACTGTGCATGATGCTTGAGACGTACATAGCTGACAGGTATTTTCTCTCTCTCACAGTACATATGGGTAAAGGTATACACACACAGTTCTCAATACCATCATATATATGTATACACACCACTGGAATGTAGGAATGTGGCTGTGTCTGGGGGGGTGTGTGTGTAACACCCAAACACCCACGCGTGCACACATGGTCCCCGTGAGCCAAAGGAGAAGAGACTTCCCCAGTAAAATGCCTGGCGTCTCTGACAATATTTAAAATCATAATGGGTGCTTCTGCCATCTGATCTCTGCAAGCATCTGCCTTTCGGGTCGGGGACAAGAGAGGATGGATCAGTAATTTTAGTTCCTAATGCACTCACTCTTAAGTAGATTTGTAAACTGCCCTGGATGTGCCATTAACATTTAGAGGAAAATGTTAACAAAATTTCTGCCTTGCATCTTGCTAAGCCTCCCAGGTTGGCTGCAACCACCCACCCAGCCACAACCCCCTCCCAGGGTGAAAGAAGGGAAAATCCTTCTTTCTCTATCTCTCCCAGTTCGCAGTGCCTTTTTGTGTTGTTATTTTCTCCCCCAATCAATCTCATGCCTTTTCTTTTAAGCTTCCGCCGCCTGCCATTCAGGCCCCACAACCCAGCTTAAAATACAAGGACTATAACTTTGAAACAATATACTAGCTGCTGGAGCTCAAAGGGCCAGAAAAATCATATAATAATAAAAAGCTGTTACAAATTGTGCCTCTTAAATCCAGAGGGTCAAACATCTCAAATAAAACTTAGTGAAAGAGTGTCTCCCTAATGGAGTGCCTTTTGTACTCCATGAATGAGGGAGCCTAGGTTAACAAAGTGTATGAAATCCAGTCTGGGGCTTTAATGCAGTTCAGTGATAGCATTTCCTCTCTCCCATCCTGTACCCAGCCGCTCCACTGACTGTTATGAATTGTGAAGATGAGTGGACATCATCTCTCTGCTTCCTCATTTGGCACTCATCCTTACAGACATCATTGCTAAATTACCAGATTATGTATCTCGCATTAACGGATTTGCTCTCTTCCAAATTTTAAATAACTTTCTCGTTGAGTTCTTGCCACAGGCAGTGAGGGGGAGAGGAAGAGTGAGGGATGCCAAGGGCAGCCTGGTCAGCACTGCAGTCCTGGGTACACTTGCTCTGCTGCTTCACATGAGGCTGATCAAAATCTGGAGTTCAGAAAACTGCAGCCGCTGGCAAATTGGGAGTTTTTGGAGGATTATAAAACCACATAAATACATACATACACATATATATATATATATTTATACATACATATATATATATATATATATATATATACACACAATTATGTATTCAAAGACATGCATGCAAATATGCCACTGTTCTCAGAAATAAATGATCACGCACATGGAAGCAAAACTGAGCAATCACAAAAACCCACAGATTTCCACGGGAAAAAAGAAGGCAACCACCTCTGCCTGCTTTTCTATTTTTACTTGTGCTTTCACACCATTACATTAAATGTATTTCATAAATTAGTAATCTGGCCGCAACACTTGACACTCCTGTAGGATACTGTGAATCACTACGGCCATTTATTCGTTTGCAAACTTCATTACACCAGGAATAAATCAACACATTACAATATCTCAGCCAGCCAAATTTAATTTTTTTTCAGCTCCCACTTCCTTTTTCGTTCTCTCTTGCTCCCTTCTCGCCCAGCACCTCCCCACCCCCCAGCAACATGGATAGATTAGGCTGCGGCGGACCAGTCATTATGAAAATCTATCGTTAATACACTCCCAATGTCAAAATGTCATAGGTTTAAATACAGAACCCAAAAATAAGAAAACTAACTGACCTTCTTAATTAAAAAAATATGGATTGCAGGGTAATCAGCTGGAGGGAACACTTGGGTGCTGGGAAGGCAGTGGGCACAGGTGGAGTGAGGAGCTGCTACTTTTCTGCCTCTATGCTGATTTTTTTTAATTTAGCACCTCGTGCAAATCCAGATTAAAATAACTCCAGCTATTGATCTGAGCAGTGGAATTGACATTAATTTTAGTTCACTTCTCACTTTGCAAAGGGATCAATAGGAAGTAATAACAGCTGACATCCCCGCTGAAAGGAGGAGAAAAGACGGGCTAGAGACAGAAATCGAAAAGCAACCAAATAAATCAGCAGCTACTTTTCCACGGCATCAGACTAACTCCAAACAGATTGCAAAAAGTCTTTGTTGAATTAACTAAACAAGGAGTAGAGGGAGGGAGGGTGGAGATCAATCTAGGAAGCTATATAAACTGTCTACCAAGTATGAAGGTTAGATGGACATACTGAAAACTAACTCTGTTTTTTTTAGTATATTTTTTATGGCTACCCATATGCACACTTATTGGCTTTTAGAGCAACCCTGTTTAAGGTGTACACAAATTACCTGTGTAATCGTGTATGTTCCTCATAACGAGGCTAAACACACCACAACCAAGGCAAATTGTATCAAGAGCCTTTAGCTCTGAACCATAAAAAAAAAAATCTCTCACCAAGAAACAAGCAGTAATCAGTTCTCTCTGGTTTAGTTTTGAATCCTCTGCTTACAAAGGTTGTAGCATGGTGCTGCATAAGTTAAAAGGAAAGTCTGATAAAAGTAGGAGAAGGCATGACAGAGCTGCATTTATCAGGCATCACAAACACTCACCAAGTGGAGAAAACAGCAGTGAGCACTGGTTATAAGTGTAAAACCCACTTGCTAATCAGCCTGCAAAGAAACGCGCTCATATGCAAGCACATGCACACCCCATACACAGCCACCAGATCTGCAAATCTTTTACTAAATGTTACTCAGAGTTCCTATTACTAAATCACCTCTCTGCTATCGATTAAAATAAATAAAACACACCACTCTGGTTTCTACAACAGGTTGCATTTTTGTGGTCTCTCAACCATTTCCAAATGCCAGAGATTAAAGTAATGGGGCAAATCAACGTCTTTCTCCCTCCAGGAAAAAAAAAAAAAGAAAAAAAGTTTTCTTGGGAAAAAAAATTAATTAACAAGATATAGGGGAGGAAAAAAGATTAAAACATTAGGAAATCCAGGAAAATTGATGATGCATGTAAATTAGAAAATACTCAGAAATAAAAATCACAATATCCATTTACATTAAAAAGTTTTTCCCCATAAATGTCAAGTAGGAATTTAGAAATATGCTCTGTGCAGAAAAGCCAAAGATTATAAAACAAAATAATGCCAGCTGTTTGGGGATTTAAGTGCTCAAATGGATTATATATTTGAACCAAACTGGATTTCCTTATAATAAATAAAACAAATGCAAGCTCGAAAGCCAACAAAGGAGAGCTCTCATCACGGGATTAAGATACAAAGGAAAAACAGTTAATTTTTTTTCAAACGCGTGAAATATGCCAACTGCAGCCGCACACCCGGACAGCTGCCGTGGAAACCGGTTTAAGGGGGAAAGGAAAAAAATTAGGAGCGCGGTGAGCGGAGGAGGCGGCGGCGGAGCCGGGCGGAGTGGCCCCGGTCCCGGCCCTGGGCTGCGCCCCGCTCCTGTTTGGCTGTAAACTTCTTCTTCAAAAATTAAAATAATAATAATACATATATATATAAAAAAATAGAAACGTATTATTATTATTATTATTATTATTATTATTATTATTATTATTATTATTATTATTATTATTTTGGGGAGAAAAAAAAACGCGGGTAAAAGCCCCAGGGCCTGGAGGGCGCTCCCGCGGCGGCGGCTGCCTGAGGGAGGAAGCAGCGGGGGTTTGGGAAGAGGAAAACAGAGAAAGAAGAAATAAAAAACCCAACCCACAGCCTACCCATGGGTTTGCTGCCGCTTCGCCCCCGGTTCGCATTCCCGGCCCCGCTCCCGAGTTGGCGAAATCCAAACGAAATCCGCTGCGGGGGAAGCCGCGCTCGGCCGGGCAGCGCGGGCGGCGGGCGCGCCCCGGCCCCTCACGGCCCCTCACGCCCCCCGCGGGCGGCCAGGCGGGCTCGCACCCGCCCGCAGCCCCCTCTCCCTCCTGCTCCCGGTTACTCTCTCCCGCCCGAGGAGATCGTTCAGAAAACCCAAATAAAATAAAATCCGTCGGGGGTGAGCCCCGGGCTGGAGCCTACCAACACCGCCAAGCCCCGCCGCTCCGCGCTTCCCGCCGGCGCATTAAACAGGTGTTCGGCGGGGCCGGGGCTCAGGGCCCGGCCCGGCCCGGTTCGACTCGGCTCGCTCCCGCCTGGCCCCGCACGTCCCGCAGGGAAGCGGCGATCGGGACGTAGCCGGGGTCGCTCCTCTCCTGCCGCCTCGGGAATTATTCACTCCCGGGGAGGGCAGCGGGAGGGGGCACCGCCAGCCCTGTCCGTACAGCCCGTTAAGTCGCCTTTCCACCCCTCCACTTTTTCTTCCTTTTTAAAACCCGAGTTACAAAGATCATCAAACGCGAAGATGCCCAGAGTTGTTTGGATTTATTGCAACAATCACTTACCATACACATTTCCTGTGTGGAAGGATAAGCATTCAATACAACTCTTTAAGTAGACAGTTCCTAATGATTTCATTGTGGTCAACCAGATGGTTTTTATGTATTTAGATCTGAAGGTGAAGAATTATTTTCCATGCTTCCAACCTATTTACAGACTTCCCTGGTCTAGAGCTGGGGTTGTTGGTTAAAAGAAAGAAAATCCTGCAATTTCTCGATCGCATCGCTGGATGATCCAGAAAGTTTTCTAAAGAACCTAAAGCAAAAACAGGGATAATTCCTTTCACCTCTTCTGGCTTTCCAAGCTACGCCATTCACATGTGGAGTAATTTTAGCACATTCGTTGAATAACGCTGCCAATTTAAAAAGCCTCTCTACCTTTGTTTTATCTGCAATAATAAAACCAGAACAACACCGCATGTGAGATCCAGGCACTTGGTTCCTACCTGGAAGCAGCCAGGGGCAAGGGCGGCAATCTTTTAGAGATGAAGGACCCGAAGAGGGACGAGGATGTTGGACAAACTTCAGCCGCGTCCAAAATTAAGCTAAGTGCGACTTAACAACGAGTGGTCAAAAAAGAAATTTTCGGTCTTTAAGCGGGGATCGCGCATTTTGGGGACGGCTTAAAACTAAAGTTCACCCGGGGACTGCGCGATCGCAAAAATGAAAGCTTCGGAGTAAATAAAATTGTTGTCTGGGCAGTGTTGCTTGAACGCACAGAAACCCTGGCGGGTGTTTTGGGTTTTGGTTGGTTTTTGTTTTTTGTATTTTTTCCCCCGGATACTTCTATTGCAAAATAAAAGACTAAGTTTGTATATTTTAAAGGGAGGGGGAGGGGGAAACCACAAACAAAAAAATCTCGAACCAACAAACCCCTGGGTGGATGCGTGGATCTGCTTATTTCCTTTGAAAAAAGTTTTTGTTTTGCAGCTGCTGGGAAATGAAATTGTCGCTGCCCAGAGCGACCGCGGAGAGAGCGAGCGCCGGGAGCAGCGGAGGAAAGCGAGGAAATAACTGCCCGGCTTGCCCCACCGAAAAATACGGAAGAAAAAAGAAAAGGGAGGAAAAAAAATAGTTGAAAAAATGATATCTATTTGGGAGCCAGGGATCTGTGCCGGTCTCCGGGTCCGGCCGGGCTCCCCCTCGCCGTGCGCGGTCCCCAGCCGGGCTGCCGCGGCGGTCCCCGGCACCTGATCCCCCTGGTGGCTACCGGTCCCCCTCGGAAAGCCACCGGGGGGGGAGGATCCGGGCAGCTCGGGGCTCGCCGAGCGTGCGGGGGGGGCCCCCTTTTATCTGTCTTTCCCCTCGGCATTACCATGCCGATCCCCACCCACCCGGCCCTCCCCGCGGCCGGCGCGGCTCCCTGCCGCCGCCGAGCCGCCCGGCTTCCCCGGCGCTGGGGAGGGAGAAGGAGGAAGAGGGAGAGGGCGCGGGGGCTGGGATGGAGGTAGGAGGGGGGGTTGAAACTTGCCCTGAAGTTTGCGTGTGGCCGGGCGGGCGCGGTGGCCGGTACTCACGGTGCGGCTGGCGGCGGGCGCTGCGCGGAGCTGGCGGCGTGCGGGGAGCGGGGCAGTCCCGGGCGTGCTGGCCCCGCTGCCCGCCCGCCGCTCGCATGAAGCAGCGCGGGAGGCGGCGGGGGTGCGAGGGAAGGAGCAGTGCTGCCTCTCAGTGCCGGCTCTCATCAGTGAATGAGCCTCCACTCTCCGAGGGGCTCCCGCCGCACACACACACGCACACACACGCGCGCACACACACACGCACACATACACTCTCACACACACGGAGCCGGGCTGAGCACTGCATACATTAGGGCACTCGGGCAGTATGGGAAATGCAGTCCAGGACCGGCGCCCACCCGTCGGCTGCCCGCCAGCCGTGTCCCCCGGAGTTGCCAAAACGGGGCGTCGGGGACTGCTCTTCTCCCGGGAGCGCCGCTTCTTCTCCCAGCCCCGCCGTGCCGACCTCACCCACCCGCCTGGCACTGCTCATATTTTCCACCGTGTAGCTCCCTCCCAAATTGCAGCGGGACGCTGCTGGGCCCCCTGGGCGGCAGCTTCCCCGCTTCGGGGCAGCCCCGTACCCTTCCGGCCCTGAGGCAGACGACTCCCCTCGGGATGCCCATGGGGACGCAGCTTTCCCTCACGTATCCTGCGACATGTTCTGGCATGGGATGGGCATGATTTCCAGAGCCAGGCATCATCCCCAAACTTGCCTTGGACAGCCAGAGGACAGCCAGAGAGCAAATTAGGGACTTCACACTCCCAGTGTTTCCCAACTGCGGCACGCACGCACGGCACTCACACTGCTGTTTTAATGTTTCCTGGATGCACGTCGCAGCTCTGCACAAACCCTTCTGCACACACGCTCCACCTCGGCCACAGGCAACTTCCCTGCCAGCCCTAGGAGTGTCCCGAGCAAAAACTGCCCGTCATAGGAAATGGAAGAGCCAGTTTTAGATGGGGACACAAAAGAAACACTTGTCTCATTGTTTCTTGTGAAATACACCAAATATCGATCCAAGAGACTTACTTATTTTTGCTCAAGAGCAAAATGTTTTGTGTTTTTTTTCTCCAACTGCTAAATCATTTCAAGTTATTCTCAAAAATAGTATGGGCAGCATTTTATGGCTCTTCTCTAACTCTGCTCTAGCACGCTCAAAATACGACTGTGCTATGTGACATACACTGAAAGAAGTCCTCTCCATCAGCATAATCAACTGCTTGGGTTATATTCTGTGTGTGACAGAAAGAGGAATCACATGCTTATGTCATGCAACAACTTTTGTGTAAGCAGTGACTCATCACTAAAGTGTATGGGCTGGCTTTACCTTTTACTGCAGGATCACTGACTGTACCAGCCCCTACAAAACTGTCCACAGGCACAGCATGAAGCGTGTCCTCAGGGCCTTAACTGGGTGCAGAACATGATGGTTTGCTTTTTGCTGGACTGAAACCCACCCATCTTTCCTGCAGCATTTCAGAGATAGGTCTTATGCAGATAGCTGTTATGCTTGCATGACTTTTGAATGACAAAATCTTTTGAAATTTTAATAATAATAATAACAACAATAAACAACTTCTTTATTTTCACTCTTAAATTTCAAAATAAAACAATGTGCATTTCAAGCTTTTCAACTCAGGAAGAAAGCACCTGGGTGAAGAAGCTTCACGTACTTTCTTGACACAACCATCAGAAGCCCTGTTCCCTGCTCTCACCTGCAGCTCAGCCACTCAGAGGCTGATGATATCCACCAAAAAGAGCTTCCTTCCCTTCAAGGCATCTGCTCCACTGTTGCTTTCCTGCACACCGTGTGCAAGAGCAAGGAGGATGGCAAGGCAGGCAGCAAGTGCTGCCTTCTCCCATGGATCAGCCATGGCACAATAGTAAAAAAACATGGGCTCAGATTTCAGAACTCTTTTTCTGCTTTGTGTAAAATCTGGCATTTGGATAGTTCAGGTAAAAATCTCTCACAAATTTGAGCAAACATTATTGTGTATGTATTTTTGCTCATCAGTAACACCGCATAGTTACCCTCTGACTGACTAAAGTTGTGGGGTTTTTGTTTTGGTTTTTTTTTTGCACTAGTGATTTCAAACATCTCTCTGGAAACAGCTACCTTACAGGCTGTGCACAGAGACATGTCTCAACACCTGGGTCCTGCCATTTTGTCTGGGGACCTGGAAATATTTGGCACCACACACATTTCCAAGGCACTCATCCTGCAGCATACTCCTCACCAGAAGTATCAACAGTTGAGGACTTCCACAGGGTAATGTAGATAAGCTACATTTTAAATAACATCAGAGTTTGACACCCTTTATGAAGCCACATTAAAAACCATCCCTTATCTCCCAGGGATTCTGGGGAAAACATTCAGTCACAGCCCAGCTTGTGCTACAGATTCACCATCAAAATTACAGAATTCCAGGGAGGGAAAGAAGTGCTCTTATTATAAAGCTGTATTTTCAGTACTTACAACATCATGAAAAATGATCCCTCAGATTTAAACTTCTTTCTTTTGTTCTTAGCCAAAAAGCTTTTTTTTTCACACTCTTTCATTTTCTTAGTATGGAAAAAGGGATCTGAATCCTGCGCCAGTGTCCAATTTATGCTAGCTGAGAAGCAAGCTCCGTGTTTTAAGGCTTGAAAAAAAAAAAGCAGCTTTATTTAACTTTATGTTACTGCATCATCACACACAAACTTAATACAGCTTGGATTCTGGGAACAAATCTGGCATTTAGCTAGCTTCTGTGAGCAATGTCTTCAGAGGAAAATAAGAAGATACACTCAAGTTATTTATATTTGTAATTACCATTAATCTGTATTACTAATGAGGATTTTGATCCTGAAAATGGATCCATAAACATGGACTCCTGCACCACTATGGAGCTGTGATATGCACAGAGGCCCATAGGAAAATTTTCCACTGAAATATATATGCTACACTGATTATTTGGACCTTAAAATAACTTTGAACATCTGATTTAACTTTGACTGTGTTGCTCATCTCTAAGACTAATAGGGTACACCTCCAGCTGTGGATTTTTTTGTTCACTTAATATTAAAACAAAATTGGAGATTGTTGCAGGCTATCACAGTGCTGTCCCTTCCCATTGCACACACTGTTCTAAATACTGAAGTCAAAGTAAATATACACAATCCTGAACCTATAGGGTTGATTGGATGCACTTAACTTTATGCATACAGATTTCAATATGATTACTAATAATACATAAAGTCAAGTACACATGTAAATCCCACCATGAACAGTACCTTGGCTGGAAGTCTGTTGTATTCTTACCGTACCAATGTGCATCTTTAAAACAAGAGACCCTCTCACTCATCATTATGTCCTCTAGCTGCTGTTGTGTAAGACAAGGACTAAGAAATGTAATAAACTGTAGCAGCAACTGCAGAAAGCAAGGGCAGACTGCGTTGCATGTGTACCTGCAGCACACTGGGATCTTATGACAAGGAGTTGCATTTGTTGGGAGCTGCTCAGTTGTGTGCCCTATTTGGTCCCCCAAAAGTGACACCCCAAGAAAGTGCTGAAATTCTCCTGAAGTCACTGGCACCATCACCACCTATAGCCAGACCCAGACCATTCCTTGCATCACTTCATGTGCAGTATGGGTGGAGGGGGAAAGATGGAAAACTAATTAGTTTGCTGATTAAAACGAAACTTTTTCTGGCAGTCGGTCTCGGAGGCGGCAGTCGCTCCCAGCGGGGTGTGGGTGGCTGGCTGCCGTGTGTAATGTCCATGCCCTCTGCTGGCTACAGCCAGCGCGTCTCAGCTGCGTGCCACCGCCACCCTGCCCTCGCCGCTGCGACCGCGGCCACTCCGGGCAGGAGCTGCTGGGCACGGCTGCCAGTGCCACCATTCCCTGCTGTCCAAATGATTTTATCCCCTGGTTTTGTCAGAGCTGTGGCCCCGGTTTAAGCATCCCTAAGCTGGTGGCTACACTCCAGGAGGGACAGGAGCTTGGAGGCTCTGCAGTTAGCTGTGTCTCACTCCGATGCTATTAGCGAGGACATCTGAGATGAAGGTTGACCTATGAGTTTGGGAGCATTTTTCTGGTCTTAGCAGCTGATCTGGGCTTTACTCTAGTGGTTGGTGTAAGGATTGTCCCAGAGCTCAGGAGAGCTAATATGGGATCTCTTCATCTTCTGAGCCATCTGTGGCTGCCCTCTGCCAGAGCCCTCTCTCTTCATAGGAAGAATTTGGCAGAGGTGGGGCTGAAATCATACTATCTGCCAGAAAATTGAAATTTAGAGCTGGCAGAATCTTAATGACTAGTCTTCCCAGAATGAGAAAACAGTCCTTTAAATGACTTTTTGACTCATAAGACCAGTAGTAAGAAAATTGTCTTCAGCCTACAAAAATTTTCTGTGGCTGACAGATAAACTAATTTTCTTCTTCTTAATCATCACCATGCTCATCATCATCATCACTGCTGTCACTATCAGCATCACTATCATCACCATCACCTAGATCTCTTTCAAAGTCTTCTGATTAACACAAAATAACCTCTTGGTTTTGCTTTTCATGACATGCTGCAAGATGCCAGTATAATTTCAAACTTTGCTCATCACCGAATCTCTACAGAGTGGAGACCGTGCCTGGGATTTTGCAAATAAGTACTATGTATTCTTCATATATCATTGTCCTGCAGTATAATTTCCTATATGACCTTCCCCTTGGAAAATTCCTTCTCCAAAAAAGAGGTTGTACACTGGATGGCAGATATCCAACAAGTAACTGTATTAAGTGTTTTAGGAAGACTCTCTTACGTGAACATCAACCACATGATCATTTTACAGCTGAAGCCTGACACAGCTAGAGCCCTAAAAAGGCACTTCTGGGACATGGGCTCCCAAGGTAAGTTCTCTCCAAAATTCTGGTAGCCACAGTGTGTGTTTTAAGCACATGCATGCAGCAACACCCTTCCCTATCAACTGTTTCTAAAATTTGATTGCAACACTGGACACTTGTTTTCTTTACAAGAATCTACTCTTTTTTCAAGGCTTTTTAAAATCCCTCTCTGAGCAATATCCTGTTGCTAGGAGTTCCACAGGCTAATGGTGTGGAAAAATATTTCCCTGTGAGAAGAGCTACACCTGTCCAACCCCCCTTCTGTGCACCATCCATCACGCTGACAGCATAGGTAACTTGCCTGGGATCATGTCAAAGCGTGAAATAGCTATAAAGGCAACGCATATGTGTTTGTCATTTTTGTCATTAATGGGATCAAGTAAAACTAAGGCAGAGCTATTGAACTGTGCCACAGAAGCCAGGGGAAGCTGGAGCCATGTCCGAGAGCAGTTCAGAGTGGTGGCTCCTGCTTTGGCCCACGGAAAGTGCATGGGGTGAGCAACACTTTGATCTTTTTATTTATTTGTGTTTGATTTGACTGTACTGC
This sequence comes from Sialia sialis, assembly GCA_009812075.1. Classification (NCBI taxonomy): domain Eukaryota; kingdom Metazoa; phylum Chordata; class Aves; order Passeriformes; family Turdidae; genus Sialia; species Sialia sialis. The sequence continues at coordinate 6,621,431 of VRYO01002482.1, read as the reverse complement.
AGGGAAAATGCTAGGTTCGTTTTTGGGGCCCAAACAAGCTGTATAGCCTGAGACAGGGGAGCGCTACCTCCACAACCAGGACCTGTGGCTCCAGGCTCCTCCTTGTCCCTTCCCAGTACAGCAGGGAAGCCAAATTCAGCAGAGGATGGGAAAAAATACCCACCTCCCCTTTTAGCCAGGCAAGCAAACCTAGCAGGACAGATCTAGTGAGCTTTTAAGGCAGCTCTCCAGTGTGATTAGTTAGAGCTTAACATGAGATAAAATCAATCGGAAACTTGTGTGAGTTAGGGCTGCTCTCATCAGTCAGAGTTTGCAGCAGCCAAGTGCAGCATGATTGTTATTAATATCTACTACAGATATGTAAGCTGAAATGGGGCTTTACAGTAAAAAGGAAGACAAGTTGCTCTTGCCCAAGAACATACAAATTGTCCATGTAATTCAGGGCCATGCTGAACACCCCGCACAGCTGTAGTGGTGGGAATTGCCTGTTCTTAGGAGAAAATACACAGTAGGTGTCTTATGCGTTTTCTCATGATTCTGCATAACACACAATGATGTTGTTTAGGAGTTTAAAGTGCTGAATATTACGATATCTATGGTCCATCCCAGGAGCTGCATTAGATGTGGGGCAGCCCACACACCATAGGTGACTTCAATCCTATGCTTTGTGCCTGCCTTCTTTCAAAGGAGAAATGCTTTCTGCCAATGCAGTAAGTAATTCTGTATAAGGCTGGACCTCAGCATGAGCTGTAGTGCTCACCACTGTGACTGCTGTGATAATTCCCATGCTGTCACATGAATGGGATTGCACCATAAACTCACACACCTTAGCCGTGCTGATGGCCAAGCCTACATAATGGCCCAATGCATTGGTGCTAATGATCCAGTGTTTATGGTGGCCCACAGCACCGTTGTCATGCCAACGAGGTGGTATTCCTCTCTAGAAAAAAATAATAATAACCAAATAAATAAATACTTTCTTTAGACTGATCTGTCTGTTTAATAGGAGTTGGAGATTAAAGCTCAAAGGAGAAAAATCCCGGTTGAAATACAAACCAGTCTCTGCTCAGAGGAGAGCAGAGCAAAATGTCTTTCTCCCTCTCTATCCCCTCTGCACTGTGCAGAACACTCTGTGCAAAGCTTCCTCTCCAGTCAAGCAAACCCCTCCTGTGGCAGGGTAGGGGAGCAGGAATTTCTGCCTAACCAGGCCCTCCCTGGGGATTTGGATCAGGCTCGGGACTTCCATGCTGAACCCTCGTATCCTGGTCCATGGCAGTGTGGCCCCAGCAGCGACGTGGCATGAGGAAAGCCTGTCCCTATGGCTGCCACACTGCCCATGAGCACCCAACCTGCCTAGCCTGCCTTCCACTCTGCCCCAGCACATGTGCTGTCCCAGCAGTGCTCGGCTCTGAAGCACAGTGGGGGTACTCGCAGTAGGAAGGGTGATGCTACTGACCCAACTGATCATCACTCCTCAGGATCATCCCTTTCCTCTCTGAGAGGCTGATGTTCTTCAGAGCTTCAAGTCTTCTTCACCTCAGCCACCAAACTTGACTTCAGCACTCATTTTCACAATCTCTTAAAATTTTGGATTTTTTTTTTTTTTTTTTTTTTTTTAATTTCATACAGAAATAAACTCGTGCAGCTGAATTCCAGGACTTGGTGCCTGTCTGTCACTATTCCCCTCCCAAGAAATTAACCATCTTCCACTGAGAAATATCTTCTTTCTACTAGTCTTTCTCACAAGTCACTTCTCACATGCATTTCCCATTTTGTTTTCTTGCCCCTCTCTTGTCCTTTAATCCAGCTCACATTACTCTAGCAGTAAATTATTTAAAGCAGGCAAATACGTGCAACAAGACAGCTTTCTGTCAGACACGAGCCTGTTCAGAAACTGATACACTCAAAATTTCTTTATCTTGGCCCAGCTTTATCTGGAGCTAGCCTTTTCCACCATCCAGTTCAAATGCCTCATATCCCATTATATAGTTCCAGTGTCCTGCATATCACAGCCCTTCAAATTCCCGCCTTGATTGTTGGAGGAAAACCTTACTGCTTCTGTAGTTTTCCTGTAGACTCAACCCCTCCATGGAGATCAATAAGGTAGAATTTACTGTAATTCAGAAAATTATTCAGACAACAAGAATAGCTTGAATTTTAAGAGCAAATAACAATAATAAGACTTGGAAGAGGCATAAACCCTTACAGTACAGGTTGGACCAGCAGCTGGCATGAAGAGAAAACGCGCACAGAGAATGTCTTGTCCTGGCAGTGTAGTTTTCCCTTGCAAAGTTTCTTGCATGACGGCTGTGCCCTCCGGCACAGGGGCAAGACATGGATTGGGTGAGCTCTAGATCTGGTCCATTTTCACACTCTTGCATTTTTGACTCTGGTCAAAATTCAAAAATGTGGTGGCAACATCCCAAACTGGGCATCTCACAGCTGAGAGCCTTCACCTGCACTTACCATGTCAGCCAATTTCCTTTGTTAGCAGTGAGACAGTGAGCTGGTTAAGGCAAATACACAAATTCCCAGGTGCCGGCAATTTATCATGTATATCCAGTCAGGCTGCATGTATTAATTTCTCCCTGAGAAATTGTATGTAAAGTATGTGAAAGTCACTTCTTCCAGTCCTGTGTTCTAGGCTGGTTTTCAGGAGACTCCTTTGCATCCATCCTTCTATCAGTTCATCAAGCCACCCACGCACAGCACTGCTCTCCCTCCACAGGCTGTGACAGTGAGAGACAGTGGTAAGGTTCGACCAAAAGGTGTTAAATAGACCTGACAATTTGTGTGCTCTTGTAGGAAATCTTGAACTTCAGTAGCATCTGGGTCTTCCTCCCAGTGATCTTCTTGAAGCTGTCAGGTTTGAATCGTCCTGGAGATGTTCAGTGTCTCTCTCTTATGTCTTCAGAGCATGTGGGTAGTTGACCCTGTTGAGTAATGTCATCCCATTAGACAGAAACACATGTTCATTGAGATAAGGATGAGCTGTCTCCCATAAGGTTTGGAATCAGATCTCAGTTGATCTTTCTGTTACACATTCAACTGGCGTGATTCCCCTCTCCACTGAAATCCTGCAGGGATATATTTCAGTGGGCTAATTATAAATTCCTTCTGTCTTGCAATAGCTGGATACAGCATGCCTGGTGGCATGAACCTCCCCTCCTTCATTCGTGTTGTGCACCTCTCTTGCTGCAGGCAAAAGTAATTTCCCCAGCCTGGAAATGTGATTTAATTTGACCTTGTTCACACAGGTTCTGCATCTTTTACATTCCCACCCCCAATGATAAAACAGGATCAGAGGAAATTGCAATGATTCACAGTGATGCTCTGCCTCAGCCTCCAATTCTTCTTGTTGCTTCCTCTCCTTTCCATCCCTGTTCTGCCTACCCATTACAGCTACAGTGTACTTCTGACTGTAGGTGGAGGATGTAAGAGGGATGAAAAGATGTGAAGCCACACACTTGTGTCATAACTCCTCTGCCAGGAGAGGCAAATTGCATGTCTTTCCTTATGAGACTCTTCAGGACTGAAAGGAAAAGAAATGGAGAGCAAGAGGGAAGAGGGAATATTAGCAGAAACAAGGGGAGTGCTCTAGCACTCTCTGTCAACTGTTGCTGTAGCAGATCCTTACTTGCAGTCCCTCCCGACCGGATCCACTTCTTCAGCCATCTACTGCCTGCCCCAAGGCTGCTGTCCTAAACTGTACCGTTCTGCTGTCCAGTGGCTGCTGTCCCCAGTCTTCCCACTTATTCTTCCTTGAGATGGTAAGAATAAATTGTCTTAAATACTTAAATACCTCAGTCCTGGACTCCTAGTGGTCCTGTTTAGAGGAACATCCAAAATCATTCCACTCCCTCTGTGCAGGTTCAGAAGGTCTTGTTCATGGGATTTCCTCTTCCTTGTCTGGTATTTGATGCTCAACAGTGAGATATAATGGTGGGCTTCTCTAGAAGACAGTCTCTCTAGCTGTGCCAGAGGAGTGTTAATAACACAGTTGCTACTTTGCAGAGTCCCAAAGCATAGAAGATGGCTGGAGAGGCACATTCTGGCTATGCAGTGACTGTCTCCACCAGTAAGCTTGGGGACAGCAAGCCTTTTTATACCAGCTCACAGAAGCTGTAAGCCATAAGATACTGGCTATCCATAGCAATAAGCTGCTGAGCACTAGGGAAGCATGCTTACAGGATTTGTCCAGTAATAGGGATGGCATCAATTGTCAGCAAAGCAGACAATCTGGCTGCATGTGTCATTCAGACTTGTTAATGCTCTGTTTCTCACCTGCTGGCTTTCCCTTTTGTGCTGAACTGTTACCAGAGCCTTGGGAAACCTGCTGGGTCCAGTGCCAAATTGTGTGGACCCTTTCCCTCCAAATGCAGAAAATTTTGTCTCATTTTAGGTGTGTGGGACTGCTATTCTTACAGGAAGTTTCTGAAGGGGATGAGAAATGTTTGAGATCCCTTAAGAGACCAGGGCCATATTTAATATTGCAATAGCTTTATCTAGAGAAGCTCCTACCTGCTCTTTCTGTTTATACCTCACTTCAGCAATTCATATGTAATGGATTATGTAATTTCCAACTCTAGGTTGGAATGTTGTACCTTGGGCCAGATAGGAAGAATCACAAGTGGTCTCTAAACTGCTGGTAGCTGCAAGTGTTGAATATTGAGTTTTTGCACTAAGAACAGGCTGGGGAGGGGCAGGATGGAGGAGAAGGAGAGTATGTCCTCTCATCAGCACCGTGTGAAGCTGGAAACAGCTGCCACAGGACAGCAGAACACCACAGTGGATAAAGGACAAGGAGCTCATTCCCAGTGAACTGGATGTTTGCAGGGCACAGTGCAAGTTTGAGTGAGATCCAAGCACTGCCCGCTGCCGAGTAATGTTGTTGTGAGTAAGAGACTCATATAAGCCATCCATGGTTTCTATTAATTTTCTGCCACCCCCCAGGCAGCTTGTGTGAGGCTGAGCAAGTCTCTGGCTCTCTTTGGCTGCAACTAAACTTATCTTCATTACTGCACATTTTGGCTCACTTTCATCCTCTCCTATCGTGGGGAGTTTGCCTCCAACCCTGATCTTCAAACAAGGATGAGCTTGCTGATGCTCCTTCCATCCTCTCACTGTCTCGTGTCTATTTAAGCTGTAATGTTTTAGGAGCAGGGACATTAACCCTCATCTGGATTAGCATTGCTCTAATGTAAATAATATTAGTTACATTATAGATGTTTCTGTAATTAGAGTTCCTGTTTCTATAGGCATTTAAACACCTTGTTTCCTCATTTGACAGTTATGTTATTTGATTTGTGTTCTCCTGATGTGGAGATCAGTACAAAAACCCTTTTAGCTCTTCTGATGAGTGAGTTTAGACTATGATTGGATTTGATTTTTTCAGAACCTTACGTAGGGAGGAGCCCACAGATACCAGGTATGATGTGTGTAAGGTGGGATACAGCCATGGAATTTAAATAGAGGTCAAATAACATGGCAAAAAGCAGAGCTTTAATCAGTAGGGTTTTTTCAAGGAATATGAGGTAAGGACAAATCTTTCCAAAAGCAGGGGGAAAAAGAAGAGCTGGCCTGGCTGGCAAACCCTTGGAAAAATTGATCTCCCTGTCTCCATTTGCCTGCATTTTAAGTGGGACAGTATTTGCTGGTACTCTGAGGGAAGCCCACTCATGAAAAGGTTTACCAGAGATGATTTTATCAGAGATGCTTGCCTTGGCAGATGGCTGTATGCTTTAAATTTAAACAGAGAGGCATAAATAGTAGAAAAGAAAAGAGGGTAATAAGAAAAATATTAAACTGCCCAGTGCAAATCCTTGGGGAACTTCTATTGCAATAACTGACCTCCCATACAGCACCATTTATTTCATACTCTGGCAGCTTTATAGGTGCTTGTACAGCTACAGACGAACACCAATTTGCCAGTGCAGTTTGTTTTGATAACTGTTGTTTTCAATAAATCTATATTAAAATCAAAGGGAAAATTAAATAGACTGAAGTCCGTGGCACTAGAGATAAGGTAGCACATTACTACACTGGCTTCTTCAGCTGGAGGAGCTTTCCCTCCCATACAGTATGGGTCACAGATGTGATAATTTTCAGTGGTCTCAGCTTTCTGGTGGCAGCCAATGTGGTTGAGAATTTTGGGGGGGTGGAGGAAGAAATTTTGATATTTCCAAGGTCAGTTACTTTCAGAGCTGTAACAAAGGAGGAGGTTGGGAGAGGATGCACCACTCACTTTCACAGCCTTTTTCTCTTGGGTTTCCAAGGACAATTGCAATCACAGAGGTCAAGGTCTCCAGCCTTTGAACTCTATGCTGTGTCTCCCAGGACCCCTTAGGTGTTCCCACTCCATGACAATCCACACAGCTGGTACCTGTGGAAAGCAGCAGGAGAAACAGGATCTGTGAATGGTCTGCAGGAAAGCGGGATGTCTGTGGCTTAGATTTTTCTGGACATGTCTGTCCTTCTCCTTTCTAACCCTGTCAGACTAGGTCCCTCCTGCAGCATTAGGGGAAGTCCTGATGGAAGAGAGGGAGGAGAGAAGAGAGAATAGAAACTCCGGGAGAATGCTGAGAAGGAAGGAAAGAAGAAAGAAAGGAAGGAAGGAGTGAGCTAGGGGAAATGATGGGAGGAAGAGAGAGGCTGGAAAAGGAAAGAGGGTCTCCAAACAGTGGAGAGGAAAGACAAAGAGGCAGAAAATAGAATAAACAGAGTGGGAGATAGTGGGAAAATTAAAGCAGTGAAGGCAGAAGGTACGTGAGGGCAAGGGTCTGACAATCAGGCAGCAACTCCCTACTTCCCTCCCTGGTGAATTTAGCTGTAAATTTAGCATTAGAGGTGTGTGTTTATGGAGATAAAGGTGAGACTTAAATTTGGTGAAAGGATCTGCTTTGGTCAGGAGTTTAGGAACGACTTTAAAGACTTGGCCTCTGGACATTTGGAGCAGCAGGGGCTAGAGCTATCCAAGTAATTATTTGGTTTCAAAGGGACAGTTTAGAGGAATTTTGAATCTAGAAAGTTTTCCCACAGCACAAAGCATCACAACTGAGTCCAAATAAATAATGAACCTAAAAGATTTCATGGTAGACTAATTAAATTTTTTTTCCAACAAAACAATTTTCTACGAGAAAACACTTACTGGAGTAACTGGGAACATTTACTAGAGTGTATCAACATTACCCAAGCTTTTGTTGAAAAACTATTAAAAATATTAATATGTGGGGATTTCTCCTTGTTTTTTCCTCATCTCCTTCTGACAGTATTGTTTTATTACTGTTATACATTTGCACCCCATTTGGTCCAACATTTGACCTAAAACATGGGATCTTCTAAGCTGGGGGGAAACCAGGTGCTCTCTGGGTCAACTAGTTTTCCTTTGCGAAGTTTTGCTTCCCTGCCCACAGCAAAAATCAAAGCACGAGTGATGACAGGCTTGTGCCAGGCCCTTTGCCTGCCAGCTATCAGACCAAGAGCTAGTTCAGGTTTTTCAGGAACAGTCATGTTCCCTGGGGTTGTTCAGACTGTGCCAGGCACTTCTCTCCTGCTCTAGTTTCTTATGTCCATTTTTTAAAGGCACATTTGAAAAATATTTGTTAAAACCGACTGTTGCCCCAGCTTAGGCCAGGGATCCTTGCTGTTCCTGATATTGAGTTTCACAAAGACATTTAGCTGGTTTAATAGGAATCTTAAAAAAGGGTGGGGATTATGCCTGTCAATGTAATGTACAGTATGAGGAAAGGAAACTGTGCTAGACGGTTTGGGCTTCTAGAATGATGTAATAATAAAACAAAAAAAATGTCAAAGTGGTAAAGTGAAAAGAAATACACTGTTTTTATTTGGGAATATGTAATTAAAAACCAAAAATAAAAATCCAAGCACTAAACTTTTTGTCCCAATTTAGGTCAAAAATCGTATTTTTTGAAACCTCAGAATTTCTCAAGGGACACAAATTCCTCTGTTATTGTTTTTGGCCAGCTGTCTTCCATATGACTGCCCGTGAAAAGTATTTTATCTCAAGTTAAAATCCCACACATAAAAATGTCTCTCTACCTTCCAGCAGGTGTGCTTGTCCTATGGGAAGATTTGCTTTATCAGCAATATGTTCCTCCAGGAGAAATGCTTAATTTTAGATGTTTTTTCCATTTACACTTAGAGTTCAAGACACTTGAGGAGCAGCTCAGTATTGGGTGGCCTGTGCAGGCGTCAGAGCCCTTCCTTTACACACTGCTGCCCCATTAGCTAAAATACTGGCAAAGAGATTTTGGTGAAGTGTTTGGGTTTCTTTTTTAACGTCAAATTAAAAATGTTTAAAATGTTTTAAAATGTCCCATTTCACTGCTGTTGATGCCCTCATTTTGAAACACAGCTTTCCCATGACGACATAGCTGTAAAACACATTCAACTTTTTCTTTTTTTTTTTCTTTTTTTTTTCTTTTTCTCTTTTTACTAGTTAGCAATGGAGCTTTGCTATAGCTATTAAAATATAAAGAATAAACTGCACCCAATTGCACAATATTTTTTACCAGGGTTAAGCCTGAATTTCTTTGTGGATGGCATTGGAATATCAAGATTAAGTACACAGTCCGAGCACAAGGGTTTTACGACATACAATAATGTAGAAAAGCTTGTATTTCTTTAGCAGATTGACATCACTGTTTGCCCTTCTTTCTTTGTACTTCTTGGGTCTGATTTTTAGGAGCAAGAGTTGGAAAAGGCATGGTAGATGATTCAGTGCAGCTCCTTTGAGCTGAAATCACGCTGGCACCAATGGGACATTTTACAGTGCTGCAAGTGGATGGTTTCATGGTTCCCACCACTCCTCTCGGAAGGTGATCCCACAGTTTAATGCATCACAGCCTTAGGAAATGTTTCCTGATGCTCAGCCTATGTTTCCTTTGGTCAAATATCTTTGGGAAATCCTTTGCTGATGGGTCATTTTATTTTGTGTTTTGGTGCTGACGCTTTCCTGCTCATCCCACGAGCAAAGTGGGAAAAACTGGATTCACTGGGACTCACACGAAGGGGAACAGCACTGATCCACAGCCCGAGCAGCACAGTTGTTTATGTTTGCTTTGCATTGCACTGCATCCTCTTGCACTCACGATTAAAGTGGGATTTTTTTGGACACCGGACCAGCCTGTCTGACTGGGTTTATGTGCTCAGTCAATATAAAGTCCAGCAGGGACCATTCTGACCATTCCAGCAAAGCACAGACTACAGAAATGAAATGCTCCCAATGCATCAGACCCCAGAAGTTTGCTCAAATCCATGCAGATCTCCTATGGAGACATCTCATCCTGATGTGAAATGTCCAAGACTCCCTTGTCCTCCCTTGTCAATAGCCACTTTCTGATGCCATGCAATGTTTTTCTAATGCACTTTATTTCCTAGCCTGCCAAAGGCTGTCCCTCTCACCTCTGTTTTAACTGGAAAAGGATTTCCACCCCATGGCCCTGATTCTGGCTGAATTAATGGTTTTTGAACTGAATCAGCACATTTGAAGTTAAAACAGATCCCCACTGAGTCTGTACATTTTTATTACTGTGCAAGGAGTGCTTAGCAAAATAAAAGGAATGAGAAAGCCCTGAGAGTGGACCACCCTGTTGAGGGGGGAAATGTAGAAATCAAGCATGTTTATATGAATGATATTTATAAGGTCAAGTGACATATATTGTACAAGGCCTTGGAGCACAGCTCAGGAATACCACATACCAGTCTGGGCACTCATGCTCAAGAAAATTTAATTGAAACTGAAGCAGGTGCAGAGAAGGTCTACTAAGATGGAGTGGGAAATGGAAAGATAAGATGCTAAGTAGACACAAGAAAAAATGGCTTGTTTAGGCCACCAAAGCAAAGATGGCAAAAATGGATCTGAGAGCTGCCTATAAATACACCAGGAGAGGGAAAGAAACCAACAAGTTAAATCAAAGGATCATTTTGCCAGAAAAAAATAGAGTAAACTATCTATAAATACATTTTATCTGGGAATTAGAGGTTTTTCCATCTATCAGGTAGAGAAAAGCTGAAGAAGCCTTCTACTTGGGTTAGCATGGGCAAGTAAAAAGACATAATTGAAGGCTGAGATTGATAAATTGGGATGTTGCAGAGGAATTTATATTACAAGGTGGAGAAGAATGGCTCAGTATCCCTGGGACTTTTCCTGACCAATACTCCTGCGTGTGGATTGCTTTTATCATCTGAAATATTCTTTTGCCTTATCTTTGCTAGGACATCAGCAATTTTAAAATCTCCTGTCATTGTCATCCAAAAGCCCTGTGCTGCATCTGCAAAGCTCCGAGCCCCACAGAACTGCTGCTGCTCCCAAATTCATCAAGGGGGTCACTGTCAAACAATGAGACACACTTGCTCCCACGGGGTTTGAATGAGCTGCTTTCTTTCAAAACACCCTTTAATTGACAGCTAGAAATAGCTTTCCATGATGACAGGCTGTCATTAATATCATTCACCAGAATGATACCCCAGTGATAGTCTCTGTGTTTGGAGGAAAAGGGAGAGAGAAATCCTCTGCAAACAAATGTTTCAACAGAATACATGAACTGAGCTGTGGTTTCAAGAATGACAACATGAATATAAAATTGTACATTGTGAATATTAGTATTCCCTTAAATATGTACTCACGTTGGTTAATGAGTCCCACCGGTGGCATTAGTAACTGAAGGATTTGGGTTGGCACGTTATTAACTTGTTAAGTAGAAAACAGTGATACAAAACTACTTGTCATGTGTATTATAAGACATTTAAAAGTTTCACTCAGCATAAGCAGCTGAACAGTATTAAAGGAGTTGCCTTTAAAATCATCTGATGTTTCTTTGTGCCATAATAATGTAAAATCCTATTACTTTAAAAGGAACTGTGCTCCATGGACCCGTGGGAGGGAGGCAGGGCTGGGAAAGGTCCCTCCTTCTCTGTGCTGACTCAGCATCAGGCAGAGACCTGATAGTTGATCTTGGGTTAGGATAAGCTCAGCCCTGTCTGCACACAGAGGATCCCTTGCAGCTGCCACATGGGATCAGGGGGGTTCATTCTGTATTTTCTGCCTTACCCCGCCCCACTGGAATGCTGCTTTCTAATCAAGCTATGTTCATCCATCAGCCCAGTGGTGGCTTATCATCTGTGCTAAATGAAATGATGCTTTGTTAAGAAACTGATGGGGCTTTAAAACAAATAAAACTTCAGGTAACTGTAGATCAGGTTGCTGCATCTACTAGCAGCAGCAGAGAGATCCAGCCATAGGAGAGAAGGTCACAGCTGGAATCTGAGCTGATTTCCATCCAAGGTTTGAAGATAGTCCTTCAGGTAAATTAGGACAGAGCAGACACTATCCCAGCATGGACCCTATTTCCTATGGGCTTCTTCAAGCCATCTCAAAATCTCCAAAGTAGGACAAGCAATTAAGACACCAGAGTGACTCCTGAAACATGCTCACTTGCTCTAGGATAGAGTTGGTCCTGAGGCAATGGGGTCACAGGACTGACATGGGCTGTGCTCCCTGAAATAAATAAGGTGGCCCTAATGAGCAGCTACCAGCCCTTTTGACCACTGTTCCCCACCTGCATGACCCAGTTTGTCAGCATTCCTTGCCTAGGGCTCCACAGCAATTGACCGCTTTTACTGGCAGAGTCCCTTGGGCAGGGGAGCTGCTCCCAATGAGGATGCTACAGGGGCCATGTGCATTGATGGGCACGCCACAGGATATCTATTGATCACCCTCATTTATTTTTCCAGAAGCCTGGAGTGAGCCAGATTAATCTGTAGGTGACATTTTCAGTGGCCTGCAGTGTTCATTTGAGGCATGCACGCCCACATAAGACAGGCTCAGACAAGAACAATACAGAAACAGTGACAATATTTCATAAAACATGGCTCTCTTTGGGTGCCGATAGTTGTGCCAGAAAAAAAGGCCCTTTTTGAAAGTGCAGTTGCTGAAGAGAATCTCATGGCTGTCCTGCAGTCTTTGGTGGACAACTTGATGGGTCCTACAAGGGTCATGAAGGCTGGCAGATGCCAAAGTAGGGGGCCCTAGTTTCTGCAGATAACTCAGCTGGGAAAAGGGGTTTCCCAAAAAAAAACTGGGCAGGAGAAAATCTACCTGCTGTACTGCCTGGGAAACCTGGGAAACAGCATGAGGCTTGGCTGATGAGAAAAGGATAAGCACATACCTGTGAGTCATTCATTGTCTAGACCAAAGAATTACTTTTTAGTGCAAGATGCAGAGGTCAGAAGAGGCTTCTTCTCTTTCATCCTCTTAGAAACACAGGCAGGCTGTGAGCCCTAAATTTCAAGCTTTGGGGCTGGCTGTAATTTCAGCCAGTTTCCATCCCTGCTAAGGGAAGGCCAAGGACAGATTGCTCAAAGAATACCACAGTGCAAAGGCCTTCAATTCACTCTCCTGGGCTCCTGGCAAACCATACGTCAGTCACCAAACACTTGACAAATCACAGCAATATAGCTAAGCTTAGAAGTAAAATTTCTCATTATCCTTGCTTATGTGGGTGGGAAACTGAGAGATGCCAAATCTAAGAGGGATTAAAGGAACTCTTACTATTATTAAATGGTTTGCTGTTGGTATTTTTATAGTTCTGACATGATACTTTCATGGTTCAGGCCTCTCAAGTTCAAGGCCACATACAAACAGAGAAAAGGAGAAATCCAGCCTGAAGAGCCAGCAACTCAATTAAAGGCAGGAGAACCAGGCAGATTCAGTCAGGCAGCCAGCCCAACTTCCATGGAGCATCAGACAGTGATCTCTGGACTCTGGTACTTACCTGTGTCATTTTCAGACATGGAGCCAGAGAATGGCTTAAGGAATGATTTAAAGAGGAGAGCAAGATGACAGGTAGGACTGCTCCTGCCTGCAGGCAAAGGATGGGTAAGGTGGCCTCTAGAATCCCTCACAGTCCTATTTGCATGAGTCAGTGCTCTGAGTTGGCTCATCACACATATGAGGAGTATCAGGGGCGTGCAAAGCAGCTGCTGGCTTGAAGTGTGGAGGTGTGAGTTAATGTAAGAAGCAAGGAAAGAAGCAATGCAGGGAATGGCCCCAGCTAGAACGCTCGTCATTGCAGCTGAGATTCCAAGAGTCATGGATGTGTCAGTAAGCTAAAGATTAGGTATCATTGCAGGTAAGTTTGGAGAATCACAGAATTGTTAGGGTTGGAAGGGATCTCTGGAGATCATCCAGTCCAGCCCTCTTGCCTAGGCAGGGTCAGCAGAGCAGGTGACAAATGCTCCCAGGTGGGTCCTGAATGTCTCCAGAGAGGGAAAACCATGACCTTCCCGGGCAGCCTGTTCCAGTATTCCTTGCCATGCTATCCCGCAGCAGCACAGCACTGGCTGTGACAGGGATGGGGACTCAGAGCCCTCGCAGAGTGCGACAGCCAGTGCGATTTGACATGTCCTGGCTCAGGGTGCCAGCCGTGTGAGCGGGGAGGAGCTGCCACAGCTCAGGGGTCTCAAGCAACGACCAGGCAACAGTTCAGATACAGGCTTAGGATAAGAGACATGAGTGAACACAGAGGCGTGGGGGCATCAGGAGTTGGGGGAGGCGTCCTGGGGACACGGTGGCATAGCCCTTGAGGACACAGGGCAGGTAAGTGGCAGCCCCGGGGGAGACGAGGGTCGGCAAGGAGACCATGACATTCCGCTGAGCATGGGGGGTAGGAATCGGCTCCCGGGGACCCGGCGGGGCCGGCGCAGGGTCGCACCGCAGCCACGCGGCGAGGCCGACCGGAGAGAACTACGGCCCCCAGTGTGCCCCGCGGGGCAGCGCGCGACACGCGTCTGCGCGAGGGGGCGCGGCGGGTCGGAAGCCCCGCCCCCGGTGGCGGCGGGCGGCGCTGCGGTTGGGCGGCGGCGCTGCCGCTCAGCGCGGGGTCGGGGGTCAGAGTGCGGGCGGTGAGTGGCGGTGCCGGGCACTCGTGGTGCGGAGTGCGGGGCGCGGGGCCCGGCCGGGCCGGGGCGGCTCCGCCGTGGGGGTGGTGCGGGAGGCGGGCGGCGGCTCGGCCCAGCCCTGCGGGGCCCGGCCGGCGCGGGGGGCCCCGCAGGCCTGGCGGAGACGTGGGGCCGCCGTGGCCCGGGGCGGGGGCTGGAGGCCCGGCGCGGAGCGGGGGGGCGCGGCCCGGACCCCCGCGGCGGCGGGGCTCGAACCGAGGGCGTGGGGCGGAGGTGCGGGTAGGGACCGGGGGCGGCCCCGGCCCCAGGGGAGGGCGCGGGGTGGCGGCGCCTCGTCCGCTCGACGCCCGGGATGCCGGGCCCTCCGCGTCCCGGTGCGGCCCTGAGGGAAGGTCTTGGGGGTGGCTGTGGCAGCAGTCCCCCACATCCCAGCTGGAGCGGGATCATTTGCTTTCAGGGCTTGAGGAAGGGAAGACAGCCCGTCTGCCCGGGGGTGGGCACGGGCTGAGCCGGAGACTGCAGCTAGGATTCTTTAATGTTTTGGGATGTGGAGGTTCATAGATGGAGGTAATAAGGGAGTAGGAGGTTTGTTGGGGTTTTTTCCCCTATATTTTTTACTCTGTGAGAGTGAGCTGATCACCTGTCTCCGATCTTGAGAGTGAAGTAAACTTGAGAAAGCTTAGGAGTACAGGCTGTTTACTTGTTTTCTAAGTGGCAGTAGGAATTTCTTCTCTTTTTCTTTCCTTGCTGCTCTGCTGTTACAGGTGTTTCTTCCAAACTGATATGTATGAAGAGGTGTTGTCATTTACTGCTTCTGTTCTGTCTTTTACAAGTCCTGTGTCTGGTGGATTTACGTGGTCATTGCTGGCCTGTTTGCTAATAAGTGTGACATTTGTTTTGCTACATCTTACCTAGTTTCTTTATTGAGCTCTTGGTGGATTGATAGCGGCTCTTTAGTCTGAACTCTTGATATTCTTTCAGCTGTGATGCAAGGGACCAGCAAGTTTTCTAATATGTTAATGCTTGCACTGTGTGTCGGGAAGGATGAGGTATACAGGGCACCAGGAAGGTACATCTCCAAAGCACTTGTTGCATCAGATGCTGTTAACAGCTGTTTGAGGATTTAACCTGATTTATTTCTAATGGTAACTTGAATTTATTTTGTCTGTAGTGTCTTTTTTCAATGTTGTAGTATCTCATATCACTTGATATTAAAGTTGGTGTTTGAACTGCTTTCCAAGAGTGAATTATTCTGAAATTCAGTAGTATGTTAGAAGTCCACTTGGTTAGTCCCCCCTGGGTAGGCGTGGGAAGTTTGATTTCAGATGGTGTTTTTTATTTCAGATATTTTTGTTACCATTTTGAAGCACTGAATTCTGCCCTTTGCAACTGAATTTTCACATTATTTTACACTGTGGACTAAATGCTTGTTTTGTTTCAGAGAGTGGCCCTGTGGCCCTTTTATGCATCTTGTTCGTCTCAGACTTTGGGTTGCTCTACATGAATAGTGTGTTTGGTTTGTTTTGTTATGTTTTTTTTTGTAAAGTTAGTGTGTCTAGACAAATTTAAGTGGTACCAAAATCCAAAAGAAGAAAGTGATTAAAGTCTTTAAAAATTGCTTATGTGCCTGATGCTAAATAAAGAAGACCTTGGATTGAATAAACACTGATAGGATGTAAAGTTTCTGTTCTGCACTTGAGAAATACTTCAGTTTGCTTTCTTTGGAGGGCCTGATTACAGCTGTTTTGGTGCTTACCTTGTTTTGATTCCGTTAACTTTGATAGGCCTTGATTTTATTTTTTTTTTAACCCCCTTAAATTTTGGAAATAGAGTTCTGGAAGATACTGAAGTGTGTGAAGTCTTTGCATTTTACCCTGTCTGCGTCAGTCCTGTGGCCATCCGCAGTGCAGGGCCCCAAGGCTGTAGAGTGCAGGTAACTTCCTGGATGGTAACATCCAGGTAGATGGTGCAGGACTGCCCAGTGTGCCTGGGCTTACAGGAGAGCATGGAAGGCTTTTTGTCACAAGTCTGTCTTGGATCTGAAGCAGGTATTTTTGCTAGAAATGTCCTGCTGAGACTCCTGGTGTTTCACTCTAGTAGTGATGAGCTAACATACCAGTATGGGCAAGCAGGGGAATAAAGGAAGATCTGAACAAGTTGAGGCCATCAAAACATAACTTAGAGAAGAGGTGCTGGCTGTGCTAGGGACCATTTGGACCATTTTGTTTCCCTAACAGAAGTAATTACTGCTGGCCTGAGGCCAGCTAAAAAATTATGTTCTCTCTAGATGTGTTGTGTAGGTAAAGATACTTTTTTTCAACCAAAAAAAGTTTTTAAAAAAAATTTTCAACTGTATTTGTTACAATCATAATTTTTTTTCTGTGGTTGAATATAAGGGCCAACACCTTCCCTGGCAGACTCTCTGGGCTGAGACTGGGTTGTGTGGAAACCATACCCCACTGTAGCTGCTACCCTGCTTGGAGCCTTTGCCAGTGTACCAAGACAGAGCTTTGCCAGAGTACTGGCTTTCTTCTAATGCTTCGGGAGCTCATTTCTGAAGATCAAAAGTTACCAATGTATTGAGCGATGCAAGTCTTGTTTCCCCAAACCCAGGTTGAGATTAATTTGGCACTCTCAGGTGTTAACCTTCCTTTGTCAGATAACGAAGATGTGCAGCTGTATAAGTGATTTGAACAACTGTGGCATTCATGTGTATGGAAATGAAGTAATTATGCATGCCAGATTCTATTAAACAAAGGGTGGCCTACTATGTCTCCTTTCCACTAAATTAGGCCAATATGCAATAGTGACTTTTACTGACTGTGTAGTAGCTACAAATCTCTGGGTCCTGGCACTGGGAACTGTGCTGAGGATTGAGAGCACTGAAGTGCCATAAATTTCAGAACTTATGTCGAAGACCAGGGCTGAGAAAGATTGAATGAAAACGAAGAGATGTTGTTTTTTGACAGTGAATGGATTGACCATTGAAACGAGCTGTCTGAAGGTGGAAGAGAATCTCCACTCTTCATACTGCAATACAAGGCCAGAAACTTTTCTGAAAGAAGGTCAAGCCTTTGGACTTGACTAAGGAAATGGAAACTTCAGGGCCAGCATTACATGAGGTTGAGACAGGATGGTCTGGTGGGCTTTGTGAATTGAAGTTTAGTGTGTCGGTGCTGCTAGAGCCAAGATAACTTCTCCATTCTCTGCAAAGTGCCACGTCATCCCAGGTGTCTCTGTCCTGGTCTGAGTGCATGGTTTGGTGAGTGGCTGAGCTGGCCAACAGCCCCAGTGGCTCATCTCATTCCCGCTTCTGCCAGTGTGGGCCCATCCTCTTCTTTGAGCTTTGGTGTTCATCCAGCCTGGCCCTGAGCTAATTCATCTCACTAAACCAGCTGGAAACTATCTTGTTTTAACTGTGTTTTATTCTAGCTGTGTTAGTCCTTTTATAGGTTCCTGTGGTTGAATCAGCTCATAGAAGGGCCAGACAAACTCAGGAGCTGGTGTAATGTAATCAGCAGGAAAGTAAGACTGAGAGGGAAGGACAGGCCTGCCTCCTTTTGGCCTCCCAGAACTATTGGTTTGGTTAACCTCATTTTGTGTAGTTTCACACTGGTGTGTTTTCTTATGGCTCCTAGTCAGCTGCAGGAGACTGGACTAGAGGATTTTTGGTCTGATCCTGTAAAACTGTTCTTTTCCTTAATAGCAGATCTGTTCTTCTTCTTTGGCTTTTGCTGTATGTGTCCCTGTTATTGCTTCTTTGTTTTAATTTTTGTTCTTTCCTTTCTCTACATTTCTTCTAAGTGACCAGTCCTTTGCTGTGTGGAACTTCTTCAGACTCCAGCTTAGACCCGTTTGCTCATCTGCAGTTACTCTTGGAGAAGGTTTAAAAATACACAGCAAAGCCTGTCTTAGGAGACCAGTCAAGGAGCTGACGAAAGTGGGTTGCCTAGCAGAGGTGGCCTAATAAAATTGGAGTGGAATTGTACTGTGCATCTTTGGGATGGCTTCTGGGTGGTCTGTTGAGACAAATTCATGTTCTGCTGATGTGGAGTCTCATGTGGGTTTCACTGTGTTGTCAAGTGAACTGAGATGTGTTTGTTTCCCAGCTTTGTAGGGTGCCATAGCTCCAGCAAGTGCTTCCCTAAGTAATCAGCGCCTTCGGCCTTGCACATTGTGATCTCACAAGCCATCGCGTCTGTGATGTCACAATGGAAGAGATTCTGGTGCTCTGACATGAGTGGCCGTGCCTTTGACAAATCAGCCAAGGAACCCAGCGGCAAGAATGAGCTCAAGAAATGGGAGAGACCTTCCTTAACCCAAGAGTGCCCTCCATCCTTTAGGCAGGCTTTTCCATGTTCACTTATCTCTACCACAATGACCATACAGAGGGAACCAGTGCCTATATAGGGTGAATTATTTTTTTCAGTTGACCTACCAAGATGCATGTTTCTCCCAGATGAGCAGTTGCCCAACTCTTCTCCTGTATCCCTCATTCTTTACTGTTGTCCCCCTCACTTGTATTGCTTCTAATTTTAGACTGTAAGTTCTTGAGAACAGGGACCACCTCATCTGTAGTGGGAAGAGCCTGGGTGTGATTGTGGAGTACTGTAAAAACAAAGTGATGAATGCCAAGTTGTATCTGAGCTGAGTAATGGGGCAGCATATAGACATGCCGTGACATTACAAATTTTCCAAAACACAGGTGTGGTTGTCTAGCAGTGCGGAGACAAAGCCAGCCAAACGTGAAGGGAGTACAGCCATGAAGTGTACTGTTCTCATGTTCAAGTGATGATACTCTGAGGTTAACAAATTAAAGACGCAAATTTACCTGTCTAAAATTGTGTTACTTTATTAAACAGTTTCAAAAGCTTTGTCTTTTGTTATTTGTTTTACTTTATGTTGGTTGGGCTTTTTTGTAAGTTTGAGTGGTGAGAGTGGGTAAGCTAGTCTTGTGCATAGTCTCTTGTCTCCTGCCTCAGAGGCTAGCCAGGTGCTGTCATTTTTGGGCTGTAGTTCATATAATGAAATATTTGGGTTTAGGTTAAGGTTGATTAAAAAACACCCTGAGTTATCTCTATTGTTCTTCAGTTATATCTTCACACAAGTGAAATACGGGCTCACATTTGACCTCTCAGTATGCATTTGAACAGCTACCAAAATTGAAGTCCTGCATTTTTTGTTATACTGTGTTCCAGGTGTTGCAATTTTGTTCTACAGAAAGCATCTCTATTACCATAACATTTTTCCTCCATAATTCAATAAAATAGACAAACCTGACTTACATTTTTTTTATTGGTTTTGGTTGATTTAGCCTTGAGTTCAGTTGTCTGTTGGAGGCCAGGAGTCACAGCTGCCCCTACCCAGATTTTGCACAAATAATAAACTGAAGCATTTTAATTCCAGAGCTTGTTTGCTTTTATTTTTTAATTTCAGTTTGTCTTGTAGTTTAGGTTAGTGGGGGGTTTTCTTGGGTTTTGTAATATGGTGGAGTGCTGTCTTGCCATAACAAAATAATTTAACATGTAAGTGAAAGCTATCATAAAATGTAATTTCTTGAGTGACCCTACCAATGTGAAGTTAGGGTTTGACTTCCTGCCCCTTCCGTACTCGGCTTATCAAACTGGAAAGTAAAGAGGAATATTTTGGGCTTAATAGCAAACAAATTTTAATTAGATGTAGTTGTAAAAAGTTCATATTTATGTTACGTTTCAGGAGTCATTAAGCACACATTCTTAGAAGGCTAATTTGTCCTGCCATTGATGAATTTGACTCTTCTGGAGCTTGTGTGGCACACATCTCTCTCTGGTTTGGGGGCTGCCCTGCCCCTGCCCTGCCCTGCCCTGCTGGCTCTTGTCACCAGCATTCTTCACATAGCAGGAGTTCCTGTCTTGTTCCTTGCCACTTTGGTTGTCCCTAAGCAACTTTCCCAGGAGGAAGCCTGGCATGCAACAGCCGTCAGGGCAGATTCTCTGCTTCACACTCAGTGGGGCCCCTGGCAAAGCTGATGGCTACAGCTGGCACTTGCCTTTCTCTTGGCTTTCCTTCCTGACTGGTGATCAAACTGTTGTGCTTTAGTACCATGTGCTTGGACTGCTAAAGAAGCAAGAGCTGTGGTCAGCCTGAACTTGTCTTGGTACCTGCAGATGATGTCCAGAGAACATTTTTTAAAAAATATTATTTTAAAAATATAGATGCTGATTTTAGCCAGTACTGTCACATGGGACCCATGCTGTTCAACAGCACAGAACACGAACTATCTTCCAGCTGAAACCCACCACACACAGCCATTTCCCATCTTACTGGGTGTAGCAAATGTAAAGTGCTGTCACATTTTCCTAGGTCTATGTACAATCTGTCAAAATAATTCCTGAGGTCCAACCTCAGTTCATGGTCCCATTACATTTCATACGTATCTGTGTGAGGAATTTGAGCTGTGTGATATGAAATATTAACCTAGTAGGGTTGCCTGCCAGATGTGACAGCTTGCACTGTCTGAGATTATAATCTGATCCTGTGTGTATAAGAAATATATATATGGTGTTTTATGTAGGTTTGGAAATGGAATCACTGAACATGTGGATTTATATGGCTAGAGCTGGGTTTTTAATTTTTGAAGCTGCATTGCTTACACTGTTGTCTCTTGGAAAAAAAATACAGGATAATTACTAGTGCTTTGCATTGTCATAGCCATTATAAATGCTTTTCATGACATCTAATAAAGTGTGTTTGCTCACCAGCTATCTTGTGCTCTGAGGCACTCTGACCTTGCCAAAGAAGATGATGTGAGGTCTTCCCAGGGCACCCAGAGCAGTGGCTGGGTAAACATACCGTTAAAACTTCATTTGGCTGAAGGTGCAGAGTTTGCAGTGGGGTTGCCCTTGTTTGTATGCTGCCTGTGTAGGGAAATCCACATGCAATACTCCACTCACACACCTTTGTTCGGAGCACTGCTCCCTCTGCTACACAGGAGAGTGGGGAGGGAGGCTGCTTTTAGGATGGGGAGCCTGATGCTTTTGCTAGATGTGCAGAAGCTGTTAGTGTAAACAAGGGCTGGATGTTATCTGTTACTTCCCTCCACTGATGTCACAGGGTACTTTGTGACCCTGATCTGCCATGCCACAGTCTGGCATGGTGCTGCTGTGTCTGTGTGAGGACGTGCCCAAATCCTGCCAAGGCGTCTGGTTTACCTTTGACGTGGACTCAGTGACTCAGAACCCTCTGCACCCCTGTGTGTAGTGCAACCCAGCCTGACGGTTCATGGGGTCCATGTCAGATACCCCGGTCTTGCCAGTTAAGATACATTAGAGAAGAGAGCTTGCTGTGGGTGGATGGATAATACATGTTTTTTGCCTATTTTTGATACAGGGGTTGAAGCCTGTCTGCCTGCCCACTCCAAATGTGTATTTTACTTGATGATGCAGGCTAAAGACCAGGTTTTCCTTCAACTAACCTACAAGCTGCTTTATTCTGAGAGATTATATTTGTTGTGATGGGCCTTTAGACTCATAGTTAGAAGATTTAAAACATGGATACCTTAAATATTTCATATCTGGCACACGTTAGAAGTAAATATAAGTAACTCCCGTTCGGTTGTAATGCATTTATGAATGGCAGCCAAAGCTGTACATGGAAAGGCAATAGGTAGAACTGAGCCCCTTTAAAATAAATGCCATGTTGGTCTCTTCGTTTTTGGTTTTGCCACTTGAGGTTTTGAGTTTTGAGATACCTGCTGTCTGGCACACTGCTTTAATAAAGCAAACAGCTTCAAAAAATGGAGGCCTTAAGCCAGGGCGATGCATATATGCTGTGGAATTGGCAATGTGGGCACTGGCTCAGTCTTAAATATTTCAACTTCTTTGATTTTTGCCTTTCACTCAAAAGCTTGGAAAGGGAAGGTTACCAAATGTGTGTTTACTCGAAGCACACAACCTGCTTATCTGCAATTATCTCCTAATCTGGTCCTTCCGAGTTTCTCTGGTCTCGCAGGTAAATACAGATTTAGCCGTTATTCAAGGCATATTATTTACCTCATTAAGTGTGTGTTTTGGCATGTGCATTATTTACCTGACGGACTAACGGATGGGAGAGAGCAAATGCTGTCTTTTGTGCAAACAGTGACTTTGTTCATGAGCAACAAGTCCCCTGTTTTGCCATGGCCACTTTGTCTCCGTGTCTCAGTGGGTGTTTCCGTCCCTTCACCATAGAGCAAAAATCCAGCACAGTTGGCAGGGGGGGCTTGTGCTCATGAAAGGGCAGGTGGTTGGCATATCTTCCACGAGCAGTGTGACCAAGTGTAGGGATAAATTTAAGTATCTATATAGCAAGATGTGTATGTATATGCTTAAACAATTAGCAGGGTATTCCTATCCTTGTTCAAGAGGGCTCAGTTGGTGCAATTTGCTTGTTTAGCTATCGGTCCCTGTACCCTCCCATGTAACACCATGAGCTGGTCTTGAATTCTCATCTCTATAGATCTGTTAAGAGCCCTGAGGCTGACCCATTCTTGGATAGTTACAATCCCGGCAACTTTTTCCTGTTGAGTTTTAGAAGAAAAATGGCAGGAGGGGAAATCCAGGTAGTTTCATATGGATAATGCAATTTATTAAATAGTGTTTGTTAAATGAAAGTATCAGAAGATGATGGCTGAGTGAGGTATTTCTCTGGGAGGAAGTCTGTACTCTGTAGAGTTCTTGTGTGTGATTAGTTGAACTGATATCCTTGTCTGAGAGAAGTAAGAAGTGGAGTGTAGCACTAAAATCACATCTCTGAGAAACCTTGTACACAGAGCAAATGAGAACTTTCCTGGGGTGTAACTACCTGGATTTGTAATGGAAGTGCCATGTTTTGGTGTAGCTGGCAGATGTTTCAGGGCCAGGCTGGTGGAATAAGTTGTAGTGTTAGTATGTGCATTGCTATGTTTAATTTTTGCCATGTATCAGAAACTGCATTGTATATGGAAGGATAAAGAGCCTCAGGAATTTCAAGGGCTTAGATTGGATATTCTCTCTTTTAGTTGGTTTGTGTTATGTTCTGCTATACTGAGGTTCAGCAGTGGCGTGTGATCTGGTGCCTGAAGCCATGACTTGTGTATCTCACAGTTCTTAATTTAGAATCATATGCAGAGTTCATTTTCTGTTGCCTGTGATTCTGGACACCTTAAGCTCAATCCAAATGTCATGTGTTGTGCTTAGAGCAGGTCACTGTGTTATTTCAGGTTTGTGATGCTGGAACCTCCACTCTCCACTGGGAAGCACAAAGGGAATCTCTGTCAGAGGAGGATACAGATACCAGTAGAGATGAGATGTATGTGTGCATGAGTAACATGAGTCTCTCTTCAGTTTCAGATGCCTCTGGATGTTCAATGATAGCATTTCTCCATACTGGAGCAGCAAAGTTTCCCCAAAACTTACTTTCAAGGTCAAGACAAGCTGTGTCCCCCCTCTTCCCAGCTGGTGTTCTCAAAGGGTTCAGCTCCATCGTAAGCAGGAAACTGGCGTCCCACGGCTTTGGAGCTTCCATGGCAGCAATGTCATCCTTCCCTCCACAGAGATATCACTACTTCTTAGTGCTGGATTTTGAGGCTACATGTGATAAACCACAGATTCATCCTCAGGTAAATAGTTAATCCTGTTAATTATTGCCTTGCAACTTGCTGCTGCTCTTCTGAGAGGTAGAAGGAAAACCACAGTGTTGGTTCACTAATCTTTTCTGGTTTGTCCCACCTCCTTTCTGTTGCTGATTCTCCAGGGCTCTTGCCAGTCACCTGCTGCCTCAGGAGCAAACAGGTCTGCTTGGTGGGAATGAATAAAGGAGTTTTATTTCCATCAAGGAAGTGACAAATCATGTGTTTTTGAAACAGGTCATGTATACTTGTCATTTGTTTGAACTGGGAAGGGTCTAAAAGTTTTGGGCTGGAAACTTGCATTAATAGATGGCAGCCGTGTTTGAATCTGCCAGGAAAAAGGCTATTGGTAGTGAAGAGCTTTAGGAGAAGAATATTTTGAAAGATGGGAATATGTTCAACATAATGGTATTTCTAAGGAGAGAAGAAAAGCAGTTTTTATATAATTTCAACAAGATCAGCCTGGATTTTAACTCTGGAGTGTAATGAGACAGGAGGAGTTCAGCTTGAGAGAGATCATCCAGCACTCTACTTGAAGTATACAGAGATCCAGATGAAGTACGGAGTTTTTCTGCAAACAGTTCTTCCACAGTACTGTAGAGCAGATGAGTAAAAATATTCTCAATTGTCATCAGAATGGGCCTAGCTTTTCAACTAGAAAATGGTACTAAAAAGAAAAAAACCCCTGATATTAGGTTGGTAGCGAACAAGCAGAATTTCTGAGTCTAAAGTGGACTCAACCTCCTCTGCCAAATAATTGGACCGCATGTATTACCAACACGTTGGGTACAACAACTTCCTTTTGCTTTGTTTTGACTATGAAAGTCTTAAGCAGTTTTCAGCGTGGTGTCTCATTACTGAAGTGACTAAATGCAGCGTGTTCATTTCCCAGTGCCACTGTGGTTTCCCTTGCACTCGTCCTAGCAAAGAGTTGCTGCAAGTTGGGGTCAAACTTCACTCCTGTCTTCCCCTGGGTGCTGCCTGTTCTTTGTGTTTCTTGAAAAATGGATAGCAAATTCCCTGCTCTTTTGCTGGCCCTTTGTGGGAGGCTGTTGTGGCTCTGCATCCAGTTCTACTAGCAGGCTCTTAACTGCTCTCCAAGTGAGATGCCAGGCTATTTCCTGCATGCTCTGCCTCGGGTGCACAGACCTGTCAAAGCTGTAAATTGGATCTACCTTGTCCCTTTGGATATGGGCTTGGTCTGTGCACATTTTGATGCAAAACCATGATGCATGTGGAGCTAGTTTACAGCTGGCAGTAAAAAGGAGCATGAGTGGAATATGATTACTACTGTTTTAAGGAGCTTTGTCCCCAAGTCCTTGCCAGGGAAAGTAATGGTCTGGGCCAATGCAGATCTGCTATATATTTTGTTGGTGAGATAGCACCTTTAAGGTGGAGATGTTCTTCAGTGTTGTTTTTCTGGTCTGCTGTGTTCAGTGCCTGTCTGCATCATAGAATGTGTTGAAAGGGCTGTCAGTCCCTCACATCCTCACCAACAAATTAGTTTGACTAATAAAGAAATTACTTTTGCTACACAGGGCTCAATGTAGCTGGAAAGGCTGAAGGTGCCTGCCAAAATGGGGAATCTTTATAAAATGAGGCTTCAGCTGATGCCCTTACCTACCTCTTTAGTCTTTGCTGACCAGCATGGCTTTTGTCCTCTTCAGTGCTAGGCTGTATGTCATGGTGAGCAAACTATGCCATGCATTTCAGCAATGTTTTCTGCAAAGTTTTAGTGACAGGATCTTTCACTGCAGGACTGATAGACAGGTTTGTTGGTTTGGTATGAGGTTAGAGCTGGGGGCTAGAAATGGTCAGGTGCTTATCTTCACTGTGATACTGATAATTTTTTTGCTTTTATTTTAATACCTGCAAAATAGAAGTCTAAACACAATGAAATTCAAATACATTGGGATTTGATGAAAAGGCTGTGTATACAGAGCTAAGCTAAGCTGTGATCCACCTTACTTTAAGTGGTAGGCATAGCTGTAAATTTAGTCAGTTCAGCCTAAAAATCTTGCAAGAGTTCACTTGCCACCATACAGCACATTTCACGTTTCTCACTCACTGCTCTTCAAAATATTCTGGCTTCTTACAAGAAACTACTGGAAGAGCTATCTTTTTATGTACACTAAGATGTGTGACTGCCACATCTGCTCCCCCTCCCGTTGTATTTACTCGTGTTCTTCTGTAACTGGCAGCTTTGCTGGTTTTATCCCTGGGGAAGTCCTTCATGCTCATTCGTGAGCCCTGAAGACCCCTTCATTTCCATTCCCTTTCACATTGCCTGATCTCTCTCTGAGGTTTCATGCTATGGCCTCTGTAATGGGGATCAAGGAGGGTCAAGGACAGTGGTATTCCCCTGGGAAGCCATCTGCGTTGTGGCTCCAGTGGCTGGGGCTGCGGCTGAGTGCCTTGTGGCTGCTGCCCTGTGCTTTACCATTCACTCCTGTGTCGTGCATTGGGGGTCCTTCATGTTCCCTGCCCTAAACCCACAAAGGAACAGGAGCATCCTTGCAGCCCTGATTTCTGACTGCTTTCAGAAGATACGCCCCTCCATCAAAGTGCTTGTTTATATACACATAGAAACTGCTTAGCTTTATTGGTTTCTGGATGTATGCATGAATAATGGGACCATCCCAGAGAGAAAAGAAGGTGTGGGGGGATTTAACTGCACAGTCTATGTCATGTAGTGTTTTAGCCAGCCAAAGGTCATTAGGGGTTGGCAGTAAGAGATGTTTATGGCTGGCCTCTCGCATCTCTTTAAATCTTACCTTGTGCCTTTGGAATGTGATCCGAAGCCTAGTGGGGTCAGCTGGGAGCTGTCATTCTGCAGAGGTCGGTGGACCCTGAACAGTGGTGGTGTGTTTCATTTTTCAGCTCTTGAGTTTTTTCTTTTACTCTCTAGTGAGAGTTTATAAGTACCTTCTGCTTTTATACCCTGTCAGCCCACAGAGCTGGGTACATATGGAGCTTTAGCTTCATGAGAAGATGCATTAGTAAGTGGGAGTCTTGCTCTTTTGTCCCTTTGTCCTTGTAGACACCAATGTTTATGGTGGTCAGTGCTTTCAATGACTGTGTTAAGCAGCTCCACAGACTCAGATCTGTGCTGCCTTTAATAATGCAGTAAAGAAGTGTGCCTCCTTCAGTCAGCAAGCCAAGTATTTTGCCTTCAACTTCCGCCAAGTGGATGAAAAGAAATGATTTGTTTTAAATATAAAAACTTTGAAGGTACAAATCAGATCTGTTCAAACCTGAATATGAAATTAGACTTCTGTATATGATGCTAATCTCTTATCTATTAAAGACACTTAAATGAAAATCAAATAAAATTCAAACTCTGTATGTCTGCTGCCTGGAACTGTAAAAGAGCATCAGACCTCTGACCTGGTAGAAGGAGCTGAAGCTGCTAAGCTGCTAAATGGGCTTTTGGTAGTAATAAAGTTGTGTTTTCTCATGTCAGTTTTTTTCAGGTGTTCAGTGTCTCAGATTCACTCAAATTGGTAACCATTTGGGAAGTAGAAATTTGTGTCTTTCAAACTCTCTATAAAGGGAAAATATGAAATTTTCAGATCTTCTCATTGCTGAAGAAGGTTGTGAGCAGAAGCAGAAGAATAAATTGTTTACAGGCAATGTTTTTTGTGTCCTCCTAACCAGTACTTTTTAAATGCAAAAATATCTTGATATTTTTTGTTAGTGTATCCTAGATACTTCAACTCTGTTTAGCATGCATTTAGAATGTTATTTTGGGAGAATTTTTAATTATAATTGCTGTCAAAATGAAACTGGATATACTAATAAATACAAAACATCACTCGCCATTTCACCATAAACACTGACACTGACTAAGCAGATGTTCAGTTACTAATTTATTTTTAAGTTTTCAAACAAATCTGGATGATTGTAGTACATATTTTGATTGGCAAAAGTGTATTAACAAATAGGAGCCAGTCTTTCTGCAAGATGATATTAAGTACCAATGCAGGAGAAGATTATATTGGGTTCAGTCTGTATTTCCTTGAGTGCTGCTGTAAAAGAACATTACATGTGTTTTCCCTTGAACATCTGTCTCACATGCAGCTTCCAGTCACAGGCAGGTACAGTTGGAGTAGCTGTGATGATCTGTACAGCTGCCTGTCCTGCTCTATCCATGATCTTGTTACCGCAGCAGGGACAACTGAGTTGTGTTCTCTGCTCCTGAGGTTGTGATTTATAGACTGACCTTGTAATGGGAATGGATGTTGATTTCCACCAAATTTAGGCCATAGCAACAGATTTGCACCCCCTCCCGAGCTCTCTGCATAGGGTGGCTAAATAGAGGATAGGGAAGCTGCCTCGGGAGCCACAGCTGAAGCTACTTTGTGGGAGGAATATGTCCTTGAAATCACAAACTTGCTGCAGGAGCAGGCAATGGAGGGATGGCTCATCTGCTGGGAAGCAGGCTGCAAGGTAGCTTCTATGTGCTTTCCACATCCTTTTCTGTGGAGACTGCATCAAGGCAATCCCAGCTGAAGGCCGGGATGGGAATGCAGGTGTCTCACACAGTAACAGACATTGTCACAATCCTACCCAGAGGCGGATAAAGGACGTGTTTGCCTGTGCCTGCCTGTTCTATCTGGACACCCCTATGTAGCATCTTTCTTCTTGAACTGTTTTTGTGCGGCTGTTAAGCTCAATGTACTAGAAATCACCTGCCAAAACCTTTATTGAGGATGATCATGAGTTGCTGAAAAAGATAGAAATTCGGGCTTGTTTCCCATGGCAACTTTAACTCAGCATAAGTATTACAGTGGAATATTAATCTGCAATTACCTATGTTCATGCATCTTAGGCTTGGGTGTAGTTTTAATTACCTACTTCTCAATTCCGCTTCTTACAATGCTGTTTATTGAGAAATGCTGTTAAAAATGCATGTAACATAGCGACTTAAAAAGTATTTTCTTTCTTTTTACTAAAAGTAAGTAAATATATATATGTATTTATCACCTCTTTGCCAGTTATGGCTGTTTTTATGCCATTGTTCTTATATCAGATTGCTTTAAGTTCCTAGAGTGGTAGGAAACAGTTCATATAAGAGCCCTTTCAGATGGATTTTCCTGTTTGCATTGAGTTTTTGAACAAACCTTTTCAGGCCTTATAGCTTTAGGGGGTTACACTGCACCTGGTGTCTCAGATCTGCACTCACTTTGCCTTGGAGACCTCCCTCATTCTCCTAGTAAATAGGGACAACCTTGCTGTGACCCATATCCATCTGACAGGGTGGGTTATGACTTCAGGCAACAGAATTAGCGATATTTATTTAAAACCTGATGAGCTAGAGAACATGAACAGTTATTGAACCCTAATCTCCTGGAGAGCACATCCATGAGACCACCAAGCAAGACATCTGACGTACAAAAAAAAATTCAAAGCAATTTCTTATTTAAAGATACAAACCCAGAATTATTATAGCAACAAGTCTAAAATACCAAGGCACTCGGGTGGCCAATGGCTGCAGTCCTAACCTGACCTAACCTGCTCAGCTCTTGGCTGGTTATTGACAAGCTGATGAGATGACTCCTTTAAAGCTGTCGGTCACGTTGCCCTTTCCCTTACAGTGTGCAGAGACCCCACATCAGTTATGCATCCCGGTGTGCAATTCCCCACCTGTGCTGTTTGAACACTATATCCTTAGCTGTGCAAACATTACACATCGTTTAGGTGACAAGTTGCAAAGTTAAGTAGACTTGTTGTTACAGCAGAAAGTAGTTGAGTGGCAGTCACCCTGAAAAGAAAAGATCCAGGCTAGCTCAGGAATGTGCAAGTCTGCTAGATTGTTTGCCTCTCCATAAAGCCACTGATGAGGGCTATGTGTGCTTCTGGAAATACTCCCATCATGCATTTTGGAGTGAAGGAGATGGGTGTCACAGGTTTGTACATTTGCTGTGCTGGTCCTGCTGTGTGCATGGCCTTTGTGCTTGTCAATGATCAGTGTGTGCCTGCTGCTCTTTTCCAGCCTCTGACATACAGGAAGTATTTTGCATCGCTTTCAGCATAATGTTTTAAAACCAGGCAGTATTCTTTCATGGCATGGCACCCATCTAGTGCCACTTGGGGATGGTGCTTTTCAAGCTGCTGTGGTTCCTGGGAAATGGTCTTTGTTGTGTTAAAGTGGTCTAGTCTTAGCTTTCAACAAAACCTTCCTGATAAAGAAGCAATGCAACTCAGCTCTTTTAGTGAGAAGGACACAGGATGTGCCTAAATCTTGTGTGCTTTTTCCCCTTTATGCCAAGCTTGCTGTGCAACCATCCCTGCGTTATCTTTGTTGGTCTATGCACTTGTTAGCTGGCAGAATAACTCTTCCTAACGTTATTTAGTTCCTCTCCGTCAGGCAGAAATGCGCTGTCATCAGCAGCTAGTTGTGATGTCTGAAAAACCCTGGATATTCATTTACATGCACTAATGTGCCCTTTCTACCCATCCCAGATGTTTTAGTGTCGTTTGGAACATTCATCATTTGTCCTGCTCAATATCAGGTGAAGAGGTTGGGACTTGAAATGATCTGATAATTCTGCAACTGGGACTGCAAAGGCTGTTTGTCTGCCATAGAGAGGAGTGGATGTGAAAAAGGATATAGTGTAGTTGCTATCTTGCAGTGGAAAGGTAATTCTTGGAAATGTGTGTGTGTTTGTGCTGTTTTTAACCTGGTTTGAGTGCTAAACTTCCCCCAAACTGTCAAGCTTTAATTGTTGTTGGCTGAGTCAGTAGAGATGTTCTGGGTGGTTAAATATATGTCAATAGTGCTTGAAGAAACACGTTGAAGTGTTGATGTCTGTTGGTTTATATTTCTCATCCCATGTGTGAAAAGAGGAGGGAGATTCTGCCTTACTCTTGATGTCTGGGTCCTGCTGGAAAGATCAAAATACTTAGTGGGTTTTGGCAGGGAACGATGATGCTGGTGGTGAGAGGCTGGAACCAGCTTGGGAGGAAATGATTACTGAAAGTTTTGTTAAGGATGGCAGGACAAGGGTCGTGAGCCTGCTGTTGAGATTTCAGCTGCAATGTCAGGCATGAAAAACTCCCAAGGACCACAGTGGTAAGTTTAAGAGAAAAGTGTCATTTGCAAGACGTGGATCCTCCTTTTGTTGGCCCTGTAAGAAGAGACTTGAACTGATGAAGTTCTTGACTTTGTGTTCCATACTCTTCAGAAGAAAAAAAAAAGTACTATTTCAAGAGAGTGAAGAAGAGAATCAGTGAGTGTGACCAGGGGTCTGCAAAGCACTGCTGTGAGTGCAGGCTGGATGGCATTGGGGTATATATAAGATGAGGTCTTTGTTGCAAAAATAAGAAAGGCAGTGTTCTGGCCTGTGTCTGCTGTGTGTAGGGAGAGCAGTTGGGAATTTAAACAACAGCAAGGGAAATTCAGATTAGACATTAGGAAAAACTTTCCAATGATAAGACTAATGAAACAGGAGGATAGAGTGAGTGCCTGGGGAGTGTGTGAGTCTCTCTTATTGGAGTCGGTAAAAACAGCCTAGACAAAGTCAGAAATTATTTAGGGGGTGATGATGCTGCCCTCAGGCAGGTGCATGGACTAGATGTCTCTTTTAAAGCTGAAGCTCCTGGAGGCATGTGATTAGATGGGGATTTCAGCTTCTATTAAAGAAAGAGAAATGGTCCCTCACACTCAGAGTTGTAAGGCAGCACTGGGAAATAAGAGCCACATTTGATGTCAGTGCAGAATGCAAAATGCAACTCAAAATTTATATTTGAGGAAATCCAGCCTTCGACATTGGGTTTCAGTGCCTGAATGTTGGGGGTAGGCAGTGTGATTCACCTGAGAGCGGGGGAAAGCAGAAACATTGAATAATCAATGGTCAGGCAGCAGAATTTTTCTTCATGCTGTCTTACTTGTGTTTTGTTTTTGATGTGTGCTTCCCTTCACACTTTTCTGGGTTATAGTAGTACTTTTAAATGTACCAAGTTGTTAGATGTGTGCATATATGCATTTTAAGCTAGTTAGTGACGGAAGAAAGAAATTTGGAGGTCATCTGCTTCCCCAAAGACCTTTTGATAGGTTTAACCAGTACACAGAGCAACGTAGCCAGGACTGAGGCTCTGAGAGGCTCCACGGCATGTGTGCAGGCAGGCATCCTTTGGAAAGTCAGGATAGTCCTGATTCAGCAGAAGTCCTGCTGTTCTGCGCTGGAGAGGTGTTGCCTTTATGGCACTTGTTTTGGTTAGTTTAATAAAAATTTAGAAGTGGGGAAAAGACCTATGAGGTCATCTTGGTTACTGCCCCTGAGGGCCAGTGCAAGGCTGCTCATTTGGAAATGGCTTTAGTTAAAATAATAATTAAGGCAGAGAATGGAAACTGGGGATGCAGATCTGTTAGGCTAGTGCTGTCCTTACTATGTCCCTTTTCGATTTTAATTGCCTTGGAAAAAAAAGAAAATCACAAGGCTTTAAAAGCTCTGATTCTTTCTGCTCTTCAACGCCCCCACACCCTCTCCCCGATCTTGGAGGCATCAACTCTCATCTGTCAAAGTGTAAATCAGCAATTAAAACACAAACAGCGAAATGCCAAAGATGACCCGAAGCACAAAGCAACTGACAAACAAGTCCGGACAAATCGGCGGATAATTTATAAGCATTGCCCTAAAATCTAATTATTTGGCAATTCGAATTTGCAGCCGGCCAGGGCTGTGCAATAAATTTAACCCGCCATAAATTATTTAGGAGCAGCCCGTGGTGTAAATCAAAAACACGAGTGTTTGTTTAAGAAATAAGCTCCTTGTGCATAAAATGACTTTTTTTTTCCTTTAAAGAGAGGGGGGAAAAACCATCCCTGAACAAAATGAGCTGGTGCTGAAGCTCTGTCCCTCCACAGATACTCACTTGCCTCTTCTGCCCTTACATTTTTTGAAGGTGTAAATGGTTCTTTTGGTAAGAAGTTTTATGCTTTTCCTTATCAGACAAAATCAGCTTCTCTCAACAGCCTCTGCTTGTTTTTATTGCATTTTGAACAGTCAGCTCTGATTTTTATGGGCATCTTTTATTCTTGTGTTTATTAAACTTCTTCACATGGAGGTTAGAGTAAGGGATAAATTATTCTCTGGTAGTTTTTGAACTGAATAGGCCATACGGTCTTGCTCAAATATATAACTCTGTGTCCTGAAGCTTGCCCTGTCCACTTTGTACATAAGCATCTGGATTAAAAGGTTTTGAGAGCTAGGAAGCTCTTGCTGGGCACTTTATTCTTTCTCTATAATGATGTTAATGGTACCCAGATACAAAAGGATAAGCAAAAAGATTTCTCTGTGGAAATCAGGGTAATTTCAGGTGCTTTCTTCTCTGACCAGAAATTGTCTACCATGTATAGTTGTGTGCTTGTTCATTTCTTTTATTAGCAAAAAAGATCAAGACAGCTGAATTGGTGCATCTGCTCTGGTGTTAAAGGGAAGGGAGTTTCATGTAGGATGACTGGATAAGGAAAGGCTGGGTTTATAGCAGTGCTTTCACATGCCATTAAGAATTTTTCAGATCCTTCTTAGAAGAAAGTCCCTAGCCATTCCACAGTTACCCTCCTGCTGCACAACCCACTAGCTTGGGACAGCCAGGTTGCAAAGGAGACTCCTACCTGGAACTTTTTTTTTTAAACTCTTGGTTTTTCAGAAGGACAAAAGTTCTGAGGAAGCTGTCACATAGATTTGCTTGAAGTACCTTGAAATCGTAAATGTAGGATTGTTGTAAAGAGAGTGGACCTGGTAATGGATCTGTATAAGCCTCTGACTCTGTAGGCTCCTATTGTTACTGTGTTTGGGGGCACAGCTGAGGGGAGGGACAGGGTGCTGATGTTTTTTTCTTTAAGCGTGTTAATATTGATTTTAGAAGCTCTTTGTTCCAACAATATAAATGCAAATGCCTGTAATTGGGAGCCTTGTGCAGAATTTCTCAACAGAAAACATGTTCAAGTTTTCTGACAATGAAAGGAAAATAAAAAGCCGCTTATTTATCGGTGGTGGTTTGAATCCTGGATTTCCTTTCAACTTACTTTGCAGTGCTAAATAAAATACCTAATTGCAGAGCTCGCGAAATTCAAATGAGTACATTTGTTCTTCTGGTAGCTTGCGGCTATTTGCAGCCTCTGGACACCCTCAGCATTATTTTTAGCATATCTATAACTCCTGGTTGTGCTATAAGGAAAAGCTGGTGGTGGGGACAGAGGGAAGGCTGAGGAGCCCCAAATGCTGCTGGCACAGATCATTGCCAAAGTTGGAACATTTACTCAGTGTTGGAGTGGATGTATGTGAGGATCTCAAGGTAACACTTAGGGTTGATCAGGCTTGGACAGAAGAAAGAAAGTGTCAGTGAGTCTCTGTCCTTAACTCCCTCATGCTGCTTTCCTCCACCTTTCCTGCAGTGAAGGTCTTTGAATAGTGTAGATGGAGCTGAGCATGTTGAGCTCACTGGGCTGCTGTGAAACGTGAGAGAGCACCCGGCTGCCTTACTGCATCACAGTCTGTTGGGGGGTTGTGTGTATGAGTGTCTTAAGTGCTCACCGTTTCATAATAATTACTAATGAAATTCTAGATCTGTAATAACATTTCAGATATCTAAAACAAACCATATGCTTGTAGAAAAAAAAAGAGAGAGAGAGAAAAAGTGGAAACAGATCAACTTTAAGCCATAAATTCTTGGTAATAGAGGCCTCTTTTCTCCCCCCTTTCTGTTTATGTTTGATAGATATTTTTGTTTCTGCAGGAATGTCAACTCTTAATTTCATGATGTATCATGGGCTTAAGAAAATTGAATTTAATAAAGGCAAAAGATGAATGGCACCTTTAAAGGTCCCAACACTTGTCTTTATTAGCAGGACAAACTACAGGGTCTCCAAACACTGCTTCTCTCCAAATGAAAGTTTAAATGAAAAGTACAGCAGTGTCACAGGTTAAATTTCATTGCAGGACTGGCTAACGTCGTTAGTGAGGAGTGGGGCTGATTTCATGGGGCTGGTATCTGTTGCCTTAGATACCAGTGGAGCAAACACTGTCAGAGACTGGAAAAATCTCTGCTATAGGAAGTGTGCAGATAAACAGCCTTTTGGGAAAGGTTCTTTACCACTTGCTTCAAAAACTGACCCAATAAGCCCAAGGGAGTGGCTGCACTTTCTCCTAAGACGCTCTAGTTGCCTCTGGGGTTCCACTTCTGCTCCTGGCCATGCACTTCCCACAGACTTACAGTAATTCTCAATATTGTTAAATTTCCCACAGTTTTTAAGTATGGCTTTTTATTTCCTCCGTCTGTCTTAATCCGACCCTCCTGGAAGTGCTTTTTGCCATTGGTTCTGGAAGGCGAGCGATGCCTTTGTGTATCAGATCAGCAGCAGGCTGTCTTTCAGTCTCACTTTGCATCCAGCCAGTTGATGGCACCTGAGGATGTTTGTGGTCCCTTAGGGCACATCCTGGCATTGCAACACAGCCTTGCTATGCAGTCCAGCTGGTGTGTGTCCCTCTCTGGAAAGGGAAATGTTCTTGCCTTGCTGTAGGCTTGCCTGCTTCCATGGTCACCCTCTGGGTGGGATGTAGGCCTAAGGGTCAGTGAGATCCCCCAGACCAATTTAAAAGATGGGATGGTGTTATCCTGAGGTTAAGCCTGGCTCTGTCAACAGCAGCCTGTCCATTGACTTCAAACTTTGCAGTCTGCTTTCCTTCTGAACAGAATTTTGCTTCCTTCAGACCCTGTCTGTGGTGGCCCTTTTGAGGGAGGGATCAGCTGTACCCAGCATTTCTTACTGTCTTGGGGTTCCATGGGTCCTCCTGGGTGGCTGGAGCTGGTGAGTTTGGCTGCACCACAACCAGCCATCTGGCTAATACTCAAGTGTTTGGCATGTGTCTTCTCCTTCCCTTAGAGCCCTTGGGTGAAGTTTGCTCTCTTTCCTGGGAAAACTTGGTGATTCCTAGTGGGGTGGTATGGCTTTGGGGAAGGATGTTCCCAGCCATCCACTCTACCTCATCCAGCTTGGCATGCAGAAGGTGTGGCACAGCTGACCATGAGGAAATGCTTGAGCCATGCATCCTGTGCAGCTTTACTGCTCAATGTCTACACCTGGGCACTTCCACACTGTTAACACTTTATTTGATTTTTATATTTTTTCTAACTTTCCATCTCAGCAGCACGTTCTCTCCACGTGCCCTGGTCTGGGCTGTGCCCCTGCGGCACTGGGGAGCCGCTCTGCTCTGTATCTGGGCTCTGTCCACCATGGAAATTGGGTGTTTCTCCTGGCTATTTAAATTATCTGTTGTTTCCATTTACCCACCCAGCCTCTTGCCCTCCTGCTGCCTAGTGGGGTGGTGATGTCATCAACTCATATGTGTAACCTCTCGATAATTTCCGCCTGCAGGTCATAAGGGTTGCAACCACGGTCCAAAAAAGTGTGTTAGTTCCTCTGCAGCGGCTGCATTTTTCACATGCTAATTTTACTCACAGGAGTTGGATTTTTTTTTCATTTTTTATTATTTCTTATTTGTCTCTTCCAGATGTTTTCAGGCAGTTTTTTTTGTTGTTAAACTAATTCCATTCATGTTTTAAAAATTTATGAAAGCACTAATAAAAATGTCAAAGTGGTAAAAATGTTAGCTTTTGCTCTGCTTTGATTAAATTTTGCAAACTGTTTTTGAATATTAAAAAGCAATATTTTTTTTATTCTCTCTCCCTCTCTCTGTTTTTCTCCAGAAGTGATTTGAGAGGCTTGTTGCATGGATATCACTCAGCGGGCTCATTTGCACTCCAGAACCTTGGTGCCATGGATCTCTATTAAATAACATAGACAAATTATTCTTTAAAGACACCAAACAAATTGTCACTTCTCCTCTTACATTAAACTGGAAGGAAGAAAGGGAGTGGAGAAGGAGGGGGTGAACACAAAGGATTTTATCGCTTTTATTCAGTGGGCGGCTTTTTTAATTTCATGTATATTTTTTAATAATTGAGAAATCCATCGCAACTGGATTTGTTTAAACTTTTTATTAGCAGGTCCATGTAAATTTTTGATTGCTGATTATTCAAATAATTGAACATTCTTCTGATGAAGGAACGTTTTTATTTCCCTATCAGCATAAATTGGCTACAATGAGGAAAATGTAGCGGGGCTTGCTACTGTGCTGTATCCCATAGGGACAGATTTGGGGGGAGCATTTAGCTCCTCTTCTCTGTTGGAGGAGGGCAGTTCTCCTCTGCCTCTCCAGAGATCGAGGTGCTTCATTCAGTAGTCCCTGTTGTCTGTCTGATGGCATCCTCTAAAAGGATGGTGGTCTGGAAAGGCTGAGACTGGTCTTGTGCACAGCCCCTGCAATGTCCTTGCTAAACACTGTGAGCCCATTGCGAGTACAGCTTCATGTTCCCTGGGTAGCACATGGGAATGGTGTGAGACCCTCTTTGTTAGGTTCAGCTTAGGCAGTGATGTGTGCAGCTGCAGTGCTGACCACAGACACCTCCTTTCAGCCTGTCCTGGCCGTGATGAGAATCAGCACCATCATCTGTTCTGACGGTGTTGGATGTACTCGGTGTTGCAGCACCACCTTCCCACTTCTGCAGAGCTTTGTGTTATTTTTGTTTGGAATTATCAGGCCACCTTGCTAGATGGGGTAATTTCCAGCTTCATTTCTTGTTTATTTTAAATGAACAGCTGCTTTTCTTTTTGCCCTGTTCAGGAAATCATCGAATTCCCTATCCTGAAGCTGAATGGCAGGACGATGGAGATCGAATCCACCTTTCACATGTATGTTCAGCCTGTGGTGCATCCCCAGCTTACGCCCTTCTGTACAGAGGTAAAGTGCAAAGGTTCCCTGGTGCTCCAAGAGTCTCTCTGGGAAGCAGGTTTCCATTGCACCAGGGACTCGGGTTGCCTCTTCACGGTGCAGCTGCAAGGCAGCATGTCATGCCAGCCTTGAGTTAATGACAAAGAGAATCATTTTTTGTTACTGCAGTAGTATGTAAAGACCTCAGTTTGGATTAATAAATAACTCTAGCTGTGGTCCACTATCTAAGGTAATTGTATTTACAACTAACAAATGTCTTAATTGGGTGACCACCAAACAAATACACTCGGATTAGCCAATGTTCAAAATCCTGTAACCTGTTTATGAGCTCTTATGATTTTGCTGTGGTGGGGAAATTGAAGAGAGCATGGACTGAAGAAAGGCAGTGTGCAGATGTGTGGTTCAGAGGCACTAAATTACTCTCCTGTGGGCCACATGTT
Organism: Sialia sialis; assembly: GCA_009812075.1. Classification (NCBI taxonomy): domain Eukaryota; kingdom Metazoa; phylum Chordata; class Aves; order Passeriformes; family Turdidae; genus Sialia; species Sialia sialis. The sequence continues at coordinate 6,583,647 of VRYO01002482.1, read as the reverse complement.
GAGATTTGAGGAATCCTTCAGAGTGGTAGGACAATTCATGTCTGTATTTTCCAGGTAATTGTGGGCCACTTGAAATGATTGCTAGAGAAGTGGCCTCTCTTCACCTGCTTATTGTTATTGCTAAGGACAGGTGCTCTTGAGTTGTGGCCATGTTTCCCCAGATATGGAATGAAAGTGGTAAATGTGATCCCTGAGGGTTCAAAGGAATTGAGAAGCAGGGGTTGGATTTTGTTGTTGATTTGGTTGTTTTTTGGTTTAGTTTTTGTTATTTGTTTTTTTTTTAATTCAACCCAAAAAGTTAACTGTTTTCACAAGTGTGTTTTTCCTCTCTCCCATAATCATCAAAAGAAACTTTAAGTTCCTTTTGATTTGGGCTTTTTATCCTGTCAGTCCATTGGTTCAATTTTGGCCAGCTCAATGACTAAAATACTGACTGTGGGAATCACTGTGTTCAGGTTCTTCCTTCTGTCCCTGTCTAGGATTATCACCACCATGGTGTGTTTTCCCCTAGCTCTGTGGCTACAGGCTTAACTTGTCCCACCTGTACTAGCCTGATGAAAAATGACTCCTCTGTGTTAGGTGGAGTCCCCTCCAGAGCCAACCAGCCCCTTCCATATTTTCACATTGTAAAAACAAATACTTATTTTTATTCTCCTGTAACTCAAAACCATCTGAAGGTATTTTATTTAAACTTAAAAAAAGAAAAAAAAGACTAAGCACAGAAAACATTATTCCCCAGAGAAGAACTTTCAGAATACTATAAATGTGTGAGAACAGAGGGTTACAATGGAAATGGTTTTGCAACCTTAATGCTAGAAAGCTGGACAACTACTTTGGCTGTCCTTATCCCCATGAGACTTACTGGACATGTGCTTGTACAAAGGTGATAAATATCACAGCTTGCACCTGATATTTGCTAAAGACAACGTCATCTTCTAGAGCTGAGCCCAAAATGTCGGCCTTGCAAATCACCTAAATTCTGGACAGAAGTTGTCTCATTAACTCCCACCAAAGCTCCTTTTTCTGGAAATCTCTCTATTGCATCCCTTCCCCTGTTGCTAAAGACTTCATTTCTATTCTTGCACAAGAGCCTGCATGACTTGCTTGGTACGTGGTTGTGTTTCAGCTTCATGAGCTGAACAAAGCCTCCAGCCTGAGGTTCTCTGGATGATGACCTTGTGACCAACAGTAAGCCCATCTAATGTTCCTGTACTGCAGTGACAGTTTGGTCTTCTCTTGTTCTCAGGAGTCTGGAGCAACTGTTTGTGTCTCCCGTGTGGAGCCTTGAAGAAGCAAGCAAAGCTCTGTGTGTGTGTGTGTGTGTGATGGATGTGCTTTTGCAGGAGTCCAGGATGGACAGGATGTCCCAGGTCAGCATTCTACTGCAGACTCTGCCGTGAACCTCAGTTTGGCATCATGTTGAGTTGGGTGAAAATGGGCAGTACTGAGGCCAGCAGGCAAAATGATTGCAGAACCCCCACCTGTGTGTACTGATGGTACAAATAGACCCCACTGCCAGGTTTGGCAAGTCCTCTGTTAATAACAGCAAGGATCAGGAAGCTGGTTTTAATCCTGGCCTTGATGTCACTGGCTCCTGATCACCCCCACATGGTACCTCTTGCTGCTTAGTGCCCAGCATGGCCCTGTCCTTCCTGGCTTGGCAGTCTCCTGGCAGGGGATAGGGGCCCTGTTCCAGGGGCTGCCAAGAGGTCCAAGAGTGGGATCTTGCTGAAGGTGTAACTGGTCTTTTTCCTGGGGCCGAGTTTGAAAGCCTGCCCTGAGAGCCACAGGTGAACTTTATTAAACAGTGAGGTGCTGCTAGATAGGTGCAGGGATCATCCCTGTGCCACTCGTGTAGATTTGCTTGAGACCCCAGGGACACAGCCAGGATGTGCTCTTGCAGAGCTGCTGCCCGAACAGCTCCAGCACTTGTTATTGACTTTCTGCTGGTTTATGTTTTCTGAAAAATACTCATTTTGCTAAATGCCAGTAAAGGGCTTTGTCTAGGCACCTCTACTTACAAAGGGTGAGATTTATTGGCCTCTTTGTCTACAAAGAAAGACCAGGCCTGATTATCAGATTGTACACCAGAGACAAGTGCTTAGGTAATCAGCAAACTGTCTTGGAGTAGAAATACGATGGTTTTCCAGATAAACTCTCTAGGAAAAGCACTGGTGTTGACATTACATGGGAGCCTGTCTACTGTGCTGCTGATTTCCCCTCTCCCCTGTGCCTTTGCTAAGCAGTAGAACTACTTGGTGTAGAGGAGGCGCCTCTGTGTGGAAGGGTTACTGGGCTTGCTTGACATTACTCCTTGGGTTTGGAGTACCTCTTCCATCCCTCTTCCTTCTTGAAGACAGCAGCACAGCATGGGAAGGGTGCCTAGAAGGGTGGAGAGCTTGCTGCCACCCTCAAGACATGGCTTTGCTTCACTTTTGCTGTGTCTGTGCTCTCCTCTGGCTACAGGATGTTTCTCCAACTCCCCACACCAATAGCCAAGAGCTGTCCTCCAGTGCCGGCTCACTGTGAGACCTCATCTTGTCCCCTTTCTCCTGACCTGCTTCTGTAAAACAGCAGGTCATGAACCGTGGTTGTTTTGAGGGATGAGCTGAATGCTTAGGTGCAGAAGGTGGAAAGTGTTTGCAAGCTGTTAAAAGCTGTTTTTAGGTGTATAAATCTCATCACACTCTTCTGGAAAATGCTGAGGATTTTTCTTGTGCCCAAGAAAGTTCTTGCCAGGAGCTTAAGAAGAGGTTCCCTCCACATGCAAAGTGTTTGTACAGATCTTTTCATGATTCTTTGCTCTCTTTTTATAACTTATTTTTATTGATTTTTTTTTCCCTGAAGGAATAGACAATAAAAATACAAAAATATAAAGGTGTTATAGCTTGCTTATGTTCCCAAGATCCTCATGCTTCTTGGGATAACCAGTGAAATTTTACAATTGGGCAGTTTTATGTTTTTATACTTTTTTCAAATCTGCAAGACCAGATAATGCTGCAGAGATCCAATGCACTAGGTTAGGTGTGGCAAGCGGACATAAATGATAACAAAAAGTATCAGAAAGGGTGGGAAAGTAGAAATCTGGTTCAGTTTGAGCACTCTCTGACCTGTACTGAAATTACCTATGAAGCAGATACATTCCTTTGTATTCATGTGTGTGATTTCTGCAGTGTGAGTCTTGTGTGAATCTTGTGTTCTTGGTGATGTGTCCTTGTCTGGGTGAGGCCAGTGTACTCTGTCCTCCCATGGCATCAGGGGTGCAGTGCTCCACAGATACAGTGCTGGGAGTGCCTGGAATGGTAGAAACAATTTGTATCAGTACTGGCTGAGATAGTGAAAGCTTGCCTGTCATCCTTAGTATGGGAAAGACTTGGACCTCTTGGAGCAGCTTCAGAGGAGGGCCATGAGAATGAGCAGAGGGATGAAACACGTCTCCTGTGAGGAAAGGCTGGGAGCTTTGAGATTGTTCAGCTTGGAGAAGAGAAGGCTTGCAAGAGACCTTACTGCAACTTTTTAGTACTCAAGGGGGTCTATAAGATAGACTTTTCAGTTCAGCCCCGTTGTGACAGGACAAGGAATAATGACTTTAAACTAGTCAACTGAGTGTACAGAAGAAGATTTTTATATTGAGGGTGGTGAAACAGTGGCACAGAAAGGTAACATTCAAAGTCAGGTTGGATGGGGCTGTGAGCAACCTGATCTAATTGAAGATGGCCCCTACTCACTGCAAGGGAGGTTGGATTGGATTGGATGAACTTTAATGGTTCCTTCCAAAACATACTGTTCTATGATTCTGTGTTCCTTTCCAAATACACCTTACAGTCACTTCCAGAGATTTGGATTGAGCTTGGTTGTCTGAAAGGCAGAACCTGCACTTTGCAATAGGTGAGCTGTCCACCTCTACCAGAAGAATGCATGGAGAAAAAGATGGCGAGAAAAACAAAAACCACGCCAAGCTTTAATAACTGCTCTAAAGAGCCATGCATTAATTCCTCAAATCTATTTGCTTCTCAGAGTATGGAAGTCTGTAGGTAGCGGCTGCTAACTCAATTAAAATAAAGATTAATATAAAAACAGTTTCTGAATATAAAAGAGTGTCTATGTCCCTCCACTTTCTCAAAATTCCACTTCATAATGGCTTGATGAACTTGAGAAATACACCTAGAGGAGCTCTGCATTTTTAAAATTAAAATACTTTCCTTAAAAGGTAAGCATTGCCATTTCATGGGACTCACTATGAGAAAATAATCTTTCCACTTACAGTTTATTCAGTGAGTCAGGTATTTGGTATTCATTAAATGTAATTACAGTTTAATTGGAGTTTAATATCATTTCTTTTTCTATCCTCCAAGTTCAGTGCTGTAAACCAGAGAAACTGAGAGGTAGAAACCATTTCCTTCAGTTGCCACATACTTAATAAAGCAGAGCCCTGTGATTTGTGAGAGGACTTACAGTGTATGAGTAGGCTGAGCTGTTCTGTGTGGAAGAGTTACTCCTGGGTGATGGTGGGGCCATCAGTATCTCTCAGCTGGATGCTGTGGCTTCCAGAGGTGGGGATGCTTCTAGGTTGTGCTTGACCTTTATTTTATGAAAACGTGTGAGATGTGTAGTATCAGGAAAGTGCCATATGAAGTGAAATCCCATAGTGTGCACTTGTTTTAATATTGATTTTTTTAATTACTTGGGTGCATTGATGGCAAGCTACTGAATGCCAATATTCAATATGTTAAAAGACAGTTTTGTCAGTTGGAAGGCAGACAGAAAAATTATCTGTTTTCCATGTGCCTCAAGCTCTCCTAGGCAGACACAGGCAGAGGCCCATGAGTCTGCATCTTTTAATGCATGTGTTTAGCTTTGAACAGCCAAGCAGTCTAGGAGCAATAGGAGTAGGAGTATCTGTTGGCAGGACCTCTTGCTAAGGAACCTCCTGGAAAAAAGACTGGACAGGGTTCTGCAAGAAAGTGTTTTTCTTCAGATTTCATTCCATTATTTTAAATACAATTTTGAGCTGCTGAGGAAAGCTGTGATGGCCTATGGGAAAGTGCACATGCTGGCTGCCCAGCTCAGGGGAGGATAGCTGGGTCCACTTACTAATATTCCTCTATTTGATTCATCTAACACTAAAATTTTGGTGTCACTGCGATAGCAGAGGAATGTCCAGAGACCTTGGTAGTTACCACTGCCTGTATACATCAAGGTAACTCCAAAACTGGTGAAAGGCATGTTGGAAAAGGGCATCATGCTGATGAACGACACTGTTCCCCCAGTGGACCCTGCCATGCTGAGAATTTTCAGTTTTGTGGTGTGGGTAGGAGCCTCACTACATTTCTGTGTTTGGGATGAAGCTGTGCCCTTGCCTGCAGCTGGGGAGCTGCCAGGGTCACTCTGGTGTGGCTGGTTCCTCAGCAACAGCCATGAGGGTCACAGGAGCATGTTTGGTTGCAGAAAGATGGACAGGAGAGTAGACCTCTCTAATGATCTTTTGAGTGCTGCTCTGATGACTGGTTTCCGTTTGTCTCTGTTTCAGCTGACTGGGATTATTCAAGGCATGGTGGATGGGCAGCCGAGCCTCCAGCAAGTGCTTGAGGTAAGCGGAGTAACCTTTAGTTCTCAAACTCTGACCTCTGGTCCTGTAGTCTCCTCTTCATCTCTTTCCCTGCACCCTCCCCTTGCTGAGAATCGAACCGCGTAATTTGACTATGATTACAGCTTCATTAGAATAACATTTGCTGTCACACTGGTGACACACTGCTGAGATTATTGAACCATTGATCTGTCATCTCCAGCTGTTCATGTCAAGGGTGCTGACAAGGTATCCAAACTCCTGCCAGTGGATAGGAGAAAAGGCGATTCTTTCTTGAGCCAGTTTTATAGCACCAAGACATTGCTCAAGACCACTGCTCCTGGAGATTCTGCTTTCATTTCTTTTCCCCTCCCTCAGCACTTTATTAAATTATTTTTTCTACCTATTTAAATGCTTAATAATACATGTAGTATAGAAAGAAAATGCCTCTGAAATCTAATCTAAAGGATGTGTGAATGCAGATACAGCCCTAATAATACCATCTGCTTAACGTGGAATTCCTAGAGCATTTAAGGCTTAATTAGCTTGGAAGTATTTCTCCATCAGTAGCTTTTGTTGGTAGTCAGATAGGGAAGGAAACCTCCTCAAGCAGAGCCTATTTGGGCTGCAGGTTGATGTTGGATGCATTGTCGTCTCTGTCAGGATTTTCAGTGCTGTGTTACCTAATTTTTCCTAATCAGAATAATTGCAACAATTGCTTATCTGAGGAAATCAAATTAAAAGCGTTAAAATCCACCATGGTGACAGCACTTGATGGGCGCTCACATCAGGGAGTTTAGAAAAGTTTCCGTTGCTGTCCCCGACTCTGGGCAGGCTTGTGTGAGGCTGGCAGGGAGATCCTGTCAGCCAAGGGGAGTGTGACTGAGAGGCTGGATGCTGCTTTTGTGGGGAGTTTTATTCAGAGGGCTGTTATACAATCAGTCACAGGAAGAAGCATCGACCCCTGGCAGGAAAGGCTGTGGCAGTGAGATGAGACTGAAGATGGTGCTCTGCAGAGGTGATATCTCACATCCATGCAAACCCCCAGCTCTCCAGAGAGCATATAGAAGTCTTGCTTGTCCATAAACATATGGATGTGTCTGCCTGTTTCCCCCAGGAGGGTGAGCTCTCTTTGCCTGGATGGGTGAATGTAGATCACTGCTGGAGTATTCCAGAAAATGGTTTGTTTTGTTTCTGTGAAAGCTTCTCAGAGTGTGGAAACACTTACGTAGAATATTTTTTTTTTTAATTTGGACAGAAAAGGTGTTCGTACAGCAGCATGTTTCTAGGTTAAAATGAGATTCAGGTCAGCAGCTTCTGAGGCATGCTGGTTTACTCAGGAGTGAAAGCTGTCAAGCAAGGGAAAAGAGGAGGGATTTCTGTTGTTCAAGCATTGAAAATTCTGCTAGTGAAGTTACATAATAACAGCTGATTGTCTGCCACTGCAAGATTCTGGGCATGTCATTTGCTAGTTTTAGCTGGAATAAGTGTCTATGCAGGGCTTTTGTTGTGTAGGGCTTCTAGTCTAGGTTAGTTCCTAAACCTCTAAGGTGGATTGCATCCTCTAGTTTAACATGGCACTTTTCTGAAGAGAACCCCGAACATCTTTCCTGTGGGAAGCTGATCAGGCATAGGAGATCCACTTTAAATCCACACTATCCTGAACAAGCACTTCTTCAGAACTGTAAGAAGAAAAGAGGGATCCAGCCTGGAGAGGAAGGGGACACTTGGCTTTGCTTGTTACTGCCACACAGTGCCTATGTGTGCCCAGCCCTTTCATTTTTTTCCCCTTCCCATATGCCCCTGGTTCTATATGAATTAGAGTATGTGAGAAATGCTATGGGAGAGGGATGCCATCTCAATATACCTGTCTGTTTTCCTCAGTGGAGGGGACACAAGGTATGTTCCCTATGAGCTTCTTTGGTACAGGGAAAGCAGAAATGCCAGGTAACAGCACAGTTGTATCGTCCCGTTAACGCTGCACAACTTTCATCCCTCACAAGCAGAGCTGCGGTGTCTGATAAGATCATCTCTCCTCTGGTTGCCTGATGTCTGCTATCAGAAATCTTCAAAGGTCCAAACGTGCTGTTGTTGAGATGGCAAGCAAAGAGAGAAGAGAGAGAGGGAGAGGTTGGATAAGATCACAATTTTCTTCTCTCTTGATTGCAAGCAGCTTATCTGAGTTTAACTGTTGTGGCTCGGCCTGTCTCTGCAAAACTCATCCCCTTTTCTTGCCTTCCTTTCAGAGGGTTGACGAGTGGATGGCAAAGGAAGGCCTCTTAGATCCCAGCGTCAAGTCGATTTTTGTGACCTGTGGAGACTGGGATTTGAAAGTGATGTGAGTATGGGAGGGGAGGGAGATTTTCCTCGGCTTTATTGCTCCCTGCTTGCCTGTAGTGCATATGTCTTTGTCCTTACAAGCCTCCAGCTGTCCCTTGTCATTGTTTCTTAGGGAAATTGTTGTTTGCCGTGCATGATCGGAGAGGAGAGTTGTTTCAGAGGACAGGTGGGTGCTGGGCATGGTGCAAGATCACTGCGTAGGATATTCCCTATAGTGAGTGAAGCCTTTCAGAATCCCAAGAAAAGTTTAAACTTGAGCTTTGTGACTTTTTGCCTTTTATCCAATATAATTTCCAAAGGGATGGATATTTCTGAGTGCATACATGGATGATCAAGTGATGATCCTTACCTGACTTCCTGCATTTAAGACTTTTTCTGTCATCTTGGCACAGTAACTCAATGTGAATCACAGAGTAATCTTTGGAACAGAATACAAGCCAGGTCTGGCATGCTCCAGTGGTGCTCTTATCATTAAGGTCATCTTCATTAGCTGGGTGAATATCTGGCAAGTACCAGGTGGGGACTGGGATCTGCAAGTTTCAATGTATGTTTTGTTAGAAAAATAGCTAGGCCACAACTTAAAAATGTTATTATAAGAATGGAGCAAATGTCCAAAAATTAAATTATTTCAATCTCCAAAGTGTTTGTATATCAGTGTCCTACAGAGCTGAATTCCCTTGGATTCATATAATCTTGTTCAGCTTTTCATTTCCCTGTAGTGCTGGATAAAGACTCCTGTTGTTATCACACCAGTAAAGCATGGGCTTGACACTTCCCATCCTAAACTGACAGCCACAACTCGTTAGTAGTGTTACTTGGTTTTCACTGTGACATTAGTTTCCCCAAGCTGGCAGCCTAAATAAACTGCACATAGTCTAGGAGCAATCAGCATCAGTTCTTCCCTGACGAGTAGTCTTTGCAGAGTGGCAGCTTCTTGCCTTTTCTTGATGTAATTAGTGAAACATGAGATATGGGGTCTAAAGCTTAGCACAAGCACCAGTGGAGATGAGAAATTGGCTCCAGCCAGAGACAGAGGGGTGCTATTTTAACTTCTGAGTCAGAATCTGGATCTGTGCTCAGGTTGTGTCCAAAGTTCATACGCGTTGCAAGTTCCTGTGTTAGTTGCTTAAATTAGGAGTGAGTTTTTTTTCTTTATATATAATGTTTAAGCTTCTCTTAGAGACCAGCACAGTTGCTGTGCTAAACTTCATGTATTCTGTTTTCTCTGTTCTTTACTCCTGTATTGCTGTTGTGAGAGTTACCACTTTGTTGATAATTGTGAGAAACGGTTATCTTTGCTCCAAACCAATCTTTACGTCACTTTCACAGTGTACTGACAAGATTCCCAGGTAATGACAACCTAACTTGGTGTTCATATAGAAGGAGCAACCTGGATGTGTTGGGTGGTGTTTTGTTTTTTTGTTCTTCTTCAGAACTCTACAGTGGGCAAATAGAGGTAAAGATGAGCTCCATTTCTGGTGAGCTATAGGGGTTGTGAGGTGAGCTGGCTCAGAGGGACATGCTGTTCCAGAGTGGAGATAAACTATTCACTGTTTGCAGGGATCTCTCGCATGGATTGTCCCTCACTAGTCAGCTGGAAAAGAAGACTCCACTCCTGGCCATGAGGTTGTTGCGAGTGGTTCATTTCTCCCTCTTCCTTTTAAATTTTTTTTTTAAACCATTAACTTCAGAATTCAATCCTGAAGCATCTCCAGGGCAAAGCAGAAAATACATTGTGTTTTTCCATGCACATGGATAGCAGGAGTCTGGCTGCAGCCGCCTGGTGAGTAGCACATAACGCTGCTCCATCGCCGATTGGGTGCTGCAGCGTGTAGCGTCACATCTGATTAGCACCGTGCCAGTGGATGAGGCTCGAGTGAGGACTCCCTGCCAGCTCTGACTTGTCTCATTTCCCATTACTTTTATCCATCACCACAAATGCCGAGTCTCCCTCCTGAACTAATTAAGTTTGCGTGTGTTTAGACACATTGCCAAATAGGGTTTAGCAAAGCAGAACTGAGCATCTCTTTTTAAAGACCAAAAGCGGAGAGCTGAAACAAGGCTGCTCAGACAGGGAGACAGAGCCTCAGAGACATGGAACATCCATGAAGTATTGCAGGGAATCACCCCATTCTTCCCTGCAAGACCTGGGGTGTAGCTGATGCCCTTTGCTACCGTGTTGAGACTACATGCTGGTCACAAAAGGCTTTGGGGCAGTAGGAAGGGAGGTGGTGCTGTTTGTCCAGATTTGGAGGAGTGTTGTTGGAAGCATTGCATGGTAGAAACCTGGCTGCATTCCAGAGGAATTGAGGACACTGAGGTGAGTGCAACGCTTCCTGGCTTAAGCAGCCACCACTTGTGACAGGTCCACTCATAACTCTGCTCTTTCTTTTCTCAGCTTCCTTAGTAATGACAGCGGCTTGCACAGCTGCAGTCCTCTTAACCATGTCTTGAGTGGTTTGGGGTTCCTGTCCTCCATTGTCCTTAGCTTGGCTGGTAAACCATGCAGCTTTGTTCCTGGCTTCTCCAGCAGTGACCTGAGCATTTACTGTGGCTTCTGTCTGTATGTGCTGTTCTAGAGCTGAGGCATGGTGTCTTCTGATCTGGCCTGTCTACTGTGAGGGCTTCCAGTAGGTACCACTGGTAGGTGCCAGGAGGGCAGAGAGAGTGGGATGAGCAAGCTGGATGCAGGGAAGTGGGTGTAACAAGGAGGAGGAATCTTCAAGCCTCTCTGTGTTAGATATAGGGATAAGGTGGGGAAGTAGCCCTGCCTAAGCCAGGAATTGCAATATGTGTAGCACTCTTAGCTCAAACAAAAGCACCAGAGCAATAGCAATTGTCAGGGCACTGCTCTTTGCTGATGGTGTCTGGTACTGCTGAGTCTGCAGGATTCAAGGTGTAAACTCAGCTGCTAAAGGATCAGTAAAGCCTCTGCTTGGCTCAGGGATCTTCAGGAAGTGAGATAATGTTTGGCTACAGACTTGATTACTCTTGGACACGGGAGCTTCCTTGGAAGACCACAGAGCTTCCTTCACACAAAAGGGAGCACTAGTCACAAGGAGCTGCATCCCCAGAACACCAAGCATCTGGGAAAGGCTTGTGGAGGTTTAGCATGAGTCATGGTCCTCAGCCATGCTACCAAAGGCTTTGTGTGGGTGAGGTGCACCATTTGGAAATAAGGTGCACCTGTTGGTGGGATTTGGTTGCTGCTGGAGAAAGTCTGTTGTGTGAGAGGGCTCCTAAATGGAGTGCGGATCCTCTACTGGCTGTGCTTGGATCAACCTGCTTTCAGTTCTTGGTGTGTGTGAAGGCTGGAGTCGGGGAAACAGCAGCTCTCCTGCCAGCCCTCCCCTTCCCTCTTGTTAAGATGCAATTTCTTTAATGAGGAAAACCTCTTGAGTAGGAACATCACCTTTCTTGAAGGCTTGTCCTGACAAGGCAGTTCAAGCCGGCAGAGTCGCATATCAACTTCAGCAAATATCAGTCACTCATTATAGAGACTCTTCTCCCCCCATCCCCCACCCCCCAGCAGCACCCCTCATTCCCAGACAAGGGAATGAATCACACTTCTGCTCTTGAATACATCATGACAAGTCATGGTTCTAATGAGAGAGGGCCATTCATTCTGGGTGGAAAGTTCCCTGTGTCGACTCAGAAATGTTATTAATTAAAGAGAGCTACCTGAAGCAAAAGATGAAAGGAGCACCAGACCTGCCAAGCTAAAATATGAGTGGGGATACAGCCTCGTTAGACACACGGTCCTCAGGCCTCTGCATGCTCAGTGGGAGGATTCCTTTAGCCTGTTGCAAGGAGCTATAGTCCAAGTTTAACAGCTCCAAGGATGGATTCAGATACCTGATGTCATCTGCTTTAGTGCTTGGACCTCATTCTGCTCCTAGGTTGGAACTGACACTAGTCATTAAGCAAATAGCATTGATGTGGCATTGGGTGGCAAGGGTAACATGCCTCTGAAGGGGCTGAGGGAGCTGCTGACTGCGGGAGACAGGCTTAGTGGAAAAGAGGGTACTTAGTATCTGCCAGAGTTGAGCCCTTGTAATATAAGCTCTTTAGTGTAGTTTATCTCTGCTGAAATGTCAAATTGCTTTCCTCTGTGTGTGGAACCAGTTTGTGGGCTCTTAAACACAATGTGAATTAATCTTGGCAACGAAAGAGGCATTTTTACCATGTGTTCATAGATAAAGAGTTAAAATACAGTGAGGTTAAGTGAGATGCCTGTGGCTGTGCAGGCAGGCAGAGGCAGAGCTGAAGTCTTATGTCCCAAATTTCAGACCTGCACCATAATGTCAGAAGCATTGGTTAATGCTTCTCCTTCCAGATTTGGATTGTTCTGTCAATGCACCAAGCATAGCTAAAAGTATGTGTAGTCTTTGGTCTATATAATTCTGACATGAAGATGCTTGTACTGCACTTAATGTGGCTGATCAGAACATGCTAATTTATGTCTTCACAGGAAACTACTGCTCAGAAGTTTTTTATTTTCTTAAATAAGTGTTAAATGGCAAGTACTCTCTAATATAGTGATAAAACATAGTGAAGTGTATCGAAATGTTTATAGCCCTTGGTGCTCTTCCTAGGTGGATATTAGTAAATTCTAAGCAGTAAATTATACCATTGCTTAATTTTGTCTTACTGTTTTAATTCTTTCCTTGCAAGTTACGCAGGCTGGGAGGATGCTTGTCTTCTCAGACCAGTTCCAAATGTGGCAATTGGGTTGCTCTTTCCAGATTTTGGTCCTGAACATTTTTGAGATCAGAATTAGGTCATGAATGGAAAAGAACTGTTGGTGTTAGTGTCCTCTGTATGTGCTGTTCTTTATCATGGGATCGGGAGGGGATCAGTAGCCTCTGTCTTAGAGAGAAATTGTAGATGGCCACTGACTGGAGTGAGTGGTATTGCTTGGGCAGTCATGAGAAAAGGCTGGAGACGGCAAAGGATGGGCCAGCTGTGTGGCAGCAGGGCAAGAGGTATGCTCAGAGTTGAGAGCTACAAGAAAGGTCTGGTAAAGAATGAAAGATAATGTAGTCATCTGCATTTAAAGCTGATAAAAGAATTCCTTTCCAGCTAAGATCTTTGGATTAGCTTGGTAGGTGATTTTTTAGTGGAGATAATTTTGCTGAACAAGCCTGTGCTGTATCTCTTCACACAGTTACATTTGCTAAACAAAGAGTGTGGTGTGAACTGCAGTGAAGGGATGGGACAGAGTATCCAGGGTCAGGAACCTTTTGAGTCAGCTTTGCTGATGGAGTTGTTCATGTAATTACATCCTAAAGTGCTTTGCCAAGAGCTAAGCAAGGGAGCCTTGTGAGCACTTACAGGGAATAGCACTGACCCCATTCACTTCTGCGACCCTGCAGTCCAGCTTTTTGTTTTTTAAAGAAAATGATATCACCTATGCAAAAAAAAGTTCTGGATTTTAAGATTCCTCCTCTGTACACTCTTATTTAAAATTAATATACCAGACTTGACTTTTGTTACCCTTATGTACCAGTTACCCTGGCTGACCCCTGTTCTCGTCTTTATTTCAAATTATTGGTTGCTTGGGCTGCTGCAAGTTACATTGTCCTAGATGTCTGAGAATGCCTTTAGGTTAAACTTTGGACATGAAATCTTTGCATAGGGATCATCATGCAATGGACTGTCACCTTCAGGTCTGCTCCGTATCTGGGACATCATAGCAAAGACATTTGTCACAGTCAGGGCTGTAGTGGCTACAGGTTTATTGAGCTGTGGTGCCTGGTGCACTCTGGGGAGCAGGACTCTGCCACTTGGGAATTAATACCAAAGAAGTTGGAAGCAATGTGAAAGATGCTGGAGAAACTTACAAACAAATTTTCAGTGTAGGGGGGAATGAGACAGGCATTGCATCATGTGCTTTATTTCCAGCCCTGAACCTTTGGGATGGAGTAGTAAGTGGAGAAGGTAGATTTTCTACCCGTAGGTAATGTAACTCAAGCTGTTTGAAAACAGTCACATTGAACTGGATGTAAATCAATGGTCTCAATGTCCTCTGCTCATAGAGTAGGGAACCGTAATTCCCTCTGCACCAGGAATCACTAGGGTGAATTCTCTGTAAAGTGTTTTAGTGAATTCAGGCAAAATGGTTTCAAAATCAATGGATCCATAATAGGTACTTGGTTAAAACCACACCCTGGTCTCTGTCTGTATGAGAGCCCTCTAATAGCAGTTCAGGATTGTGGTGATTCTGTGCCTTGGGGAATTGAAAAGCTGATTGGCTTGGGACTGCAGAGGACTATCACTGAAGGGCTGTTTGCCATCTGAATTTTGTTTGTGGCATGTGTGAAAAACAGGATTAGCTCCACAAAGTGTTAGTTTCCTCTTAAAACAGCTTAATTTTTCTAGTATTAGACAGCCATAGTGTTTCATGCTGGGTCTGAAATGTCAGCTGTCTTCCTTTGGTTCCCAGCTCTTCTTTGCAGCTGAAGCAAGGCAGTTGCGTGTTGGCACCAGTGCTGCCCTCTCAGTGGCTTGGCTGGTAGAGAAGTGCTTATGGCTCCTCTGTCTGGAGAGCTCTGTTTGAAGAATACTGCCAGCCTGGGAGCAGCATCCTTCCTCTTTCACTTGCTCTGCTGTGCGAGTCTATGGCTTTCTTGAAAATGTTTTATTTTGTTTGGATGTTTGTTTCCTGTTGGGAGCCATTTTCCTGGCTGGGTTCAGTCCCTTTCTTTCTGGATCTCTTGGATGGCAAAGACCTACTGGGCCATCTTGAGGTCATCCCTGGTATTTTCCCTCCAGCATATTCTCATGTGCCTTGTCCAGTGACAATCTGTATCCTCAGGAGTGGATGACCATGTGTGTGCAGGACTTGGAGGACACCAGAGCTACAGACTTACTTTTTGAGCAGAGTCCATTTCATGTTGGAGTTGCTTTTTATGGTGTTTGGCCCAGGTGCTGCCATCAGCAGCCTGGCACCCCAAAGGTGGTGTCATGTGCTCAGACACTGATGTGGACCAGGTGTTAGCAATATGGGAGGCATATGGAGATGTGGGTAGAAGACAGCAGAATAGAGAAGTCTGTGGGAAGAAGACAGAGGAAGCAGGGTCATGTCCTTCTGGCAGGGTCATACTGCCCAGGACTTCATCCTGTCTTGGTCCTACTAGCTTTGCCTCTCTTGGAGCAAGGATTTCTCCTCTCTGCCTGGCACCTACACGCTGGGATACCCTTCATTTTTCCTCTGTAGGTGCCTCTTGGTCATCTCTAATTTCCTTGCTTCAATTTTTCCATTTGAATATTGAACCAGGTCTTGGTGTTGACTATTGGCCAGCATGCCCAAGATGTCTGGACACCAGCTGAGTTCAGTTCCTCACCCCTGCCTGGAGTCACGTCTGTCCCTGCAAACCTGGTGGATGGAGTAGGCTGGTGGGAGGTTGCCAAGACCTCTCCTCTAGCTCGCAGTGCTCCCAGCTCTGAAGAGAACTTTCACATTTTATGGACCATTTAGCTTCCCAATGGTGATCCTAATTCTTCACAGCATGTATATGTCATTTCTTGGTTATTAAAAGGACCCCTGAAAAGGGGCTGCCCTCTGAGTCAGAGCTCTTCCATGCAGTTAATTGCAGGAAGGTTTTCCTTAGACTGTGAGGCTTAGTATTTCCAAACTCTCCCTATGCTAAGAGGGTGAATTCATACCCAGGTTTCCCTGCAGCTGTAGAGACTAATCCTTGTGCAACATCAGTAAGCAGGCATGGGAAGAACACTTATGCTGGGACTAGTTCAGACTTGGAATTGGTCTGGAGGAAGTCCACTTGATTTCTGCACAGAACTCAAGAGTGCTTTAAAGGTTGTCTGGCCAAGTGTCTCAATCTTTCATCTCTACATCCTTATTTTGTGTGACAATTCAGGTGCCAAAGTAGCCTCCATTCCTTGGGGGCCCAAGAAAGCACCATGTTTACTGAGAAAGGAGTGATTACCTTGGACTGACTGACAAGTCAGACAAAGGTTGGATGGATGAATGGACTGGAGGTGGTTCAAGCAGGGAAGTTCTTTGTCAAGTTACTGTGCTGTGTGTGAGAAAACAGAGGCAGCAAGCCATTAGACCATGTATTTCAGGTGTGAGGAAGCTGCTGAGGTCCCCTGGCATTGTGAAATGCCAAGTGAAATGTTACTTCCGTGTGGAGCACAGCAGTGTGTTGGAATTAATGAGTCTGGTGTAGGAAAAGCACATGTGAACAGTCTGGAGGGTTAATGTGTGAGGGTGATAGACTTAGGAAGGGATTTGTCATCAGGATTGCTGTGTTTGGGAAGCACGTTATAATGGCAAGACCATATGAAAAGAAATTGGGACTTGCAAGGAGAGCACTGAAAATCATCAATTGCCAAAGTTGTTTTGCGTTTGCTGCAGGCCTGAAGCAAATTGCCAGCTTAAGGGGCTCTAAACACCTGGGTCTTGCACTGGATTTACAGGTAAGGTGAAATTGAGAAAGGGCTAAGTAATTAATTCCTCTTCCTGTGACCAGGATGGGAGATGATTCTGACTTGCCACTTCTCCTCAGAAGTTGCTTCAGAAGCTGGTAAGGACTCTGGTTGTGAAACCCAGGAAGCAAAGAGGATCCCTGGGTGCCTGACAATTCCTTTTCTCTGTTGGTTCTTTCTTGCAGGCAGCCTCGGGCTGCCTGTCTCTTTGTTAAGAGAGTGACAGCAATGTGACACCGTGAAAATAATTACTAACAAATCACGGTGGTGACTGCAAACAGCTCGCTGTCTTCAGAGGCATGTCAGGGAGCATTAGAGCAGGGCCGTGGGAGCAGCAGAGCGGCTAGGGGCTCTTTCTGTGCTCTAGGCTGAGGGAAGATCTTTGGAGACCTTTGGCGCCTGCCACCCCCACATCATTCCTTCCTCGTTGGCTCTTTCTTTCCTCCCTTCCCTGCCTTTGCCATCAATAATTAAGCCCATTAATTGGACAGTGAGTTTAGAAAAGCTGCTAATGGTAAGACAGGGCTTCTGCCTTCTCTGGATTCAGCAATCAGATACAGAAGAATGAAAAAATTCTGGAGAGGTATCATGGGCAGAAGCACATCCAAGCTGTGTTTTCCATCTTGCAGCTCTCGTGTTGCCCTGGGCAGTAATGTTTATTAGCAGCATGCCCCTAGGAATTCGTGGGCTGCTGGTACAGTTGGAGAATGACCCATGTCCTTGTCCTGAGGAGCCTTCAGTCTCGGTGAATCTGAGATAGGTTTGTATTTGGGCAGAGCATCACAGCAAATGTGCAGTTACCTAGCATGTCCAGTAAAAAAGTGGGCAGAAGAATGAGGATGGGCCAGGATACAGCTGAGATGGTGCCAATCAGTGTGACTGAAGCTGCAGGTGAAGACAATCCTTTAGGGAATAAGGAGTGAAAAGGTCACATGTGAGGAAGGTGGCTGGTACCAGATAGAGCAGCTGTGGAGGTTTCTGCAGGGATGAGCCCCTGTAGCTGTGTTGCAGTGGGGACCCTTCTGTGGGTCTGCACAGAGTCCGAGGGAAGCTCCCTCTAAAGCTTCTTGTTATACTGATATAAAGCTCCCTCCAAAGGGCGGGTCTAGCAAAGATGCTGATAGGAAACTGGAAGGCAGCTGCTGGTTGAAGTGTCTTTCAGCAGCATTGAAAATCAAACCCCTGGGCAAGCTTTGAGAGGGAGCTCACAGCCTCCCCTCCCCTCCTTGTTCCCGGTGATATTTCATGCACCAGTTTGAGAATGGGCTATGCCATTTGTCAGGACTCAAAGGGGAAGCAGAATGTGCGCATGGGAGCCTGCTCCCAGACGCCTGCTCTACTGTGCAGCCTTCATTCCCATTCCCTTAGTTACTAAAGTGATTTTCCTGACTGTCACATCTGTAAATAATGTTGCTGGCGTATCTAGCTGGATGCAGAGTGGCAATGGATGGGGGAGGGCTGGCGCTGAGGGTGGCCGTAACAGCCCCTCTCCCCAGCTCATACAATATTTATGCAGGGCTGGGAGTCGGCGGCACTGACCTCTGGGTCGTGCTGTTAAACAGCTCCCGCAGCCCCTGCATCCTAATTGCTGCACTTGTCCTTTGCTCTGGAGGATTCGCTGCTCCTTCTCTCTGGCGAAGCAAATACTAATGGCAGCTGGTGCTTGGAGGTGGGAGCGGTTTCTTCCCCACAAGGAAAAAACTTGTTTTCCCCTGCATGGGGAATTTGCACAGAAACCTGTGCTGAGAGCAGTGTTGACAGCATGAGAGCCCATGTAGCTGCTGTGCGTGCAGTTTTGGGTTCTGTGTCATAAGAGGGCACAGGAAGGCGGTTTACCCCATCCCACTGGCTCCTAGTAGGATTTCTCTCTTCCATTTAGTGGGGAGTGGGAAGAAGAAGCAATCTCAAAAGTCAGTTGAGAGGGTAGAACTGGGTGATGTGGTGCCAGAGGAAGACAGAGATGATGCCAGGAAAGAGGAGGGGCTCAAACAGGGTCACAAAACAGAATGGCATCTTTTCTTACCGATAAATGGTGTGCTTCAGTGAGTGGAAAGAGAGTTGATGCAATAGGCTGAAGACTCCCTCTGTGGATTAGTAGGGGCTCTTCCCCTTGCTAGTGGTACAACCATGGCTGAAGGTGGAGACAGACCTGAAATACAGGGATTTTCAGGTGATTCAAGTGGTTCAAGAAAGCCGAAAAGACAAAATTTTTGCTTGCTAGAGCTGCCATGGCTTTCCCCCATGCTTTTTGGCCAGGCTCTGTTCTGCTTGGGGCTTCACGTCAGGTGTCTGCAAGTCCAGTGACCTAACTGACCACCCACATCCCTTATCCTGCCTTCCTGAGCTGGCAGGTCGCCTCTGTGCCTGGAAAAGTGCTGTTTAGACTGGAGAGTAATGGCCTTTAAGTGACATGATTGTATTATGTTAAGCGTCTATAGGTTTTACCATTAGGCACTGAACAGTTGATGACTCATAGCAGAGAAGCCTTTGTCCTGAAGAGTTTATATGCTAAATGGTCTGGACAGGCAAGGCTTGGAAGAGGCAAGATTTCCTCTTGCCTGTCACAGAGCAGATCTAAGGAAGGCCTGGGACAGGACATGTCTTCTTAGTTTAGAGGAGCACCTTGGCTCTTGCATGTTTCCTGGGGAGCAATATTTCTGCAATGGGATTTGTACAGTGGGAGGAGAATCATGTTTAATTTTAGCTTAGTTTTTGTGCATGTTTTGGTTTTGAGGGGGCTTAGACACAATGTGTTGTGGGTATATCCATATTATCAGATATATTCCCTATTACTCAGTGTGTAATTACACTGTTCTGCAGCAGGAGCCCGAATGCTCCTACTTAAAGCCGCAAGTATGCAGAGAGCCAGGCGATTACTAAATTAGTGTCTGTATGAAAGACTTATTAAGAGACCACAGAGAAAGGACACATGCTCTGTGTAATCTGGCTCTGCTGGAGCATGGTTCACAGAATCATTTAGAGATCTCTAATCCAACCACCTGTTCAAAGCAGAGCTAACTTCAAACATAGATTGGGTTGCTCCAGATCTTCTCCAGATGAGTTTGAATGTCTCCAGGGGAGGAGATTTTGAAACCAATCTATTCCAGTGCTTTATTACCTGCATAGTGAAGAGTTTTTCCTGATGACAAACTGGACATTGACCTGCTGCTGCCTGTGGTCATGATGTATAACTTTCACTGAGAACACAGTATTCAATTTTGTACACTCCTCTTCATAAGATGCTGTATAATGTCATGTTTAGTAAGCAGACAAACTCTCACACCAAGTTTTTGTGTAAAAAATCTGTAAGGGTTTTTCATGGGGTCTGGTTCTCAAGGCTGGGGAGGCAATCTTAGCCTTGGAGACTTTGCAGTTTCTCTTTTCTTGGGAGAAGTGTCGTGCATTTCTGATGCCAAAGGGAAGTCCACCTAGTTGTTCTCCATGTCTGGAAGGGATGGTGAGAGCATTTGCTCTACCCCTCCACCAATCTGGAGTAGTGCAAATCTTCCACCTGCTGTGCTTCTAATCTCAGCTGAACCATGGAGCCAGCAAGCTCTGGTTTCCTGCATGGTAATTAAGTACTTCTTTAAAAATCAAGAAGCTCAGTTCTGATCCTGTTATCCCTGGCTGTTTACAAACTCCAGGTAGAGTTACTCTAAATTTACTCCCACATGCCTAGCAGCAGAATCAGGCCCAGTAAATAGAGCTATGAATCTTTTTAAGAGAAGCTGTTAAGAAGCAGCACATAGATTTATTGTAGCATCATGTGTGTGCAATTGTTGATGAACATCTTCTGTTGGAGGCTGAATACCTGCTGTGTTACAGCCTTGCTTTTAATGTTGAGATAGCATCTCGCCAGCATCTCGCTGATGCACAGACAGGTACCCATAAAAGGGCCAGATCTCGCTTGGTGTTAAATGCCTACATGTTTCATTAAGGTTGATGGCAGTGGAAGACACACACTGCTTTGCAGGACGAGCAAGTCACGATGAGCCACTTGCCCTATGTGCTTTTTGTGGCAGAATTATGTCCCTAGTGTATACATTGCTCTGGCTGCAAAAGGCTAACACCCTTTTCCATTCACCTGCTAGCGGCTTGGAAAGCAAGGGTCTTGAGGTTCTCTCAAATTTTGTAGTACCCAGCAAAAATTTAGAGAATAGGGATCACACTGTTAGCATGTGATGGGTGTTCAGATATTTCAGCCAATGCTTCTAAGAGTCCTGAATTTTAAGGCTTGTAGCTTGCCTTTTAGTTTTCCTAGGCAGGAATTTGTCTGGTAGAGAGAGAACGCAGCTCTGTCCAGAATTGGCATCGCAAAAAAAGAAAGAAGATCTGAAAGTGCCAGGTATTAGCCTTGCTGCTTACCCTATGTTTTTGGCCTCATTACACTAATCCAGTTAAAGATTGATGGGAAAAGAATGCACACTCCAGTGAAGGAGTTTGTGTAGCAACTGCTTTCCTTCCTGGGCATCTGGAGTGGCCTAAGTTACGCTGTGCATCACCACACCTCCTCGGGCCCTGCAGACCCACTGGTGCCTCCATGTGCCATGGTGTGTGCTCTTCTCCTGCATTGTGTCTCTCTTATTACTAATGGAGCATGGATGCATTTTAGCTGCTGGTCAGCCCTCATTAATATCCAGAGATGACAGGTTGACATTTGTAAAGAAGACTTGCATTGACCTTCATGTTGTGCATCGGTGCGGTTGCCATACAGTGCCCTGTGCTGGATGCTTCTCCCTGTGCTGCCTCAGGAATGCATTTGTGTTAGCAAAGGGACTGACTGCTCTGTAACCCTTTGCTGTGGTCAGGAATGCAGGCAGTGTGTCTGCATGTCTCTGCATCCCTCTGCCCATTTCAGGACAGGTTCCTGTAGAGCCTCCATCCATCCCAGTGAACAGGTCTGGAAGGTGTTGGGGTTGCACATGTGGCTTCTTGTGGAGGTTTGTTATTTGGGTGCTGGGGCCTTAATGAAAGACAGCTTTATGCCAATAGCAATGACCCATCTTCTTCTTTTTCCTGGCTCTTGTCTGGGGAAGGAACAGCAGAAAAGACTGTGCTGCCCAGGCATCCTGAGTGCTGTCAGTTGCCTGTCTCTCCCCCAGCCCACGCCGTCCCAGCTTGAGGACTGCTGCAGCCTGCTCAACAATGACATTTATTAACAGAGGGGGCTTTGAAAAAAGGCAGGCTGCTCCTGCAAAGGCTTCTTGCTGTAACTCTGTCTCCTCTCACCAGCCCGTCTGAGGCAATGGCTGCTGGTGTTGAAATTCATTAGTGTTACCTGACAGGCGATGGAGGCTTGCTCTGTCTGTTCCCACTTCCCTGCTCTCATGTCCCTGCTTCATGCTTGCTGATATTTAAAGCTGATGTGTGCCTCATAGGCTTGTTGCACTGTGACAAGTCTGGGGGTGGTTGAGAGAACTGAGAGGGTGGAAGGAAAGCAAAGAGGGAGGGAGATAGGACCTGTCTCAGGGTTTCTGTGAAAGCCCAGGGCTTTTCAGACCCTCTCCAGTTGTACTGTGTTTCCACAGCCACTGCTTGTGAATTTTAAGTACAGCCATGCAGGTGTGGTTTGTCCTGCACTGATGGGGGGCAGAAAGAGATGACACTGTGTGTACTTGGTGAGAGTGGGGTGCAGTCACCTGGCAAGGGCTTATCTGGTGGAAAGCAAGAGCATGTGGGCCCCTCTGGCCTCTTGGCTGGTCTGTGGGGCTGAGAAGTGTTGAGTGGAGAGTCAGAGGTCTGGCATGAGGTTTGTCCTGCACTTTGGACAGAAGCCTGTTTGCACTGAGTGGCAAAGTGACTCCAGTACTGAAAAGGAGACACCTCCTTGCCAAAGCTTTTGGTTACACAGGAAAGTTGCCCCAGTCTAACCTGATTAACTGGGATGAGGGAGTTGGGGTTTGGGATTTTTGTGGAGGTGTATATCAGCATGCTTCAGTTTTTGTAGGCTGCATGTGACTTGGGCTGTTCTTTGTACCTGGGCCACTCTGCTGTGCGTGGGTGCTGTGACATTGCCCTGACAGAGACCTCCTGCTCTGGCACTGTGGTTTCGGCAGCCTGCAGCTGCCCCTTTGGGAGGGTATGGATCTATCTAAACTGCTTTGAATTCCTAGCTTGGCCCCATCTCATGTAAGTGCAGGTTAAGTGCAGACATGCAGCTTTGCCTGTTGCAGTGCCATTTCTTTGCTAAATCAGTTCAGGTGTCTTAGCATAGGATGTTATTCCCTTGCTAGCTTGCGCTGTTGGGAGAGGACACCTCAGTTTTGCTCTTGGCTGGGCAGACATGCCACTCTACATCAAAACAGAGCAGCACCTCTGAGCTGTGAGGTCCAGAATGTTGACCAGCCTTGCTTTGAACAGAGGTTTGACAAAGCTGAGGTGGTTTGACAGCTCCTCTCTTTCATCATGATGTTGTTGTGTGCTTCATCATGATGTTGTTGTGTGCTTCATCATCCAAGCAGCTTCCTTCTTCATTGAAGGATTTCCAGGGCAGGAGCCTGCCAGTGCTCTCCTTTGCAGCCCAATACAGAGGTGTTGGCAGACACAGTTAAAATGTTCTGCATCTCTTACAATGCAAGGTCTCCAGGGAATGGATTTTTGGGAAGGTGAAGATCAGGTCTATAAACCCCAAGATTTAATGTCCCTTTATCGTCCCACAGAGGAACTTGTTCTTTTAACTGCCTCGATATCAATACACGCTGTGTATAGCAAGTGGCCCAATTTCTTTGTCTCCTGACATCCTGAACCCAGAAGCAGATGGACATTAACCAGCTCTGATTAGTTGGGAGAATCAAGCATTAATTTTTTATACGCCAGAACCACCTGAGTGACGGAAATCAATTATGGCTGCCCCTCCCCCTTCCATATTAATGTGTTGGCTCCGAGCTGAGATGGAGGGACCTGTTGAAATGAGAAACCCCTATTTCTTCGTTTGACCCTCTAGATAATTAGGGTTAAATTGATATGCTATCGCACTGGTGACACATTTTATCTGCCTCTGTTTGTACAAGAGGATACAATAGTGGAGGAAGGACCAATTTGTGCCCTGCTTTAG
The DNA here is from genome assembly GCA_009812075.1 of Sialia sialis. Lineage (NCBI taxonomy): Eukaryota > Metazoa > Chordata > Aves > Passeriformes > Turdidae > Sialia > Sialia sialis. The sequence continues at coordinate 6,560,236 of VRYO01002482.1, read as the reverse complement.
CTAACCAGACTGAGATAAAAGGTGTCACTAGTATGATAACGTTCTTGCCTCATGCTCCTTTATTGTTGCTCAATTTGCCTTTTTTTTTTTTTTTAATCCTGTTCTTTTTCTTTCAGTTCCCTTGGTCATATTTTAACTCCATGCCATCGCATAATGACGCCTTGCTAAATGTGTGTGGAGATAGGCAACTCTGGCTGACAGCCTTCCCTGATAACCAAATTCCAGCCCATCCATCACTAGGCTGCTCTCTCTAACTTAAGGAAAGTGATAACTAAAGCAAGGCCGTTTATCACCGCTGAGCTGTGCGCTTCTTGCTGCCTTGGAGAGAGCTGGCTTCAACAGCAGAAATGCAGCCATGTCACCTCACCTCCTGTTTGCATCCCGTTCATCTCCAGGCCCCATTTACCCTGCAGGGTGGTGAAGCAGGGTTGGATGGAAATCTAAGCCTGGGATGGTAAAAGCTCTCTGGAAATGGTGCAGAGTTGCTCTCCCGAGGATGGAAAAATCCCAGAGACGTTTTCAAGTTTCTCTACATTTGAATGCAGTTTAGCTGATGGGGTGGTTTTTGAAAGCCAGCTTTCTTCTCGAGGAGTGAGATCTTCAGTGTTTGAGAAGCCAATTAGAAATCATTCAAAAACTGGAAGAATCATGGGATGTTGAATGCAGCAAAATGTGCCATCATTTTTCTTCTCCCTTACCTGAGGGAGGGCCAAATCCTGAGCTGTCTGCTAAAGCAAAGCTACCCTCAGTGAGTAATTTTGGTTCTGGTAAGAGCAAGAAGCTGTACTGAGCATAAAAGCTTATTTATCAAATAAGTCAGTGCTCAAGTGAATGGTGAATAGACACACTTCCTTGGTAAGGCCATGGTACTTCTGTTCCCCAGGACAGTCACAGATATGCCTTATTCAGTCCAGCCTGGGAAGGATGATAGAGAAATTCCTGCTTGGTCACCAGGCTGAAGAGTGTGGGGGACCACTGCAGGTGACAGTCTTGGAGCTGGGGAAGAGATTTTTAGGAATATTTTCCTCCCTGTAGCTACTAGGAAGCCTGGGTTTTGTGAAGCAAAAGCCACCGGTTCCCTGTGCCAGGAGTGCTGCATACTCAGACTAGACCACACTCTTGTAGCAATCATTTGCTAATCCTTGCTCAGTGGCTGTGATCTCAGTGGCTTGGAGCCACAAGGACTGCATCTTACACCTCAGGGATAGACTTATGTTTTGGTCCTTGCTGCTGACAGCCTGCCCAGGTTATAACGTGACTGTTGGTCTCCTGGTGCTTGAAAAACTTGAAGCCCCTCTGCTGCTGAGGAGAAATGAGGGGAGCACAAGCTTGGAGGGGGAGGAGGAATGTCCTGAGGTCACACAGCTTCACAGGCAGTTTCTGGGGTTGTTACTTGTTTGTAAAAATGCGTCATTTATTTAGTTGACATATTTATTTGGAGCATTTATTTTCTCCAATTAAAGACCCACTGTCCAGCGCCCAGGGCACACTGCCATCAGTCTCAGGGTGAAAATAGAGCCAGACTGTCCAGTTTGCTGGGCCTTTTGGTCCCACAGGGATGGCAATGCTTTAGATGTCATTCATTGCACTGGGTGGTTTGCTGTCAATTCCTGTGGTTAACAATAGCAATGCTGCTCTCACTTCTTCTGGGCCCTATCCAGATGTTAGGTAAATTAATAATTTTTCTTCTAACGGAAGCTAGGCTGAGACCTGTATTAATGAAAGCCTCTTGGGTTTGGAGGAGAAACTAATTTTTTGTAACATACCTCTTGCTAACTTCTGTCATCATCCTTGCTAGCTAAATGTGAGCAGACTGAAAGAGGTTGAGTGAATCAAGTGCCTTTATTTAGACCAGTTGTTTGTTTTAGATGGTTCCTTTTCTTGCGATCTTTCTTGATATGGGCACCAGCAAAAAGCAGCTTTTCTGGAGAAGGAGCTTTCTCACCATGCTGCTTGGGGCTGGTCAGGTCTGTTGGACTAAGGGATGTCATGGACATTTGTGTAATGGCTGTAAAATGCATGGGGCAGGCTGCTGTTTGTGTGGCAGTGTGCAATTGTGAGGAGTGACTCCAGGTGCTTTATTTCAGTGCAGTGGCATTGGATGAGCTGGGCTAAGGATGGGACTTTGCTGTTAACTTGCACTACTTGCCCTGCAAAATGCCATGGCCCTGCTCCTTGAAAGGTTGTTCTTTTGAAGCCTTCCTGCTTTCAAAGAGATTCCTTTGGACATTCTTATTCAAATCTATTTGAATGACTTAAATGATTGATCCTAAATCATCACATGTACATATTCTCAGGACCAGGTGTTTGCCTTTGGCTCAGGAAGTCTATTATTTTCTTAGCCTAAGAAGGGCAAAGTTAGTACGCAGGTGGGTCCCAATGTATGCTGGCTCTGTTGGCCACATATTCACAGCAGCTTCCTCTGGATATGTTTCCCACCTTCCTTCCTCTTCTTCACATAGATGTGGAGGAGTCACCAAGATCAGATTGCTCTGGTACTGCACTAGCCTGGGTCTCACATTATTGGCAAGTGCATTATGTGTGTTACTCCTTCATCTCCTTGCTCGTGTTGCTCCTTCATCTCCTTACTTGGGGCAATGTCTGGAGAGATGCTTCCCTGTTCACCAAAGGGTTTGGAGCTGGGCTGACCACTCAGGTACTGCCTGGGATACTGATAGTGCGTCTTGGGAGTGTTTACCTTGTATCTGCTTCTCACCAGAACTTGTTCCTGTATTTCAACCTTGAGTCTGAAAACTAGTCTGGACCATTCACTCTTTCCTCCTTGGAGAGCAGGAGAAGACTTTGCCCTGGACATGGTGGTCTGTGTTCGGGTGTTTGAGCAGCTGATGCTGGCACTTATAGCTCTTTCTCCTCCCCTACAGTCTCCTCCTACAACGCCCGTGTGCCTGAGGAAGTTGGGAGAGTCCCCACCCTCTCTGTTTGCAAAAGCTGATTTCTGGGGTTGTGACTTTTAACATGCACAAACAGCGCTAATTTAGTCATTTATTTAGTTGACATATTTATTTGGGATGTTCCTTTGCTTCACTTAAAGATCCTGTGACCAGTGCCCCAGGCATGCTCAGCAGTATGTGAATGAACAAGATCCATCAATTACTCTTGATCAGATCAAAGTGGCCAGGAAATACTCACATAACTCATGTCCCTGCACAGGCTTGGCTAGAGCCACATGGTTTGCAACTCAGTATTCCCCGGCTGAGGGGCACATCCTCTCTCCCCTGCAAACACACTGGGATTGGCACAGTGTGGGAGAAGCAGCTTTCCTGAGGTGCTGCTGTCCCTTCAGGCAATCCACCTCCCTTACTGGTGCTGTTCTGTTTTGAGCTCTGTTCCATTGGTTTGCTGTAGGAAGGGAGAGGATCAATACGTGTGCTCACAGCTCTTGTGAGGCTGCTGTGCTCGCATCCCTAGTGAGACAGTGGTGAAGCAAGGATTCACCTTGTATCTTCAGAGTTGTGTCTGCTCTCCTTCGAAGCACCTGCTTGGAAAACAGCCTCTGCTTTCTTAGCCCTACAGCTTTGCTATCCAAAAATTGAATGCTTTGGTGCCTCCTTCCCTCTTTCATATCTCTTTCGGTGTTTTAACCATAAAGGCCAAATGGAGACGCACGGGGGCATGACAGGTGAATTGTCACTCCTTCTGTCTGCCCTGTGAGCTGCTGGCAGAGCAGGATGGTTTTGCAGGAATTTGTGATGGGTTTGCTTAGCCAAGGACAGCCTGGATACTCCAGTCGTGTTTGTGTGTTAGCCAGTGTGGAGAAGAGCTGGCTGCTGTACTTGTACACACAACTGTTCAAAATGTTTTGTCTAAAAGGTTTCAGCAGCCTGGATGTGCCTAGATGTATGTAAGTCTAAAGCCCAGTTGTTCTGTCATGAGATTTTTTTTTGCCAAGAGCGATGGTGTTTCTGATGTGCAGCATGATGTTACAGCAGACTTGAGAGTCTTTTCCATCTCTGAACAAAATGCATTTAAGAAAACAGTTTGTGTTGTCAAGACACTGATTGAATCAAACTTGCTCTTTCTTCTCTCTTACAGGTTACCAGGACAATGCCAGTACTTAGGACTGCCGGTTGCTGATTACTTCAAACAGTGGATTAATCTGAAAAAGGTACTTCTGTGCAAACTGCCATGGTCCCTATCTCCCTGTCTCCCTCCTCCCCTTGTCCTTCACTTTTCCTCTTTAAGGAGGTGTCTAATAACTACTGCTGTTTTGCATTGAAATGAGTTATTTTCTCAGAAGCTGGGCTGAGCTGAGTCCTCCAGCTCCCTATTGTATCTCCTCTAATAGAGTCTTACTGTACTTGATGGGATGTGTTCTGCAGCTGGGGAGAATCCCATTGTGGTAGGCACAGTGCAATGTCTCTGCATAATATTGGGACTCTGTGAGACCCCTTTTCAGTGAAGGTTGTGTTGTCACCAGTACTGCTGACTTCGTTTTGTTTTGCAGCCATGTAAGGCTCCTAGGAGCATGGTTCCCATCAGATGAAATTCTGATTAATAAATGTGGAAATACTCCAATATAAAAATCAGCATTTCTCTTTGTGGCGTGAGGAAAGGGAGCTGTCTCAGCAGCACAGCCACCTAAGAGACTGGTGATCACTTTGCTAAGCAAATTGCCTTGGACTGAGTACTGTCTGATGCCTTGTCTTTTGCTCCATGCCTTCACTGGGTGGTTAAGAAGCAGCATGCTGTGCATCCACAAGGAATACTGGCACAACTGCTTCATCTGCACAGAAAAACGGGATGATGCCATAAGGCACAAACCCAAGTGGGAAGAAAAGAACAAGTGTGATTACAAGGAGGAGCAGGGTGAGGGAGGAGGCTGCAGTCTGTGCACAAGAGAAATTGGGGTGGCCCTCCTGGTTAAACCTTTAGCTGACTAAAATTCCCTTTCCCCATCCAGTGTAGTGCTTTATTTGGGTTTCTATGCCTTTTCCTGGTAATTAAGGGTCTCAGTAAGTGGGATTTTCTTATAAACAGCTTGTTGTTCTTGCAGGTTTTTCTTTTGTTCTTTTATTTATTTATTGTTTTAAATGGAAGTGTGAGTGACAGGCTGAGCGGCCGCAGAAGGACAATTTGCATGATCTGTTCCGTCAAATAGGGTAGAACATGAACTTAACAAGGGATGCTGGCAGCACATTCCTGGCTGAACTTGTCAAAGGGTCTTGTATTTCCCTGCTGTCAGAGCAAATCTTTTGGCTGATTGCTGGTCCTTGGTAAATGAAATCTGAAAGCACATTGGGGCATTCTGCAGTTCAGTGACCATTAATGATCGCCATTTGAAGTTCACTAAACTTCCGGTGAATGGATAGCAGCTATATAACCAGCAGGTTGATGGCTGCAGAATAATAATACTCAAAAAAAAAAAATCCCTGTGTACTGTGATGTTTGCTCAGAAGTAGGTTGATACAGCCATGCTCCTCCTCTCGGCCTCAGGATGAATGACTTATGGCTCTTTCCCATAGTTCAAAGCTCCTGGATTTAGTGTATTAGGAGCTGGGATTCATCATTATGTAGATGTCCAGGCAAGTGTGTCTTCTTCGAGGTGAGCATTCATGTATTTCATGTCAGCAAAATACTGTGATAGTAAGCTGAGGGCTGCTAAGCATCCATGAAGTCCCAAGCACAGAGCTAAAGGCAGGAGCAGGGGGAAGTTCCCGTGTGAAATGTTCCCGTGTGCAGCTCACTGAAAGGGTCACATGCTGAGCATGTAGGATGGGGGCACGTGGATTGGGTTGTCCTCCTCTGCAGATGTGTTACTTGGAAAGTAAAGGCTCAACCTCCCTCAGATTGTGCAGGAAAGGGAATGTGAGAGAGAAATGTTCATCTTCTTCCAACCCCTCTAGTCCCTTAAAAATAATCAAGTTTTCTGACCGTTTAATACCTGACATCCTCTGAACACTGAATGGTTCCAGGGACCCTGCATCCCTCTGGGAAGTGACCCATGTTACAGAGGAGAGCAGAGACCTCTACTGTCTTGTGGCTAAGGAACTGCTTCTTCTGGGTCTTGCTTTTACCCTAGAGCGGTCATCTTTCTGTGCCACACTCTGCTCTCAGGTGCTTGTGGGGCAACTGCCTTTGTGTTTTCACAAGAGAGAACTTCCAGCCTAGATAACTGATTCTGTTCAAGCAGATAGACCCAGTGGAGACTCAGTCTCTATTGAATGAGCTCCCAGTGTGAGACAGGTAAGAGTGGACAGGTAACTAGCCCCCCCATGGTTGCCTGCACAGCTCAGGTGGCCCTTTTTCCCCTCACTTTGGCACATTCCTGACTTAGAAATGCCTCCTAGGCTGAGTCTGCCTCTGACCTGATCCATTAAGTAAGTGAAGGTGTTGGAGGGTGGATGGGGCTTGTGGTGTGAAAGTGATGATTTCTAGGTCATCTATAATGCAGAGACTTGAATGTTTCAGATCTCAAGAGAACAGGCACATATGAGAGACAGCAGTTTCCTGAAGGATGGCCCCACCTGCACCTGCTGTATTTTCTTTGAGTCTTTACTTATGAGCAGTGATAACAAGAGGATCTTTCTGAATTAGGGAGCTCCTGCTGCAACTACCAGGCAATGCTGAAGTAGGATTACACACAGACAAGTTTGTGTACCAATGTGTATTGCAGTAGTGACAAAATGCATTCCAGATTCATCTGCCAATGCACACACAGCTTCAAGTCCTTTTTGTCTCTGTTTTGTATCATTTAAAAAAAAAGTCCTGTATCTGGACTCCCTCTGCCAGAGCATGGGATGCTCCAGAACCCAGCAGATGTCTTTCTGAAGTGGTGAGAGAGTCTTTCTCAGAATTCATTTGCCAATAAACTTCCCTTTTCACTGCTGTGCTGCAGGAGTAGAATTTTGTGCCTGCAGGCAGCTTTCACAGTTTCCTAGGCCTGCCTCTTGGGCAAGCTGGAGACAGGAATTGCCCCCAGTAGCTGTCACACTTGCTTTGCCTCAGGCAAACCTTGTTGAATTGATCTGACCGTTCAGGTTGTGGTGTGCTCCACAAGTGACTGCTGCAGTGGTGGCCACAGTGTCTTGGGATCTGTAAAAAAGCGTTCTGAGGAGAAGTTGGGGAGGGAAAAGCTGGCTGTGCACTTGACCATGTTTGCTGAAGTTTTACCTTGCCCTGTGCCCCCCCCACTGCCAGCCTGCTAACACATCTCTTCTGTCAAGCCTGATCGGTGTTTGCTGACATTTTTAATGTCACTGAGCGATCTTGTATCTCTAGTGAACTGTCAGTGTAGAGCTGACTCGGGGCAGAGAGTTTATCATGTTCTTCACTTCGATTTGCTCAGCCTTGTGGGAGGGGAGCAGAAAGCAGAGGAGGCTTTCTTTGAATGCTGCAACATTTCAGATATCCCCCTAAACCATCTCAATAGAGAGCCACCATCCCATCTGCCAGTTCTCCTTAGGTACCTGTCACGTTGATCTGCAGAGGCCCTGTGGGTTAGGACTGAGGTGCAGAACCTGAGCTACATCACTGGAGCTGGGTGCTCAGGGTGGAAATAACAGAGAGTGCTTCATATCAGGAGAGAGGGGCACCAGTGGAGTCACGTGTGCAGAAAGCAGGAAGCCATGGGTCAAGATTTATGCAAAAAGGAAAGCTGCTGCAGCTAGCCGACTATAACCAAGCTGCTGCCCTGAGAGTATCCTCAGGTAGCCTGCACAGATCCAGTACTGCGTATTCTAACACAAGCATCAGCTCTCATTTGTGCTCCCTCTGCTCTTTCAGGAGCCTCTGTGGTTTGTTTTCCAGGTCCCTAGCTGGAGTTAGCAGCATGGTTGGTCCCATGGTGAATCAGCATCCCTGGGGCTGGAACCAGTGCTACATTAGGCTGAGGGCACAGTGCCTGCAATCACAGAGTGTCAAGAGCCTGGGAATGGGAAACCCAGCAGGCAGTAGGAGTTGGGTTGGACTGGGGACATGTTACTGAAAGGAGAGTGGTTTAAAGGAGGGAGGAGGTGGAATAAGAGAGGTGAAGATAGATTTTATTACAATGAGCTTGTGGAAGAATAATGTTGGAAAGATGATGAAGGTATCATCATTTGGCCAGACCAAGTACGTAACCCAGATTGTCTTTATGCCAGAGGACAGTAGTCAGTGCTTGCAGATGTAACTGGGAGACCATGGCTTGAGTCAGCTTTCTGTGATTCCTAGCAATTGTGTCCTTAAGAACTGAGAGCTGTCCCTGGACCACTGTATATAGCAGCCACTGTTTTTGCCATGGCTGTCTACCAGAAACTTGTACACACTTTTCTGAATCTGCTCATGCTTTCAGTTTCTACAGCATCCTGCGGCAATGACTTTTGCTATTTAATTATGCATCAATTATACTCTGTTTACTCATACATTGTGTGAAGATGCAGGTCCCTTTGTTTCTTTTAAACCTATTGTCACATCATTTTCTTGGACGTAGGTCTTGCGTTTTGTGAAAGAACACGTTTCTACTTCTTCATGGTGTTACTCTTGATCTGAGACCTCAGTCATATTCTTGCTTAATTGTCTTTTCCAGCACAGCAGAATTTGTTGGAGGGCTGGCAACTGGGGGCTCTGTGACTCTAGAACTGCCTTGTGGAAGTTATTCTTAACATGTGTACACTATCCTGATCTTACATTTATTTTATGGATGTTTTGCAGTTGAGTGTTTTATGTATCCACTACAGGTTTGTTTTATTACTTGTTTCTCAAATTATATTTTATTTGTTTTTTTTAAAATGAAGACAATCTTCATACCCATCACAGAGCTGTCCCTTTCTCCAACTGTCCTGGCACCTTTAGCCACCTCTGATTTCTCTTCAGAGGGTGCAGTGTGTCTTTAGATACAGTAACAGTGGCTGCTGTAGGAGTGACAAGACTGGTCTTAGTTGGACATCCTCCTGAAATTTAGGGGAGTTTTTATGAAAGGCAAGAGTTGAATGATGTGTGTGAGGGAATGCAAATTTCCTCCTCTGGGCGTGATGAAACTGGGTTGACAAAGCCTTGGGGAGCACAAAGTGACTATGCTGGGGTGCTGTGGCTGTGCACAGAGCTGGTCCTTTCCAGGATCAGCCTTTATGGATCTGTAGACATTCCTGTTTGGAAGTAAACTGTTAATACACATTCACAAATGTTTTAAGGTCACCTACTTGCATTGTGAAATCTGTCAGAGGAAGCATGTAATAGGATGTTTTTGTTAATATTTGGCTACTAGAAATAAACACATCTTAAACAAACAAAGATTTGCTAACAGCTTTCTGTCTCTCCTCTGAATTAACAATTCCTTCTTCCTTTGGGGTGGGAGGAGGGGCTCTGAGTATTTCTCAAGCACTTGGTGCTGAAGTGTCTTGAGTGCTTTGGAGGAAGATCGTTGAAATGGGTGAGAAATGGTTTATGCGTTAACCCATATATTTGGAAGTTGCTTTTGTGAGGTCTAACTTCTTGAGGACTTAGAGTGATTGTTATCAATTTCCCGTTTATTGAGTTACTGGCTGCAGGGAATATAAAACGCCTGGTAAGGTTAGAAATACCAGAGAACTCCTCAGGCAAAGTGCTTCTTGGCCAGAGTATCAAGCACATGAATAAATGTTGAATAAATGTGGAGAACTGTGCCCAGGGCTTTATTGATTTGCAGCACAGGTGCCTTTTCTGAGACCCTGTCAAAACTTTCTTCAGTGGGACCTGGGCTTGCTGGGTTCCCCTCACCCCACCTGTGAAGCTCTTGGCTTTGGAAAGTCTCAGAGGGCAGAAATGGGAGAGATTGTGAGAGGAAACACAAGGAGAAATGTGACCCTGGGGCTAGCGAAGTATGGGTATCTCTTTCACAGAGATGAGGAAAGGAAAGCGTCTGTGCAGTAACATTGGTTCATAGCTGGAAGGAAGTGGAAGGAATTGCTTATAACAGCAAAATGACTGTGTTTAATAAATACTTTGCTCTGTATTTAAAGAAAGGCAGAGGTTGCCATATTTCTGAGCAAGAGGTTTGCTGTTAAACACAATTTTCTGATAAAGCCAAGTGGTGAATTGGTTGGCATTTTGCATAACTGGTTTACAGGAGTTTTGAAGAGCTGGCTGAGATGCCCTGGACTATTAATAAGTCTTTGAACATGAGGGAAGTTCTAGAGGACTGGAAGAAAGCTAATGTTGTACCAGTAATTTAGAAGGGCAAATGGGATGACCGATGAAGTAATTATAGCCCTATCATCTTGACATTAATTCTAGGCAAAGTAATGAAAAGCCAGATATCATAGTTGATTAATAAAGAATGGAAAGAGGGTAATATAATGCCAATCAATGTGAATTTATGGAAACTAGATCTTTTTCAAACTAACTTGATATTTTTTTTATGAGAATACGTGTTTGGTTGATAAAGGTAACCACATCAATGTAATATACTTCTGGAAGGCATTTGACTTGGTACCTTATGACATTTTGATTAAGAAACAAGAGTGATACAAAATCAACATGGCACACATTACATTGATTAAGAAAGAGCAAACTGACAGCTCCTAGCATTTAATTGTAAATGGATAATCATCATGGAGTGCATGTCTTCCTAGTGGGGTCCCACAGGGATCTATTTCTCAGACCTCTTGTATTTAACACTTTTGTCAATGCCCTGAAAGAAAACATAAAAATCATTTTCAATAACTTGTGCAGATGCTGCATCCAGAAGGTGGCTGCTGTTGGATTTATAAACAGGCAATGGTGAGGAGGAGCAGAGGGGATGGATCATTTCTTTCTTTGGGTCTGGTTTGACCAGTATGGGATGTTGGATCCCATCTGGATCAGAAAGAATTCTGGAAACTTGAAGACTGGATGGAAAACTGCAAGACCAGAAGAACACTCACCATGCAGCAGCAGCACTGGGAGCCATTTAGGGTACCAGAGAAGGGTGAGGGGTGTAGTTGCTAAGTATCTAAGGAGAGAGCCAAGATGTGACAAGAGGTTCCTTCACAGAAGCAGACAAAAGCATAAGCATTTCCAGTTCCTGGAAGCCAAAGCAAGGTAATTCAGGTGCAGATCTTTACAGTGTGGGGTAATTAACCGTTGGAACAACTTACTGAGGGCTGTGGTGGATTATCCAGCTCAGGAGGGAAGGCTTTTTTCCTAAAAACATCAGCTGTGGCTCAGACAGGAATTTGGGGCATTGCTGTGGCCTGTGCAGGTCAGGCCAGCCGATCGTGGCTGTTTCTTCTACCATCATGATCTTTGCCTGTCTCGCACAGCTCTGGCCGCTCTGTTCCCTTGCACTCTCGAGGGCTCCTGGCTTAGGGAGCACAGACAGCACAAACAACACAAGGCTGGGAATGGAGGGGGAAGCATCCTGGGGAATGTGGCACCTCTGGCATGAGCAGAGGAACCCTCCTGGTCCAGGGCTGGAGCACAGCAGCCATCCACGGCTTCTCCTTTAAATTTGTCGTGCAGCTGTCTGAACTCTGAAATTTCTTTCACTCTCTCCCTCGCCTTGTTAACATGTGTTGCCTTTGGGGTAATCAGGGAAAAAATATTATGTCCTTTTACAATTACCGGGTTTTGGAATATTAAAATGTCTCTCTGCATCGGCAGTGTTATTTTGATTGGTATTCTAACCTTTGACTAGCCCATAAAGCGAGCCGCTCTTCAAGCCAATATTGCGGGACTGAAATTTAATTCCGAAATGATTCCAGATAATAGGGAGACAGATAATATATGCATGAAGGATATTATGTTTGGACTAAATGCAGCAGGGCCAGGGCTTGGGAGTTGAATAATAGCCCAGAGTGAGTTATAATCTGTGGGACAGAAATACCTTACTGTCAGGGCCAGGAGAGGAACTCTTAAATCAAAGGGAGGGAGATGAGGAGGGAGTTGAGGATAGTCATCTCAATGGGAAAGGGCATCCAGGAGAGGCCTTAAAGGAGCAGCCCTTTCTGTCCTTCTGCAGAGCAACCTGTCCTTCCTTTCTTACTTAATAAGGAGTGCTGAGTAAAAACATAATTCCAAGGAAAACCAATAGCCAGGGGATTCTGGAAGTTCTTGGCAGCCTTTTCCCTTTTGTCTTCCTGGAGTCATTAGAAGGTACAGCATGGGTTGATGTCTCAGTTTCCCTACAAGTTGTAACCAGATGGACCAAGGGGTTGTTGTTGGAGTGGTTTTGCAATACATGCTAAGGTAGAGTGCTCACATAATATAGAGTAATCATCAGGGTTGGTTTTGACATCCAGTTTCACATAAAACAAAGAAAGCACAGGCACAGTGTGTGGGCTACATGGACAGTAGTTTTGCAGGACTCTTGCCCCAACTTTCTCAGCCTGGGACTTACTGCCAGGCAAGACTGTCTCCCCGCCTCAGAGCTGCTGCCTAAGCTGGTAACTGGAGACACAAAGTAGAAGCATTTTCTGTGACAGAAGAGGTACAAATTAAGTGACTTTTAAACATTGGAGGCTTTAAGAAACAACACCTCCCTCTGGGCTCTCTGTACCAGAGAAGGGAACTTGAGGTTTTTGCTATGTACTCCTCCAAGTGCCGCTTTGTGCTTTGCCAGCAGCTTTCAAGCATGATGGAGTAGTTAGGAAGATACTCTCCACTCTGCAGTAGCTCAGTCCGATAACTTAACCTGCTGGACAAAGTGTTGGGAGCTTTCTGTAGCTAGACTTTGCAGAGCGTTGCAGATGACCGTGCTGCCAGCTGTCCTGGGAGGAGGGGAACTGGGCAGGCAGAGATGGAGAATGATATCTGCCACTGGGTGACACAAACCCATGTCAATATAACAGGCTTTGGCTCAGTGGCACGAGCTTATAGTTTCAGAGTAATGATCCCAGCCTCACATTTCATTTCCTTTCCTTGCAGTCTCAGGAGCTGGTCTTGCTACAGCTGAGAGGGGCTCTAGATGCAGCCTGGAGGCTTCAGTGGTTTTGGGTGACTTAAATGATGAGATACATGCCCATCTCAGGAGGGCAGAAATAAAGAGTGTCCATTTTTGCCTAAATCAAATTATTCTGTGTTTCCCCCTCCTTTGGTTATTGATTTGGGTTTTTTTTTTTTAAATTACATCATCAAAACACAGGAACAATTTTCTGTGGAACTTGTGTCTGTACAAATTGTTCAGAGAGACAGGAAAGATATGATCCCCTGAGGGTTAATGTAAATTATATGGTAGCCACTTCTGTATAGAGCTACTCCAAGGTAAAGGGGACACCTGAGTATTTAGGTCCTATTAACAGCAAGCACTTCCTGGAACTTTCTTCCATCCTTCTGTCCTTCTCGTAGCTGTGCTGCATGTTTTCTCATGACCTCTCACACACAGGTTAGCTTCTTTACCATTAGAGGTTCTACACCTCCTCTTTTGCTAATACATACTAAAGTGTGCTAGATGCATGTTAAAGTTTCACCTCTTTTCCTAGGCAGGGTGCTTTACAGCCTGGTCTCAGCCTTTGGAACAAACAAGTTTTACATACTACATTCGGGGAGGACCTGGCACAGGTGGAAAAGCCCACCTGTGAGAGGGGCAGAAGGGTCAGAGAAGACATGACCTCCAGAGGAAGATTGAGGGATTTGGAGGACAAAGCCTCCAGCTGCACCAGATGTTTTAAGTTGGACATTAGGAAGAATTTCTTTAGAGAAAGGGTGATTAGATATTGGAATGAGCTGCCCAAGGAGGTGGTGGGATCACCGTTCCAAGAGGTGTTTGAGGAAGGACTGGATGTGGCACTCAGTGCCATGGTCTGGTTGACAAAGTGGTGTTAGGTCGTAGGTTAGACTCCATAATCTCAGAGGTCTTTTCTGACCTAATTGCTTCTGTGATACTCAGCCTAGAGAAGACTAAGCAGAAATCATTTTTGAGGAATGAAAGTGCTCAATTTCTGTCTGGTTGTGGTGTATGACTCTTGATCACATCCTTTCCTGCTGCAGGAAGATCAGTAAGCAGTCTTTATGGATAAGAGCAGGAATATGGGACCTCTAGCTCTTATGAGTTCAGAAGAATGTGGTGGGGCTGGTTTGGGTAGAACTGGTCCTGCCTTGAAGCAATTAGTCATCACTTCTTCCCTCCTGCTTGCCCTGTGTGCTATGATACTACTTCCTTTGCCCCTGCATTGGGACACAGGCTGTCTGCATTCCATGGGACACATCACTGAAACTCAAGAGAACATGAGCAGAGAAAGAAGCAGTATTTCCCTTAGGTGCCATGTACCATCTCCACTCCCCTACTGATGTTGTCTGCCCAAATCCCAGATGTTTGAACTGGGAAAATCCCAAGGCAGACTTTTGGCAGTGCCTTTGGGCTTCAAGTAAGAACCAGGGCCTCTTGTAGCCACATGTGATAGAGAAGGCTCTCAGGTAAGGTCAGAAGGTATTGATTCAAGAGAAAACTGAGGAGCACAATTATATTCCTTGGCTCCATGTTGCCTGCAGCTACTGGACAAAGCAGAGAGGAGAATTTTGTTGCCTTTGAGCTTTTTTTAACCAGGGCAAAAGATTTGCCTTTTAGGTAAAATTCTGAGCAGCTGTTTGCTGAGCATACTGCAATTGTCACTTTACTGAAAGCATCCTTGTCTATGCAAGTGGTTGGAGGCAGGTTGGCATTTGTGGTTCTTTCTATGCACGTTGTTTTAGCTACAGGCAAAAGGCAGAAAGGCAGCTGCTCAGACCTTGTGTGCTGCTCTTCCTGCTGAGTGCCATATTGCTTGGCTGCACCTCACTGTGCCTGCATTCCCCATGCTGGGGGATTTGAACATCTGTCCCCTGCACCGAGGAGCCTCCTGGTTTCCATCTGGCTCTGTGTGTGTGTGTGTGTGTGTGTGTGTGTGTGTGTGTGTGCTGCTGCTGAGGTTAAACATACTGCTCAGACCTTTGTTCCATGGGTCTGGTTGCTGATTGCAGGTTGAGGAAGGAGCCATGATGACACTCCTGGTCCTGCCTCTTTATGGGATGTGTGCTGTAGGTGTCAAATACAAAAGTTTCAGAAAGAGCTTGCATCCAGACTTGGTGGCCTCAGCATGGCAGGCCAGGAGCAAGCCAGGGGAACCACAAAAAGGTCATAATTATGTATTTGTGAGCTGGGTGTTAGTCTGGCACAGGTCTGGCATTTCACATGTGCCTACAGCCTGCTGGGTTGTCAGAAGCTGGGGCCTCCACTCTCACCTGCCTGTTTATGTGAAGCTGTGGGGCATCCTGCATTTCCCTGTATCTTGAGTGCTGAGGTCCACCAGAGGGGCTGAAACCTTCTTTGTGCCCTGGTATTGTGAGAGGGAAGCTGACCCCAGACCTGACACAGCTCTATGCAGTCAGCAACAGAGCAAAGCTGGAGGAGAAGGAATTAGAGGCAGGGCATGTTTTACAATAATCCTGCAATATGTGCTGCATCCCAGGCCAGGAGGAGCTGGGAGTTGAAGGCACAAATGTGTGAAAAATGGCCTTTCCTAGAGTCCCATGGGAAAGGCAAGGGACAGAGCATCCCTGCATCCCAGTCCTTCAGTTAGAGATTTACTTGAGTACCAGCACAGCTGCCTAGTGCCTGGGAAAGGAGCTGATTTTCTAAGCATTTATTTGGAAGATGGGAACTCCATGCAGGAGCATAAAAATAGGCTTTTGCAGTTCTCCAGGAAGGCATGATGGGCTATCAGATTTTCTAGCCTTGTAGCCTTGGGGATTAAAACACTAACTGGTTTGACCCTCATTGTCCTACCAAGCCAGCATAGCTACAAAAGGGAGAGTGACTGCTTGCTATCACCACCAACAGCAGGCTGGTTTATGCTAGCCATTGGCTTACCTGTAAGTAGAAGAACAGAACTTTTTTTTTTTTTTTTTTTTTCTTTTTTTGTGTCAGATGTTCTTGGTGCCCTGTGCTGTGTGTGAGCACTGTCCCATTGAGAGGGTTAGGACTTTGCTGCTGGTGTCTTTGCTGGGAAAGTGTGGATGTGCAGCCTCTGCCCCATTGTGCAAGAAGCATACCAAGGCTTGGCTTTGGCTTCTCATAGGCTCAGTATAAAATGTCCGGAAATGATGAGCAGCAAGATGGGAGATACAGTAGTGGAATTTGTATATTAATAACTTGCAGTACTTTACACTCATTAAATTAATTAATTAAATCCCTCAGAACCCCAAGGCTACTAGGCAAGTTGATTTCAGAGTTAGGATTAAAAGTCTCCTGTCACCCTTCCCCACGCTGGCATAGCACTTCTGGCTTCATCCTGGCTATTGCTCTTCCCACTTCCAGGTTTCCGTGCTTGAGCTCTGCCTGCAGCCCAAGGATTGAATCTATCAAAGTGGCTTTTCTAAGAACTGGCTGAAAAGTCAACATACACGATCTACTTTTATTCAGGAAACAACTCATCCTTTGCCCTTGTCTGGCATAAGTTTCTCTTATTTTTTGGCCTGCTGGGGAGGGCAGCTCTCATCACTCTGAAGCATGAGCCCAGCCAGGTTCTGTCCAACAGTAACTGGTTTTCCCAGTTGCCTGGGCACTGTCTCCTACAGACCAGGACTATCTTCTCCTTGGGTGCTCTGATGTGAGTGTTGCTGCCATCTTTATAGGTATCAAAGCTCCTGAACAAATGGCCATTCCCAAGCTTGCTTAGTACCCATCATGCTCTCCCTTCTGGGTGTCAGTAGGTGTGGTAGGGCAAGAAGTTTTTGCACCTTTCCTTCCTTGTGTTCAGTGTTGTGTTGCAAAAGCTCATAATCATGTTTGATGTTTTCCTGGACATCCTATCCACAGCTGAAAATGTAGGTCTCACTCATGGCTGATGGATCAGCTCCATCCACCTCACCTTTTTTTGAGCCAGATAACCAGCATTTCAACACTGCACTTAAAATACCTTAAAGCAAATTACTTACATTAAGCCGTGCAGGATGGGGTGTAGTTGAGCTCTTGTCTCTCCTCCAGGCTTTGGCTGACATCCCCAATGGTTTTAATGGTGTGGAGATGAAACCTCAGTGTACTGTTCTGCCAATGCTCCTCCTGCATGCATCCTGCAGATGTGTTTTCAAGCAAACTGCAGATATTTAGTGTATGGTTTAGTGCCAATTTCAGGAAAGCCTATTCTCTCCCAGTGTGGTAACCTCTGTCAGCCCAGCCCTGATTGACACAGTTAATATTTGAGAGATCATTTGGGATCTCTGCCTTGGCTGTGCTCCTCACTCAGGGAAGAGCTGTCCTGCATGGACACTGCAGCTGCCAGAGGAGCGTGCTTCTTGCCTGACAGCGTGTTCTGGAGAAGGCAGTTAGTTCTACCAGGACTAAGGGTAGCACAAAACTTTCAAAGAGCTAATTTCTAGCTCCAACAGGTCCAGACTGGGCCTTTATTTCTGTAGGTGAAGGTCTTTCAGCCTCCCTGGGATATGTCATTCTGTTCTTGCCTTTGGCACCATGTTTTGCTACTGCAGTGGAGGGATGTCCCCCCACCTCTGCTCAGCCCTTCCAGGTACTGGAGCTGGCCTTTGCAGAGCTGCCAAACCAGAAACAGCTCTGAGTTTCTCCTGTGTTTTGTGTTTCCCTTTGCCATTGTACCATGTATGCTTTGCCTGCATGGAGCAGGTTCTGCTGCACCATTCCTTCCCTTGGGGGACAGTTCTGTGCCGATGAGGAGGTGACTGATCCTCTGTTGGTAACTCTGCCCCACTCAGTTTCCAGCTACCTCCCAGGAGCTGCACATGGACCATCTGCTCTAAGTAGTGGAGGGGCATGGTCATTCCTCTTGCTGCAGGAGAGTTCTAGTGATACATTCCTTGCTCAGCCTTCCCTATGGGGCCCAGCTAAATCCAGTTGTAAGAATGGGACTGATGTGCTGTGGGGATAGGGGCTCAGACAGATCCAGGAGACAGTAAAGCCATGTGACTGAATACCAGACTGTGTTTGCTCTGCCTAATTATCAAAAGTATGAGTTTGTTCTGCTAGGTGCACATTATGCCTTTATTGTGGTGTAATTATGCCAGCTGCCTATGTTTAGTGTCATAAAAAGGAATAAAATGCCCATTACCCGCCTAAAGAATTCTTCTTGTGGGTTTTTTTTATTTTTATTGCTCTGGAGTACACAGTGGGGATATCTTTGATCGGCAATTCTCCATGCAAAATAGCTAGTGAAATACTGTGCCTTTCAGAGAGCTCCTCCAGCCAGCAGCCTGCAAACCTGGCTCTGCCTCTGTTGCTTTCTGCCAGCCTGATCTGGTGGTCAAAATGGTGAAGCCACCCCAATGCCTTCCTCTGCAGGAGCTCGACTGCTTTCCAACAGCATTTTCTTGCTGCTATCCAGGTCCCAAAGCTCTCTCCTGCTGACGAAGCACATGAGAGGTGCCAGGTTGCTTTCCAAGCCTGGTAAAAGATGCAGCCTCTCTACCTGCTAACCTAGTCAGGAAGACACACTGCTGCCTCAGTCTGGCTGAGGTATTTTTTTTGGCAGAATGCTGTGTTAAGGAGTATCATGCCATGGGGAAGCACTCAAGGTTGTTGAGGGAGGAGCCCAGAGAGATGTGCAGGTGGGAGCCATGAGCTCCTTTGCCTTGCCTCTGGAAACACAAACCAAGTGTCATGAACCTACCAACGGCCTGGTGGTGCTCTTGCAATTGCAGGGATACCAAGCCTTGTCCCCCAGCCAGCCCACAACCCCTGCAATTGAGTTTTGGCTGCTTTGAGGTTTCCTGTGGTGTCTAAATATCTGAGGCCATGTTTCTGTGGTGCTGAGAGATGCCTCAAAGGAGCCACATCCTCCTAGAGCTGAGGTTCTGTGCAAACATCAATTACTGAAACACATATCCTGCCAGGGAACAGCAGCGAGGGGCTTGCTTTGTGTGTGTAAATCCTAGGGGCATTTTGGTGATATTAAGAAATTTCTGACGGAAAAAGAAATAAAGCCCTATATCCAAATCTCACATTTTCAGAGGTTTTTAAAAGCTGCCTTTCTGCCTTTCCTTCTTCTAGTGTTTCAGTCTCTAATTGGAAACTGACTTTATTAGCCTCATTAGAAATGGTTAGTGCTGGCTATAGATAGCTCTTAAATATATGGTTTCGGTGGATGTTAAATCTCTTGGGTTAGTTGGCTTATTTTTCAACTCGATGTTATGTTCAGCAGGTCCCTGATCCCCCCAGCCCAGCTGTGCCACAGATACCTCACACAACGTCCCTTTTAATTCCCTCCACTTATTTTTTACGTCAGGTGTTCCTTGAAGTGGCCTTCACAGTTCTCCACCCTTTCAGCCGACGACTACGTCAGGGGAAGATGGACTTGTGCCTCCCCGCAGCTTCATTGCATATGCACACGCTGTCTGCCCCGGCGGCACGATTGCCTTGGTGAAGAATCCAAGGGGCTGCTGATAGCAATCATTGATTAAGAGGGTAATTGTCCTGAAAATTCAGATTGATCAAAAGGCAGAAATGATAACTTGTGTAACTGTGTTTAAAACCACGTCCTGTCAATAGGGGAGACTGAGACGTGGCGAGCAGAAAGCAGGGAGAATTGGATGTGCAAGCAGGTGAGTGTGCCTGTGGTTCAGGGAGGAGGGGGAGCCATTCTTCCTTGGGGTCCATAGCAGGATGCTTCTTGTCACTGACGCTGGGCTATTGGAGATTCAATCACTTTTATCTTCCCCTCTCTCTCAATCCAAATGCCTTTTCATATTAGAAAATTAGAATCAGCTCTGCTCATGCAAGATTTATTAGCTCTGCTGAGCAATACCACAGAAGAGTAAATGATGTCGCATTTCAGGGGCTTTTTACACATTATGACCAAACTTGCAACTTCTTAAGTATTTTTCCATTGAGCCACTGCAGGATGTTAAGGGATGGGAGACAAACTTCTCTCTGGAAATAGTTCTGCACCAGTTCAGATGTCTTTTCTATATTATCAGAATGATTGGATTTGGATTCTAATACAGATCTTTTCTTTGGGCTCAGTTTCTGTGCTTATTGCTCTGGAAATCAAACTCTGAGAACTGAGCCTGTTTATCGTATTTTTTTCTTGGGTCCCTTTGTAGAAACTCTTTTTGGTTCTAAAATGGGTATCTTTGGAGCTTTGCTGCTAGCTGGCCCTCATTTACATCTGAAGAAGGCACATCTTGTTTCCTGCTCATTTTTTTTTCATTGTATTTTGCACTGGGTGATTTCTTTCTAAAATGCCTTCTGACCTTGTGCAGTACACAGCTCATGTTTTGTGTAGTGATGGTCCTTTGGTCTTCAGGTAGTAGATGTTAAAGCTCTTTAAAGACATTAATGAATTTAGGCTCATACCACTCAAATATTATTGTGGGGATACTGAGGCATGGGGGATTGGATGATTTTCCTGTGAATCCATATCAGAGATTGAAACAGATATTAGGTCTCATCTCTCCTGCCTCTGGACTTCAGCCACAAGACTCGTTTGTGAGGATTTTCACTTTCAAATTGCTTTGCAGGCATTAAATCTATGCAGCATCCTCGTGGGCTCGCTGCACAGGAGAGTCACT
Source organism: Sialia sialis (assembly GCA_009812075.1). NCBI lineage: Eukaryota > Metazoa > Chordata > Aves > Passeriformes > Turdidae > Sialia > Sialia sialis. The sequence goes on along the minus strand of VRYO01002482.1, from coordinate 6,539,830 downwards.
CAGCCACAAGAGTCAAAATGACCAGTTGCTGGGAGCCTCTGCCTGAGCTGCTGTTCAGTTTTTCTCCCCATCTTAAAAATTAAAGCACTTGAGATACACAGTATTTCACTGATGCTACCTACACCAATCCCTGGTGCTCTGCAGAATTTCACCCCTCTCAGAATGGGCATTTTGTATGTAGCCCTTACACAAAAATGGCTGTTGTGAAGGTAAACACCATTTTTCTGCTAGATTGGATTTGGAATATTCTCAAAAGGGAGCAAATTTTTCTCCAGCCATCATTATTTAGGAAAGTAGGCAACACCACACAGAGATACTGATGCCACTGCTCAAATGTCTCACACCAAAACCAGCATTAAACAGCAGAAGCTGGAATCAAGCTGTGGAAGGGAATATTCATTCCTAGCTTCATCTGCTGTCATTATGGTGTGATGGAGCCCAGCACCTGCAGCTGAGCTTCTGCCAGTCTTTTGTCTATTTGGATCTGACTTTTTCTTGATGTGGCTGAGCTGCTGGGAGGATTGCAGTGTAGACAGGGTGGAGGAGAGGTTTTACCAGCCTCATGGTTAAGACTCCAAATGCTCAGCAGCATCCTCTGCTTGGCAGGTGTGAAGGGACTTAATAAAAAACAGCCAGTACTAATTACATGTAAAATAACACCATATTTAGACCTGTCCAAGTGCCAGCCTAAGTTGGTGTAAAGTTTTGCCATTCATCTTAACAAAGCCATTTCTGAAGAGCTGCTTGGAACTGTGTGAGGCTGGCAGGGAGGTTTCTCATCAGGTGCTTGGGAGGCAGATGCACTTGACAGGCAGAAGGACTTGACTTCTTCCCCTTCCGTGCACAAGCGCTATGTATTATTCAGGGTCTTCTTAAGTCAATGCTGGGTTATTAATCGGTCGTTTCTCTGCATGTTAAATTTGCCTACTAATTTTGAGGCTCTGGAAGAAGACTGTGGGTATGAGATTGCACAGTATTTTCTTTCCCTCTCTGAGTTTCTGAACACCCATGTGTGCAATCTGTGGCTGCTGCATCCCCTTGCTTTGAGTTCCGATGACATAGTTCTGCCTGTGCAGCAACTGCATGGGGAGGTGAGGTCTGGGTTATTGACATAATGTTCCTGTTCCCAGATAGTCATGGATGGTGGGGGGAGCTGGGGCAAGGATGAAGCAATAAAAGCCTTGTTGAACCTTAAAGTACCAAGGAAGACCCCCACACACCACCTCCTAAAGACCAGGGGTGCTAAAGTCTCAGGTGTCATTCTGGTGTGGTGTTCAGGTGTGGGGCAGGCGTTGTACACAGGCCAGGAGGGGTTTGATCCATGACATAGATGCTATCCACCTCCCCTTGGCTCCTGCTCTGTTTGCAGACTGATGTAATGAGTTATTTGTAGCTGGTTTGGAGACAGCCTCTTGGGACTCTCTCTCCCCTGTAGCCCAGCCAGTCTTCATGCTCTGGTCTCCTCTCCCTCCACAAGCTCTGGCAGTGCTGTCTGTGGTAGGCAAGGCACGTGGGCCAGTAGCGCCTGCACGTTCCAGGAATCACGTCAGCTGTCATTACTTACATTACCTTGATTGGGAACAGTCAGTTATGTCACCGTTCATCATCACGTCTCTCCCAGGAGACGCTGAGGAAGGAGGAGAGGAGCAGGAATTATAAAGCACTTCTGCAGTGCTCTGCCAATCCCATTGCTCCGTTGGCTGAACATCTGTCATCAGGCAGCTTGAAGAGAAGGTGCTTTGTCTGATGGATCTTCCCATTGTAGCTCCACAGGGAGAAGCCTTCTGCAACACCAGGACTGCCCCATGGGAAGAGCACTGGGGACTCTTAGAGAGTTTAACATGAAGGGAATAGTGCTGCTGAATGGGAAGCTCTGTGGCGTACCACAGCAGAGCATGCTGGGCAGCTGGGGCTGCAGGATGGGCTGTCCTGGTTGAGGGCTGCTTTGAGCCAGGTAGAGTTACCAAAACTGTCTCCAGTCCAAATGAGTTAGAGCTTGAACTTGGACGTTGGATTTCTGACCATCTCTCAGGTGAGATTTCATCCTCCCTTTGGCCAGGAGCTCCAGATTCCCTGGATGAGGATGAGATCTGGGTTCTGATGAAGGAAAGTTCTTATTTCTAATGGAGAGTTACCTGCAACGTTTCCAGTCCTCTGCCCCAATTGATTTGGGAATTTGACTCTAGTTCCAGCAATGGGTCTCTTTGACTCTGGTCCCCCTGGCAGGCTGGGGGACAACATGTGGCCATGATGGCATGTGTAGTGAGGAAGGCAGTCCAGCAGTCTCCTGTGAATGAATTTGTGACTAAACTCACAATGGGTTTGAGAGGGTAAGAAGAAATAGGAGCTCTGTGGCTGTAGCCAGGCTGTGCTCCAGGGCTGTACGGCCAGGTTCCCCAAGGCTTGTGTGACAAGCTTGTCAAGGCTGAAAGCACAAATGGTTCAAGAAGCACATGCAGCCCAGCAGGACAAACTGGGAGGTGTGGAAGGCGGTAGTTTCATGCTATGTGTACTGGTCCTGGCACTGTGATGTAGGAGAAATGCTATCTGTCAAGCACAGTGCTCATATTTTAACTTCTGTTAACTTCTGTTAAGGTGGCTTGACAACAGCTGGACCTCAGTGAGTTCCAGTATGTGGGTATTCAACCCAGCTTGGGACCTAACTGGCAGTGCCTCTGGAGATCAAGCCACTGAAGGGGAGGAAAGCCAGGCCAGGAGAGGTCTGTACCCAGGGTCCAAAGTAGGGAAGGAAAATAAGTTCTCTGGTTCTCTATGGTAAAGAAGTTCTGTGGTCCTTGGAGCAGCTCCATCACAGGCACGAAGATTATTCAAAGGGGAGTGTTCAAACACGTGGAGGAACTGGCTGGCACTAGCAGTGGCACACAGGTGCTGCACAGGGTGGGTGTGGGTAGGTCATGGGGGGCTGAAGCAGCCTGATCTCAGCCTGTGCAAGGCATCTTGTGCAAGTACAGCCAACAAGGTCTGACTTGTGATCCATCCTGTCATTTGAAGAACTTGCACTATACAGAAGTAGTGCTTTCTGTGTGCCAGGGGCATTCACTGAAGTTTCTCTTAGCTGAGTTTGAAGAGCTCTTGCTGTCCCCAGCTTTCGGTTTAGGCATTGTTGTGCTGGATGGCCCAGGTGCATGGAGTTTGCTAGGCAAGAAAGAAATTGTAAAGGGTACATGGAGCCGAGGAGAATTGTTCTTGAGGAAAGGTGGGTTTCTATGGTGGGAGGATAGCCAGTGAAGTGAGTAAATACTTGCTATAAACATGTTCAGAGCATCTCTGTGTGAAGAACCCAGCACAGCTTTTCTGAGAGAATAGAAAGAGAGCCCGGGTTCAGTTCATATGTCTGTTTTCATTTCTTTTCTTCTTCTGGTCAACTGTGGCTGTAGATAAGAGTTTTCTATTTGAAGTTCAGAAGGGAAGGGAAACCCATTGTTAGAAGGGGAGACATTTTTTTTGCTTGATATCTATCTCCAGCGACACAGCGGAGAAGGAAAAGATTTGCTATGATAAAGGTAGGTTTAAGGAGAAAAAATAAAAAGGCACATTGAGTGTTGCTTTTCTCTGTACTTCAAAGCCTAGAGTAATATGGAACAGTATAAAAGAAGAGAGAAAAAAAAAACAACCTAGCCCAGCCTCTGCACGGGGGCTGAGAGTGCCATAATAGAGCGCCATCCTGGCCAAAAATCCAGAGCTCTGCCTGAGCTGTTCATCTGGGCTTGGCATGGTGGTGTTCAGTATGCACAGCACTCCTGCCAGGAGTCCACAGGGATGGGCTGCAAGGGGGATGGATGCTCCTTAGGGGGAAATCAGAGGAAGTGTTTTGCAGGTGTGCATCCTGTGGAAGGACTGAACCAAGGGAAGTCACTCACTGGAAAGAAAATCAGGCAAATGTGGGAGCAGTATGGGAAATATGTGCCAATAAACATTTAATTATTAAAATAACTTGACGAGTGTATGGAGTGTTCAATACAGCGTGGCAGAGTGAAAAAGCTGAACAGCACTGCTCTGGTGAAGGCTGTGAGTGGGAAATAGCTAAATGTCTCTGTCCATGTGCCTCAGGGCCAGTGGGGTTCACTTTCTGGGGTCCTGGGCTGTAGGATCAGCATTTCCCAGGGCTCAGTTGATTCTGAAAAAATAAGAGTAGAGGAGTGCTAGGGATGGGGTACCTGTGTGTGCCATTCCCTTGCTTGGAGCAGGCATGAGCACAGAGGGGGACTGCAGCTCCACAATCATCAGCAGGTCTCCAGTGGGTTTGGGCTGTGCAAGACAGGCAGGGATAGGAGCTCCCTCCCAGAGGACAAGGCAGGGGACAGAGAAGTGTGACCCGGGGAGCTGGGGCTTGTGACACTCCCACTGCAGTTCTGCTCTGTTTATGCAGGCATCTCCTTTCCTCTGGCTCTCCAGCCAGATTGATGGCATGATGCTCCATGTCTGTTCTGCTGTCCTGATGGTTTTAGTCTTCATCCCCATCCCAAGCTCCATGCATGATCCTGGCTCCTGGAGCAGCCCTTGTTGTGTCAGCTGGTTGCTGCTCTGCCAGCCTGTTTTGGGTTTGCTGAGCTGCTGGGACACCCCTGGAACAGACACCATCCAGGGCCTCCCATTCTCCTCCAAGAAGCTAGTGGCCCTTAAATAAAGGAGAGAGCAAGCCTGTGCTGGAGGCTTTTGCCTCTGTGGGAGTCTGGGGAGGAGCAGAACAAGAAACCAACAAACTCATTTTCAGTGCTGACCTGAGCAGAGGTTGGAAGTGAAAAGATTTCCAGCAAACCTAGGCTGGTCAGGGTTGCTAACAAGCCTTTCCTTTGAGCAATGTTTTACATTCTTTAAGGATGGCAGGGTGCTCTTGGGGAGAATCTGCCAAAGTAAATGGCAGAGTCAAGTGTGCCGGCTCCTTTCTTTCCCTTTTCTTTTCCCTTTTTTTTGCTTTCCCCTTTCTTGGTTCTCTTTATTATGTGGAGTTGCTCTGGCTCTTTCTCTCACTTCTGTTTCTCCTTTTGTTCTCTCTTTGTCTATTTATCACACTGTGAAGGTTGAAAGAGATGTTATTAATCTGGGAGAATGAAGGCAGGATTAGTGGTATGAATCGGATTTTGAGAGCTGTAATGATGGAAAGACTCGCTCTGCTGGCGGGCTGCGTGAGTTTGATAAATGGGGAGCACTCCAAACTGACTCGCGCCTTCCTCCGCACTGCTCGCTTTGCCCGCTGGGGCGTGCCATGCTCTCAGATCTGCCAGCCATCCCACACTGCTCCTACCTGAACCAGAGCAAAAAGCCAAGGGTAAATCAGAGACAAATATCTCCCATTGCACTTAAAGAGATCATTTCTTTCAACATCTTTTTCAAACAGAGTCCTGTCAAGTTCTTGGACAGCCTTGTGTGGAGGTAGGATTCTTCCTTGGAGTTTGGCTCGGAGCCGTGGCCGTGTGTTATTGTCTCCTGCCATGGCTTTGCGGAGAGCAGTGAGGAGTTAGTGTGGCTGCAGCAGAGCTCCCATCCTGCAAAACACAAAGAAGCAGGATCATCTCTATAGGGCTGCACCCTGCTGTATTTGCCTCCTAAGGACTGCACCAGGCTTGAAAGCACTTGTGGAGCTGGAAGAAAGCAGGGGTTGTTTCATCAAAAGTTGCTTTAGGGTCTTTGCCCTGAAATCTCCTGAGTGAGGAGTTCTCTCCTTGCATAACATGAGCCAGATTTCCTCTTACCAACCTTGGGCTGGGGCAAAGTAGACTCTGGGAACAGCCGCAGAGAGTAACGGCCCCCATCTATGGGCCAAAACAGGACTCTGGACAGCATCTTTAGTTAGTAGGGTTCTTTCCTGGGATCACCCATCACTGCATGCTCATACACTTGAACCCCTCTTCATCTTCACCTGTGGGTATATGGTGGCCCACATGGCACCCTGCAGAGCCAGAAAAGCTAGGGACAAACTCACAGGTGTAGGTTATGTTGCACTTCGAAGCAAGGACAAAGCTCGCTGAAGTTATGCCACCAGGCGTTCATATGTGGGGACTGTGCCCTTGTCCTAGGGTCCTTCATGGGACCATTACTCCACCTTCTAGTATGGCCTCTGTGGACATTTTGGACTCGCTGCTTGGTCATGGCTTGCCTTGAGTCTTGTGGTCCCAGCTGAGAGTAAGCATTTGCTGAAGAGAGATGTGGTTTTGTAAAGGCCATGTGCAATGTGTTGGGATGTTTGGGTTCTTCAGTGCTCTTTGCCCCAGAGCCTTTAGGCATAGACTTGGACCTACAAGTCCCCATCGCAGGGAGCAGTGAGTGCCTGGTGGTGGTTGCAGGACAACCTATCATTGCAAGGTTTGCATCTTGCCTGGGCTAAGCAGGAGGTTATTTCTCAGTACAGGAGTGGGGACAGCAGTGTGCATGGGCAATCCTGTTTCCAAGAGGGAGTCAGACCACCAGGCAGTCCAGAATTGTCAATGTCCCTTTAACTAGAAGGTAATGGACTCCCCCACGCTCAGGCTGAGCTCTGCTCCTGCCTTGGCAGGAACAGTAATGATTGTCAAGGTAGAGCTAATGAGACGTGCACATCTTTAAAGGATCGTGGCTTCCAAGACAAAATTAAAAGGAAAAAAAAAAAAAGAGAAATGAGGGAAGGAGAAAAAGTCCAACTGCACTGCCTTGGCCAGCAATGTGTCTGTCCATCTGTCTTGCGTATCCTTGACAGGATCACTCTAAATGACTAGCAGAGCCTCTTTGCTTGCTGCTGCAACTCCTATTTGGCCCTGAGAACCCCTTCACCTTCCTGTGACCTTCCACCCAGCCCCTCTCTAGGCTCTGTCTAAGTGTGGAGAGAGGTATGTGACACCTTTGCTACTGTGTGGCATGGCTGTGGGGACAGTGAGGCTGAAAAGTGGGATAGCAGGAAGGTATACAAGGAGATTAAGAACACAGGACTATCCTGTCCTGGGTCAGTTGAAGATGTGGGGATGGTGGTGCTGTTAGTCCTGGCTCATCCCTCTCTTCATCCTTTTCTCCCAAGTCTGGGATTGATGCAGTTGGCATTTCCATGCATACATAAAGGTAGGGTCTGGATACCAGGGTTTTAATGATCTCCCAAATGCTTCTCCCATTGTGGGTGGGAAGAGATGTCTCCACTTTAGTGTTGGGAAATGCTCCATAGCCACTCCTGGCACAGGGGAAGGCTGTGTCAATAAGGCTGAGCCAGGATGTGACTCTTTGGGAAGAGCTGGCAGGGGAGCTGGGACGTGTGCAGTGTTTGGTGTGACTGCCTGCCCACACTTTTCCTCCTGTTCTCACTATTTCAACTTCACAGGTTCAACTGGTTCAGAGCAGCCCAAACTAAATGAGGAGAGAAATGATCAGTCAAATATTTCTTATATCCTGTCTTTAAGAGATAAGTGCTTGGCTGGAACTTTAAGGCAGGTAATGAGGCTCTCTTCAGATCAGCTTGTGATGTGGAAAGTGCTAGATTGACCAGGCTGCAACTGGAAGAAAGCTCAGTCACAGCCGGGGATGGTGCAGCACAAGACTCCCCACACTCTGGCACTCTGCGCCAGCTGCTCCCTGCTGCCTTTGCCCTCATCCTGCAAGGAGGAAAATACAGCTTGGAACTGCAGGGAGCAGCTTGCTCACACAAAACTGAGTGACTCCCTTCCACACAAGCAATGTCAGTCAGTACTTTGGACTCCAGCCCCAGCTGGTTCAAGCCATGCAGGCAAGAGCTTGAGTTGAGGTGGTGAGCCAGGGAACTACTGTCCCTCCAAAGGACTCTCACTAGTTTTCAGTTTTAAGCTGACAGATTTGTTTTGCTAAAAAAACCAGAGTAACTTCAAACTTTGCAGTGGCTCTGTGAGGGTTCTCTCAATCATGTCTCAAGCTGGTGCAAGGGGAGAAGGAAAATGATGTCATTCTTCCAGCAGCCTGGTAAGGATATGTTAGTAGGATCATCCTTACTTTTCAGGACACTTTCCTTCCCTCTGCAGTAGGGCACCAGCAGTGCTTGTCTGCCTCAGATTACACCTTCACAAGGCACTTACCAGAAAAGAGGAGCTGGTTTGTTGGTGGAAAAGTTGCAGTGCGGGAGCAGCAGAAGAGAAGGGAGCAATGCTATACAAGATGGGACATGCCAGTGTCTCTTCCTAGCTCCAAAATACTAGCTTCTCCTTTAATCTGTGACTGAGAAAGAATCTGGTTTTACCTGCATTCTCGACATGGCAATGCTGGTGCCAGACTCCTGTGCCCTTACTCCCTTTTGCCATGCACACTGGGCAGCATCTTGCCATCCTGCTGTTCTCTAGGGCTCTCCCAGGCAGGAGCTGGGGACCCTCTGAGCTTTCTGGTTTGCATCCAGGATTTTTAGGCCTTCTGTTGTTAATTATTGAGATGTAATAATGTGATTAGTGCACTATTAAAAAAATCGCTGATATGATTACCATGGATTTAATATCACATGATATATCATTACATTGTTACATGGTGACAGATGTAATTGAAATACACTTATTGGAGCCTGGGGTCGTGTTTCATTCAATCACAGCAGCACCTCCGGGGGGCAGAGCAGAAATGGCTAAAAAAAAAAAATAAAAAGGCATCAGGATTGGAATTTGTAATGAAAACAAAGAAACTTGCAGCCTGTTCAAGTGTGGAGCAGCTGCTGCTTTGGCATTTTCTCCATAGGAATTTAGAAAGGTACAAGTTTTGGAGGATTGGCTGGAGGAGATTGGTCAGTCGAGTTGAACCTGTTTGCTCAGGGGGCTGGCAGGAGGACGTGTGCTATGGACCTGTACCCAGAAGGCTTCCAGCCATCTTGCAGCACATGAGCCTGGCACTATGGGCACTATAGCACTGACCTCTTGGTCGCTCTTGGCTCCTTTTTAAAAGGCAAGTGGACCCGAAGATGGTATTCACTGTGCTGTGGGAAAGCCAGCAGCTACTCCCCGCCTTCTGCCTAACACATTTTTGGAGTCAGAGATAACTCAGTTGCCTCTGTGTGGCTCAGGCTGTGCCACAGAGGAAGGGTAGGCTGTGGTGAGCTCACCTGTGACCTGGGTCATGTTTCTTTCCGTGTCAGTGAGAAGAGGTGACATCTGTCTCTGCCACATTGTCCTGGAGGGGATCTCCACGTGGGCTTTGGGCAGCCGGGGTGAGGAGAGGAGCAGCTCTCAAGTACCCTCTGCAGATGCAGCCAGCTAAACTGGAGCCTGGGCAGGGAAGGGGCTGGGCTCTCACTGCCCATGGGGCAAGGCCTGGGCTGGAGAAATGTACCTGCAAGAGAAACACAAAGACCCTGCCTGCTGCTGGCTCAAACCTGCTACTTCTCAACATGGTGGTCAATAAGAAGCTGGTGGTGAGCACAGAGGTCTCCTTTCCATCATCTTCTCCCCTTCCCAGGGTCACCCACCCTCCCAGTCCCCCGCAAGGCAAGTTTGGGGTGTTGCCTTAGACAAGATCGAGGCTCTAGCAACATCTCAGAGATCCAGCACAGCATACTTAATGAACTTAAATTGCTCTTATCATCACCATGTGCTAAATCTCATCCCAGAAGGGGGGCAGAGACGTGGTTTTCTCTCAGGTACACCTGTTCCCACCTCTACTGCGGGTCCCAGGGCTATTTTATCTTTGCAACAGACAGTGTGTAGGTGACTTTGAAACTGAAGGGGATGTGTTTAATCTTGCCCTCATCCAAAACAAAGGAAAGAGGAAGAATTTGTGGATAGAGTGAAGGCGACTTTTCCACCAAGAGGGGAACGGCAGTGTGGTGAGCTTGAGACATCTGGATGTTTGCATAATGATGTAGCAGCATCTGGCCCTGGTCACTAGCTCAGCATTCACATGTTCAGTACAGCATCACCCCCTACTCCAATATGTCTGTTCCCAAAAACAAACCTTGCTGATGCTTGAGGGATCACTTTTATTTTGGCCTTTCAGTTCTGTGTCTTTCCCCAAAAAGTGCTCCCAGGCCTCTTTTGTGGAGCCAGCATACCCATTTTAAGCCCTTGTTTTGCTGGGAGCTGTGGAAATTAATTTCCAACTGGCATGGGAGCTCTCTGGCTGGGAAGACTCTGGCAAGCATCTTTCTTTTGAGGTTAAAAACATAATTTCAGTCTGACCTCTGCGTTTCAGAGCTTTTGTTGGTTTTCTCCACCCCCAGATGGTTTCTGTGTGTGATTTTAAAATAGCCTTCTTCTCTTGGTTGAAGCTAGCTGATGCGTCCACTTCTCATTTGAAGATTGTTGTGTTTTATTAATGCTGTTATTATTCCATTACTGTCATTGTGCTCTTTTATAGCAAATAGCTTAATTTAGTTGAGATACACAGATGCTGAGAGTTTAAGTGAAATCTTCAGCACTTGGTATGCTGGGCACTGAGCAGATATTCCCTAAGCACTTCAGTATAAACCTTTCACTTAAAAACAAACAGGCTGCTGGGGCAGTGCTGGGTGGCAGGAGTTTGGGAGAGGGGAGAAGGGGTGGGGGGACTACCTGTTTAGTTCTATTACAGAGGACCTTATAGTTAAATGTGACTATAGGTGCTGAGGAATGAAGCTCCCACTGAGGATTTCACCCCCAAGATGGGCTGTGATGGGCTCTTCCCTACCAATGCTGCAGGATACAGGGGATTATGCCACCAGCGCTGTTGGGTGCTTTGGGTTGAGATTTTTAGGGGTGTGGAGGGAAAAGTGTGCTGTAATTTCTTCCTTCAGATGAAGCTGCCTGGCTACTGGGAAAGGTGAAGAATGGACATGCTGCCACCCTGGGGTGGAAGGTACAGTGCCAGTGAAACTCAGTGAATGTTTGAAGAAAAGCGTGGCTGCTGGAAAGCTGTACTGTGCTGCAGGTAGATCTTGGAGTAGAAGAGTTGAGAAATAACATTGGTGCCCAGACGACTTAAGGGCCAGGGCCCTACTGAAATTACTTGGGTGCTTAAGCCTCCTGGGAAGCTGATGCAATCCAGGCTTTGAAGTACCTTAGCTACTTCTGAAATTTTACCACTTACTGTTGACAGATGTTCGCCTGAAATGGATGCTTCTTGCTTGGTGCCTCTGGGCATTCATTAATACTAGTGATAACAATTTCAGATTGTCTCCTACACCTCTTTCCCTGCCTCCATTCCTTAAAAATAACAAAGGTAAAGCTTGTTAGTGTCATGTTATTTGTGCACTTAACTCTTACTGCCTTGGCAAAACATACTGATTTTGGTGCTGTTGGTGACAACATTCCTTTATGTGGAGCAGGGAAAGCCAAGAAGAGAGTGAAGTAAAATGGAGCGGGCATGTTCCCACACATTGAGATTGAGGTGGTGCTGATGGCCACACTGCCTCAAGTTTTCCTCTACACCTGGCCATGGCACAGAGGGTGCCATGTCCCTGCCAGGTGGTCCTTTGGGGAGCAGCAATTTTACCTTCCCTCTCTACCACCTATAGCTCTAGGACATCCCAGTCTTCCTGGGGAGGGCTCTGCTCCTCCCTCGAGACCCCCAGGGGCAGCCTCTAGCAAAAACTTGCTTCCCCCCTTTATTCTGTGGCCAAGTTAGGGGACCAGTTCCCTGTGGTGTGGGACAGTTTGGGGAGAAGTGCTAATCCATGCTGTCCATCCCCAGTGTGCACTCATAATAGCTTGGAGGTCCATGGGGAATTGCTGGGATCATTTTTATTCCCTGCTTTGTGGCAGCTTTGTGACTTTATCTGGCTTTTGAGGCGACTGGGGTAGCTAACAACATGCATGGAGCATCCTCTGCGGAGGAGGCCTGGTGCCCGGGTTTGCTAGAGGTCTGCTTTACCACTTACGAGAAACGAGTTAACCTCCCTTTGATCTCAGTTCACAGCTAACCCTTTAACAAAGTCTGGGATGTGCAAGGAAATCAATACTCAAGGCATTGAATTTAACACCAGCCATCAACTCAAGCGTAACACACACACTGACTGACTCCGATTACAAGGAGCGCTGTGGTTTGAAGCTTGTTTGCCAGCTCTCTGGGGTGGTGCAGGGCAGCAGTGGGGAGGGCAGACAGGCTTACATGGCTTGCTGTCATTCAGAGAGGGACTAAGAGGGACCTGATGTGCTCTGCCATGTCCTCCTGATCAACTCTGCCTGCTGGTGCCACATGTCTCCTTATACTCTGATTTGCAGCCTCAGCAGCTGTTCTCTGACACTGGAGCAGAGAGTTTGGATGCTGTGTGTGATCACTGAAAGCTTGTTTGTGTACACATGTAATTGTGCTTTGCTGGTGAGAAGCAATAGGACCCAAGGCAGGGCAGGTTCTGCTGAGCCAGACAAAAATCAGTACTGCAGGTTGAAAATCTGAGAAATAAAATGCTGCAGGCGGGAAAGGTTGAGTGTCTGGTCAAGGAGGCAGCCGTGTCATTTCGCCAGCTCTAGTCCTTTCCACAGACATCTAATTAGATTAGCGGTGAACTAATTGGGACACCTTGTTCCATACCAGCTTTTTACTTTTTGCTTGCACACTGGCAGTGGGCAGGCTGCCTGCCATGGTTCCACATTGGGAAAGCCAAGTGGTTCACAGCCAAGTGCTTTCTGGACAGCCTATGGACCTACTCATTGCATCTCAGCCCTCCAACCCCCAGCTGTAGACCAGCTCTTCTCTGGGGACCTGTGTTTGTCCTACTAGCGTTTCCCAGGCCCACAAAAAGCCAGCCAAGGCACAGAATCTTGGCCTCAGCGGTGGCAAGCACTGATGGCCCCACAGGGAGGAGGACCCAGGGGCATCCATGTGTCTGGATGTCACAGCCCTTCCCAGCACCTTACAGGAGAATTGCAGACACAGTTAAAAGCCACAACCAGAACGTGTCCCAGCTTGCCCAGTAAGGAGACCCTGCTTGGCTGGGTGCAGGTGGCTCCCTGTGTCCTTGCAGCCCAGCCCAGGACGTCAGTGAAGCCTGGTGACATCAAAGAGCTGTGGAGGTGCCTTAAGATCTCTTGGAAGACAAGTTGAGCTCTTGAGGACCCAAACCCCTTCATTTCTGTCAACTGTGACGTGATCTTCTCTGTCACCTTCTCAGGACTATAACATGGTGTTGGTGCCCCCTTTTCAGTCCAGGTACCCAGTCCTCCCCCAAACTCCTACCTTGCTGTAGCTGCTGTGGCTCATCTCCCCATGCCTCCTTTAATAACCTCTTCTCAGGACCTTGCCATGTTCTCATTGAAGGTCCCTTTATTCTCTGCTTTCATAACCTCTCTCCAGATAGATTCTGTCATGATGTGTTGCCTAGCCCCTTAGACCATCTCCTTCTGTTTGTTCTTCCACTGAAATTGGGAAACCTCAATTTTGCCGCTGGTGCCCCAGCAGTCTCTGCTAGCTGGGCTGCTTGCCTGGTGTTTGCATCCATCACAGCTCTTAGAGGCGCCTCTGCTTTAACCTCCTCAGTCTTAACCCTGACCTGAGTCAATAATCATGAGGAAGAGCTGCTGCTTAGATGATCCAGTGTAAACTCTACCTTTGATTAGACAGGTATCATCCCTAGGCACTGGCACAGCAGCACCTTGTTAGCTTTCCTTGGTGTTCCTTTACTGCAGCCATGAGAGCCTCCAATGGGCAGGGGATGGCTGCTGCCCTAGTAATCTTTATTGATCTTTCCCCTGATGTCTCATGCATTGTATTTCTTGCTTTTCTCTCATTCTTCCAGCTGCCTCTCCTTTGAGCAGCTTTGCATCTTGTGGGAGTGCAGAGAAACTCTCTTTTTTTCAATTCTTGCAGAGCAGCAGCACTCAGAGACTCAAACAGCTGTTAGACTGTTGCTCTGCAATGAAAACTCGGGATTTGCTCCTGCATGTTTGCTGTCTGGGAGGAGGTAAGAAGGAGCAGGGCAGATATCTTCATATCCCTCTGGTCTGTTGTGTATGAACCAGTTTCTCTGCATTGTGCCAGAGGTGTTTTAGAGAAGGTCGTGTATCTGTCTCAAGAAGACCTGACATAGTAAACATGAAAATGGAAGAGATTGTAGGATGTGAGCTGAAGGAGAAGTATGTGATAAGACATGCAAGACAGAAGTTGTGAGAAGGTCCTGCAGGATCACTCTGATTTCTTTCCTATCCTCCAGGGCCTGGATTTTCCAAACAGATTATGAAACTGAGATGTGAACATGCTGGTCATTCAGCATCCCTCCCTTGCTGCCACCTTAGAAGCACCTAACCTTGGCAATGACGGGTAGTGGAAATCAGACAGTTGAACTGCCTTGTCTGGCACCTGCACTGTGAATGGATGTGCGAGTGTACATCATCTCCCCTGCGCTTTTCTGCTGGTAACCTGTCTGTGGGTCTCTGCCCTCTATGGTCCCATCGTCCCCATCTGGCATGTTTGTGCACAGCAGCTGAACCATTGCCAGAGGTGTCCTTGCCAGAAATGTCCAGACCACCATATGCTGACACATGCTGTGTGTGGTGCAAAGGAGCAGTGTGTCTGCTCTGGACAAATGGCTTTGTTTTGCACTGGGAAAACTGGAGTCAAAATGTCAAAGCAGTGTTTTGCACAGGAATAGATTGTTCCTTTCCAAAGGGCAGCAGTTCTGTCCCTGGCTTTTACTTTGTGGTTCCCAAGCAGAACTGTTCCCATACAGTGAAACAAGCCAATATTTTGGCTTTTCCATCCTGGCTTAGGATGAAAAGTAATGTCTTTGGTCTTTCAGTGGGGTGGACGCAGTTTTCCAGCCCTTTACAGCAAGGGCACACTCCCTGCCAGGAGGCAAGGATGAGTCCCAGGGATGTGTTGCTTCTGCTTTCAGCACGTTTGATCCAGCCCGTCTCTTTCAAGGTGTGTGAAAATGAGCTACAATCTCATAATTCCTGCGGAGGCTTCTCGGAGGAGATAGCAGAAGGGTCACAGCGCCTCTGGAAATCTCCCTTCAGGTGATGTGCCGTCGCATTTCACAGCAGACAGACAGAATAACCTTTAGGGCATGGTAAGAGGCAGCGTTTTGAACTCTGAGCTGGGGAGCTCAGGAGCTCATTTCTCTGACACATCATCTGTGTCCCTGCTGGTTCCTGCATCCCCCTGAAATACCTTTGTCCTAATCCATCACTTCCTTAGCTAGAATTTAAAAAAAAAAAACGGCTGAGCAGTTGGTCCCTCGTGTGCTAGTCTCTCCTGCAGAAATGCACCCAGACCCTCTGCTGTGGTAATTTTTGCCTTAATTTGAGCTGGTCTCAGTCTGTGTGGAGGTGGGGGGCTGCCCCACCAGGCCATCTCCTGGCAGCAGATCAGCTCTCCTGCACTCTCTTACCTTTCCTGCATTGCAGCCTCGGTATGTGGGTCCTGAGTTGTTTTTTTCCCCTCCAGATTTATCTTTGCAGCAGTGGGGAGATGAGCAGGCTGGAGGAGCCAGGTGAACTGGGGTACGTGCAGGCTGGCACATGCTGCCCCGGTGAACCAGAGGCTGGGAGCACTGGGAGGAAATTGCTGGCTCTCCCTCCTCCCTGCTCTGGAGTAAATAATGGTACTTTTTATTTAGCTATTATTTCCCAGTGGCAGATATCTCCTCGGCTGTCTGTTTAACTATCTTTATCTCGCCCTCCTTCTCTGTTTGATATAGTTATAGATAAACAGATAGCTACCTTATTAAATAACATGTTTTAAGAGACCAGTGGTATGGTTAACATAATGCAGCAGCTGTTGATTTGTCTTTCACTGTTGGTTTGTTTTTTGTTTTTTTTTTCTTAGGAAATGCTTTAAATAAGGGATACTTCATCTATTAAAAAAAATACACTTGTAGCAGCTGCTAAGCCCATCCATAAGCCTGCTTTACGTTGTATTTGTGATGGGACTGACAGTGCATGGAGGAGCCTGATTATACACAATTCCATTTTAGCAAGCCCTGCGATGTAATTTCACAGGGCGATCAGTGTTTGAATGTAATAGCAGCCTGTGCTAAGGTGTCAGAATATTAAAGGCGCTAATGGAAAAGCTCCCTGGTACACAAGGGGGACAGCATTACAGGAGACGTCGCAGATGGCTGGGCACTAAACTAATGGGGCAGGATCCAAAAAGGGAAAAAAAACCTAGAGAAGGGAGAGCTCACGGGAGCACGGGCACCTGCTTCCCTCTCACACGGAAATTAAACAGCGAGCGAGGGAGAGGCGAGCGTGTGCGTGTGTAAAGATAGAAATTGAGGGGGGGAAATACCCCTCTTGAAAGGCTTGAAGGTTTTCACAGCAAGCTCAGTGCCAGCTTTTCTTGGGAAAAGCTTAAGGTTAGATTAAAGGGGTGTGTTGGGAGGTCTGAGCATCACAGCTATGGTGTGCCCTGGAAAGAAAAGAACGATGGATGGATACTGTTACCCACCATATCATAAGATGGAAAAATTGCAGCTCTCTTTGGTAGCTGTTCATCTCTAGCTAAATCCAAGGAGGGTGAGATGTATCCACCTTGCAGCTGCCTTGACAGCTCAGTTCTGCAGCAAGGTGCATCTGCTGGGGCCATCATGCTCATTTCTGTCTTCCTGTATATAGGGGCTGACACTGGGTCTGATTACAGGGCAGCGTCAACATTTTCCTGTTTTCCAGTACAGTTAGAGGCATCTTCTCCCTCCCTGTGAACCCCCAGTTTCCTGAGGAGCAGCCAGAATTGGACCAATCCATTCCTGTCTGTATGGAGAGGCTTCTATGCCTGTGGTGAATCATCCATGAAGTGTGCTTGTGGGTTTTCCTTGGTATCATACCCAGCTTCCCGCTCTGCTGGCCACAAAGCTGCGGTAGGGAAAGGCTTAGCTCTGCTTTCCTGCTTGAATTGGCCCCACAGGGGCTGGGGTGGTCGGGGGATAGCACTGCAGGATGTGAGCCTGTCCTTCCAGGGCTGGAAGGGTAAATCAGCCACGTGTAGGTACTCCCTGGAAGCTGTCTGCCATGTCGTCATGTGTTTCTGCCTTTCAGTCACTAATCAGGAGCTGCTTGTGTATCTTAGTGCTGGGAACCAATTGCATACATCAGAATAACCCAGTTTGGGTTTGTCACCCTGCAGTGCCACCAGGAATTCAGGGACACCATGAGAAGTCAACCCTGCCACCTGTCCCAGACTGGGAAAGACACTGGGCATGTGTCCGCCAGACCCTCTGTTCGTGCTAGCAGCCCCGATCCTTGGGCTGCTTTCTTGGTGGTTTATGTCTCTGCTTGTCCCCTCTCCTGGGCCAGCACTGTCCTATGCACTCCCCATCTCTATTTCCCAGCCCTCCAGGAGCCCAGACCTGTAGTTTTGTTTTGCTTGTGACCAAACCCAGGGCTTTGACCCAGATCTCCACGGCATTAACCTAGTGTGTCGCCAGCCACAGAGCACACAGCAGTCAAGAACATTTTATCCAGGATAATCCGTAGCCTGGGAGCAAGGCAAAGACTGTTCTTGTTCAAACACAGGGAAATGTGAAGCCTAAACCGCTTGGCACTTTGACACCCTGGAGTCAGGCACACCAGTGTGTTTCTATTGCAGCCTAAGCCAGGGCACATGGTAAACCTGCATGGCAGCAGGGACACCTTTCTGCTGCCTAATAGGACCATAGCATCCAAATGCACCCTGGAGAGGGGCTCTTGTTGGTTGCAGGTTCTCTCCTGCCCCTCCTGAAGTACAGAGGAGTTTTAGCACTGAATTTGTACAGTTATGACTGAACTGAGATATTGCCAGGACACAAGCAGGATGAGGCTGCTCAGATGTGTCTGGATGAGAATAGACAAGGCAAGGGAATCACAGTGTGCCTCAGTTTCCCTTTCACACAATGCCTATGTACAGAGCTCTGACAGCATGGGCTGTTTATTTTAGTAAGGAGAAAGCACATATAATTATGCTGCATCCTCTGCATCTTCTCTGACGTCTTGGTGCCTTCCCTTAAGATTGACCTCCCCTATGGTCTGGGGGCATCCTTACCATCTGTAAAGAATTTCCCAATGGTAGGCAGAACCAGGCAGTTCCTGTGTGCCCAGCACTCACCTTTTAAAAAACAGACTATCCATCTTTTTATTTGTTTCATTTACTCCTTGATGTGAGGCATAAAGTTGTTTCTGTTCTAACAAGCGGCTTTGCAAATGGGCTGAAGTGGAGACCAGCTGGGCTTGCCTAAGGCTCCTTGCATCCAGGACATGAGGGAAAATCTGTGAAAAGCCCTTGTGTGAGGAGGGCAGAGTACCAGGCAAAGCCTCAGTACCTTTTTAGCAACGTGAGAGGATTTTGTCCAGATCTCATCCTACCACTGGCATGAATTTTCAATTTTCCCTTACTTCCACCCAAGTGGGGCCGGAGCCCATGCATGGTGTCCTCTTTTTCAGTGTGCCAGCTGCTCTCCTTCCCCCCACAGCTTTCGGAGGGTTTGTGCTCTAGAGAGTGATGTTCCCTGAGAAAGGGTACTACTCACTTCTTCCCCAGCGTCATCCCATATCCAAACCTCAGCCAAACCATGTCCTGCAGCAGCACTGCAGATATATTTGGCAAAGGACAAAATGCTTTTGTCACCCACACCCAGTAATGATTGGCAAGGCTTAGGGTCATAGGTGCTACATTGGACAAAAGTTATTTTTGTGCACCACTCATGAGTGTTAGTGCACTGAGAGAAACTAATTAAACATGAGTGGTGTTGATGCTGTACCTGGTCAGTCTGGAGGCCCCTCTTGCCAGCGTGTTTGTAGAAATTAAATGCCTCTTGTTAGTGGTGCAGCAGAGATCTCTAATATGCGTGGACAGAAAGGCAGGGATGGATGGAGTTGGTGTCAGGGCAGCAATTGCTTATCGTGCCTTATCTGGGAATATGAAACTGTATTGCATGACATCCAGAGGCAGGCTGAATAGATATGCCAATTCATCTCGAGCCCAGGCTTTGACAAGCTAGACTGCCCTTGTTGAAAGGCATCAGTCAAACAAGAGCTGCTGGCTGCTTTTCCCTTTTTTATACTTTCTCTCGCTCCCGCGCTCCCTCTCCCTCTCTCTCACTGCCTCCCCTCCCTCCACCTCCTTTTTCTAAGCTTTTTCCACACAAAATTGAAAAGCTTTGGAAATAATAATAATAAAAGCCCCCCAAACTAATACCATTTTAAGTACACCCCCCTCCCTCCCCAAATGGGATTGATAAGGAACCCCAGTGTATGAAGGCATGTTTAGATAACATTGAGAATATTATAGCGGGTGAGAGAAAGTAGGGGGAAAAGCTTCCTGCCGCGTCTAAGCCGGGAAAGGCGACGGCACCCGGGCTAATACGAGTGTTTAATATTTGATGTGTTGGGATAAAGCAGGATCACCTTCGAATTGAATTGAGTGTCAGAATGAGAATCTATTACTGAAATTCTTGTGTGATTTGACAGCAAAGCAGACGATGTTATTCTTCACTAGTTACCGCAATCTTCTCCCCTACATCACTTAAATATTTTTTTCTTTGCTTGAGTAAACACACATTATCCTTTTTTTCCACCTCCCTTTCCTTTTTTCTCTCCCTCTTTTATACTTATTTTTTTTATTTATTTTTTTCCTAAATCAAACCTGCCTTTCACAGGGCTGATGGAGTAGATTGTTATTTCTTTATTTGTCCTATTAAATGGAATTCCTGATCATTTAATCCTGCTTTTGTAAGTGATTTAAAAATACTTGAAAAGCTGTGAATGTGGCAGCACTTCTGACTAAACTGCTTAAAAGGCACACGTTATACCTGGGTTTAGCTCCTGCCTCCTGACAGCCAGCGAGGGTGGCAGTGCTGGAGCCATCCCAGGCTCTGTGCCTCCATCCTGCCAGGCAAGCTTTCCTCTGCGCCTTCCCTGCGACAGAGGAGTTCTGCAATTGTCAGCTGGGGTTTGGCAAGCTGCTTATTCATTACCTGACTCTTCTTTAATTGCATTCAGCCCTGTTCAGGAGCCTGCTACTAAATGATTTGGCAGCGGGGTCAGCCCCTCAGTGGTGCTGCATTTGCCTCATATCATGCTGGTAAATTTGCATGGCAAGAAATCTCCAACAAGAAACGCCCACCTCCCATTCCTGGACTGGCATGCAATTAAAATGGGAACACTCTGGAGCCTCCAGTGTCCTGGGTGCTATTCAGGGATGTCCTGCAAGACAGCCCCAAAACCTTACAGTCACTAAAAACATTTCAAACTATGTTTAAAAGCCCACTTAGCCGTAGACATGACCTCTTTTTTCTTCCCACCGTACGAGGTAATATAAAACCTTGACACTTCGTTGTGGCAGCAGTGGAATAAGGGTAGTTAGATGGGAAATGCTTATTTTGGGTGGATGCAGTGCACAGTTGACATGACAGGAGGAAGATGATTTTGCTGTTCCAAAGACATTTTCTCCATTGCAGAAATGTCAGGGGGTTCACCTTTGATCGGCAGGCAGCTGTGTCCAGCCTGATTCTGGGGGAGCACGGCTGGTACCTGCTGGTTGCCCAAGCTAAGGGCAGCTGGGAGTTCTCACATCTTCTTTCTGTGTATTTAAAACCATGTATTTTTCATGTGCCTTTTTGAAATTCTTAATGGACATTTTCAGCAAAACCCACCACTTTTCTTATTCCTTAGTACCCATCCTTCGGCATCTTCTCAGACTGCTTAAGCCTCTTTGCTCCTGGGAGGATTTTTTCCAAAAGGAAATATTTTATCTGTGTATTAATATTAAAATTACAATTAGCAGATGAAACATACCTCTTGGTAGGACATGTAAAACAAAATTAGTTGCCCAGCTGGTCAGGGCAGGACACTCTGTGCCAGTCCTGGTAGTTTTTGCTGCTGTGGTTTGTGAACATGCTCATGCCATTGCAAAGCAAAAAGGTCCACTTCCCTCCTGCCCTTCAGCTAAAGCATCCAGGCTGATGGAATACCAGCAGCTCTGGTGGAGGGCAGAGGGGCTGGGAGCTGGCCAGCAGGTCACAGCATGGACACATGTGGAAAGAACAAGGCTGGCTCTGCCAACATCAGCGCCTTGCCCTAGCAGAGCTCTGGCAGCTCTGTGAGGACCAGCTCTGTCCCTCCCTCTTCATGTGAGGAGGATTTGTGGGGCTGCCTTATTCTGACTTCTGAACAGGTGCCTGTTTATATGCTGTGGGGTGTTTAATTTTGCCTTAATGTGACTGCCGAACACCAGTTTTTGTGAAGTGTGCTGGACACTTCCCCATAAATAAATGATGGAGCATTATTCAGTCCACTTAGATCAATACATCAGCTTGACAAGTTCCAGTTCTGGGAATTTTCTGACCCCCTGGAACATCTTCTTGCAGCTGTGCTGCTTAAAATCCATGATGTGCAGCCTAAACAAACTCCAGAGAGCAGCACATCAGGACCCAGCTGTGTTGGTGCTGTCACCTTGCTGGCCCTGATGTTGCTGGCGATGGGCATTGATGTGCAGTGAGATTGCAGCAAGGGCAGGAGAGCCAAACTCGTTGCAAAACTGCAACCACCACCATGGGATTGCCCAGCCTCACTGGCACGCCCTCTGTCTCAGTGCAGACGACCATCTTTGTACCCTAGTGCTGTCAGAAATAGGACACGGAACTTGTTTCAGGCTCTTTGCAGTCTGAGGCAGATGGGTGTGACCTGGTGCAACAGGAGGTTGCTTTCAGACCTTTTTTTGCTCTGTTATAAAGCCAACCTCAGATGCTGTGATTCTGCACATGTGTCATCTCTATGCCCCATGTTTTATCCCACTTCTGGTTTTTGGATTTTCTGCAGGATATGTGGGGTGCAGGTTACTTAATGACCTACTTCCCTACACCAGCACTTATTTAACAAGGTATGGATTATCTGTGGTGCTTGCTCTGTGCATGGAAACACAGTATGTTCCTAATCTCCTGCTGCTATTAGTTCACATTTATCACAGGAGTATCTGCTTACCTTGGATTCAAGATCCCTCCATCAGGGACTTGGGGCGGTACTTGTCAGTGAACCACTGTGTATGCCTATGGGATTGCATAAGTAAATAAATATAATTAATAATCATCTGACTTCAGAGCAGCATTGGCAGGGAGGTAAATGCAGCCTTCATAGAACTACAAACAAAACCAGGAAAAAAGGAAAACCTTTCTAGGAGATTGTATGAATGAAAATAATTGTATTCAGGCTGCTTGAAAATTATTCTATAAACATTGTTCAAGTGGTTTTTAGCAGATCAGAAACACTGAGTTTCTCTCTAAATAGGAATTTTGGCCCAACCCATTTAAAAACAGATTTTTATAAAGATGCCTGCATTTTTATAATTAAAATGCAGATAAAAATTAAAAATACCACAGGTACTGGCCCTGCTTTAGTGTCTGATCTAAAAGGGAGCAACCCAGTCTCAGCAATACTAAGACAACCAGAGGGAGGGACAAAGTAGTGCCATTTCCTCACAGAAAGGGTTTCGTGGCATTTTTTTAAATCCTTTGGCTTGCAAGCAAACCAGGGACATCTCAGACTTTCTTACAGTTTGCCACAACAATAAGCACTGAAGGGACAGGGATCTGCACCGCTGCTGGATCACAGGGCTGGCTCGGAAGTGGTTGACACCAGTGTCCCAGCAGCTCCAGTGAGCCAGTGGCCACAGCCACCCCTGCAGGCTGGGTACCCTGGTGATGGTGAGCCACCCGCGCTCTCTGCCTCGCTTTAACAGTCAGAAGAAGAACTTTCCTGTTTAAAGATTAAACGTTGTCTTTAAATATTAAACAGCAAAGCTCCTTGCACTTGATTGTGTGGCTGCTGCCAGCAGGCGGCTCAGAATTGCCACTTTTAATTAAAAAACTTTATTTTCCAGCGCAGTCCAGCAGTGGCTCCTCCTCTCGGCCAGCGGTGGCTGACCTCTCCCCTGCCTTCATCACTTCATCGTCGCTGCCTGCACTTCCCTCTGCCTGCAGCAGTGATGGTCCCTGCCAGCCCCGGAGTGTGAGCAGCCTTGTCTGGGACTGATCAATGCCCCTGGCACTTCCTTCCAAAACCCCAGGAAAAACAATTAAAACTCGATCGATCCTGCAGGCAGCTTTGAATATGCATAAGTGCACACTTGACCTTCAGTGGTCAGGCCAACTTCCACCCCAGCTGCTTAGGTAGTTTGCTCAGGTATTGCAGCTGTACTGAATGACCTTGATCAGGAAAGCAGAGCGCGATGCGGGGATGTGGCCGCTGCTGATCCGAGGGCTGGGGCACATGCTGCCAGCTCCCTGCTGCTGCTGCAGAGCCAGAGGACACAGGCTGAGATTGGCAGTAGCACCCAGCTGCCAAGAGCTTTCCAAAGCTGTCCCGGCTTTCCCAGGATCTTGCCAGTCTCCCGCTGTGCTCCCTCAGTTGCTTCTGGCCAGAGTCCAAGGGATGTCTGGGCTGGGAAGGCAGCCTGTGTGGTACCGTAGCTCCCTGGGCAGGGACACCCTGGTTCTTTCCCCATCTGGGGATATCCCTTCCCCAGGGATGGCCCCCACTGCTGTCCAGCCACTGGTGCTGGGCATGGGAGCCCTCCTGTGCTCTGCCTGGATTTGCTCTGTGGGATGGAGCCCAGGAGAGGGAACAACACCTGGAACTACTTCTGCCACCCAGCAGCTGGGTGGAAGGATCCCATCCTGCACCCCAACCTCTGGCTCCTCCGTCCCTGTGGCTGGCTGGCCTGCATCCTGATCATGGCAGGGAACATACCACAGTGTGTTTGCAAAGGCAAAGGAAATCTCCCTGTTGTGTACACAAAGTGTAATTTCAGTGAATTATGCATAGACTTAATTAGGAGTTTTAATTGCTAATCATCTCCCAACAGGATTAGCAATGCTGTCTATTAATTATCTGTGGAGCCTCCTGTTTTGCTAAGGCAGGAGTAACAAAGCAGCATGAATGGCTACATGGGCCACTAATAAATTAACTCCCCCAAGCCCTGTGGCTCCCAGGGGGGCTGCCAGCAGAAGGGGCTGCGCAGGCGCTGGATCTGCCCGCTCTAGACAGAGCAGCAGGTAGCAGGAAAGAGGGGCTGGCAGGAGGTCCCAGCAGCAGGCAGGCGGCTGGTGGGCTGGTGGGTGACACTTCTCAGCTCTGGTCACCTACTTCATCCCCATTCCTGCTGCAGAGCATCTCCCTGGCATTTGTAGCCTGCAGAGGGTGTCAGCAATGCCCTGCCACACTGTGGCTGCAGTTAGCGATGATCCCCCGCTGCAGGAGGGAGATAGGGGCTGCTGGATTGACCTGATCTCATGTGGGGACAATGGCCCTCACAGCAGCAAAGATAGTGCCAGCATGAGCGACGCTAAGCCCACGCACCCTTCTTACCGGTCACAATGCGTTCTGAGCTTAATTCCTCAAGATGAAGAAGATATGTGGCTGTCAGGCTGTAATTACAGCTGTGCGTGTGACATGGGGCCCAACTGCTTTTATGTTTGCATTGTCCAGTGGGTTTTTGTGCTGCCTGGGCTCCCAGCTGCCTTGCTGCCCCTGGAAGCCCTGCCAGAGGATGCTGAGGGTATGAAGCAGGCTCCCTCTGGCCAGGCAGCAGGCTCTCTGCAGTGGGGTGAGCAGTGCTGCCTCCCAGTTGGATTTGTCCCAGTGATGGAGAGCACAGAGGAAACTGGGGCTTGGGGGTGGAAAGGAGAGGGAGCTGGGAGGGCTGTGCTTGCTGGAGGTGAAGGGACTTGCTGGCTAGACCTGCTTGGGAATGAGCACCCTTTTCCAAATCCCCTGACTCCTGTTAAGGCAGGAGTGGGAGGATGTTTTTGGAGCAACTAAGGGACATAGGGGATGAGCTTATAGCCCCTGGCTTGCCCCCTCACAGCATGGCAAAGATGGCCTTGGGTGATGCAAACCCCTCTGTCACAAGGGTTGTCATGTGTACAGAACACCACCAGAGGCTCTGAGGAGAATCAGTGGGACAGGGCAGGGTGAGAACGCTTTGTGTGGGCAATTCCAGAAGAGCTGCTGCAGTGGTGATGTGTGGGTCCACACTAAACACGGTGAACATAGACACACACCAGCCCCTGAACACAAACCCACTCCAGCCCCAGGAGCAGTCAGACCTGGGCAGATACAGAGCATGCTTGCACATGGGCTATGTCTGACCTTCTGCTTCTCTCTTCCAGGCGTACAGCTTTGCCATGGGGAGTTGGCCAAAGAACGGGCTCTTAGACATGAACAAAGGATTGAACCTACAGCACATAGGGAGGCCTCACAGCGGGATAGGTGAGTGATGCTGCCCCATGCCATTTCCATCCCCACAGCTGCCACTCCGGGTATGTGGGACATGCCTCAGCTCCAAGACATTGTCCAGGGCTGCAGAGTCCCCAGCTGGCGGAAGGGATGAAGATGTGTCAGGGAAGAATGGGCACATGGATGACCCCTCTGTCCCTTGGGCTTGGATGTGGGCAGCACCAGGTACCTGGAGCACAGTGCAAGGGTCCTCAGGCTGGGTGGGATGCTCTCCCTGTTGGACCAATCCTCCAGTTGCTCGGGATGCTGCAGTCCTTGGAAAGGAGGCTGTACTGCCTGGCTTGGGAACTGGCTGGAAACACTGCAGACTGAAGATGCGTGATCCTAGCTGGAGAACTGAATCATTGTCCTGTTTGCTAACATGTATGATGAGTTTCATGGTCCTGCAGCGTGCTCCAAGATAAACTGATAAACAGAGCTCTGAGATAAACAGTAGCAGAGTTCCATGTATCCCCCAACTCCTCTGCACCAGGGATCAAAGTGGTATGAGGGAGGCCTGGCCCAGGACACTGAGGCTGTATATTTGCCTGCTGCTTAACACTGGGGATGCAGAGCTGGTACAGCAGCAGGCTGTAGTATGGGCAGGAGCTCAGATTTACTGGGCTGTAGACAGGGCTGTGACTCAGGGCTGCATCACTCTTATCTGTCTTGTTTCTCTGTGTGGAGCAGTAGATCGCCTCTTGGAGACCAATGGTCAGGTATTCTCTCTGCCTCCCAGCCCTTCATCCACAGTGACTTGAGCATTAAAGTTTGCAAGGAGGTAAGATTTACTTGGAAGTCACTGGCTACCTGGGCCTTGAAGAGGCTGTTTAATATTGTTTCAAGACTCTAACCATTAAACTCTCCAATCAATCCAAGTTAAGGAGATGAATTATTTAAAGCTCACCAGCTTTTAATTAGCAGGCTCCTTTTGAACTATGGATCTGGTTGCATTATTGACAGAGGTAGCATTAAAATTTGCTTCCCTGCCTGGGAGCAGATTTGCCTGGATTGTGTGCCATGTTGGGAGGATCATGGGGAGGGAGCAGGAGCTGCAGGAGCTGTGTGTTCATGTCCTACTTTGGGAACTTGAGCTTTTTCTGGGGTTTCCTGGTAGATGCAGAGTTGGTTTCTGCCTCATCATTCCTCATTTTATTTGTGTGATGAGCTCTCTTGTTGCTGTCATCCCTTACTCCAAAAAAGTGTCCCCATTCTCTGGAGTATCATCTGTCTGCTGTTGGTTTCGTGCTGTTGTCTTGCACACGTGTGACTCCTCTGCCTGACAGAGTTTGCTGCTCATGTCCCTTCCCATTCTAGTCCTTTAGGAGAGTTTTGCCAGACTTCCTCTGTGGAGGAGCTCTCCCAGTACAGGGTGAGCCATGGGCTAATTGCCCATGAAAAGCCAGGCCTGCCACCCAAGCTCCCTTCCTGCAGCACTCCATCCTAATGGCAAACCTGCCTTTCCCACACTGCTTGGAAGGTGTTTTGCATGGGTCCTGTGAAGGATGCCAGGCCTGCAGTGTGACAGTGTGACATCTCCTTGGTATTGCCAGTGGTGCACACGTGCCCTGTGTGTTACAGCCTGCTGGCTCCAGAACAGATCTGTCCTGGATGTCTACAATGCTCTCTGAATGCCCACAGAGGTGGTGGCTGCTGGCACTGTGTGCCTGGTGGCTTTACTGCAGGCTGACTACCCCAGAGTGAGCTGAAGTCGGGGAAAAGAACTCCTCCTCCCAGCCAGCTTGGCACCAGCAGGCACAGCTGCCATCAAGGCTGCTGGCTTCATGGCTTGTTGCCCCGTGTCCCTCTGGGAGAAGGCTTGGGGCAATGCTATTGTCTAGAGACATGCCGTTCCTGGCATTTTTTCAAAGAACCAGATTCCCAGCTTTCTGGCCACTTCATTTCCCAGCCTGGCCTAGGCATGGATCAGGTGTTCATTCTAGTGACAGCCCAAGAGGTTCCCAAGCCAAGGGCTGAGGAGGTACTGCCCACTGCAGAGGCAGCCTGGCTTGCTTCTGCCTCATCCTGGAGACAGTGTCAGTCCTCCACAGCCAAGTCATTCCATACTGGCTACTGGAACTGATGATTTCCCTGCAGCCTTACCTCTTCTTCATGCTTTCAACTGCCCATGTGTCAGTGTTGGGAGGAGCCATCCATTCATTTCCCTGCTCAGGCTGCCCTTCCCTTCTCTCTCTGAGTGTATGGAGCCTTGCTCCCAACACAGCCCTCTCTTCTCAGTCGCATAAAGGACCCCTTATCAAGGTCTGCTGCAGAAGGAAGAGGAGAGCAGTGAAGAGTGTTCTCAGCTGCCAGCCTGCCCATAGTGAGACAAGGAGCTGGCTGTGGCTCTGGGGATGGTCCCATGCCATCTTGCCATCTAGACCCTCCCTTCTCTTTGTGCTCAGCCCTGGAGTGCAGCAGTGTTGAGGGAATGTTAGGGAGCCGAGAGGAGGCTTCCTGGGTCATTTAAGGGGGGGGCAGCTTCTGATTTTCATGGCCCTCATGGGTCACTGATGGCCAGAAATCTGCAAACCAAAGAGGACTGAGAAAGGAGGAGCAAGGAGACTTGAGAGCCAGTCTCACCAGTTTTACAGGAACCATACAATGTAAGAGTGTCTGTGCAGCTCCTTTCCTGGCAGTCTGGGGAGTGGTCCAGGGAGATGCAAACATTCCTGTGAAACCTCAGCGTGCTTATGCAGGAATGCACAACACGGATGTTTCCCTTCAAATCTGACAGAAAAATTGCAGTGGATAGCCACTTGTTTTTGCAAACAATTTGCAAGGAATTTTGCTGTCTTGCCTGATGGATTCTGTATTGCTTTGTTTTGAAATCACCCTCTGTTTCACTGTCTCAGCAGGTATCTGTTCCAAATCCCTGCACTTGACATGCTCTGGAACCTGTCCTGCCCTATGTTTCATCTTCTTTCCTTCATCATGTTCAACATCTGCAGAGTTCAGGGTGCTTGACACCCTGCAAGGCCAAGGCCAGATTCCAGATGGGAGCCACCTTTAGCATCCAGTGGATACAGGCAGGATGGACTCGTGCTGGAGCACAGTGGAGTATCCCTACATCCCCTGGAACAGACAGCTGCACGTACAGCAAGTTGCTGCACAGAGCTTAGGTTCTAGCTTTTGTCTGGTTTCTATTAATGAGCAAGCGAGCTGCAAAGATTATTGAGGAGTTAGAAAAGTTATTTGTGTTCCCAAATACACCAAAATGTATTTGCATACACTGCAAATACAGCTGCCTTAGGGTGGGATGGGTGCAGGCCTAGTGCCATTGTGTTCTTGAGAAGGAAAATGTAAAGGAGCAGGGAAAATGTACATTTTTCAGGATAAGGAGATAGAAATATCCTGCTCCAGAGGGTAAGGATACAGGAGTTCCTTGGGAGATCAGAAAGGAGCAAAAGGGGTATGAAGCCTGTTCTTTTATGCCCTTTCTCAGGCTGATATTTCAGCTCTAAGGAGTCCTTCTGGGTTAAATGTGTCCCTTGAGACTAGAGAAGACATTTTTTTGCAATTTCCATCTCTTCTCTGACACAGGTTAGGTATGTGTCAGCTCCAGTGTGGACTGTAGAATCTTGGGGTGAGAAACTTCTCTTTGTCTGCTGTTTTCTTGGCCCTCAGCAAAATGAAGTTGAGTCTTGCCAAGAAGTTACTCAGTCTTACATATATGGGGACATTGCCATTCTTAACACATGTGTTTGAGGCAGTGCTTGCCAAAAACAAGCTTCAGCTTTTAATGGGAGTCTTGGCATTCGCACGCAAAGACCGGCATTCACAGGCTCCACACCAGTGGAGCTGGGTACCTGTGTTGGGGTCTCTCTGCTGAGAGTCAGAGAATCCTACAAATCAGAAGGATTAAAATCCCAGGTTTTAGTGGTGATTTAAATCAGACAGCAGATCACCTGCATTCAGAAATTGATTTTCTTCTGGTTTTGCCTGTTTCCTTGAAAAAAAGGTCAAATGTCACTGAACAGCACCTATCAGACCAAGTGCAGCTTTCCTTACTACTGCCCAATTGTTAAATCTTACTCATCCAATACTCTATTTTTGCTACATTTATTTTGATCGATTATGTAACGTAATATGCCTTTAGTCTTAGTTTTAAAATATTTTTTACATTTGAAAAATGGTGAATTACTATTTGTTCTTGAAGAGTTGGTGATTAAATTATTACTCATGATTGCTCATTTGGATGAAAACTGTAATGCCACGTAATGCCATGCTAAAGCACCCCAGTGGTAGTTTGAATTGATTTTATTAGGAAAATCCTCTTTCCCTTGCGAATATAACTATGGACAGAAAAGTAAATTTCAGAATACTTTTTAGGTAAAAAAACCTGGTGCATGAAACTAAAGCAAGAAGTGATCAGTGAGCTGGAGGAGTGTTTCTGGAAACCAGCCTTTCAAGATATTAGAATGAGTACATCTCATACTCTCTCACCTTGGTTGGTTGGTTTATTTGTCTTCATTGATTATTGGAAAGATAAAAGACAAACCTTCTTTTCTATTTTCAGTCCCGTGTTGTTTCTCAGCTCTGAACTAGCCAGTTCTTGAACTGAAAATACACCAAAACCAGCAAAAATTTCCAAAACTGCAGAACTAGCAGGTCCTACTGGGAAAGTTTTTTTCCTCATTTGTCAGCTCTGCTTCCCTCTCCAGTGCATTCGCTGTCTTTAAAACCTGACATTACTCCTTGCTACTGATCTTTTTTGAATATAATTGAATATAATTGAATCTTTAAAATTTAGGTTTTAGGACATACATTATTGTGATTTTAGGTTTAGTTGTAAATGTCTGGTTTGCGGTTTGTTGGGTTTTTTTGGGGGTTTTTTTAGGAGAAAGAGAGTAACTACCTGCTGTGTCTCTTGCTATTGAGCCCTCAGTACCCATCCCAGGTGATCAGGCAATCTGCTCCCATAGTAGCACCTGTCTTGACACGGTGCCCTCACTGGGCTGTTTTACACCAGCTGTCATAATCCCGTGAGCTCCGAGCCTCTGCACAGATGGCTTCACCATCTTCCCTGTTCTGCAGCTGTCCTGGCCAGGGCTGTGCCGTGCTCCCTCTGCCCATGCCGAACAGAAAAGCCGCACCTGCCCGGGCAGGTCAGCCCATGCGGTGAGAGACCCAGCAAGCCACCGCGCCTTCCCAGCTCCATCTCGCTCTTTTCATTTACTGATTGGAAATCTCGGAAGGTTAGGGTGTGATATTGTTCCTGATCCAGAGCATTAATTAGGCCTCGGAAAGAAGAAGAGGAATTGCGCGTTTTTAACAGTGAGGTTAATGGGATGCTCGCAGAGTAGACAGTTTTAATGAGCTTCAACTCGATGTGCAGTGAGTTTACTCTTTGTGTTAAAAGGGTCACACTGCAGTAGTTTGATGTGGATTGTCTCCTGGCCCCCAGTGTCATAGGTGAGCGTCTGTCAGAGTCCAGTCAGAGCGCATTTACTTAGTGACACGATTCTAATTAACTACCTCGAGCTGCGGCCGCCGCGGGGAGCCGGGGCAGCTGCTGCCGGGTGCTGCTGCCCGGCGGAGCCGTCCCTGCCCGCTCCGCTCCGCGCGGAGTGCCGAGCCGCTCCCCGCGCTGACACTGAGCGCCGTGGCAGGTGACGGGCCACCCTACCTAATGGGGACCTCGGGCTGTCAGCCCGGCTCTCCCCGCTGGAGCTCGGCGGGGGCGGATGAAGCTGTGCCTCACCCTGCAACGTGCAGGAGGTGTGTGGTCCTGGCAGTTTTGCTGGCCTTATTTCAGCCTGCTGTCACTCTTCCCCATTTTCCTTTCCCGTCTTTCCTGCCTCTCGCAGTGTCTGTGGTATCCTCGGTTATCCTTGGTGCCTGTCTACCTCCTCTGCATCAGGACGGGAGGAGCAAGGAGGTGGACAGCATTTTGCGAGACTCCTCTTCATGTTTTTGACCACTTTTCATCCCCCCCCATGTGGCAGAGTCAGTCCCACCCTCCTGGTGCATCCCCAGAGAGCTCTATACTCCTCCAGAGCAGGATACCCTGTTCATTTTGTGCTCGTTTCTCAGTGAAGGTGGCACTTGCATGGGCACCATCCTTCTGCTGAGGGATGCTGAGAGGGCGAGCTGAGAACGGGGCTCACTCCTGCAGAATGGGCCACTGCCCCACACACAGTTGCCCCAGCTCAAGGCAGAAGGGAAAGGACTCTTAATTAAATAATTAAAAGAGACTTAAGTAAAAATCAACAGAAATGTCACCAAATGAGCAGTGTCATTTTGAATTAGCGCTCATAAAGGTCAGGCGGATCCAGAACAGGTGGAGCCGGCTGCGTGCCAGGTGTCGCGGCCAGGTGTTGTGTCCCGGCACCCAGGCAGGGTACAGGGACAGGCACAGCCACTCTGGGGTCCCACTGGGCCATGGGCACAGGGACAGCGCAGCTGGAGGGGTCCGGCTGCGAGCACCGGGCCCCAAATCCCTGAGGAGCGGTGGGGAGGGAGGGCTGGCCGGGGCAGCCGGGTAGAGGACGAGCAACTGTCAGAGTCCAGTCAGAGCACATTAACGCGGTGACATGATTCTAATTAACTACCGTGAGAGGTGTCACAGCTGGAAAAGCAGTGAGCAGAGACAAGCTTTTAAAAAAAGAAAAAAGCAATGTGACAGTCTTTTTTTTTTCCTCTTTCTTTTTCTTTTCTTTCTCCTTTTTTTTTTTTAATATTTTTTTTTTACTCTTGTGTGCTCTCTCCCCTCCATGTGGGAGTGGATCTAAAGATAATTAGGATGTCTGGCTGCCTGGGAACCTGAGCCGGGGCTCTTTTGCTTTCAGTCATTTAAGTTTTCGACATCTCTCTGAAGGGACTTGGTGGCGCAGTGGATTACTGCGCGCCAGAGTGACAGAACACTCTTCTAATCGTAAACCCTTTTTAGAAAGGATTCTGCTCTCCCTTTTTCCCCTGGAGCAGCAGGGGGTATGTTCTGATCACTGCAGCTCTGTTCCCATACATGCTACAATGGGAAACTCAAGGTCTTTCAGCTGTTTCCTGCAGTTAACAAAGGAGGCACAGAAGAAAGAAAGGAAGGATGATTGAGTGTTTGTGTTGACTGCACTCACCCCTCCATCCTACCCTGCCAAAAGTTGATCGTGTGCCCATCTGACCCCACTGCCTGACAGGGTTGTGATGGGTTTGTCACACCTTGTCCTTGGCTGAGGGCTTGAGGTCCCAGAGAGCAGCCTTTGGAGGGAGCATGAAGGCTGCAGGGACTTCAGCTGCCTGAGAAAAGTCAGGGTGCTTCCATGTGCTTCTCCCAGCTCCCAGGCAGGCAGTGGCAGTGCCTGCTCCCTGGGGATGTGCGGAAGGTAGGTTCGAGTCCCTCTCTTCTAGCTGGAAGCAGTTGTTTGCAGCATCAGTGTTAGACTGAAGATTTAAGAGAGATTTCTAGATTGTTTGCTATGCTGCAGTGCCTTGGAGGCCCAGCTGCAAACCGCAAGTCTCAAGTCTCAGATCTGGCTGATCCCCAGCAAGACGGCATTGCCATCATCTCAGAACTGCCCTTTGGCACAGCAGCAGCTCTACCCTCTTCCTCTGGTTTCTGTTTTTAGGAGTAGTGGTGGGCACTGTCTCCCTTGGCAGAAAGATTTGCTATCCTTCCCTTCCTCTCTTCTACCGATGTCATTTGTGATCCTAATCCCAACACCTGGCCCAATTTCTGTCCCCAGTGACAGATGAGAAACCTTTTAAATACATTTTTCATGTCACTCTCAACTGTTGTAGTGGGAGCACAGGGAGAGGCCAAAGGTTTGTATTACATTTGTATTATGTCTGCTGTGTTTTAGTGATCACCCAGTCCCAAAACCAGGAGTGTGCAGACCTGAACTGATATGTACTGTAGAGACCCTTGCACTGCCTTGTACTCATTGCTCTCCTGTCTATTTGACCAGTCTTTTCAGCTGTCTGTGACCTTGCAAAATATCCCCCTCACATACTACTGGAACAACCCTTGCACTGCCTGAGCCCTGTCCAATATTGTGCTGGGCAGGTAGAACATCTTTGCTAGCACTTGTCCTCCTGCCCCTGGAATAGACAGTACTTCCGAAGCACCATGATGCACCCTCTGACACAGTGAAATGTGTTAGGTGAGAAGCCTTGGAAGATCATTAACTTTCTACAGAGCTTTTTCTGTAGAAAGTAGCAACGTAAAACACCGAGTGACATTCTAATTTCCTGTAGATTCTTTTGGTGCCTTGGTGTCTCTGCAATATGTCCCAGACAAAGCTAAATGGTAGTGCGTCCTCCCTTACCTGTGAGGAGAGGAAAAGTTTCCTGTTAATGAACATAAACATTTCAATTAAGGGCACGGATTGCCTGCCCTGCTCTGCGCTGATCTCTGGTGAAAGGTGTAGTTTACTGTCCTACTGTCCTGCAACAGCAGTGAGTCCCCAAATCTGCCTTTACATGACTGCATCTGGGGGTTCAGAGGATGCTGTTGACCCTCTCAGGTTAGCCCTTGTCTCCAGAGTTTGGACATCTACATCGTCCCCTCTCTGTCCTCCCTAGAATGCACAGGGCTGGGGAGCACTGTGGTCTGCCTTTGCGAGGAGGAGAGACTCCTGCCCAAGTTTTAGTAAGGATCTGCCTTTAAGGAGAGTGATGGCAGAGGTGCAGAGGGAAGGCTGTGTCAGCGAGGGATGCCAGGTTTAGAGCTGCCCCGCTTCACCTAATGAGAACCGATTGGAAGGTGCAGGAGGGCAGGGGGTAGCAGTCAGCCAGAGAGACTCCACCGCAATTTAACAAGTTTTCATTCCCCTGAGTTCCCTGATAAGACCCCCCTCGAAGTCTGTACAGGAATTCATAAGAATAGGATAATTAGGATGTTTCAAAGCTGCGACCCTCAGAGGAGTCCTTGGATTAATCTGTTTTTTTCCCTTAAAGACATCTGTAACTACAATCTTTGTTTCTCTCCTCTTCTTCCCCCCCTCCTTCTTTTCCCTTCTTGTCTGTCTCTGTATCTCCTGTCAAACCGTGGCAGACATAAATGACAAAGAAATCAGAAAGAGAGATCAATGCAGTCCAAATTAGCACTTGGAGATAGACTGTGCTGGAGATGTCAGAGCCTGACCCCAGTTGATCTGCCAGCCTCCACTGGTGATATTATGCAAATTGCATCCATCTGGCAGAGCCAAGTAAAGGACTAATGGGGCAGGGAGGTGGCCGGGACCAGGCACCTTTGGGAAGGAGAGAGAAGGGGGTCTTTGGGGAGGGGGGTCCATGATTGACAGGGGAGATAAGGTACTGCATTGGCTTCCTTTGCACTCTTGGGTGGATTAAAAGGCAAACTCCACATATAAGATAACCAAACTTCATTTTGCTTTTTATTTTATTCCTTATTGCTCCCCCCACGCAACCTAGTACCAAAAAGAAGGGGGGAAAAAAAGGTGATTCTTGGTGCTCGTTTCCTGCACGTCATTACCACTAATGGCAGTTTGAGGGGAGAGACAAAGTCAGGGAAAGAAAGCAAAAAAAAAAAAATAAAATAAAAAAGAAAAGCTGGCTGCTTAAAAGACTGTTGTAATAGGAGCATGGATAATAGAAATCTCAAATTACGGTGATCGCCTTGTTAAGAAGTTTGAAAATACGGCCAGATTGTCTTTAATGAGAGAAATATGGCTGTTAGTTAGTGAAGGAGGAGGGAATGGACCTTGTTTCAAGATCTGTAGCTTCCCCATCAAAGAGGCACTGTCTGTTTCATTTCAAAATCCTGCTCCTCTGCCTGATATTAAAAATAGTTGTTAAAGGCTTTGACTAGCAAGACGATTCTCTTTGACTTCCTACTCTCTTTCCACCTCCCCCAAAAGACTTCGCTAAGATAACTTCTGCTTTAAAAAACAGCTAAGCAGGGAAAGAAAGAAAGACTAAAGTTTTGGGGGCTGCAGGATGATACTGCCTCTGGCACTCCAGGGTGCCTGGAGCTTTAAGCCTGAGCACTGCCAGCACCATGGCCATTCCCACTGTGGCCGAGGGGAGCCTCCTCTGTGCCGTGTGCTGCTGTGCCGGGATGAGCACTGAGATATGGTACCACCACTGCTTTCCTCTTGGCAGCCCTGACCCAGGGCAGCAGTGGTTTTTTTGCCATCTGGAGCCCTATTAAGTGCCATGATGCTGCTTTCCTTTGGCGTACCCTGAGCCTGGGAAGTGGCACCAGGCCAGGGTTGAGGATGCAGAGAAGGGCTCTGACAGAAGCCAGGTCTGGCAGCTGCCCCACCACCCCCACCTCTTGTGAAGAGCTTAGGGGCACCTCTGTGCTGTTAGGCTGTGACCCGTAACTCCTGCCTCGCTGTGGTGCTGACAGTCCCCTCTTCATTCTCCCCTGAAATCAAAGGATCACATTAATTGGTTTCAGGATCGTGGCCCCATTTCCTGAGTGGCCTGTTTAAGATAACGAACTCAGAGTGTGTTAATAGCTGGTATAGCTCAGCAGAGGATCTAAGAACAAGGCCTGGATGGGGAAGATGCTGCTGGGTAGGGAAGATGGGCATTGACACATGAAAAGTCTGTCCAGTGCTGTGTTTTTCCCTGTCCTTACACAAATCAGTGATTCTCTCACTCCCAAGTTGCTAACATTTTGAAATCCCTGGGCAAAAGCCACTGGCCAGAGGGGAGAGCTGCACCAGCCAAACTGTTGCCCTTTCCCAGTGTGGCATTGCTCTTTCCATGGGTCTGCAGTGGGATCAGAGGGGATCTGCTCAAATCTTCCCTGCTGAGGCCCTTCCCAAAGACAAAGCTGCCACTGCACAGGTTGATTCCAGCTGTGCCATTTATCACCCAAGTTCTGGCTTGTTCCTGATTCTGCAGGAGAGACCCACTGGGGCTGCACTGGGATGCTAGTGTTTCCATCTGGTCCCAAGAGTCATGAGCAATCCAGCTCCAGCTTGGAAGCTGCATTCTTCTAACATAGAAGAGCCCAAGCAGTTTCTCCCAGCCTGGGCTCTGAACTAGGTTACTAGTGTACAGGACCTGGAGGGGAGGGTCTTGGTCACTGCTAAGGGTGGGTGTACTGGTCCATGCTGCTAGGACCAATATTCCATGCTCAGGACTGTAGTTGGACATGTCTCCCCTGTGTGCTTGGAGGTCTCTGAAGAGATGACATGAAGGAGGGGCTCAAGGACTCCTATGAGTTTTTGGCCAGTTGGTGGCCCAGAGATGCAGCAGGTTCAGCTGGCTGGGCTGTCGTGCTGGGTGGGCTGCAGAGCTGTCCTTCCTCGTCCTCCCATGGCACAAGGCTGATTTTTAACCATGGAACACCCCTACCCAGAGATGCCATCCAAATCCCCCAGTGATGGAAAGTGCCTGGTACACCTGGGTCACATTCCCCATTATAATTAGCCTCACTGTTAATTACTTGCAAGCCTGTGATGTACTGGGGTAGCATCCAGCCATAGGGGCAGCCTCTGCACAGACCCTCCTGCAGTGCCCCAACCCTGCATTGCCCCTTGTCTCCTGCCCACCTCAGCAGCAGGCATGGCACTGGTGCTGCCTGTTGCCTTAGCTTCCCAAGGCATGCATCTCCCTGCCTGCTGCCATCTCTCAGCCAGGCCCCTGGCACTGCCACTTAAGGAGCCTTTCCCCAGGGACTCTGTGGGTGGGGTGAGCCTGCAGACAGCAGGACTCCCAGCCCTTTGCCCTAAGGAGGGCACAGCAACACCACCTTGCCAGGAAGCCCACTCCAGGCCTTAGCTTCCAAGTGCCTGGTGCTGGGGGTGCTGAGGCTGGGTCCCCTCTCTCATGCTGTGTGCTTTCAGCCACTGATTTGGCTCTATGTGCATGCCCAGGAGTCTTAGGGCTTGGCAGCTGGGTCATCTCCAGCACCCACAAAGCCTCCTGCTCATGCTCTCCCCCTCTGAAAGTACATACATAACAGCCGAGAGAGGCAGAGAGGGAGAGAAAAGGAGAGATGCCAGCTTTGCCTCCACGCTCCCATCCAGAGCAGTCTCCTAATGAGAAGAATATGGCTGCTAGTTAGCAGAGGGGTGTGTCCTGTAGGCTAAAATGAGATAGTTACACTGCACTGATTGAAGGTTGAGGTTAGAGGGCAGCACAATTATGTTCAGGAGATTCAAGGGCTCTGTTTGATGCGGCAGTTCTAAGCTCCCAGCCAGTGTCAGTAGTTTAGCTCAGGGTTTCTTTTTTTTTTTTTTTTTTTTTTTTTTTTTTTTTTTTGTGGGCTAAAGACAGGAAGGATAAAAACTATGAGAATGAGTTGTTTCTATTATTATAAAGTGGTGTGAGTTTTCTTTTTTTTAAACCACCAGTTCACCCCCTTTTGCTTAACTGTTTCCTGATCATTATTTTTTTAGCTGCTCAGAGGGAAGAAGAGCGCATCCCTTTACCCCTGGAGAGCGGCTCTGAATTTCCCCTAGACAGGGAACGTGATTTTTTGTGTCCACTTCTGCTCAATTCACGGACTGCGGATCAGGAAAGCAATTAGCAGTTCAAATTATGCCAGCACCAAATTCTTTGTCTCAAAATCATGGGTTAAGAGTTGCAAAAGAACCTTAATTGTCTGGTGCTGAACTAGATGTTTTTTTCTGAAAGCATTTTCTGAAAGTGCTTAACGCTGTTTATGGGGGGAGCCTCTTAGGTTTTGAAAACTGTGGATCCTTTTCCCAGAGCCTGCAGCAGTGTTCAGGCTCTGCAGCAGCATGTCTGGGCTCTCCAGCCTGTCTCCCATCAGCTGGCTAGCTGCCTTGCAGGCAGCCACGCATCATCTCAAGATGATCCTGGTGACTGTCACCCATCCCCACTGTCCTCTAACCCATGTGTAGCTCTCTGGTCACTGCATGCAGCCTCTGCCACCTGCATATGCTGCAGGGAGGTGAGGACCAAAGGGACTGCTGGCCTGCAACAGCAGCACATGGCAGCCCCATGCTGCTCATGGAAGGAGGCTATTGATCTCTTGGTGGCAGCACCCAGCCCTGCTGGGCTGAACACGAGATGCTGGCCTGCCCATCTCATCCACCCCATGCTTAAGGATGAACGAAGGGATGCCTGCCCCTTTCTATCCTTGCCTGCTCCCCAGGGCCCATTTTGTCCCAAGCCCACACTTTGCATTGCCTTTTGATCTGAGTGACAGCCTGGTTTATTTACTCTAATGGTTCTCAGTTTTAAATGTTAATTCCTCCCTGAAGAAAATGTCTTTTCAGGATGAGCTGCCCATCAGCAGAGATATGGAGGGTGTGTTGGCATCCCCAGCCTCCGTGCAGAGGCAGGCCTTCACCCAAGAGGCAAGAACCTGGGAGGTGATGCCCAGGGAATACCTAAGTCCCTGTCACCACTGTGGTTGGGCTGTCCCAGGGACACCTCATTGCCGGGCAGATCGAGGTGGCACGGATGCTTCCCTAGCATCGCAGTTCATCCCTGTGCAGCCTGTTTGGAGCAGTGCCACACACCACTGTCACAGCCCCCCGTAATCCCAGCTGCATTAGGGGTTGATGGATTGTCCCCAGACCAGGGTCTCAGTACGGTCCCCTAACAGGGGTGAGGCACATGCAGACATGGGCCGGGGCCTGCTAGGCTGCTGCCATCCAACAACAATTTCTAATCTTGATTGGAGAGGAGGGCGGTGGGCTGGGGGGGGGAAGAATCAGAGATAAATGTTAGCTCATTTCTTAAGTAATTAGTTACCTCCTCATCCCCGTGTTGTAATTGTGAACAAGCTGTAATGTTTAATTAGTGTGTAAATGAAACCCCAATTTCATAATGGCTGCGGTGACAGCGCTAAGTGAGACAGGCACAGAAGGGGCCGCATTGTTTCAGCAGGAGATGAAGCTGTCGCCCAGCAAGCCAAGCGTCTCTGGGAGAAAATGGAAATGATAAACGAAGTGAGGCTAATTAGCAAAATCCTACAGGCCCCACTGATGGTTCTCATCAAGGGGAGGTAATGAAGCGGGCGGGCCAAGCTGAGGGGGGATTAATTGGAGCTGATTGCCGCACATACAGGCACTGTAGAGCAGTGGATGCAGGGATGCAAACTTTTCTGCTTTTCTCCTCTTGCCTTTCCCCAGACCCAGCTGTGGATAGAGCCTGTAGGGAGGATACAGGTGAGAGTCTTGTGCTGGAGCAGGCAGGACACAGATGCAGAGGAGTGTTCCCTGCCTATAGGTGTTTGGGCAGAGGCACATGGGCACCCATTCCATGTTAAAAGCATGAGGGATCTGAAACATTGGAGAGCTGCTGCAGGGCTGCAGCTTATAGGACAAGGAGGATTATAGCTCTCCTTTAGCTCCCTTCAAGTCCTCCTTCTGCACTGACTGTATTTTGAGTGTAGAAATTTGGAGAATAAATAAAGCACCTCTGCATGATGGGGCTAGAGAAGGCATGAGTCCTCCCTGCTTCCCCTCTGGGTGAGAGTTTCTGCAGACCTGATACCTGTGGCAACTGAGCCATAGCTTGCTCTGGTGGGGGGAACCTGGGGCATTGTGGAGCTGAACTTTATCCTTTTAAGCTGTGTAAGAAATGCCCTTTCTGCAGCTGTTGGCACACAACCCTGATCACATTGCATTACTTAGTGACATTTCAGGGAGCGCATGGAGCCCTGCTGCCAGTGGGCTTGGTCCCAAATGTCCCATCCCTGCTGCGGGTGGGGTTCAGCTGCCTGTGGGCCAGGCTGCCCCACAACCTGCTCTTTACCTGCTGCCAACTCAGTATCAGAAGTGAGCAAAAGCCTTGCCAAGCAGAAGAGCTTGCATGCGTTAGTCTGTCCAAGCAAGTATTCATTGCTGCATGTGGAACCATGAACAGGTCTTCTCAGTGTCTCAGCCTCCTTTTCTGACAGAAAATGAGAACGTGAGTTGTCTGCTTGACAAGTGCCCATACCTGAGATGTCCAGTACCTGCCCAGAGTCACTGTATCCCTTCCTCATGGCATCTCCACGCCCTCCACTGCCTCTCTTGCTGAGTAATGAGAGATTTCCCTGGGCCTCCAAGGGCTCTAAAGAGGGGCTGAGCAATATTATTTATTCAGTTGTTTACAGAAGCGTTTGATCGGGAATAGTTCTTCACTGCCAGCCTGTTGTGTATTATTCATTGCAATAATCTCTGCAGATTGTGATAAACTGTAACTGCGGTGGGGCAGCGCATAGCTGGGCTGTACTGCCACCACTGCCTCCTCCGGCCTCTAAAATATCGGCAGCTGCAATCATAAATCTCAATTTACAAGTGGGACTATTGCACGGGGAGTTATAGTTATACTAATGATTACTTCTCTGTCTTATTTTTCATGTAGCAACAGAGTAATAAATTTTTAAAAACAGCCTGGGCAAAGCGTCAGCAAAGGCTGTACGTCCTCTCACCATGCTGTCAGCAGAGAGGGGCATTCCTGTTCTCCAGCAGGCATCTCACTGGCCGGGCACTGGCTCTGCTTCTCAGGGTGGTGGCTCAAAGAGGGGGGACTTCGTGTCCTCACACTGGGAAAGATGCCATGGAAACTCCCTGGGCATGGTGGGGCAGCAGGCTGGAGTGTGTTGTTGGGATTAATGCTTGCTGTACTGGAGAATAGAGCTCAGCTCCCTGCATTGTTTTCCCTGCTGAGAATGGGGACTGAGCCCTGCATTTGTCACTGACCTAGCCTTTCTCAGTCAGACTTAGGACATTGTAGGATTGATGGGGCCAGGAAGTAGGGATCTGATGGCCAAGAGTGGAGCTGACATTTGAAGGGTGTATCTTATTCTGTGGCTCACCACACTCCCAGCACTGGGGCTTTCCCAGATACAGAGTTGGAAGCTGTCTTTTTGCTGACAGTGTGCCCGCAGTGTGGAAATGGGGTGATGGCTTGGACGGTCCCACCTGCAGGAAAGACCCCCTTCCTGGAGGATGGCAAGAGCAAGAAGGAAGGGCTTTGGGTTAGAGGAACTCAGACCTTTATCCCATCCTCATCTGGGATCAGAGACTCAGGAACACTCAGTGGCATCCCTCCTGGAGCAGTCACTATGGGGGCACCCCCCAAAGACCAAGTCTCTTGCCCAGAAGGCAGCAGTGGGGCACGGGGTTCAGTGAGCATTTCCTGAGTGTTTATCACAGCTCTGAGGTCTGTGATGTGAGGTCTCTGATGGATGCCTCCATTCACAGACTTGACATTATGATGTACAGGGAGCCTAGAGATATATAGATTTTCAAAGTGGCCACTTTGAGCATAATTATAAATATCCTGCCTCTTTACATAGTGAATTGTTGCCAGGAAAAGAAGGACCCCGGGAGCTCTGAAATTTGGCATCCAGGATTTCTTGAGAAAAGAGCCTTCACAGAGGTTTTCCACCCATTTTGGGACCAGGATGGCGTGGGCGTTAAGGGATGATGCTTTTCACATCCTGAGTCCCCCTGGCAAGTCCTCCCCCATTCCTCATGGTGCTGGCAGTGTCTCTGTGAGGGACATCTCCAAGGCACTGTCTTGGACCCTTACCTCCCCTGCTTGTCTGCACCAGCACGCTGTAATATGATTTTAACTGCTTCCGAGTGGCTGGCTCCCCTTCCAGATCACAGCACAGAGCACCAGGGGCATAACGGAGCTGGGAGCAGGTGCTCCTGGTCTGTGTGCCTGATCCATGGCCCCAGAGACACAGCAAAGGAGAGATCTTCCCCTAGCTCAAGATTGGCTCATCTCCTTACACGTGCCTTTGGAGCATCCCAGCCCACAGGAGGCTGGGGCTCAGCACAAAGGATCAGTTTTCAGGTGAGCAGATCCCCCCAGTGGGATGGGTGCTGGATGCAAAACCAGCAGCTAAGACCCAGGCACAGTCAGGAGCACTCCCACATGCCTTCCTTGGATTCACAGGCTCCTAGAAAAAAGGCAGGAAACCATCTGGAAGTCCCCTTATCATGCTTTTCTCTTGCCATTTGGGTGATGTCAGAGCATCGCCACTTCCATTTCCATGCTGGAGCTGGGTGAGTGTGCCCTAGGGAAGGTCTCTGCAGGCAGCTGTGCCCATCCCTGTGCATGAGTGTCCAGGCTCAAACAGGCATCAGTTGTCACCTTCCCCGCCCTGGGACTGGGGCATGCTGGAATATTGCAGGGAAAAACGAAGAGATTGTTTGAGGATTTGTGTTCTGTTTGCGAGCAGGGTCTGGAGGAGAGAAGGTCAAAGAAGAAAATTGGAGCTGAATTTAAATCAATGGCTGGTAGAGATTAGAGCAGTGGCCCAATTAACTGCAGCAAGACAGGTGGAGGTTGGGGGAGGGCTCCAGCTCTCCAGGTTAGGACCTTTCATTGGATCCCAGTTCTGGGTCCATGGAGATGTGACAAAAGAAGGAGCATGGTCAGGGACTTGGGATGGGGACTTTGTGCCAAGGACTTGCTGTTGGGCAAGGGCTGGAGTAGCTAGAGGCTGTGGATGGGAACAGGAGACCTAGGTAGTTTGGTGTCGGATTGAATCCTACTCCCTACTTCCTTCTCTGCACATCTTGCCAAGATCAGTCTGCCTCTCCATCCACATACCAGCTCATTGTCCTTGTTTTTGTGTCCCTTCCCCCATGTCCTGCTATCATCTCAGCTGCTCCCACCACCAGCCCCACTAGCTCGCTGTCACTGTTTCCTTTTGCTTGTCTGTCCCTTGACTCCAGCTCCTGTTGGTGCAAGTGTTTCAATGAAACAGTTTCCTCCCTCGAACTTCCTGGGGAAGTCATCTAGCACCAGGAGAGCTGGGTCCCCACTTCCCATGCAGGTGTGTAGAGTGAGTGCCAGGGAGGTTGCAGCAGCTGGGAGCAGGGGCCAGCGCTGGAATGGGCGTCAGTGCACGTGCAGCTGCCCAGGACCACATGCAGCTGTCTTTGCCCAAAGTTGGCTTGATTGTGATGTGAAATCCAAAACATTCTGAGTTCCCAAAATTACCTTCCCAACAGACTTCAAGGCTTTGTTCTGAAACATCAGGGCACATAAGAAAAAACCTTGCACTGTAACTGGAACTTAAAGGAAACAGTGACATTCTTGTCATTCTTGTTGATGGCAATGTATTAATGGTTTGGGCTGGAATTTCCTGAAAAAAAGAATTCAGTGTGAGTTAAACATCCAGCATGGAATGTCTCAGCTGAATCACTAAATTTTGGGGGAAATCACAGTATGTCACATCAGAGCAAGGGGCCACCAGCCCCTCCTTGTTCCCAACCCACATCCCCCATGTGCTTCTGGGGTCAGGGCAGCCAGGAACACAGCTCCCATGTCTCTAGGCCTACAGGGGTTGGGCTTTGCTCTCTCCAGCAACCCTGTGCACTGCAGCATGTTGCTCATCACCCAAGGAACATTAATTAACATTGCTGGAAGATCTCAGGGAAGGTGCAATTTGAATGATCTGGCACCACAGTCATTCGGATGCTGAGTTAATTCAATCCTTGCACACAGTGCTCCTACAGATTGTTGGCTTTAAACAAACAGCGGTGACAGATTTGTTGCTGCGGAAATGTGGTCATTAAGTCAGGAGCGTGTGTTTGACCTGAAAGCGATTGAGTGATGGATGCAAGTCATTTTAAAGCTGCAGCAGCCAAAAGGATGCTCCTTTTGGAGAGCAATCTTGCATCGAAGGAGTGTAAATAATTTAAACAAACAAGTAAAGTAAGGTGAAAGCACTGCTGCATTGTGGCACTAAATGCAAATCAGGGCAGTGCTGCCGGTCCTGTGGTGAAGGAGAGCTCCTTTGTACAGTGCTGTTGAAAAGAGGTGCAAGGTACCAGCTTTGGGGCTGTCTGTGGGGATAAATGGTACCAACTCAGCTCCCATCACTTCATAATCACCCGTGGGAGCTGTGCAAGTGCTGTGGGATCCCCAAGGAACAGTAATCAAAGTGGATTGGTGGACATCGCCTTCATGTCCTGGAAGAGCAGGACTCACATATCCTGCAGTGTGGCACTGTGCCACTCCAGCTGCTCCTCTTGTCAAACTGAAGGAGCCTGATACTCTCTTGGCTTCCAGACAAGGTCTAGTTTATCT
Source organism: Sialia sialis (assembly GCA_009812075.1). Lineage (NCBI taxonomy): Eukaryota > Metazoa > Chordata > Aves > Passeriformes > Turdidae > Sialia > Sialia sialis. Next base: position 6,495,818 of record VRYO01002482.1, on the reverse strand, counting down.
TGTCCAGCGAGGAAGATTTGGTGAACCAGGAGCTTGGCATGCTGCTGCTCCGTGCCAGCCTTGCTCTGAGCCATCCTCTCATTGCTGCTGAAGATCCTCTTGCCCACAGAATGTGAGCAGGGAGGGAAAATGCAGTCGCACCGGTCACGTCACAAGGGTCTGCACTTTCTGCTGCTGTATGTGGTGTTCCTGTAATGAGGCTGGTAGTTACTGTGCATTAGAAGCAGCCATTGCTTAAGCCTCAATATCTCGGCCATTTAATTTAATGGGTTTTTTTAAATACCAAAAGCAATTAAGTTCACATTGTGAGCTAATCGCCTACAAAATTTCATTTCAAAGATGCTCAAAGTGTTTGTGAGAGAATTGCTGGAAAGCAGCCCAAATATGCCACCATGTCTGTCTGTTTGTTCTTCTTTGCCTTCCCTCTTTCCCAACCAGAGTTAAGCAGACTTCACAAAAGGAAACAATCACATTCTCACTTCCCTGCTTTTCTGATAGTTTTTCTCTGGTGTGAATTTTGTATGTCTAAGTTAAATGCCAGTGATTGGTGATGGTTATAGTACTCAGCTGGTACTACAGGAGTGGAAAACGGGTTTGAGGTCTGGCTGATGGGGAGAGAGTGGGCACACAGCTGTATACCCAGGCCAGGAGGGTATGCTGGGAGCTCTGATATTAGCTTGTGTCATCACTGCGTTGAGGCCGTGTGTCTGTGCTACTGTTCCTGGGGCTATAAGATGTGCCTGAGCAGTAACACCCAAACCTTGCACAAGTCCTTAGGAAAAGTGTTCTGTGTGAGCTGTTTGCAGAATGTCCACCGTGTCCCATGGTGGCTCGCCCCACGTGCCTGCCTTCCTGATCCTCCTCCTGCCTTAGCAGCTCCAGCCCACAGCATTCATCCGTGGCAGCCCCTGCAGGGACCAGCTTGCCTGTAGGCTGCGAGGCTTTATCAGATTGGAGAAGAGCCGGAGTTCTTTGACAGAGATTACTTGTTCTCCTGAACAGCCATGTTACTGAATATGGAATAATCCCTCCTCAACATCCAGCTGGGGGTTTGGTTTCCTTCACTGTGGGCTATCATGTTAACACTCTCTCCTTAAAGCACCTTTGCCATCTGAGTCACCCACGCGATGCCCATCACCTGACCAGCACGATGGCATGGGCACACTCCACACCACTGCCCACCAAGCTGCCTGCCCCCACTGTGTTTGGCTGAGCCATGCATGGCTGCCATCCGGTTTTGGCTGTGGTGCTACCTTCTCCATACTCCCATTGCCATCCCCCCCAGCTGGTTTCCCTGGATGGCAGTGGGGAGGTGATTTATGGAGTCCCACATGCACCCCATGAGTCCAGCTCTCTGCGTTTCAGGGAGATCCATCGCACAGGGAGGGGAGGTCACTGCGTTGCAGGTTTGCTAACCTTGCCCGCTTATTAAAAATGGTAAAAGCCTCCCTCAGGACTCGTGAAGTATAGATCCAAAGAGCTCCATATGCTGTTCCCCTTAATGAGATGTCTGCCTGAAGAGCAATAGCAAAACACACCATCCAGTGCAGGGTCCCTATAGCTAGATGGCCTGGCTGTAAACAGAGCCGTCCGTCTTAATGGGCTATCGTGTAAAAACTTCTCCCAGTCAATAAATCAAAGGGGCTCCATTTATATCATGTGCTGCCTTCGCTATTAGGCTGCCTCTGGATGGCATGTTCTGATACAGAGCTCCCCGGGCCTGCCAGACGAGGCCAGAGGCTCTAACAGGCATTTAATTTAGGCTTCCCCTTGCTGATACCCATGCAGAGTTCAGCATCTGGGACTCGGCAGGGGCTCCCTCGTGGTTTGGGATGGCCCTGCTGTGCAGGAAAGGGCACCCGTGGATCGGCACCTGGCAGGCATCACCTCCCCTGCCCTGCTGGGTAGGAGTCTCTGGTGTACAGGGAACCAGACCCTCTCTGTGAAAGGGTGTGTGGGTTTGGTGAGCACCCCTACTTGGCTGGGAGCAGCAGCCACAGCCTGGCGCAGTTATTTATTTTTCATCCCCTCCCCTGTGCTGCTCGGATGCCACCGGAGGGAAGTTCCGCTTCAGCCACCATCCCAGGCAGAGATATTAGTCCTCATTACTAATTAAAGGAAGCAGGAGTAATTGACGGATGGTGGATAGCAGGGGAGCCAGTGTGATGAACAGCCCCTGTCCCTGTTCCGGGGACGCATGCTGAGCACTACCTGTTAGCTACAAATAAACAAACCTGATAAATAATAAATAGTTTGAGAAGAGTGGGCAAGCATTATTTAAATTAATAGGGATTAGAGGGAGAGGTCTGAAAGAGCATTCCTCCAGATGAGCTATCCCTGGACAGACAGGGACTCATTTGTTGCAGGCTGGAGTAAACAAGGAGAAGGGGAGGATTCATCACAGCAGGGCCTCGCAGCGCTTCTCGGGCTGGTAACAGCATGGCTGTGCTTTTCCTGGCCACCCCTGCACCAGGGCTCCGTGTGTCCCTGCTGCCTCACCGGATCACTGTGCTGTCACACCTCTGGTGCCAGGCTGGGCACTGGGTGCTCTCAGAGAGTCAGGGTGCTGCGGCAGAGCAGTGGGGAGCTGATAGCGGTCTCTGGCTGATGGCAGGGTCCCACACCACGACAGGGCACCTGCAAGTTTCCCCGGACAGCTTGATGGCCACCTGCAGCCTGCCTCCACCCGGGCACTCACTGTCAGCCACGGGCTGCGAATCCAGCTGCAAAGGGGGTCTCTCCTCAGCCCTGACATTTGGATCCCACCCTGCCTGCTCAGGGCAGGAGGAAGAAGGAATGCTGTGGGAGGCGGGGGGAAGAGGGGAGGACAAACGCTCTGCTCGCTATCACATCTACTCCATCTTATCACCACAGTAATTTGATGATAAAAAATAATCCGAGGCTGGAAAGGAAACATGTGTAGTGGAGTAAAGATTGAATGTAGGTGGATTGTGCCCTGGGGCGGCGGCTGGGAGATAGAAAGAAATGTCCTTCTGTTTGACATACTGCGGAGTCGCAGCCGTGCCCCCGCCTCACCTCGCCCTGCCCGAGGCACCGGGAGCCCCCTGGGCCATGTGCCGGGCAGGAGGGTGCCTGTTGCGACTCCCCTGACACCTCCTACGCTTCTGCCTGCACCTCCTGTGACCCCCAGTATCCTGTGGGGTGCTGCCCCCCATCCTCCCACTCTACGGCTCGCTCCCAGCACACTTCTGTTGGGTTTTTTTTCCCCTTTGGTTATGCTTCACAACTCATTTTATCAGCTGTCAGTAACCAAATGTCTTTTTTAAGGAGTGGGTTATAGCCACTAATGTACTGAATGCTATTGCACTGGCTGCAGTTAGTGTTCCACGGCTAAATTACTATAATTAATGTTCCACTAGAACTGTTTGTAACAGGCGGCTGCAGGAGCCCCAGGTCTGGGCTTTCACAGCTACTGAATTATCTCTTCTCCCCGGAGAAAGCACCTCTCACAAACGAGAGGGACGAGGTCAGCACTGGGACAGGCAGGCACTAGCCGAGCCAAACTCCAGCAGATGAGTGCCTGGGAGCTGTTCCCCGGGTACAGACTCCCTGTGTCTCCGCATCTCGGTGGGCTGCGGTGGAATTCCTGCTGGGATTGTCAGGGCACTGCTGCATGGCCAGGGCTTCTTCGCTTATCGCTCTCTGAGATTACGTTTTAGAGAATGGAACGCAGCGCCTAGAGAAACGCTTCCAAAACTCGGGGCAGTTCAGCAGAGATGATTCCCTGTGCCAGGCATGGCACTTCAGCCCACACTCCACACCAAACCTGCACCCAAAACCATCCGTGCCCTCCCTGTTCCCCTGTCGACTCTCAGTGAGGCCAGAGGTACAGAGGAAAAAAAATGTGCTCGGCGGGCACACACACCCCTTGTTTCGCTAAATGCATTGTTCAATACCTGCAACAAACAGATTAGCCGAGGCTTTATCAGGGACAAGAGAAGGGAGAGCAGTGTGATAATGGTTTTCAGCAAATCCTCGGGCTGTCACAGATTAGAGCCGCGGCAGGAGCATTATCAGCCCTTTCCTCCTCTCCCCATCACCTCCCCCTTTGTCTCTTCTCACCATCGGATTTCTCCAGCCAATCTATCCCTGAGAGAGCCAGGCAGATACAAGAAGAAGTCGGTTTCCATCTGATCTGCAATTGGTTTTTCTCGGCAGCCGATCCGTGTCGCAGCATTGATCCGTGGGCCCCCCAGCGCTTGTCACCTTGCGTGTCTGGAGAGGAAGGTGGCCGAAGGAAGGGGGGCTGGGGTGGGCATGCTTTAAACTTGCTGTGTGCCATTGATCTGCAGGTGAGAGTGTGGCCAGGCCTGCCCTGCCCTGCCAGGCAGGAAGGCACGAGCCACCTGCCCTCATCAGAGGAGTTTAAACGGCTGTGACCTTCTTATTAAAAAAGAGGAATGTCTTTGGAAGGCCAGTGGAAGAAGGGGGCCAACCCCAGGCCCTGGGGCAGGTGGTTGGGAGCTGCCCATCCCTCACCATCTCACCAAGGGACAGCTCAATCAGATTGGCATGGGGGCCTGCTGGGCGCCCTCCTCTCTCAGAGGGTCACCCACTGCACCCACATCCCCATTTCTGCTCTGCACCTCTCTAAGCCACACTGCAGCATGGCCAGGCATGAGTGGGGACCCCTGTCTTACTTGCCTGAGCCTGTGGGAGAGAAGCTGCCAGATGGGAACTGTTGGGTCAACCCCAGTGGGTGGGCAGCTCTCTCAGGAGACCTGAGGCTGCAGAAAGTTATTTTTTCTTTGTAAATGTGGGACACAAGGCTGTCTTTTGTCCCGACGATTGCATCCAGGGCCCGCAGGCCCATCAGGTGGGGGTTTTTTGAAAATGTTCAGGAGCCATGGCCCAGTGGGCAGGGCAGCAGTGCTGTGCCAGGCAGAACCCAGCATCTTTGGAGTCAAGCTGGGACATCCTGTCCACCTGCCCCTGCTGCCCTGTACCCTTCTGCTAGGGTAGAGCTGTGGCAGCTCTGCCTCTTCTCGTCTTTTCTGCCTGACCTGAGGAATGGTATGCAGGTGGCTGGGAGGGCAAGAGGGGATATAACAAGTAATGGCCCCAAGTGTGGAAACAGTGTTAATAAAGTGTATTTCACTTTTAATTTTGGCATATAATGTAATGATCTTTTTTAAGGCCCTATCATATTATCTGCATGACTAGATTATTGAGTCTTCATCATCTCCAGATAAATTTATGACCAGGATGATGCTTGGAATTTATTATCAGTCAATAGAGCTCAATACTGTAACAAGGCGTGTAATAAGATATACATATTTAATGATCCGGAGTAAAACAGCCCCGCTAATGGGCAGGATGAGACGGAGGCTGGAGCGTTAATTTCCATCCTGCCCCTTTCCATGGGAGCCTGCTCCATTCAGATGGGTTGCAGCCCCAGGGTCCCATGTGTTGCCTGGAGTTGGGAGCAGGGACTGGCTGGGGGGGATACAGAAGAGCACAGCCCTCATGCTGCTGTGGCTGTGAGCACGTGCCTGCTGCACGTATGCACTCGTGGGAAGGCACGTGTGCCACCCATCCCTGCAGAGATGTGCAGCTCTGTCTCACACAGCAGATGGGTCTCCTACATGGCCTTGCAGGTCTGGCTGACATCCCTGTCTGAACCAGGTAAGGATTGTCACACATCCACTTTGCAGATGGCTCTCTCCAGCCCAGCAGTCTGGGCAAGACTTGCACAAAGCTGCTGCTCCAGCAGCTGCTGAGATGGCTGTAAAAGCCACAGAATGCTTTTTATGTTCCAGGGACAAGTATGAAATCCTGTCTGTGAGACAGTGCAGGGCTCTCTGGCTCAACAAGGGGAGCAGAGCCAGGGCAGACAGATGCACACCACGTGAGGACATCTCTGGCCCAGCAAAGCCCTTGGTGGGGACACCGTCCCGTGCACCCTCACAGAGTCCCGCACGCCTCGACTCACCTGGCTGTCTCCGTGATAGGAGACCAGACAGCACCAGAGCAGGCACAGCCCAGGGAGGTAGCAGATCTGTGTGCCCAAGCACCCTTTCCCTGTGTACAGCTGCCCACAGACTATCATATTGAACAGGGGGCCATCTCCTTTGCCAGGTTACATTTTGAGCCGCCAGCGCTGATTTTTCCAGCCTTTTGGGATGGTATTAAATTACTTTCCAAGGACTTTTAATAAGCACTTTTGATACCTTTGAAGCATGCAGCTTTGTGGGAAGATTACAGTCCAGCATCCATCTCGCTGGGAGAGAAACAATGGCAGCAGGGCTGGTGTTTGATCTCTCCTCCAGAAGGCGAGAGAGGGTTTGGGTTAGACAAAGAGGTGAGCTGCTGATTTACAGCTAATGTTTAAAAATAGGTAGGTCTCCCTCCAAGATAGAGAGACCTGCCCTCCTCTGTGTAATCGCCTGCCTCTGCCTCGCTGGACTTGCAGAAACACAGCTCGCTTTATTTGAAGGCTTCGAGTGCAGCATCGCAGTTTGATTCTTGGTCCTTTTAAAGCAATAACTAGGCCATCTGACCAAGCTTTAAAGAGCAGCAGAACTTTCCATTAGGACTTGCGACACACTCTTGGCAGCAGTGGAATTGCATTCTTGCCTTTTATTTCCTTTCTCTGACATCTCATGTCACTCAGGCAGGAGAAACTCAGCTTTATAAACTCACTCATCTCTACCTTGAAATTTCTCCCTAATTAGAGTCCCAATCCCAGTGGTGGGACTGGGTATCAGAAGCTGGATGTGGAACAGAGCCAGCAGCAGTGGTGGAGGTCAAACCATACTGCTCCCTGCAGCTCAGGGACCACCTGGCCCAAGCAGCATCAATCAGGGGCAGGGAGACAGCATCTCCCATGTCTGTGCCCCAACTCCCACACAGAAGAAACAGAGCCACCATCCCTGCCATGCCAAGCATCTGCCTGTCTGGTCCCCGTGCTGCCTCTGGCAGGGACCATTGGATGAGTTACAGCATCATGAGCACCCAGCTCTGGCCAGGCATGCCTTCACTGCGGGGAGAAAAGGTGTCAAGGGACTCGAATTCCCTTTATCTGTGGATAACTACTGCTGCCTTTAACAGCCTGGAATAAACTAGCCATAAATATCATGATCATAAGTGCTTAGATATGGCAACTTTACACTGAACAGAGGTTTTAACCTTCCCTGCGGAGGATATCCAGCTCTACATCAGTGACTGTTTCCATTCAACTGCACGCCCAAAGACAAGCTCTTGATGAGCTGCTCAGAGCAGCTGCACCAGCTACTGGCCACCTCTCAGCCCAGTCTAACCCAGTCCTTACCCCAGTTTTGGGGTAGGACTCACTCCTGCTTTCAGGGCCAGACAAGAGTCCTGCTGCCCTGCATTCTTTTCTCCTCTAAGGAATCACCAGCATTGGAGCCTGCAGTTTCTGGGCTCTTGTGGGGATCAATCTTCCATTCTCATTCCCACTCACTGAGCCACCAACTTCTGCAGCAACTTGTCACTATCACCTTGTCCCTGAGCCAGGCCAGGGGTCCCGTATCAGCAGGAGGGCAGTTTGCATCCTCCCTGCACCTTGCCAGTGCCCTGCCGTGACTTTATTTTGCATGGCGACTTTGAGGGGAGCTGTAAAACACTCAGACGAGTTAAATAATACACGACAGTGTACGGTATAAATTACAGGAAGCCAGCGGTGGAGCGACATTGTATGCTGAATAAATTAAAGGCTGCGTGACTTACAGGCAAGATTGATCTGCCGAGCATTTTGTTTAGTGACGTGCTTGTCATAAGGGAGAGCTAATTACAGGCGCGGAGGCGCGCAGCTCCGGCACTCGGGAGCACAGAGCAAACTGGGCTTACGAATGTCAGCAGGGTCCCTGCACTTCCAGGATTTGCTCTTTCTGAGGCCAGCCACATGCCAGGCCCTCTTAGCTGGATGCCTGCTGTTTTCCCAGAGCCACTCAGCACTGTCACAGCCCAGGAAAAGGACTGTGCTGCCACAGGGAGCTGCCAGGGTCGGGAAGTGGGTGTGCTGGTGTGGGGGAACAGTCAGCTGGTGTCTCTGGGGTCTGCCCTGAGCAAGGGCTGGCATTGGGGCTGCCTCAGCAGCTTAAGGGAAATGGAGATATTCAATCCTGAGCCCATTCCTAACGGAGCAGAGCCATGTGGGACCACATTCTTTGCTCCTGTGGCATTTTTGAGCCCAGTGCTGCTCACAGGGTGACAGGGATTTCACTGCTTTGGGGTACCCAGGGCTAGCTAAGCAGCAAAGCTGAGAGCTCTGAGGGCTGAAGAGTACAAAAATGAAAGCAGATTTCAGAAATTAGGTAGGGTTGCTGTAATAGCCGGATGCTGCCATGAGCCACCACGGGAGGGGGCAGTCTTCTTAAGGTCACAGTTTGGACTGGATAATTTTGGGGAAGATGTGCTTTACCCCCAGGGAGATGGGGAGATGGGTGAGAGGCTTGGATTCAGCTGGGTGACTCAAACCACTAAACTTGGAGCTGAGTTTGGAGGCTTGTCCTGCTGGGCTCCAGATCAGGGTTGGCTCCCATGCCAGGAGGTCTGTCCCCGCTGCCTGCACAGCTGAGCGATGCCGTGCAGGCTGTGTGCAGCCCTCGAGGTCACGGCAGAGGCTGGGCCATGGGGCTGGTGGAATGAGCAGCTCCCTGGCCTGCCATGAGAGTGCTGGTGGCTGGAGACCACGCTCCGGCCATCGGGATGTGCTCCCCTCCGGCTCGGCCGGCTCGGTGGTTGTCTGTCACTCGGTGGGATTATGAGTAGTGAGTGTAATGCATCGGCGTATGAATAGGGTTGTCTGGCTGATGGTGATGTATCGTTTTTCATTACTGCCTCTCAAGCCCTCCCTGCTCCACGTGTGGAAATTCTATTTATTCCCTAATTTGTAAAAATTCCCTCCTTATCTGATACCAATCAGGGAGGGGTAATTGGCTCTCCAGGGCTAGCGGCTGGGGTCCTGATGAAGAGATATGTGTGTCTGCTCTGGCTGTCCAGGCACCCTGCCCTGCTGCACCAGCGACACGGGCCACAATTAATAATGATTTGCAAATGGCAGACAAGCAATAACGCAGAAAGATGTCCAGCCAGCCTCCTGCCCGCCCCTTAATTTCCTTCTGTAATATAAATGGCACAGGAACGAAAATCCAGCGCTATAAATTCTGAAATTAGTTATTCACCGTAATAAATGGTTCCCTTTTTGGTGCACAGTTCTCCCCATCTTTCTCCCCTGACCCCCCTACTTCCTCCTCCCCTCCCAGCCCCCTTGCCTGCTACCTACTTCATTTGAGTCCTAATATGCAAATGCTGTAATTTAACGGGATGGTGAAGTTGATTTTCATGTTAACTTAATTACTTTGATTTATGAAGGGCTGGGATGTAGACACAGCTCCATCCTTGCCCACCTCCCACACTCACCCCTCTGCAGTCCTGCTGACCTGCTGCCTCTCTTCGCTTTTCTTCCCTTGGCTCAGTCCTCTTTTCCTCTTCTTCCCAAGTTTAGTGTTTTATTAGCTGCCTTTAAGTGGACATAAGTCCTCGCGACAATCGCATGATGCGGAGGACAAATTCCCCGTCCTGCCTTGTTTAATCGTGCCTGGATAATGGATGTATAATTGACTCATTTGAATGCTTTTGCCTACAGGAGTGCAGAGCATTAAATGTTTGATTGCCTTAATTTCCAAACAGATCATTATCCCCTTCTTACCCGCTCTTAATAAACACTTTATGAGGATTTTTTTTGTAAAGGAAAAAAATCTCCACTCCTTGTACTTCTCTGAAGTGATAAACTCTAATTAAGTCTAATATTTAAAAATATGGTAATGGTGACTTGTTTGAATAAGTGGCCTGCATTTCCATAATTTCATTATTACGTAAAACACGCTAATTATTTGAAGTGCGCTTATTACTAAAAGAGAAATCTCCTTCTAATAAAGATGAAATTGGCTTTTTTCCCTGTATTGCTGTGCATGCCGTTCCCCTTCTCTCCTGGATGGTGAGTGGCCACAGCCAGGAGCGGGGTGATGGCAGCAATCGCTTTGTTTGCACAGCCTGGGGATGCTGGAACTATAGGGACAGGCACAGAGGCTGAAGGACAAGCTGAGGTCTCTGTACACCCTGTCTCACCCTTGGCTTCAGCAGCGTTGGTACCCTTTGGACTCCTCGTGGGCTCCGAGAGTTGTTGGGAATGTTGCAAGACAGCTCAGCCTCTGCTGCACATTCCCTCCAGCATGGATGCCCCAGCTATCATGATTTGCCCACATGGCATCGCGTGTGCCAGGCTATCCAGCAGCCTGTGGGGCTGGAAAGTGCAGCAGCCAGGTGTTTGGCAGTGCAGAGGCCCCAGCCACTCAGCTCTGCCCTGGAGGGGGCCAGCAAGGTGGGTGCATGATGGGAAGAGTGGTTCCCATGCAGAGGATGGGAGGATGCATCCTGTCTCCCACAGGGTGACAGTGGCCAGCCTGGGTGGGAGAAAGAAAGTGCCCAAGGCAGCAGGTTGATGGTCAAGACTGGTCCCCTTTTGCTGTACTTCCTATCACCTGGGAACTGCCAGAGATGGGCCCTCCCTGCTCCAGTGTCCCTGCTGGGGTAAACTGGATTTGGATGTCTTGCTGACCCCCGTGTGCAGGGAGTGGGACAGGCATCCTGTCCCCCTGGGACAGACACAGGTTGGAGGAGGATGAGTATGAATTGTGTCCAACCCATCTTCAGCGCCTGTGCGGGCGCTCTGTGGTGGGGCAGGCAGGGAGGCACTGGGATGAAGTCAATATAAAACTAATTTTCTTTTCTTCGTGAAGAAATGAGGTGTGTGGCAGTAACGTAATTGCAGATAATGAGGTAAGTTATTCTTAATATTCCGCACGTCGCTGTCAGCTGCACCTAATATACCTGCCGGCTGTGCGGGACATGCACAGCCCCTTGCCCCATGCGTAGGATTATGAGGCCATTAATTTGGGAGCAGCTCGGCAGGACCATCCCTGGAGTCCCTGTGGATCCCTGAGAGCTGGGAGCACTTTGTTCTGACACGTCCTTGTCACCACTGTGGCGGGCGTCCTGGTGTCCTCACCTTGACCGGCATGTCATGGTGGGGATGGATTCAGATCAGACACAAAGTCCCTCCCAGCTCCAGTGTGGACAGGGTGAGTGACACAAGAGCCTGGCTCTGTGTGCTGGGAAAATGCCATCACTCCCCGCCCCAGCAGTGACATTCCTGCTCACAGGGAGCAGCACAGCCCACTGCAGGGACACAGCACCCAGTGCTCCCATTCATGATTGCTGGGGACACCAGCAGCAGTGCCAGATTGTGTGAGATCTCTGTGGTCCATAGGGCTGCTGCCACTCACAAGGCCACCTGCTGTCACCCGGGGGCAGCGGTGGGGAGGCTCTGGGTGGCGGTGGCCGTGCGGCCCTGTTTCCGCTTTGCAGGGAGCTGTTATACAAAGGCAGCGGTGATATTATTCATTAACAGTAATCTGCCATTAGAACATTGACAAATGGCCCCTTGGTGCCTGAGCATCAGTTCTGGTACAGCCCATAAAGCATGGGGACAGTTTAAATATGGACCTGCTCAGCTCGGGCCGGGGGTGATCCGTCTTCCCGGCCATAGCACAGGTGCAGTGGGGTTGCCTCCAAATGAGCACGTTTGGGGGGGGCCCTGCAATCGCTGACCACCCACAGCCCACCAGGGCAGCTGCTGGGATGGAAAAGCTCCCTCCTTGCTCCAGGAGCATCTCAACCCAGTGCACGGTGGTTGCAGCAGCACTCAGCCCCCTGAGCCCCCATGGCAGAAGCGTCTGTGTGGTTTGATCCTGTGGGGAAGTGGGAGAGGTGGGACAAATGCTGGCAGAGCAGCACACATAGGGATGCAGCCCCTGTCCTTCTCCCCAGTGCCTGGTCTGGGTGTGGAGGTGATGCTCTCCCTGGAGTGAGCATTGCTGCTCCTGGCAGCCCGGTCCAGCAGCACAGACTCCTCCTGATGGAATCCTTGAGCTTATGCTGGGTTCACAGCAGTGCTGCCGTGCAGTGGCTGGTGGGAGGGCACACGCCAAGCAGTCAGCCCAATGCCATGGGCTGGGAGCTTTCTCCCTCCGTCTCTGCAGAGGAGTGCAATGGGAATGTCTGTGCCCCTCCAAGGACAAGGCAACCAGTGATGTTGAATGGCCACAAACTCCAGCCTAAAGCAGGAGAGCGTCCTGCTGCCCCATGTGTGTGCACGTCACTGTCCTTGGCTGTCGCCGCAGTGAGAGCTTGGCAGGACATGGAGAGGGCTGGAACGAGGGTGAAGAGGCAGTGTGGCGTCACAGTGGGTACTGATGAAACACATGGGGCAGGAGGGTTAAAACCTGGTGGGCTAAGCCAGCCAGGGCGAGCGGAGACTGGGGTGTCACATTATCCCACACTGCACTGGCAGCTGGACCAAAGGAGAGTCCCAGAAGTAGCCAGCCCTGGAACCCAGCACCTCAGGGCAAGCTCCACCCCAGTGGTCCTGGGCCACTGCACAAGAACATGGGGCGATGCTCAGAAGCAGCACAGCAAGGTGAGGGGCACGAAGGCAGGGCAGAACCACTGCTGTGTTTGCATGAGGCAGGATAACCCCAGGCTGACCCCTTTCACATACACCGCACAACACCCCTAAATCAATTGCATCTTATTATTACAATATCAATATACAATATTCCTACAATAACACCATTGATTTTCTACTCAGAGGCTGCACCTAAGTCTGTTTTAAAGAGGAGGGAGTTAATAGTGCCCTCATTAAAAATCTATAGATTACCCCCACCCCAAAAAAAAGAAAAAGCAGTTTATATTCATTAGGGCTATTGAATATAAAGTAATATGTTTGTGTAGGACATTGGAGTAATGTGATAATCCGTCCGCATATCAGGGAGAAATCCACTTAGCAACCCTGTCAGCTTGACAAGAAAAATGTGCCCATAAAGTCAGGAATACATTGAGGGAGTGAGTGGGAGGAGAGCAGGGGCGCGCGTGCATGTGCGCGCCTGTGCCGAGCCGTGCTGGCCATCAACGTGGGACCGCCTTCACCTTATCCTCCTGCTCAGCCTTGGCACACAGGTGGGCACCCCTCAGGCCCCTGGAGGTGTCTGGGACTGTGACATGCCAGGTGTGCTGGGATGGGGAGCAAGTTTGGGGGGTCTGCAACCCTGCCCGGCCCTAGGTAGGGTCACCAGATGGGACAGGTTGGTGGGTGCCAGCCTGGGTGCTGGGGCAGCACCGCCACAGCCATGTGCCCCCAGGGAGAGCTGGGCTGGGTGCGGGCTACAGGGTGGGCAGGGCCACCTGTGCCCTCCTGCCAGCCTCAGACTCTGCTTGTCCCCTGCCCCGTGGTCACCTTTGCAATGGATTAAGCACTGAAAAGCAGCAGAGCAATCCCGGTCGCGCTCTCTTAGGCTGTCAATTGCCATTTTTGTAATAGAAATTCCTTTCACAAGGTAACGACGGCCAGATTTAGAGGATTTCATATTGTTAATAATTCCCCAAACAGCCATCTGACTGTGTTGTTTTAAAAGCCGCTTAGTTTTTTGCTTTGGAGTTTATGAAAATCTCCCACTCTAATATCCCGAGAGCCAGCCTATAATTGTGTTATTAAATCAATCGGAGCGGATTACATTGTAAAATCAATAGATGGCTGTAATTGCATATTAGAAAGTTGTTCTGCTGTTGTTGATTTTTTTTTTACATGGATAATTATAATAAGCGTGTTTACCTTAGCACTGATTTGGAATGGGTCTCACTAAATGACATATGACGAGCTTGGCACACTGGCTGCCAGGGGCCGTGGCATCATTTGGGACAGCACGGACAGCACTGGTGGCATGGGCACGTGGGTGGCATTGACCCAACAGGGTCCCACCAGTTTTCCAGGATGGCAGCTCAGAGTTTAGTGTGTGTCCCAGCACTGGCACCTGGCAACAGAGCACACGGGGGTTTCGGGGAGGCAGATGATGGGGTGCAGGAAGCAGAGAGCAGTCCTAAACAGTGTCCCCAGGGACCAGCTTGTGAGTCCCAGGAAGTGCCATGGGGTCTTGCTGCTGCTGCCCAGTCTCTGTGCAGTTCCCCCTCAGCAATATGGAACAACCATCAAGCCCCAGTGCCCACTCCAGCTTAGGGCAATGCTGCAGGCTGTGAGGTTGGCAGTGGGACACCTGGGTCTGTGCTTTTGCATCCAAACTGCTCACTTGCCACCCACCTGCCACAGCTCCAGGATTTATTTTTCTGTTACTTTTTGGGGGTATCAGGCCAGGGCTGGCTGGGCAGAGGTACTTAGGCCACAGACAGTTGCACTCCTCTTACCTCCATTTCCGTAGCTTTCAAGTCACTGTTACCCTGTTAGATCCCACTGGTAGCTGGATCCAAGGGCTCAGAGCTTTCCAAGGGCCTCACTTGTCTGGGGGATGAGATAGAGCAGGCAATCCTAAGGACAGTGAGGGGATTGCTTGAGCGGAAACAAGTGGCAGCAGCGGGAGCTGGCATTGTGGCTTGGCTGGGCAGGACACCTGTCACCTCCAGGGACCTTATGCAGCCATCAGTGTCACCTTGGGCAGCAGAAAGGAGAGTGGCACAGAGGGATGGTCTCACCCCATGCCAGCCAGTGGGCTGAAGACCTCCTCCTTTGTTGGGCTGTCCTCATGCCCAGCTGCTGTCCCCTGTCTGGCACATGAGTGACAGGAAGGGGTGCCAGAAGAAGGTCTCGGAGCACTTCAGAGGCACATGGCACTGATGGGGACATTACTTCTTTCCCTGCCAGCCATCAGCCAGGAGGGTCCTTGGCAGCTCATGGCAGCCCCTCGGGGAGGTGTGCATGGGAAAATTGCTGAACTCCCAGCAGATCCTGGGGGACAGGTGATGGCTTTGCCAGCAGGTCACTGGGCACAGCGGGGCTGGGCAGTGCTGCGGTCTGGCAGGGAGCATCCAGGAGGCCGAGCAGCCCCATCCCTGCAGGCAGATGCCTGGCAGCAGGACGGTGCTGCCCGGCTGCGGGGGGCCCTCAATCCGGCACGCGGCACTGTCAGCAGGCAGCCTGCTGTCTCCTAGACAGTGAAATATGGCCACAATTAGCCCGGATACAGTTCAATTATGATAAACAGCGTTTGCACCCTTTAAGCTGTGATTAAAAGGCCTCCTCCCGTTGATAGAGAGACCTAATTTCACATTATTATCGCTGTAGCTTGATTATAAAGCACTCCCTGGATTTACAGTTGGGAGATGGATGTGGAGGCTTCTTTATCATTTACACATCAGTAATGATGCAGCCTTCCCTCCACCACAACATCCATCCAGCAGCAGCGGGGAGAGGGGGGCCTTGCCTGCACCCCCCTTCCGGGGCACCCTCTCCCCGTGTCAGCCAGGCCCCGCTGCCACACGCAAGTGGGCAAAGTCACCCTTACGGTAACAGCTTGATAAATGGGCGGGCGGTAATGAAATGGAGACATCAAGGCGTGGGGCGAGGAAGAAAGAGTGGTAATCGGAACGAGTGGAGCTGTCCCGAAACGGAGGGGAGCGGGAAGAAGGATCGCCTCTGCGCCGTGTGCTGTCAAGGGAGAAATTACACATTTACTCTTGCTTTTTCTTAAGGAGACGGCCCTCATAGATCAAAACATGGATTTACAAGCCAATTTTCAACATGAAATATAGACACTAGGAATCAATTTAAGCCCAGCTTCTATTTTAGCAAACGGTGCCTGAGTTTAGTCCCAGGTAAATAACACCAGAGCCTTCCCCTTCCCGTCTTGCTGCTCTGCCACAGCCCAGCACCAGGAGTGGCTGTAGCTTGCCATCCCAGCCACCTGCCACTTGTCAGACTCTGGTTGGTGGGCATAGAGAGGCTGGTGGGGACATGGATGACCCCAACCTTTAGGTCCAGGGCGTGGATCCATCTCAGCGCAGGAGTGGGTCGTACTGGGATGCAGGTGGCCAGTGCTGGGATTGGGAACTCTGCAATCACACCACATCACTGCAAAGTCCTTAGGACACAGTACCTGGACTGGTGAGAACACATGGGATTTGGAACTTGCTCCAACAAGTCCTGTTTGGATCAAGCCTCTAACCCAGTATCTCTATGCTTTCTCCTTAGATGACTGCAAGAACATTGCCAACATCATGAAGACACTGGCCCATAGAGGCTTCATCTTCAAGCAGACCTCCAAACCTTTTTGATCCCCGAGGCAAGCCAGGCAAGGGCTGCATGCGCCCGGTGCCGGCGAGGCGGGGAGGACGGGCTCCAGCATTAAAAAAAAACCGGCAACCGAGGCCAGAGGAACCGACACAAAAAAAATCTCAATTTCAGCTGTTAACTCCAGTAGAGGTTGTATATATGGGAAGGCAAATCTGTGTAGACCTGATGTGACTCCCTCTCTGGGCTGCTCCGGACATTATGCCATGCTAGCGGACAGCCGCGTAGGGCGCTTGCACCACATTTTAGACTTGTAGTTCGTTCTTTTTCTTTGGCTCCTGATTTCCGTCCCTCCCTCCATACCCCACCCCGTCCTCCCTCTCCCACCCCGTAGCCAGAGCATCCCCCATCTCCACCCTGGCATGGGCCATACCCACCTTCCCTTCTTCTTTCTCTTCTCTGGTTTTATGTTTTCAGGCCTCATCGCTGCTGCGATGCCGGTGTGAGCCTGCACTCGGGCAGCACTCGCGGAGGCTCAGCGTGTCGAGACGGCCCCTCGCCCTCCCCGCCAGCTCCCCCCGCCTCTCCCTTGAGCGCCTTTTCCCCTTTTTGAGTCAACACTAACCCCTCTCTGACTCCTGTATGTGACAAACGCGATCCGTCTCTTTATGTTCAAGGTGAAGTGCCTGTATTCTCCGCTGCAGAGCCCCTGGCAGCCCCACCGTGGGCTGCAGGGCCCCGGAGGGCTCCCTTCAGTGAGGCAGGGGCCCAGCGGACAGGCGGGCGGCAGGAGGGAGGTGACAGTGTCCGCATGGAGCCCCGTCCCGTCCCCGTTCCGTCTGCTCGTGCCTCTTGCGGGGCTGGGTGGGATGCCCAGCCCTGCCTCGTCCCCGCCGATCTATTCCAGCTCCATGGGGGACAGGCCCGCCACAGCACCGTGTCCGTGTCCGGTGGTGGACGAGCCAGCGCGCGCTGGCCCCCGGCCCACAGGTACCTGAGCAGGGGAGCTGCAAATTGCCCCAGGCCCCTGAGCGTGCTCCCCCCAACCTCTCTCGGTTCCCGAGCTGAGGCTCAGCCCCCCCCGGTGCCGTGCCCCTCACAGGTCCCCGCGGACGCTCAGCAGCAGCTGGCTTGTTGCCTGAGAGAGTTGCCGAGCACATCCCCTCCGGCTGGGTGGGCTCCCGGCTGGCCAGGGCGGTTGGGGGGAGCCGTGGGGCGGGCTCAGGGTGCACGTCCTCTCAGTGTCACCCAGCCCCAGGGCCCTGCTGAATGGAGCCCTCGTCCGGGCACTGACCTGCAGGGAGGCTGCAGCCCCAGGCCCGTGCGTGCATGGCCTGGAGCGAAGCCGGTGACGGCAGCCAGAAGGGCAATACAGGCACTGAACTTGGCGGTACATGACTGCATGGTGTGTGGTGTTCCAGTTAAACCAACCGATAATGCAACCCCAGCATTTTCATTGTCTAGTTATTCCAATCCTTGCTGTAAATGTGCCACATGAATAAAGTTTGGGGGTAAAGGAGCCCGGGCTGTGCCCATCCATGTGCAAGTTTGTATGGGGGGGCAGAGGCAGGAAAGTGCCTGGCTGGCTATGTGGGAGGAGTAGGGTGCTCCCTGGGGTATGGCACATCCCTGCTGCCCATAAAAGGCAAGGGGTTTGGCTGTGAAAGAGCGGTCAAGGTTCCCTGCTGCTGGGAGCACTGTCCCACTCTCCAGCATGGGCACTGTGGGTGAGTACCAGCCCCACCACCACCGTGGGTGTGCTTGTGCCCCAAGGCAGCTCTGCCCTGAGGATCCCACCAGCTCATCACAGCTGGGCTGTATCTGTGGGTGCACCTCATGCAGTTTTCTCCCCACTGCAGGGTGACAACCACCACTACATGGCACTGGCACCTGTCTCCCCAGCCTGTACCTGGCACACCTCACCCACGCAGCTGCCACTGCATTTGGAGCATCTTGGCTACAGAACAGAGCCAGCGTGGCTCTGCTGGACCCTGGGGCACCTGCTCTGCCCTGGCCAGCTGAGCTAGGACAGGTGCAACATTGTGAGGTGCAGGAGCCATACCCAACTGTGCAGGAAACACCACTGCAGCCAGGTGCCCAGGGAACCTCTGCCCCGTGCCAGAGTGCCACTGGGTGACAGGGACGCAAGTATCCAGCCAGCACTGAGTCGCAGCTCCCAGAAGGCAGGGGCAGTCCAGCCCACTTGCTCCATGCAAAGGTCACAGGGGTTTTACCAGCTCCCTCTGTGCAGCCCCTGATCAGCTTTATTGACCCTTTTTCGATGGGAGTTGTCTAATTAGTTTTTTATGAAAACTAAGAACTTGGCCTTTGCCCTCTGCTCCTGCAGGCGAGAATGTGACTCAGAGGACACTGTCACCGTGGATCGATGATGGCCAGTTACACTTGGAAGGCAGGTGCAGGGGACACAGGATGGACAGGTGGGCAGCAGCCCAGAGCAGGGCACACAGCCAAGGCCACCAGTGCCCACAGTGGGAAGCACATAAACACAGACTGCCACTGTGATGCTGCAGCCCCCAGTAGGGACAGTGGCACTCAGCCTGCCTTGGGGTTGGGGGTGAGTCAGCTCCATGCACCAGGGCCAGTGGCCACAAGCGCAGCCATGGGTGGCCTGGGGCAGAGCCTTGCACATCCCTGGGGCAGCTCTCCAAGTGCTACAAGTGCCTGAAGGCTGCACTGCTCTGGAGGTCAGATGGGGTTGGGACTATGGCACTGGGCAGGGGATAGCTCCCACTTTTCTCTGGAGCACTGCAGCATTTGCCCTAGCAAGGCCCCTGTCCTGTCCCACGGCTGCAAGCAGCCAGTGTCCCTAGGGGCTCCAGGACAGCCAGCACTGCCCCTGCACCTCCTCATCCTCACCCTGCACAGAGTGCTCATGGCTTCTTTGTCTTCTTGATGGAAAAGGAGCTGGAGGCCAACTCCCTTTTCTTTCTATGCTCCAAAAGGGAGACAGGAAAGAAAAGAAAAACCAGAAACAGCAGGTGGGAGCACTTGGGTTGTGGCAAACACATGCACCTGTAGCAGAGCTAGCCCCAGGGCTTCCACAGCACTCCAGCCAGTGCCAAATGGACTACGCTGCCAGGCTGAAGGCAGAGCCAGGTCTTTGCATGACAGGAGGGACAGAGCTAATCCAGCAGTGACAAAGGGATGGGACAGCACCCTCACAGGAGATGTTATCTCTCTGATATGAATAGGGCTTTGGGATGGTCAGGAGGAAGGGTTTGAGCTCTGCAACAACTGGGTGCTCCCAGGAGTCTGGACCAAGCACACCAGCATGCACCAAGCCCTAAGGAGCAGGATACTCAGAGAGGGGCAAAACAGCTCTGTGCTATGGGCAGCTATGTCAGCGATGCTTAACATGGGTCAGACCCTGGAAATGCTCTCCGCTATCCAGACCAGCTGTGAAGTGGCCCAGGAGGCTGACAAAAAAACAGGGCTCCTCAAAAAATCCACCCCTCTTCTGGGCGGTGCACACCAATACACCTGCACGAGGCTGGCAAGCTCCAGGGAGCTCCCCTTCAGAGAAGATTCAGCACTGCACCCAGCCCTAGGAAAGCCAGGACCACTGTCACTAAGTGGGACATTGCCACTGCACTGCAGGTGCCACAAGGGACCCTCTGCCCACAGCCATGGCAGGGGCAGCACCCAGAGCTGGGATCTGTGTGTGGGGTGCCCCAGGTACAGCACAGGTACCCGTGTGCTGGGTGCTGCAGGGACATGAGCTGCCAGAGCCCCAGGTCCCCAGGCAAGGCAGGCAGTGGGCACAGGCCAGCACTGCACTGGCACAGTGACTGCTGCCTGGTGCCTCCCGTTCCCACAGCCCTGCAGAGCCACTGCCCCAGCCCGCAAGTGCCCAGGGGATGGACAAGGCAGCCGGGACCCACTGTCGGGAAGGAGCCAGGCCTGCCCATCCCTGCTCCCGGCGGCAGAGCACGTCGTGGGAGGCCCCGCTGCCTCCCCTGGCGGGAAGCGGCCCCCAGTTCCCGCCGGGCAGACGGCAAACAGAGCATGGAATTTGCACGGCTGAAAGTTAAATACAACACACACACGGATTTCGTCAGAGGCCCTGGCACCGCTGCCTTTGCGGGATCCGATTAACGGGGAAATAAAAGGGCCAGAGAACCCACACAGCAGAGTGAGCAGATGCCCTATAAAAATCAAATACAGGGTAATCAAGGGGACCGAAAGGTACATTTAAAAAACAAAAACCCACCCTGGAAACAAAGGAGCTGGGCTTTGTGGCTTTCCTGGGAGGGCTGCAGAATTAATGGGGAAGAGCACATGTGTTTGATAATCTTTATATGGCAAAAGACCCATCTTTCAAATATGTCACAAATTCATATTAATCACCTTCCTATTGCCTTCCGTGGCACAGCTATTCCAGTTGCCTCGGGCAAAACTGGGAACTGTCTGGTTAAAAAAAATGTTTTACATTATAATTTACAAGAGCTTACAAGTCTAGTTTCTTTTAATGGAAAGAACGATTAAAAAAAAGAGAAGAATATATATACACCCTGGTATATATACACTATATATATTAAAATATATATATATAAAAGACAGATATTGTAACTCCATCTGGAAAGAGAGAATGTTTGATCTTAACAATGTAACTTCTAGCTTTCAAACAGGCTCAGAAAACAAGAAGTCAGCAGGAGTTCAGATAAAGGAAGCTTAAAAGTCAAATAATTCTGACTCTGAACCCGAGACTTCTTAGACTCAAGGTCCTTTCCTTTACCCATTAATGGGCTGACTTGTGAGCTCAGGAACAAAGTGCTGCAATGTGAGGATTTCTGAGAGTCACTCATTACAGATCACTGAGTGGAGTCTGAGTTGTGGAAATCAAAGGATCCAATCTGGAGTAACTGGCTGAACTTCTGCTTGGAACTAATTTGTTCCGAGTTCGGCTCACCTTTCACCTCCCGAAGGCCCCGAGTAAAGTCCCTACCGGGGTCAGCCTCAAACAGCACTGGGGGGATCCCAGCTCAGCTTTAATGGTCAGCAATGGGCACTGCAGTCCCTGGGAGAGGGTGGGCAGGTAGCCAGGGTAGGAGAAAAGTGGTGGACATAACAGGGCAGGACAGCAGCAGGCTTCCCACTGCCCCATGGGCTTGAGACATATGCCTCTCCCAGCCTGGCTAACACCCTGGTGACATGTCCTCATCTGCGCTGCTGGCCAAGTGGGGTGCTGGCAGACAACTGCTGACAAAACCAGTATCTCAAAAAACCTTGGTGTGCCTTTGCCCATTCATTCAAATTCCTGGAAAAGAATCCAGGCATGCCAGGCAGCACTCAGGAGTCAGGACTCCGAGTCCTATTCCTGGCTTTGCCACTCACTCCCTCCAACATCTGGAGCAAAATACTTTTCTCCAGGGAAACAAATCTAGCTTCAGGGGAGCAGCTGGTTTGGAGGCTGAACTAATCCATGCTTAATCCAACATGTAGAGTGCCATGGACAGGCAGTGCTAGACAGCACAAAGGGATTCTCCAACTCAGAGGAGTTTGAAGGAGGGAGATTAAATGATACCCCAAAGGCCCTGGCAGCTCAGTGGCAAAGCACACGCTTGAACTCGGGAGTTGAAGGCTGGCATGGCAGGGTAGAACCAGTGCAGCAGGACAAGGGCAGGTGTCATGGCCAAGCACCCACGGCTGCAGGAGGTGAGGGAAGGAATGACCATCAAAAAGCACTGCTATGCTCCAGAGCTGCTTGTTCCCACCACCAGCCACACTGCTGCCAGCCCCATGGGGCAGGGACAAAGCACTGTGCTTCCACAGGCTGCTTCCTCAGCACCATGTCCTGGCCTTGCTGTCCCCACCACGGCCTGGGACACCTTGGGGCCATCACTGTGCAGGATGGGGTCACGTGCATGCACCCACCAGCCATTCCCCTTCTCAGCACTAACCGAGCCCAACAATCTTCCAGAGGCAAATTTCAGCCATGATGCTGGACAAAAGGCACTGGATTCTGCATCTGCCAGCTCTGAGCAGGGCAGGGAGGATCACCAGGACATGACCTCTACTCAGCTCAGCCTATCTTTGGAAAAGCTGGCTGTGGGCTACAGGGTGTTGATCTTTCCCACCATCACATAGCTCAAAAACCGTAGAAAGGTTCGGGGCAAGCACAGTGCCAGGCCCTGCCTGACTCTCCAAACATATCTGAACCAGGCAGAACATGGTACAGCAGCCCCATCCTCTTCCTCTCCAAAATACCCCTCCAGCTGGGATGTAATTTCCCCCCCTCAAAAGGTAGCAAAAAATGGTCACAGTGTGAATGTGCTTGACCTTTTGTCTTGGACTAATCTAATTGTGTCGTCTTTGTGTAATCAGCCGGTAAAGGTCAGTGCTGTATTTAACATGGGGGCCCTTTAGGTACTGAATTTGCCTTGCAGTGAATTAACTTGATTATATTTCTTTCAAATATGTCAGAGACCAGGTCAGTTTAACCCTCTCTGTGCTGCCTGAGCCCATGCCTTTGTTTCCAATTCCAGGAGGTGGCACCGAGGAACAATGTGGTCAGAAACACACACATGGGCTCCCTCCTCCTGCAGTTACAGCCACCACCACCATCTCTCCCACCTTCCCAACAAGCCAGTTCTCAAGGGAGACCAAGTGTACTGTAAATCAGCCCGACAAGTTTGCAAACCAGGACACTCCAGACCGCAGGGAGGGAGGGGTGAGATTCCAGATTGAATGCAGTAGGGAAAAAAAATAATAATGCAAAAGACTCCTTTACAAACATGAACCTGTCTCAGTGGAACTCTTCCTTACGACTCAACATTGTCACAATCAAATAGGACATTACTCAAGTCCAGGTTAACGTGTTGCCTCTGCCGTTGACAGATAAGGTGTTCTCAATATCCTGCAATACATTATACATTTTAGAAAGTAAAGGTCTGTGCCGCTACCAGGGGCAGTGCATCGGAGGCGTCGGGGATGCCACGGTGTGGAGATGGGCAGCTTTCATCAGGCAGTTCAGCTCAGCTGTGCCAGGGGACTGCACAGAGGGGAAAGCAGCCTCAGCTGATCCCCAGGCTTACCCTTGGCCCTGAGGCGGTGGTGAGGGGCTGGGCAACCTGCCCTCCTGGGGGCAGGGAGGAGAGGCCGGTGATTCACATCCTGCAGAGGTACATGCACAGGACACTGCCACGGGGCTTGCACTGGAAGAAGCCCCAGGCCTGGCTTTTCTTTCTTGGCACTGGAAGTAGAGTATACAAACCCTCCTTTGCTCTTCAAAACACCTCTGTCCTTCCCAAGCCTCCTGCTCCAGGCAGGGCTACTGCTTGACTCCAGGGTCTTGGGCAGGTCATGTCTCATCACCTGAAGACTGCTTTCCCCACTCACTTCCCTCTGCTGAGCAACCCTTACGAGGCTAGAGGGAAAATGCCTCAGGTTTGCAGCTGTACTGTTGCTGCCTTAGAACAAGCTCTCATCACCCAAAGCCTCACCGCTTTGGTCCACGGTGGCACCCACACCAAGCCATCTGCCTGCATGCAGGATGTAGAAAGCCCTGCTGACCCCACCTGTAGCACCAAGAACACTGTCCAGCACAGGAGACAAGCCCAGAGAGCAGCACTGGGACTTGGGGGGGAACAGGCGTGTTCTGCTCCCTTGGACGCGCATGCCTGGAGGGAGAGCAGGGCAGCATCCCCAGTGCTTGTCAGGGCATCTGCGTCGGAGACCTGAGTGCGCCCTGTTCTGCCCCCCCAACCTTCCTTCTCACCGAGTTGGGGGTCAGTGGTGCTCCTACTACATCAATGATCTGGTCCTTGGTATCTCCCTTGCCTTCCTCGATGCCAAGCCCTGTCTGGCCATCTGGATGGGCACCTTCCACGCTGAGGGGGCCGATGCTCCCAGCTTTGGCCAGGGCCTCGTAGCGGTGCCGTAGCATCTGCAGCTCATACTCGCAGTTGGCAAAGGCTTGTTTCAGCTCGTACAGCAGCACCAGGTCGCTCCGCAGCTCGTTGAACATCTGCACAATCTCCTCTGTGGGCATGGGGTTGAGATCTAGGGAGAAAAAGACGCCCTGTTAAATACACAGACCTACACAACCCTACAATGAAAAATCCCCAGAAAGGTCCGGCTGCTCTTTGATTCCCACAAAGATATGCCAGAAGCCTTGCTCCAATCACGTGGATCAGTCCTATTTTTCAGGACGTCCTTTGGTTCTGACCAAGGACTAAGAGTAAACCTTCAAAGTCCAGGACTCAGCAAGTGAAGGATGATGGAAGACCAGATGATTCAACCTTGCTATCTACCAGGTCACATGAAGGGAGCTCTGTCTTACAGAGAGATTGGATCCACCCTGCTGCAAAGGGCAGAAAAGCTCCTGCTGTTCCCTACATCTTCACCAACAACAGGTGGACAGGCTGAGCTCTGCTGCCTCTCTTATTGCTCCTCCCAGGGCAGAGAACTGCTCTGCTGCTGTGTTACAGACCTGTTTGCAGCAGCAGTATCAGATCACCTCCCCACACCTTGCATTCTGATGCACCCCACCATGCGCACACACAGAGCCAGGAAGAGCTACAAGTTTTGCAGAAGGAAAGGATGAAGCTCTGCATGTCTTCCCTGACACACAGCAGGGGCCCCTGTGGGCAGAGCTGCCAACATGACCCCCTTCCTGCTGGCACTGTGTTCACCCCCACAAATCCCAGGTGTGCTTCTGCACTCTGAGGTACAGCAGTGGCAGAATCCCAAGAGACCCTCAAGATACGTGAGGCAGGAGTGGGGATCAGGAACCCCTCCTTACTCTCATGGAAAGTGAGCTCCAAGAAGCAGTCACATGCTTCCCCCAGGCTTCCCTAGCAAGCACAAACAGCATCTCCCTTAGTTCTACAGCAGAAAGGGGAAACCATCCTGACTGAGCCACTTTCACCAGCCACAGGAGGCCTTGCAGACAATATACCGAGCCATAAACCAGTTGGTGCAAAAAACTAACAACCTTAACAGAAGTCAGTGCTGGGAACAGGCTCGGTAATCTCTTGTTAATCATTAATAAGGCTTCTGTTTTTCTTTCTGTTTTTCTCTTTTCTTACCTTTAAATATCTCTTCAGCCACAGTGGGGGGGGAAAGGGATCATCAGGTGTCTAATCAAGAGACACTGCATGCTGGGACCTGTAATACCTGCAAACTGTCCCCACTGAATGGAGAGCAGCTGCTGGCCATGGGCTGCACTTCTCCCCCGCTAGCCACGAGCAGGTATTGTACATGTTAAGTGAACCCTTCTTTCAGCTGCTAAGACACTCGAGTTCAAGAGTGAGGGATGTGTGTTTACTCGCCTTTCAGCAGAGATGCTCCAGATTTTCACACAGCATGCAACCTATAAAGGGGGGATGAACAGTCCCAGATGCATTTTGGACTTGCCACCGTGAGCAGTAAATTAAGAGGAAATGAAGCTTAAAAGCAAGACAGGGCAGCCCTGAACAATGCTCGTGCCATGGTCACTAACACACTTAGAAGTACCTCTCGCGGCAAGGCTGAGATTTGCCTTCCTAATACTGTGCTGCCTCTCTTGATGGTTATAAAGGCCCAAACAAGAGAGAAACAAAGGCTCTTTTAAAAGATTTTTCTACTGGGAGGAAAAAAAAAACCCTGTGCATCTTGTTCTGGCTTTTACCCTCTCTTTTTTTTTTTAAACACATAAAATATTTTAAAAACCATTCACATACTGTTATTCAAGAAACTGGCTGTATTACTAGGGGAAAAAATAGCCCATCTCGAGAACAAAGGCTAGCTCTGTGTGTCTCTTTCTCTCTCGCGTGCCCCCTTTACTCACCTACTCCGAGTTCCATCAGCATCTGCTCCAGGGCTTTAATCTTCTTCTGTCCCACCGAGCTTGGTAGTTTCATCTGGAACACAAAGGTAACAGAGCCACACAGCTCAGAGATAGCCCTCACTCACAGCCGTCTAGTTCAAAAGGCAAGAGAGCTTTTCTTTTTATAGTGCAGGGGGAACAAAAAAAGAAAGGGAGAGAAAGGAAAATCAAGTGGTAAGAGAGGGAGACAGGGGCTGAAAGTTTTCAGACTAGGTCCGAGGGCAGGTATTGAAAAGCCCGGTCGTGAGGGCTTTTATTTTCTCTCTCGTGTGTGTGCAAGACACGCTGTTTTACAGTTTCCATGTGCCACTGAATTAACAACAAAAGTTCTTCTTGGCTTCAAACCCTCTCCCGCGGTGCCCAGCCCATCAAAGGGCTCATTTACACAGCGGCTAATGTGCAATGCTGCCCTACTTTATTCGCTTTAGCCGGCCTGATTAGACTCATGCGCTAACAGACTCACTTCTCCTTTTACCTGCTGAGCCCCAGACCTGTGGGATTCATTTACAGAGCAGGCTTTGTAACAAAGGGGAGAGACAGAGAGAGCACAGTTACTTGACTGGCAGAAGTGTGCACACACATTTACATCGGAGCTAAGGGGCTAGGTGAGAGAGGAAGCATCAGATGTGAGCTATGAAAGGGAATTGGAGCTGGCCAGGAGAGGAAGAATGCACACACTTAGCAGGGTCCTTCCTCTGCATTCATTTGGGCTCTAGCAGGAGTGCTAGCTGCTCAGACCAAGCATTTATTAGATTACCAGCAGCACAAACGCAGCTGGCACAATATGGCAGGGAGAACAGGTTTCCAAGCCCTGCGGATATATCCAAGAAAAAATGAAAGCACTCAGCTATGCTAGAAGATGCACCAGGAAAGAAATGGTTCTCAACAGTGCATTGTCAAGCACCCTTCTGCACAGGCACAGGCTGCCCCTCCACATCCAACCCTGGAAAGGTGACCTCACACCTCAACCTGGGGATCCCAATCACCAACCCAAGTTGCCCAGCAGACCGCAGCAGCCAGGAGGCAAGAGCATCCTGCAGCCATCCTGCACGCACCACTTACTGACCAGGGGCTCAAAACCAACCACGAGTCTGCAACATGGTTGGGAATGACCTGAAGGAAGAAACATTATTCACTCCACCTTAAAACTGGCCTCTGAGGAGAGCTCACTGGAGGGCCTGTGGTCACCTTACTTCCTGTAAGCCACAGGCTGAAGTGCCCAAAGCAGGCAGCCCAACATCAGTCTCCCAGGTTAGATCCATCACTTCCAGTGTTCACTGCCCCAACACAAAAATGCCAAGAGGCTCCATCTGGAACTTCCTAATTCCTCTGAAAGCAGGAGCACTGCATGCACACACACATCCCCAAATGGTGAGAGCTCTAACCTTAACTCAGCTATGGCTACGTCCCATCAGCTGCTCCACAACACCAGTGCAGGACCTGTGGGGAATTCTGCCTTCTCCATGACATCACTTCAGCCAAGAGCATGGATGCTACAGAGCACCCCAGGGGAATAGGGCTCTCATGGTATATGCTGAGAAGCGCCACGTCCTTTTTGACAGATATTGGCACCACAAAAAGACTCCAGCAAAGGACCAATGGAACTATCAGGGGAGGATTTCTAAGGAACCAGCCTTACCCAGCGAATCCAACAGGAGCACTAGAGAAAAAAAACAAAAACACACCTTCATGCAGTTAGCACAGGTAAGTACTATAGGATGCCTCTGCATCTTTTTCTTACCCTCAAGGTCTTTGCCTTAGTGCTGAGGTTTCTGCACAGCAGTCAGTATCATACTTCTTTCCTACTTGTAAAGGAACCAATTCTTTGCAGTTCACCACAAAATGATTGTTTTAGCAGAAGAAAGACTGTCAAAATTATGTCAAAATGTTTGTATTTCAGACAAGTCTTCAATCCAGTCTCAACTTGAGCAAAACCTCACTAAAAGGTTTTCCAAGGAGCTCTGCTGCACAGACTACCCACGAAGGCTATGCTGAAAGGACAGGGCAGACCCCTAAGATAAGGCAGCCCAGAGCACTGGGACAGGAAATGTTCTGTTTATTTGATGGGTGCCATGCTGCAGCTAGCAGCAGGATGCCAGGGAAGGAAAGGTCACTTTGCACAGCTTAGCAGAAGACTGAGTAGTCAGGCTAGAACATCAGGAAGACATCCTGGAAGCAAGAGGATTCAGCCCAAAGAACTGCTCTGTGCCATGAGGAATCATACAGAACATTAAATGGGTGACATACCCAGCTCTGCCTCAGCTTGGGCATGTAAGGGCTGACCTAGTCAGAAGGTACTACCCTCGACTTGAGGGACACAACGAGCCCAGCATGTCCTCACTGAAGAGCTTGCGGACACAATACTTGTGTGAATATCACAGCCCTGAGAGTCTGTCTTCACCCCTGCCCCAACACCACACACTGGAGCCTTTTCAGCAAAAGGCAGGATTCCCTTCTGTCAATTTCCATTCAGGCAAACGCATGCTGGGCACCAAGCCAGCTTCAGGAACAAAGGACAAGAAAAGTTCATCCTTGGCTAGGTAGACATACAAGAAGTCTTGGTTTGTTGGTTAGAGGAAGAGCACTTCCTCCTGGGAGGTCTCCACTAGCTCAAGCAACTACTGGCAGCACAAACAACCTGGCAAAGTCTTTAGCTGTGATGTTGTGCACATCTGGATCATGTCCCACAGGAGTCTGGTCTTCACTGACACTCCTTAAGATTAGAGGGTGGAGCAGAGAGAGGCAGGACAAATTAATTTCACTTCAAAGAAAGGAACACTAGAGATGCTGAGGAAGAGTGGGACTGTGAGTTTAGTTTAAAACCACATCAATTAAGCTTCCTTTTAATTCAGGCAGGAGGACCTGCAAACAGGAAGGCTTCATTGGTTTCTCAAAGCAAGAGTATATTTTAATTTTACCATCATTAAGAAAATGTTATGATTTATGTGGCTGCTGTCAGACTAATATCTTTAGAATTTAGCTGGCTAAGCCAATTCATCTCTAAGACTGATGAAGGCTGATTGCTCTCTATGCAAAATGTATTAAAACTAAATGAGCAGTCTATTACTCAAACGCTGCTGATAATCTGTTAGCCAAGGTCCGTTAGCTGGGCTGCCTTGTTGCAAAAGAGAAGTCTTAATGCTCTGTACAGCTCTGTAAGACCAACCTTTCTTCAGGAAGCCCTTCTTTGTTTTGGTCTTTCAAGCAGATATCCAGAGAAGCAGCATAGTGCTGGAAGTGGTGCTCACTTGCCCCTCATTCCCAAAGAATGAGGCAATCTGCAGAGACCACAAGTCCCAGCCAGCAGCCCAGAGAAGAGCTCTCTGGCTTAGGATGTCTGCACTGGGATAGGTGGTTTCTGTGGGCAATATCTCTGCATTAATGAAAACACCCCTTCAGGCAACCTTACTGCTGACATCACATCTCCTGGGATGTTCTTGGTCTTGTCATGGATGGAGGCCTCCCCAGGGGCTGAGGAAAATTATGTTCCTCGGAGAACTCCAGTAAGCAACCACAGCTTCTGAGGTGAATGGCATTTGCCCTTTTCTTTCCCTCCTCATAGTAGACTATTATTGTTATTTATTATCTTTAAAGTCCCCATATAATAATACTACCTGGGAAACAGATTGCTCCCGTCAGAAAACTGATTAGCTGGGATTTTTGAGGTTACTATATTTTGGATGCTCTTCTCCTTTGACAGCCTCTCCCTACAGCCCTCTTTGCAACACTAGCCTGCGCTTATAATTACACCAACATCACTTTTGATTTAAGGACTGTAATCCTTTGTCCTTGCTATAAACAGCCTGCATTAAACACATGAACTGCATGTACCAAGAGAAAAATAAAGAGCTACAGAAAATTGTGAGTCAACACCAAAGCCACAGTACCAGAGCCTGCCTATACAGAGAGGAGCCTGGGATCCACAGCCTCTGCTGGAATGCACTTGGTCTGGGAGGATGGAATACAGGGCACTGACCTGCCCTGCTCTGCCCTAAAGGAGGAGGACATTGCTCCAGAATTGGGTCATGCAGTTTAAAAAGATCAGAACAGAGCACCCACCACACCTTCACAGCAAGGGCTGGGACTGGGGTGTACCCTCTGCAGTTCAGTTTCTGTACAGGATCTCACCATGGAGTACCCTTGAGGTTTTACATGATACAGGGTTTTTATTTAATGTTCGAGGCATTCCGCCAACAAAACCTTGCTAATTCACACTAATGACTAGAAGACCTACTGCAAATTAATTGCTAATTGGCAAAATTCATTAAATGAACAAACAGGATAAGAAATAACTGAAGATATAGCCTCCCCAAACAGACTCAGTTAATTCATTTTTGTGTGTCATTCAGTTTTCATGATTTATGCTAATACTTTTAAGCACAGTTGTAAGTGTATTTGAATCTATTTTAGTAATGAAGTCTAAGTAATAGCAGAGCTTGCAACACAGTCCTGTTATGTCTCACTGCATCACCACCTGGCAGGTAGAGACTGTCACAGGGACCTGCAGAAGAGGTCTGCAGGATCTACAGATTCACTCAGGGCCCTTGAGTGATTGTATCTGTGTGGTCATGTTTAATGTCCTGCTCTCAATTCATCACTTTTTTCATAAATGCTCCTTTTCTGATGCCCCTAATTGCCCACTCCTCCCCGAAAAAAATCTTATTTTGTGCTGAAACCTTTTGTTTGGTCTACCACCAAAATACAAGGTTTTAAAGTTAATCAGTGGTTATCTGAATATTTCACGTATCCTCCCCGATGCTGCACTTCATTTTAATTCAATTTTAAGGTAAGCTTCTCCTTAAAATCAGCCTTCCCCAATCCTAAACAATATAACTGTCCTAAAAACATTAATCCTAAAATCTCCACACATCTGACCTGTGTCTGTACAGCTGTAAACTGTGGTTTTATGCACCAGCACCAATATTGTTCAGCATTATAATACAGCTCACTGACATTGAAAACCACCTTCCTTACAGATTTCAGCAGCAAGAAAACTTTCTCATTAGGCACTTTCTTCACGGATATCTTTAGAGTACTGACTGGTTTAGTGGATTTCCAGGAAGGAGTGCTAAAGTTTCAAATTAATAATGTTTTTTGTATTCTCTGCCTGAAGGTCAAACATTCCTGGGCTGCATGGCTCTACTCTGCATGAGCAGAGAGCCTCCACTCCTGCACAGTTTTAAGACTCAAGGAAGGAAAGAACTGTATTAAGTACTTTAGTCTTAGGGCTCCAGAATTTGAAAAAGCTCAACTGAAAAATTCAGTTTTAGATACGAACCTGCACATTTCTGTAATTCTGAAGTGCTTCACTGCATGGAACTGAAGTGCTGCAGTGGAAGGTAGATGGGCAAGTGCAATGAGTATATATAAAAACTAGAAAAGTGTGAAATTGCACAGGTATTCTCAGTCTCAATGAACATACATGCTTCCCTCTGCCCCAGATTACAGGTATGGACCCCCTGTCTTCTGTCTGTGCCTGCTGATCTGCCACATTAAGATCTTGCACAGGTGAAAATAAGGAGCAATACCACTATGCTACCTCTTCCATGCTATGTGGGACATTAAACACACAGCCACCTCTATGGAGTGGCACATGACCATCAATTTGCTCTATCAGTGAGGCTTAACGCCAAATAAACTAATCTTTTAAAGGGAAAACACTTCTATAGTAACATACGTAAATCGTTATTTAAGGGATTTTTGGACTGTGGTTAGACATTCCCAGATCAGTTGTGCAAAACTATAAATTTTGTACTTGCATCTCCCTAGTAAATTAAACCAGATTTAAAGGAATATACCTAGTGAAAGCTTTATTGAGATGAGGGAGGCCAACAGATACCAGAGAAGTTCAGCACATCAGCTCACTGATCCTATAAACATTAATGCCTCATTATTCACCTGTAGCACTGATTCAAGCTAAAACTTCCTGAAGGAACTGAAGTCCTGGGGTACCAATGGCTCAGTATGAAGGGTATTCACCAGCGCAGGCAAAAGGGTCTTCAAGGTTTTTATACTCTCCCACCCTTTCTCCCCTGGAAAGGGGGTACAGATTGCTTTGAAACAGTACAAGTGGCCTAAAATTAGGGCTACTTGGAATCCACACAATGATGTCTGAGAACCTGGAAAGCACCAACTTTCTCCCCATTTGACACACACACTATGACAAGAAACAAGACATCTGAGAAGACAAGAGGAACTCACACCTTGCCAGGACTGCCTGCCATTTTGAAGATGGACATCCTCTGGCAAGCTAAGTATTATCCTCCACTTACCAATCCTAAGATTGCTTGTCCTTAAATTCCTTTTGCTTTAAAAATAGTGCAAGCCTATAGAACAAATGCAAAAGGACTACAGAAAGTGTTTGTGTTGCAAAAAATAAGAAAATACATGGTGCAGAAGAAAGAACTACACAGGACATTTTTACTGGTGGCTTTTTATGCTAAAAGCACATTACCAGAATGACTCTGCAGTAGTTTGCTTCAAGCAGATCTGCAGATTCCCAGATAGTCCTACCCCTCCCTCTCACTACAGGCATGGAGACCTAACTGAGACCTGTAGAGGTGGCTGCAGAAAACAGGAATGTCTGCAGCCTCTGAGCTGCATCTGTCAGAAACAAATCAAGAGCACAGCAGTGTGTGCTGTGATGCAGGGAGGGCCCTAAGACAGGCCACTGGAGGGGGAATTCCAAGGACATCCTAATTTAGTACAAGAATGTAATGTAAACTTTCAGATTAAACACAGGAAAGTACAGCAACACATGCATCTAGTCTTGAATTGATATTGTTTTTCTCTTAAATTATTTAACTGAATCTCAACTTACACAAATACAACCAACCACAGTGACTAATTACAGTCCAATCCTTATATTGGTTACACTAATGAAAGAAAAAAGTGATATATGTGGAGCTCTGGACATGTTACACACAATAAAACTGGCTGATGAATGACACCTGAGACTGTGTCACTATGGGCACACAAAAGTAGTAAAAGCTTCTCAAATCAAGGACTGACAAAGGTCCCCGAGGCCTCATACTGCATGGACACTATTTGGTACTGGATGATTCAACAGAAGCAGCAACATG
The DNA here is from genome assembly GCA_009812075.1 of Sialia sialis. NCBI lineage: Eukaryota > Metazoa > Chordata > Aves > Passeriformes > Turdidae > Sialia > Sialia sialis. The sequence goes on along the minus strand of VRYO01002482.1, from coordinate 6,462,787 downwards.
GAGTGTCCTTTCCAGAAATGCAATTTATTTTAACGATCCCATTCCTCCACCCATAGTGATCCCACTCCTGTACCTAGAGTGCTCTCCTTATACCTGAGAACCTACTAAGGCTTTGATTCAGATGGTCTCCCACATCAATGACCTCCACAAAAAAAGGTGATGGATGCATTTTCTTTCAGCAATTTAAGTGTCTTTTGGTCTAGCTAAAAGTAAGAATGAAGGAAAAGACATGTTGGATTCACCTTCTCCAGTTCATACACAATTTTGTATCCTTTGCAGTTCTCTTTAAAAATAAATACAACAATATTTTCATCTTATTTCATTCTCTACCGACAGGAGTTTGATTAGGAAATGCACCAGCACTCTCTTGGCCCTAATTAAAGGGCATGTAATACAACAAATAGATGGCAATGCCACAACATGAATTTGATCCAGCCTGTGTCATTTCTTCATAAGTTTTATTCAAAGAAATGAGAGAACCACTTCCCTTCTACACCTCTGTCAGATTCCCTGTGGAAATTACTCCCAGACACTCTCTTGTAGAGTGCAAAACATACAACTTCACTAATGAAAAATTGCTAGCAGAAGCAACAAGCACATCTCAGCTAACTAATCCATGGGATGCTCAGACCTGGAAACATAAACTTTCCCCACCTAATAAGGGTGTGTTGATCTCCATGAGATTGATGTCAGAACGCCTTGGAGTGCAATCAATACAAAGCAAATAAATAATTAATTGCTTCAAGTAATTAAATTTATCAAATCCAAATAACAATAACTAGTATTTTATGGAACTGCTTCCAAAAGCTGAACCTCTGAAGGGATGATATTGATCACAGGAGGACAGACAGATGTGTCACATGTGCACTGCCTATGAGGTCTGGGTTTGCATTAATGATAGGGAAGGACCAGAGCCAGCAGCCTCCAATGCAGAGTAAACACCCAGCATACTTGGCCACTTAATTATTGGTCTGATTAAATATAAAGAATAAAATATCTAAACACATACATACAACCTCATCTTCCTCTAGAAATATTGTTCACCTTGGACTTCAGGAAGAACTTAGTTCTCACTCCAAGAATAAAAAAATTGAAGGACTCACACACATGCTTTCCCCACACAACCATGGTAAATTCTTAGTCATTAATCAGTGCTAAAAAAGTGCTCAGAAGGCTACTAAATATTTAAAAGCTGGTGAGTGTGAATATTTGAATCAATGGGTACTAAAGCTCTACTTGTAATTTTCCTTCCTTTACTTCCTTCTTAATTTGTTCAACTGGCAAATTGTCTACAAGATCCCAGTTAAGCAGATGGAGTCAGGCTGCTGGCTGGAAGCCTTTTCTGAGGGGAGGAGGCCAGCTTTGAATGACTAAGCTGGAGCGTCCCTCAGTCCTTTCTGCAGACTGAGAATTCTACAAACATATTTTCATCACAGGGCTTGGTTTTGTTTCCAGACAAGACACCACTCAATCAACTCTCTCCCAGTTCCTTTGCTTCCAAACCCACGACAACAAAGCAAGGACACAGACCTCAACATGCGGTGGGTACAAACATCCACCCTTTTCCATGTATCACCTTCCTTCTTAAAAGCACTGCTGCAACAATTCAACAGCATTACTAAAACTGTAAGTTAAAATCGACAGACAGGGCTGAGAGAGAACAATTTAAAACACACTGCAGAGATGTTAAGTATGCCAAAGTCAAGTGCTCCGAACACAACAAAGTTGAAGACAAAGGTTATGTTTAAAAGAAAGCTGAACATAACATGGTATAGAAACACTGTGGTGAAATCAGAACAAATTCAGTTCTGCCCTACTGAAGCAACATCATGCCCAGATCACAAACATGTGGTTACTGTTGGTTTGTCTGGATCCTTGGAAAGATCCAAGTTCAACAGCTCCCATTTTCCTTTCCTTCAGGCAGATCCACAGCAAAGCATTCCTTCCTCATAGCACCCTGCTTTCCCTTTGGTCTTTTCTTCACCTTTCCCTGTTCAAATTTCCTACACATCTCTTTTCCTCTGGCTCTTTGGCTGTCTGACCTCACAGCTGAGCAGAGCTAGTATAACAGGAAGTTTTCCAGAAGTAATGCTTAGGATTAATAAAACACTTCTGATCTTATTTTCATAATATCATTTTACTAACATCAAATGCAAAGGTCTAAAATTCTTTTCAAGAAACTCTTGGAAGGCTCACCCCTTCCCAAACATCTGCTACAGCCTCCTGCTCTCAGTGGCACCAAGGCAAAATACTGCCTTGAATTAAGGGGAAGCTTTTCATAATGCCCAGCTTCCCACTGCCTTAGAGAAACGTGCAGTCTGTGCTGTCAGGAGGCAGAGGGAAATCCCATGCAGAGCAAGGGCACGGGGGCTGTGGCCTCCTTTGCCTGTGGCCACAGTCCCATGGAGAACAATGGGAGACTGAGGCCAGTCTGATAGAAGGCAGCTTGTCTAAGTCACTGCTGAAGATTACTCTTCAGCGTCTGCTGAAGGAGAAACTTTCAGTTATGAAGAATAATGGCTGTAAGTGACCATTAATCCTCACAGGAGGTAAAAAAAAAAAAAAACTGTCTTCAAATTCAGCCTGTCTATAAGATCGTGTAAGCTTTAACGACAGCGGGAATTTGAAGAACCATGGCTATTGTCATAAAAACTACTGGGAACAAATTAAGTTGAATACGGATTCCTAACTTTTTCTTCAAGGACTCATTTCTATAAATCAATTTTAACTCAGATTTCAGACTAATTGTAAATCCTCAGGAAAAAAAAAGTCTCTAATCAAAGAGCAAGTGCTATTATCCTGTGGATGATATGGTACATTTTTCACACATGACAGAGGTTGAGCCCTGATCTCACTGCAAAATTCAACTTCACCTAACCACAAAGGCATAAAGCACAGTAGAAAAGTATAAAATAAAGGAGGACAACAGAAGCTTTCAGGTGAGGAACCCTTAGGTCTTCAGGCAAAAGAACTTACTGCAGGACAGCACAAGCTTTTAGAAATCATTTTCCAATGTGCTAAAGACAAAACATCTTATGCTGGACGTTGCCACAGTATGAATTTCCAGCACTTCATTCCAATTCTTCACTTAATCCTAGTTAGCCTCCACCTCGATCAATTCTACATCACTGGAGTTCAGAGGGTTTGCCATATAAATCCCACAAGTAAAATAATTTGGATTAGCATGGACTGTGAACTCCACAACATTTGGCACTTTAGCACTTCTTACCAGTTCAGAAGGCCTGTACTGACCTCATGTAATTAATTCTCCCCATCATGCATCTGTGAAGCAAGTGAGTCTAATAGCCCCCGTTTCCAAAACAGGGAAGGTTTGGGTAAGGGTGACTGGCTAGAAGCCACAAATGAATTAATTTTCTGGGTTAGAAGTAGGTTTCACATTTTCAAACATCAAGTTGTTGTTTTTTTTCACCTAGATCATTGATGAACCATCTTTTTAATTCACAAACCACCAGTAACTCTACGAACAGCACTTATCTCCGTAAAAATTTCAAGAAAAACATAGAAAGTTGCTATAGGTCACTCTAGGAGCTTGGACACTGTAGGCTAAAAGTTGCTCAATCAGACTGCCATGCCTCAGCTTAGCACTGCATCTTGTGAGCATTAAAGGGAACAGATAAAAGCATGTAGCACCCATTTTCATGAAGGCTGGGATTTGAATTGTCTGTTTGGCGCACAAAAAGGCTGCTGGCTTTGCCAGATGGTTCCATCACTGATACATTATTGCTCAGCTTCTCTTCCAGAGGGGGTAAAAAAAATAGAAAAGATCAACCATTACTTATTAGTTTTCAAAATCCAAATCAATCTCCATAAATTACTCTATTTATCTTAGTGCCAGAAAACACATCTGCCACGACTCAATAAATCTCAACACTTGCACTGCAGTCGTGCTTGTCTCTGGACTGGGATTTCATCAAGGCTGTAGCCCCTCACTCAAACAGGTATCCTGCAGTTGGTGGCACTGGTACACTGAAAGTGACCCTGCTGAGGCATCCCACCTCCAACACACACATGCACGAGTACATCAAAGCAGCATTATCCTAAACACATTTCTATAAACAGCCAGCAAGATCTGAAACCATTTTGATATCAAAAGAACTTTCCATAAAAACAGTCTTTTAAATTTACTAGGCTAAGTGAGGATGCCAGGCAAGGAACATACTTACCCAACTTCACTATAATAAAGCAATTTAATTTTTAAATTTTTTTTCCCTAGGAAAAAAGCAAAATGTACTTGTATGGGCACACAGGATTTTGCTATCAAACCTTCTCTGAAAACATTCAGTTGACCAAGCAGGTTTAAGTTACCTGATATCCCAAAACCTGTGGCTAAGAGGCAGGTATGAAGTCTTGCTGATATAAGAAAGCAATACAAAAACAGCAAGGAAGTTCTTTACTCAGGAGTATCTCTGCAACAGATTAAACACAGGGGCTTTTCCAAAAAATATCTTCTAAGATAACGTAAACAGAAAAGATAAAAATTCTACATATTTATGTGTTTCTGTTTTTCTCAAGACACAACCTGAACATCCAGTTATTAATCATCTTAACTAGATGGATTTCTAAGTCCTTTCCAGCCCAAACCACTCCAAAAGAACCTCTCAGCTAGTAACACACCAGTCCTCCAAGGGGCCCCTTTAGTTCTGGCTGTGAGCTCTGTTTGGACTAGACTCCATTTGGTTCTGTTACAGGTGTCTAACAGCAGAGCAGTCACACCAGTGACAAATACCAGCAAGTTCAGGTGTCTCTGCAAGGCAATAAGTTGGCTTCCAAAGAGCCAGCATTCCAGGTTTCTGAGTCTCCACATTTATGGAATTCCTTTCTTATTTTAGAGGCAAGAACTTGACTTCTTTAGCTATAAAAGGATGAGGAGAGAGCCAGGCAAAGTGAAAGACATTAACAGAAGTCCCATGGGAACAGGACAAGAGCCGCCTACCCTCTGGCTCCGCAGCGTGACACCTGCAGATTTGAAGTCAGGAAACTTGATGCCAGCAGTCTCAGGAACAGCCTGAAAGAGATTGAAACAGGATGTGTTGATGGAGGAAACACAAGAAACACAAGATTTCACACAGAGACTATCTGAAGGGGAAACATAATTTCCTATGACAGAGAACCACCTGCCACGGCCACATGCCAGACCTGAGGCAAAAGGAAAATCCCAGGCAGTGAGATTCAGAGGGAAAATCCCAAGCAATTCATTGAGAAAAATACTCCAGTTCAAGGCATCTTTGGAAAGCTCAAACATTTTTGGTCAGTTGGTTTAAATGCCCTGCTCTGCACTGAGACTTACATCCACCCACGCATAAACCCTGACCCTACACTGTATTCATACATATTTGCACAGTATCATCCTTATCCAACTTTGACCCATTTCACTGATCAAAACAGCCCAGGACTTCCCTAAATCTTGCCTTTTGACTGTAAACTCCCTAAGGAATGAGCTGAGAAACCTCTGATCTGTACAGACATGAGCCCACTAATGAGGATGCAAGGACTGCCCCCTCCCAGGGAGGCCTGCTGTTCATGCATGTTTTGCCATTTGTCCACTCATTAGACAGTTTTACTTCGTATTTGAAGCACAGCATTAAAATGCAGCAAACTTCCAATGCTTCTGGTACTAGCATTAGAGCATATAGTTGCGTATCAACAAAATGGAAAAAAATAAAGGCAATCTATGCTGATGAGCAAAGCAAAAGGTGAGCAGACTTTTAAACTATTAAACCAGGCTATCTGTGCACTGAATGGTTTGGGGTCCCCTAAATGGGTCAACAATACTTATGATTCAAGCTAAGAATAGCCAGAACTTCTGCAAAACACATGCACAATTGCACTTTTTCCAAAACTAAGTCACCTCAAATCTCCCCATTTCTTTGGAGACAGCATTTGCCTTGCTGCTCCCAGATTTCTTGGCAGAAAGGTTCAGCAGCTTGCTCTTTACTTTTTCCAGAGAGGGCTGAGACAGCCAGGGCTGCCCCAAGATCATAGGAGATGCTGAAGGACAGTGACTTAATTTTTCAAGTTTCCCGTCAATAACTCTCACATCCCTATTAGCTATCTAGGCTATCTTGGTGTTGAGGTGGCACCCTGTAAACCACTCTGCATGGCTAGGCATTAAGATTATTTCAGTTATCTGTTGTCGGTCCAATAAACAGAGAACCCAGGAAAAGATTCCTAAACACGACCATGAAGGAAAAAGTATTCTCTAACTACCAACAGGGCTACTTGCAGAAATCACTTTGATCTTTGGTAGGATATAGCATCCCTGCTTGCATTGTTAATGACAAACAAGGCTGCAATCAAAAACCAATCCTCTCTGCTTCCTTTGAATGAAGGCTGGCTTCCAAACTCACCAAACTCTGTCCCCAGCCTGTTGCTGAACATCCTGGCACAAGCAGTGTGGGGAAATCTGCACTGTTCCCTCAGCCAAGCCAACTCTGACTTGCATTCAGCAATAAGCAATTAAATGGGTTCTTTTGCCTCATGTGCCTGTACCGCCTGTACATGCTGTAAACGCTTCAACCTCAATTGACTCTTTGCTAAATGATTTTCCTTTGTTGAAATGATGCTGATGCAGCTCCCGATTCAAATTCTTAGTTAAAATGCATTTTTTTTCTTAACATTTCCTGGCTATAGTTGGTAATTGACTCCTAATGGACTCTGTCATGGTTGAAATGATGCTAGTGCAACAACAGAAACTGCTTCTCTGCCCACCCTGGTGTACCTATGCACTACATGCCTGCAGACAGGCCCCAGCCAACACTGAGGGGTAGACTCCCTCACCTTGGCATCCTCAGCATCTTTCCACCCCCATCCTCTAGCCCTCTTTTTCTCATTACCACCAATGACAAACTGCTTTCTCTACAGGGAGATACGCCAGCCATGGCTGAGCTTTCCCAGAACAACCCTTAAGGGAATTCAAATGCAGAATTCAAATGCACAAGGTGCCCAGTGATATTATACTCATGCCACAGCAGGGACACACATAGGACATGACACACCAAAAGGGTGTTTTGAGGAAGTGGTGGCCATTAGGCAGACTTCAAGCAATAAGTGTCTAGAATTCACTGCTTCTCTCCTCGCTCTGTAAAGAATCTTTTGGAGAAAAATGGCACAAGTACTCTCTGTTCACAAGGTGGAAGGACAGGAATTCCCAAGGACTCACTGGAAACATTTGAGATTTTTTAACAGCCCTTTCCTACTGAAGGTGTTGAATTTAGATCAGTCTATGCTGTCCTCCTCTTTCCAGAAAGGGAAACTGAGGTAGCATCAAATGAAAAGCTGTGTTCTGGGCTCCTTAGACTGCAGCTCAGCTCATGGAGAAACAGCAATAGCTCCCAGAATACAAGAGTCCCACAGCAGGGCTGCTCTGATCACAGCTGAGGATCAGGGCATGTGCTGAGCTTGGGGAGATGCTGCTGAGATCCAGCAGCTGGGGAAGAAAGGAAAACTTAAAATAGAAAAAGAAGGCAGGTGAAAGACAACGGGCTTGTGGGACAACCCTACACAGAATAACAGCATACACTTGGAAGAAGCAGGTAGATGTTTTCCTTGCCATGATGCATGAATGGCTGGCATTATTTCACCCCTTTTCTCGGGCACGGAAAGAGAAACAGCACTTAAACCAGCATTTTTCAAATGGGGAAGAGACCAAGAGCACACTAGGGGACTCTGACCACAGCTGCCTTACGCCAATCTGCCCTCCAAAGATGTAACCAAAATACATCTACCAGAAGGCAGCCAGCAGTTTTTCCTCCCACCCAAAAAGAGTGTATCCCCTGATACCCATAGGGCTGCTGCAGAAAACATGTTACCCAGCCAGAGCATGAACAGGGTAAAGGGGCAAAAAAAAAAAGAGAGAGAAATGTTTACAGGCTTCTCTGTCTCCTTCTTCTGTGGCAGCTTCTTCTTGGGAGCCTTGCGCTCAGCACGCCTCTGCTCAGTGGTGGTGTCAGCAGCTGTGATGAGCTTCTGCAGGTCTTGGGTTCTCTTTTCTCTCTCTTTCTTCCTGGTTTCAATTTTGCGGAGCTCCTGGATGAGGTATTCTTCTTCTGCCACCTGCAGACCAGAGCATGTCAGGGCAGTCAGAGAGCAGAGGAGGCCTAGCAAGGCAAGGGGGCCATCTACCGATAACAGCTCTACCCTGGGCCAGCCTGAGAATGATTTTATGCTCCTGCCTAACTTCTTGGATTTGTAGAGCATGTTACACTCCACACCCTTACCCTGCACCCAAGGCAATGCCACTCTACGATCTGGCAGGTACTGTATCATAACATTTAAGATGCACCCTTAAAAATCCATGAATTACTAATCCCATCTTCCAGAGACCAAAAGCACAGACAGAAGGGTTAAAAAGCCCAAATATGCTACAGTTGCAAATACAGTGTTGTGAAAAGCTGGCTCCTCTCCCCAGATATAGCATATAGAACCCAGAACAGCTATGCCTAATACTGACACCTGTCAATGGGGGGAAGAAGAAGAGTAAGTCACATATGAACTTGTCCTTGGAGGGAACTAAACAAAAAGGATGCTTTTCGCCAGCCTATGGAGAACACACTTTCTTAATCTCTAAACTGTAGGACCATTACATGGCTTGAACATACAGAACTAAGCATGCAGACTTAGTCTTTGATGTTTTCTGCAAAGATTTTTAAATAAATATTTCTCTCAAATAAGTAACTCTCTCTCCATATGACTCTGTACTCATAAGGACATTGAGAATTTGCTCACATCAGAGGACTAACACAGTCAGTGTCACTGAGAAGGTCCTGGCAGTTACCAGAGACCATTACTCTGCTCATTTAAGCCTTTCTTCTGGACAGTCAGATTTCTTAATTATTGCCCTTTTAAACTCGCTAAAGGGACAACAGCTGCACTCAGATTGCTTTTTTCTTGTCCAGCCCTTCTTTATGTTTCCCACGCTCTGGCCTGCATCACACACCTACTGATTCAAACTTATCAAACATCTGGAGAAGTGACGTTCTCTTCCCCAAGTTACCTGCTCTGGTGTCCTATTGTAAAGCCTTTCCAGCTGTTCCTTCCTTCGTCTCTCATGGCCAGCATCAAAGACTGGGATTTTTAGGTCTGTGCCTGGAGCTGCACGAATGTTCGCCAGCTTGGCACAAATGTGGTAATAACGTTCCTTTAGATCCTCCACTGACCTTTTCTGTGGAAGACATCACAGGAGGAAAACATTATGGAAGAGCTAAGCAAAACCTTGTGCAGTAGCCACCTAAGGACCACCAGCTGAAGGATGTCATGTACAGTACAAGACACAGTGCCTGGGAGGAAGACCAGCAGGGGCCCTTGCACATGCCAGGGGAATGACAGGGAAGGAAGAGTTTCTCAGAGAGCTGTACGAATTAACTGTCATGGGTTCACAGCTACTGCTTTAAAAACACCCACCAAAGATCCAACAGTCCTGAGGGTTTAGAGACAATACAGCAGTGAAGCATCCTGAGCAGTAAAGATAAAAGGATAGGAGGAGAGTTGAGAGGACAAAGCCTATGAGCAGGAAACTGCAACAAATGTGCAGGTCTCTGAGTTGCTCCAGACAATGGTCACTCAAGTCACAGCCAAGAAGGTATCAGCTACATCAAATCATTGCCCATGATTTCAGGAAGTCTGAGCTGTGTTCCATCAACCCAAGCACAAAAGACTTTGGGCTCCTCAGCTGGGCATAGTCTTGTTATTTTACTTTGCTACAGGTGCTTTATGTGAGCATTTCAGAGGATAACAAAAACACCATTTAGAATTGTTCTGTAGATGTCACATTATTCCCTATGTCACCAGGAGGCATGGAAGCAGTACAGATCAGCAATCATGATTCCAGGGTTGCAATTTCAGACAGCTGATGGTCCATTTCACAGCAGAGATGATGGAAACCTGCACCATGTCAGACCACAAGTCAGGTGCAGCACCAGGGAGAAGTCTCATCCTCCAGGGTTCATTGGCAAATCCTTCTCCAAGAGCTACACGGAAATCCAAAACACCTAACCTGCTCAAATAAACTCCCCAGTTGCCTTATCTTCAAGGAACAACAAGCTGTTCTCCTGGCAGATGCAAACCTTCTAACTTTCTAATAAAACACAACAGGGAATGAGAACAAGTCACAGTGGATTTAATTACAAACAAAGCAAGCAGCAATGCCTTGTGCTGGAAATTCAATATTCCTTGCTGCCAATAATTCATTATTTTCCCCTAATTAAGTTGATATAAAGGGTAATTTGGTCTTTCAAGTGCAGAAAATCCTGCCCATGCCATAGCAGCAGGTTGCTAGCAGCAACTTGGCCCCCAGGACTCACCTTGAACTGCTGGTGATCATAGCGGTCGTGAATGACCACAAAGCGCAGATCAAAGCGCCGAGCCAGGTCAAAGAGATGATCTGTCTCAGCTTTGGTCCACGCATCATCGTGGAGATACATCTGGTACTCCTGCTCTGAGTAGACAGGAACCTGCACTGTCTGTGGAGAGAAGAGAAGAGAAAACCATGGTAGCTTTCCTGTAGCACTGCCCCCCTCACTGCCAAGACACCTGAGCCAAGAGCATGAGCACAGCACTGACAGGAGGGGCTGTCAGGACCCTGAGCAATGTGTCCTGACAGGAAACATGAGCAGCAGGCAGAGGATTTGATATGGAGCAATGTGCGATCACAAGGCCATAATGAGACATTCAGGGAAGCCTACCAGGAATTGCTGCCCTAGGAGGTTGAAACCTATTTCAGATGGTTGACACAGGCAGAGGTCAGCAACCCACATCCTGACTATGGGTTTCAAAATTTCAGGCTAACATGACAGTGAAACCAAGGTTCAGCCAGCCTCCCTGCATTCCTCCCATACAGCAAAACCAATACCTTGGCACAAAGTGCTCTGACAATTAACTCTTTACTTGGGTTGGGACATGCTCACTTGTACAGGAAGAACAGGAAAAGCAAGGAGCAGTAATCCCCAGCTTTTAGCACACCTTCTGCTTTGATACTTAAACTATTTCTTTCATGTTTGGTGCAGACAATATCATGACGATCTTGAAGACTGTGTACTGTACAACTGAAGGCCATAAACCTGGCAAGTAACTTTGTCCCTCCCTTCCCCACATATTTTTTCCCCAGAAGAACAACAGAACCAAATGACAGTCCAACTCTCACAGTGTCCCAAGTGCCTAAAAGACCAAGCCCACACTACTGTCTCCAACCTGGAACTGCTCTGCAAGGGCTCTATCCAGAACACACATGTCACGTCACTACTAAAGAAATAGTAAAAACACTATATTAGGGGAAATCCTAGCTTGTGGTAAAGCAAAAGTATAAATAAGCCTGTGCTTTCCTCCCTTATCCCGCCTCACTTCCTCAAACAGCAAAACTTTGCTCAGCTTGAGGAGGTCCTGTCTTCAGAAGAAAACTGTGCATGCAGGCAGCAGATGTGGTTCAACACCGTAGTGGTTTTGTGTCCTGTTACTAGAAAAGTCATCCTCATTAACTCCATACAGCTCAGAGGAGCATTTCTGAGCCCCCAAATAACAGCTTCTTTACGTCTACTGCCCTTCCTCTGTCATTTAGACACAGAAACTCAAAGGTGAAGCAGCTCTCTTGGGGATGCACTGAACCCCAATGTTCCAGTACTACTTCCACCAGGAGCAAAGCCATCTTACCAGACACTCTCAGGATGTCCCATACACATCATGAAACAAAATAATCTCTAGAGGAGCACACGCATGAGAAGAGCCAGCAGGGCTCTTTGCAGTGGATGGAAGGGGAAGGTGGCAGATGCCTCATCAGACAAAAGAATGCAACAGTTCCAAAACACTTCTCCAGCCCCCGCTCATGGCTGCTCAGGTGAGAATCAGAGAAATCACAAGGTGGGAAGAGATGGAAGGCTTGAGCCAACCACCAACTGACTATACATTCAAATGCAACATAACCATGAAAAGGCAAATACGACCCCAAAAAAGGGATTTCCAGCAGAAACTGGCAGTATTTCAACTGCACAACAAGAATACTGGCAGGAATACCAACTACAACACTACTGATCCCTGGTCAGGAAAGATGCACTGAAATGGAAACAAGTACAAAGAGCATGAGTAATGGGTGGTGAGCTTGTCTTCCCACAGCAGACTGGAAGAGAATGCAGTCTAGCAAAGGAAGACTGAAAGAGAATCTGACTGCAGGCTTCAAGTATGCCAGATGAAATGAAAGGAATACTCATGGGAAGAAAAGAATAACTGAAATAAGAACAAAGAAATTGACTTGCAAAGAAATGCCAATTTAACATGGAAAATTTAACCTGGAAATGAAATGGAGCAAAGACAATCTAGAAGAGCTTCCCAAGGAAGCACAGGGGCAGGAAAAGCCAAGTGCTTTTCAAAAGGAACTTGATCAGTTTATGAAAAGGACTAGATTGTGGCAGGACCTGAAAGAGCCAAGAGGAGGATTCAATGGCCCAGAAAACCTCTCTCAGTCCAACATTTCACACTATAAACTCACAAAATTATCAGTATCAAATTAGCTGAAACTGCTCAGAATCCTGGAGCCACAAGACAGCTCTGTGAAAACATCACCACAATGCCTAATAGAGGTGAAAATACAAACCTAACAGTAAAAATTATGAGGGAAATAGAGAAAAACAGCCCACATAAACTCACCGTGCTCTTGGAACACTCACTCCTAGTCCACCCATTTCAAAAGTAAGGATATTTGAGAATATGGGAGTGCACAGGAGTGCATGTCACATTACAGAAAACACAGTACACAGCAACGACAATTTACTACATCATGGAACACAAGATCTCAGAAGGACTAAACCTCAAGGCAGCAGTTTGAAATGAGCAGAAGAAAGCACCTTTGCACACCACACAAAATTAACCTGAAGAACTCATTAGCATGGATTACTCACAAAGCAGCTTTCTGCCCTGAATGTTCCTAGCAAGAATTATTAAACACAAATTTCAAGTGAAGAAATCCTTAAGCCAAAGACCACCAGAAGGCAGGAAAATATGTATTTGCCCCATTCTCATACTCTTTGCTAAGTCTTTACTGATGGTAGCCAAAAAACCCAGTATAGTTACTGGCTGAGAGAGCGCTTTGCCCTAACACCAGCAAAGCTGCCTTTATGCTCCTGTTTCACACTCTGAAACAAGGTTCAGTGTACATGAAACCCAAGTGCACATTTTGGATCTCACGAAAAAGAGGAGGGAATTGTATTGGAGACTGGAAACAGAAAAAAGGGAAAGCAATGAGCAGTGACCCAGGAGCTTGGTAAAAGAGCCTAAGCGACCAACAAGACAGACTACATAGGAAAACAGGGACATGCCAAAGGGAGGGCAAGATTCAGCCAGAGGTATCAAGTATGTGAGAAGAAACCCATGAAAGAAGAGTAAATTTCCTCTGATAAAGCAAAAATGTCTGCGTAACTCTTCATCAGTGCCTTCAACTTTCTCAACTACAGCACCAAAAGGATAACAACTTGTTCCTGGTATCATTTATTGTGCATTTGCTGATGGCAGAAGTCTGTACCACTAATCTAAAGGTTACAGCCTTGCTGAAGGCTCTTCTGTGTGTCACTTCACAGTACCTGATAAAGTTAAGGAAACAAGAATCATATAATTAAAACACCCATATGTAATGTGTGGCCCCCTCTGATAAACTCAGCTGAACTCAGCCAAAACCAGTTCCAGCAGTAGAGTCTTAGAGACAATTAGCCTCACAAAGTTTCACTCAGACAGCTAGGTAGGTGCCTCGACTAAGTGAGTCATACTTCAGACTTCCACCCCAGACATCAGAGAAGAGATACCACAGGAGGCTCTTACCAATGTCCCAGCTAGAGGAAAAGCATCAGTCAGAGCTTGAGCCTTCTAACATATAAGGTCAACCAACCACTTAACTCTGCAGGAAGCCAAGCTTTGTTAGAGCTGATGCTCTGTGGGTTATAAACTTAAAATATTGTATATGGTTACAGACAAGCAGAGCTTTTGTGGAATCATGTTAGCACACGGTTTTTTCACTCTTTCAGATTTGCATCATGAAGGGAGTTAAATTACATTATGGAAGCACCCTAACTCTGCTCCTTCCTAACTTTGGAGGTCCTGACTTTGAAGTATAAATCTTGATGTAGTTTTCTTTGTGCATACACATGAAAGGCCCAGCCACTCAAAGCAGATACATCTGGGACAAAAGACAGCAGGAGATTACAACAACACATTGTGGCAATTTAATGTAAGACGCAAAGAACAGGGGACTGCACCACACTGATACCAGGAGTGCAATTTCAGAGGGAACGCAAAGTAATTCAGCATCTGTGCTGGAATCTGGCCAAGAGGTTGCAAGCCACCTTTTTGGCCATGAAGCTCAAGCGATTCTTTTCATACTGAGCAAAATAACAAGACATGACTTTTATGTCTCACTCAGAATAGAATACCTTTTACTACCCTGAGCCTCTAATCAGGGGGAGGACGTTGGTCAGGAACAGAAGTAGATATCACGAGTCCTCCTCACCAAATCCATGACTACACACCTGAAACACCGGGGTCTCTAGCAAGCTCTGACCACATACAAAGCCCACTTCATCTGAATGATGATTTGGAGATACCAGTCCATGGTCACATGGCTGCAGGTCATGCTGCAATTCAAAACACAATTACCAAATCTAACTCAGCCTTCACTTGTTGAAAGAATCAACTTCCTGTCTGGACAGCCAAACAACTGACTGAAGGGTATTTTCCAGCTGCTATTTATATGCTTTTGTTTGAAAGCGCTCCCACTTACTTTATTAAATCTGGCAAAAGGGTAATCCTTCCCTTCCTCTGCTGCTCTCCTCCAGTGGTAGAACATTGCTCCATCTTTCCTCGCTGGGTTGGTGAAAGGCATCCACTTCCATGGCCGGACTTTCTTGGAGCCCAGTTTTGCTTTGACTGTTCGATAACCCTGAGTTGTATCACTTGGCAGCAGTGGAGGTGCATCCCTGTGGTGGAGAAAAATGCTGGTGATGAGAAGCAAGGAGCAGCCCAAGACAAATCCAAAGAGATTTCAGGCTCAGAATTATTTTTGCAGATATAAAAGCAGGTGCTATTCCCAGCTGAGATTAAGAATTAGATACCAAGGATAAGAGCACTGCATTAGACTATTTTGCCTGTATCCAATAATTTCCTATATCAAGCAAACCCTTCAAATTTAGAAGAGAGAAAACAGACACTGTCCATGACTAAGAGAAGAGCACAAGCATGGGGCAAGCACAGAGGGGAATCCATCTGGGAAGCGAGACTGCCCCTGGCTTGAAGAGGATGCTGCCCTGTCACCAAAAGCCCAGGCCACCCCACAGTTTGCACAGATGACCATGTGCTCTTACTTTTTGTCAGAATAGAGAAGTGCATAAACTTCCCGGTGCATTCCTTCTGGCCTCTTAAACGTCAATGTCTCTGAAGATTTCTTGGATTTTTTCTGAAACAAAATAATTGCACTTTAGATTCAGGAGTAGAAATTCCTGAGGGAACATTGAAACTGTATAGGCTGTGTGATGGTTTTTACTTTTATCTGGTTTTAGACACCTTGAATTTCTCCAGGAGAGTGCCTGTTCCTGGTGGAAGGCACTGACAGACAGAACGTACCCACTTTCAGTGATAGGGCTCACCAGTACCCACATTTGCTCTTGCTGATAACACACTTAAATTCCAAGCTGAACATCTGGCTATAGATTGCAGGGGCTGGTGCACTAAGTCTTTTCTTACTAGGCAAGCACTGTCCTCCCTCAGAGGTATTAACACATTTAACTAAGTAATTCTTGACCTTTTCGAGAAGATAGTAAGGAGACAATGTCTTCCCAGATTTTAATAAATTTTGTCACTTTGTTCTGCAGCAGCTTCAGTTTTTACCATCTGTGATTAAACCCTTGCAGTAGCCCCTTAGCAAAACCCCCAGTATCACCTACCAAAGTTCTCTGCTCCCAGCTCCACTCTCCCATTTACACAGCAAACAATTTTTTGACAGTTCCTCCATAACAGGAATTCACTGTACACAACTCAAGCTGGCCCCTAAACTCTTGACAGAATTGAAGGTCTTTAGGACACAGTCCAACTCATAACCATATACAAGTTTTATCAGTAATCGACTGTATCAGGTCATCAGTTTTGGATTCAGGAAGGTCTCCGGTAACAGCAACACTAAGAAGTTACAATTTATTTAAAAGGAAGAAGTTTACTGAGAATTTGGTCTAACTGTACCATCTTTATAATACTAGCCCAGTCACTATTACATTACATACTTGTGACTAGCCCAGTCACATTACATACTTGTTTACCATATCTCTACCAAACTTTAAATCAGAATATTTTTCAGTAGTAAAACTAACACTGCATCATAAATTGTGTTAAATCCATACAGTCATCTTTATTAAGCAAATTCAAGATTCCACTGAAAAAATAAGTCCCTGTCATCTTGGACTACAACTACTTTCCATAAAACTTCATGACAGACATGCATTATATCAGCACCTTTTCATCCCTAATCAAATACCTTTCTCCTAGTGTGTCCATCACTTTGCCCAGGAGCAATGTAAGGTCAACCAAGGCAGTCACGCACAGGTCACCACACACCCTGTGTGAACACAGGCTTCTGGAATTCTTCCAAAGTTCCCAGATTTATTAAAAGTTAATATCAACAGGCCAGAGATCAGCTCAGCCAGCTCTTTTCGGAGTTGAGAACAAATTACTTGGTCATGATGATTTAAATGTTTTTATGCCTAGTAATTTTTATTTTAACATTCTCAGTCACTAATGGACTGGAAAGGACTTCATGGTTCTCTTGTGATTTCAAGACATCAATCTGTTTCTTTTCTAATTGAGAACAGATCTATTTCCTCAGCAAGTGCTGCACTGTTATTAGCAACTTTGCACCCTCCATGTGATAACAGCTTACACCTTTGATTTGGCTTAGTTTCAGTACTTTTTAGAAATTCAGAATGTTTCATTCAAGTGGCCTCCTGCACCCCTCCACTCCCACCCTTTTACTGCATCTTCCCTTCCTCTCTTTTCACATTACAGTAAACTTGAGGAAAAAAAACATCTTGGTCCCTGCTCCAAAGAGACAGCCAGCAACCAGTACTCCTTTGGCTCTCTGATGCCCAATGCACAAACACATTTAAATCAAAGAACTCACAACTCCAAACAGTGGCGACATTGCAGACTGAATCCAGCCAACAGGCTGCTCACCAGACACTGTTCACCAACACAGCTGATAACTGGGAATTTTCACATTTCAGCCTTTAAATGACTGAAACTCACTGGTTTTCCATTACACCTATTATAGTGTGTGCCCTAGCCCTAGCAAGGCAGTGAAACCACAGTGCTTCTCTTCAGAAACAAACGTTTCAGAGAGGCAAAGAGTAACAGCCAAGAAGTGCTTTCAGGGATGGGGTGGCTGTATATGTTTAGTTTTGTTTTGATTTTTTTCCCCCAAATACACATATTTTACTTCAAATCGACTGTCTCTGTACCAGAGAGCTCCCTGGGCTCATTTCAAAGCACCTCCACATCTCATTACTACTCCTAAATTGACCTTCCCAACACCTTGCAAAACATGGGACTTTGCCCAAATTTAAAATACAGATGACAAGATACTGTAGCACATTACCACACAGAACACAGCACATCATGTCACACATCCTTAACAGAGCTTACTAACTTGCCACATTCCCACAGGCAATGCATCCCTGTTGTCCTTAATCTCAGCCACACACCTTCCCCACACAGGTTGGAAGACTTCTGTCATTCAGTCAAGCAAGACAATATTTTCCTTCTTCTAAACCAAGACTGTGCTATATTATTTCATTTTGCTTTGGGGCAGGATACTTCAAAAAATGAGAATTTTAGAGACAGCTGAGAATGTCCGGGGGCCTGGCCCAGCTCAGCAGGACACCGCTTACACAGCTCCAGCTTAAATCCCACGCCAGATGCCATGGCACAGGTAACTAAGAAGGTACACGCTTTACTGCATCTTTTCTTCCAATATTCACCCCAAACACCACATGCAAGGTCAGTGAGTGCCCAGAAATCACACAGCAGCCCCTCAGGTCACTGCAGTTCACCTTATCCGAGTTGATGATGTCCTTTTTGTTGATGGTGCCCGTGTTCTCTGACTCCACGCCTCCCAGCTCCAGGATGTCCCGTACATCTGCCCCCGTCGCCATGTCTCCGCCTGCCCTCTGGCCTTCTCTGCGCCGTCCAGTCCGTCCCCTCCAGCTCTGGGAGGGCGGGAAACCGGGGGTCGGGGGTTAACTCCCGCGGGGGTATCCCGGACTCATACAAACACGCGTAGGTGCGTGTGTACACACATACACACATGGATATCTGCGCACACACACGCATATACATGCACACGCACACTCACACACTTATATCTACATAGACACACACCCCCCTCGGCCGCCTCCCATCCCCCCGCCAGGCCCAACAACGGGGCCTTGCACCCGGCGGGTCCCGGGGGTTCCGCACGCCGCGCCCGCAGCCCGCAGCCCCGCGGAGGGATCCCGGGAGGCCCGTGGGAGGGCGTGCGGGACGCGGCGCTCCCCGCGCGGCCGCGGCCGCCCCGCTCCGAGCGGGACTCGCGCACCCACCGGCGCCGGCTCCGCGGCCACCGGGACGTGCGGCGCATACGGCGGCCCGGGCAGCGCCGCTTCCGCTCCCGCCAAGAGGCGCCCGGAAGTGCCCGGAGCGCTTTGGGGGACGCACCACGCGGGGATGAGGGCGAAGGCTGGCGGGTTCGAGTCCCGCTGGTGGCAGGTGGTGGCCGCCCGGCCCGAGACCGCGGGCGCCGCTTTCTCCACGGCACCGCGGCAGCGCCCTGTCCAGCCGGGTCCCGGTCCCTGCTCAGGGCGAACAGCTCGCTGTGGGCGCAGCTCCCGCGCCAGGAGGTGGCAGCACCACCGCGCCCGACGGCGCCTCCGAGCGCGGCCCGCGGGGCGGGGAGGGGGCGCCGCGAGTCCGCTCGTCGCGCCCGCCGTGTCCAACAGGTGCCGTGACCCCGTTCCCTCGGGGACTCTGTCCTGGGCCGCTGCTCTTCCGGGGTCCCGGAGCTGACCCTAGTTTCCCGCAGAGCTCATGAGGAGTTACCCCGTCTCCTTTCCCGAGGCGCTCGCTGGCGGCTTTGCCTGTCCCGTTCTCCCCGCCAGCCGTGCCAGGGGCCAGCCCGGTGCCAGCTGCGCCGCAGGGCACACTCGGGCTGCTCGGCCTGGCTGCATGTGCCACAGCGTGCACTCCTCGCCCTCATGGTCTATGCTCCAGAGCCGCAGCACTCACATGAGGCAGCCCGCAGTGAAAGTTTTATTAATAAGACTGTCCTGTTTCCTCTTCCCTGTGGGAAGAGATGGGGGAACAAGGAAAGGGGAGAAAACAGAGTGGGGCCAGGAAGGACTTCGAGAAATCACCTTCCTGCCAGATCGAGGCACTGCAAGGCTGGCCTGAAGCAGATGGTTTCTGTACAAGGCACAGAGATACACTGGGACCTGCTGGCCACCTTGGATAGCCCAGGAGAGGGGAGTCCCTCTGAGGAAAATCTTCTGTGCAGCCCTGGGATGAGCTGATCCCCACTTGCTCTTGCATTGAATCCCTTAACACTAGCCGGACTATGCTGAAGTTACTACCATTCCCATCCAGCTGGTGAACCCTTCCCATGAGGACTGGCACATCACCTCTGTATCATGGTGCCATTATCTGTATGCCAGTGTGCCATTATGGGAACTGATGGCACCTCCAGAGTACCATCTGTTGTCCCCAGAAATCGTTTAATCCCTTTTCTATCCCTTTCCACACTACCCGAGATGGCTTTTAGCATCTTGGCCCTTCCACAAGGACGGAGCTGATCCCGAGGTTTTGTTTGTCCTGCCTATTTGCTCTCAGCTCTGCCTCATCCACCCAAGTCCTCCCCTATCAGTGTGTGTGGACAATTGCTAATAATTTCTAGCACATTTCCTTGCTCTCTTGCCACAGTTGGCCTGGAAGTGGCCAAGCCACTTCCCCAAGATGGACTTGCAGAGGGAGACAAGGCTTTCCCAACTTTTGCAGTCTCTGCCTGCCTGGCAAGCACTGGCACTGTGGCTCCATGGAGAGCTTTGTAAGACCAAAAAAGGAGGCCTCTCTTTTTGCCACTCGTGGCGGGTTGTTCGCAGTCCATTCATCTTGTTAAACAGCGCTTAAAGAAAATAAAAACCAGTTCCGGAAAAATAAAACACAGAGACAGATGGGCCATTCAGTGCATTTTATTATTGTATCTCCCACTTGGCCTGCCTCCCCCACACCTCTGTGAGCCTCAGGAACTGTGTCCCACCAGGAGATGTATGGACCTGGAGGTGAAACACATTAGCTGGGTGCTTCTGCTAATGGGCTCATCAGCAGAGCAATTAGCACTGCTTCAGGGGGGACCTGGAGTTATTGTTTCTGGCCCGGAGTTATTGTTTCTGGCCACTGCACAGAACAAAGGGGAAAGGCTGGAAACCTGAGTCGTGTACCTGGTCTATCATTAAGAGTCCTGCACTGGGACTGTGGCTAGATTTGACCACCAGGGTCCTGCCTCACCAGGGCACAGGGAGAACCGAGGGAATGCAGGGAGTCAGGAAAAGCCAGCACTCTGGCATCATTGTCCTGTCACTGCAACACCACTACCCACCTCCAGCTGTCCTGGACAGCAGGGATGTCCAGGGTATGGAGCCTGGGCGATCTGCCACCAAGCAACAGGGGCAGAGATGTGCCCCCGGATTTAGCCCTGGCAGGAAGGCCCCCTCCAGGCCAGCTCCTCATCCACCTCAGGATGCTGGGGAAGGATGCACCTCACGCCCTTTACCCTGGCTGCCAAACATGACCAAAGGTGGCCCCAGGCCAGAGGTGTGCGTGCCTTTGGACCAGGGCTCAGGGTGTGTGTCTCCCAGCCTGGCACCAGCAGAGGAGGACAAGTGCAAACACTGTGACCAGTGGAGCAGGAGAAGGTTATCTGGGGCCCGGCAGTGGAAAAACTCTCGGTGTGTGACTAAGGCACAACAGCGCCAGGTGTGGGTCCCGGCAGGGCAAGTGAGCAGGGAGTTATCGCTTCCCCGTGGGTTCAGGTGCCTGAAGCCAAATGTTTCCTAAGGGTGCGGTGACAGCCACAGCCCCGTTATCGTGGCACCTGGCCCACCCAGCATGGACATGGGGACAGGTTGCTGGACCTTCCCTCTGTGGCAGGGATGGAGCACTTCCCACTGCTCCTCTGATGGGAGACTCAAGTCCTGGGAGCATACTTCAGCAGGGACACCTTAGTCCTGGGGACCCAAGCTCTGACCTTGTGATGAAGAATGGTCTGTGACAAACTTTGTCCAAGCACCCCCAAACTACCCTCCTACCCTAGAGCACCCTAGGCTGCATCCCACCCACAGCACTCTTGTCCCCTCCCCAGCTCCATGCTGTTCCCATGGACCACAGCATCCCCAAGGTCAAGCCCTAGCTAAGGAACCTCAGGTCTACAACACTCCTTCTCCCTACAGATCAACAATCCCAATCAGCTGTGGGACCCGTTGGCTGTAGCAAGGGGGATCCCCATGAGCTAGGTCACCCCCAGACAACAGAAACTCACTGAAGCTTCTCTTTCATCCCTTTCCAGCTTTGAAGACCACTGGGCCCCTCTCCAACTGGCAGGTGACTGCATGATCCCAGGCCATACTGTGGCCATGACTCACACTTCTGCTGGGAGGTGTTTCTCCATTCCTTGCTCCTTCCTTTACCTACTTGCCTCTTCATTGGATCAGGTCAGCTGTACCCCAAAAGCATAGGGTTTAAGAGTTAGAGAGGGTTCAGGAAGGACCTCTGCACAGTTCCCGAGGTTCTTTTTGACAGGAAGTGACCAAGGTGGAAAAGGAGGGAGACATGGCCTGGCTCAGGGTTCTCCAGCTGACTGCAGGTGCACATACCACAGGGATTGCACCCCAGTCATGACTCCCTCAGTGCTGCCAAAGGTGTTTTCTTGCTGCCCTCATCACTTTGCAGGGCAGGTTTTGTTGGGGACAGGACTGGCCTCCCACCTCCAATGGAGAGTGTGTCTTAGCCCATGCAATTGGAAGAGGGTGTTCTTTATTAACAACAAATTAACCATAATTGTCTTTTCCACTACAGCCACTCATCTTCAGCCAGGCAGCGATTCCCAGCCATGATGGTCCACTTGACTGGCGTGCCCCATTGTGCGCTGAAGGAGTGCCTTGCCCCAGGCCCAGGGAGCAAACCCAGGGCAGCTGTTTGGAGGAACCAAAGCACCTTCCCGTGTTCTTGCCTCAGTGTAAGGTAGCGGCAGCAGAGCCGGACCTCACTCCTGCCCTGGCACAGCAATGATGAAAGGCAAGAAAGAACTGGTTTGTGCTCTGATCTCAGAGCTGAACCTCAAAACAGCCGTGAACCGTCACTCCAGCTCCCAGGATGCTTAGGGAGGACAGGACAGCAGAGCCAGCCTTTCCAGTGGGACAGGATGGTTGGAGAAATTCATCGTTCCCCTGGAAATAAAAATAATAATCATAATAAAAACACAAAGCCAGAGATTACCTATACGCACACAAACATGCAGGCACGCACTCTCCCCATCTGGCTTTGCCAGCCTGACTCATCGCTAATTCAAACAGCCCACACCTTTCCCTCTCCCTCCATGTGACGTTTTGAATAAGTCTCCAAGCAAGAGGCAGAAGTTTTGCCCCAGCTATCCCCTGGCATTATAGCCTTGTCCTTGGGTTCTGGTGGTCCCAGGAACAAGACTTCCCCAGTACCTCATCACAGGCCACATGCGTCCCAGCACAGTCACCTCCCAGAAAGTGGGGCAAGCAGTGGGTGGAGACAGCAGTGGAAAGGACGAGTGATTGAGCCTGATGGATCTGTGACATCTGTGGATGCAGCCCCATGATCCTGATCTCAGGCCTACCGGCAAAACATGATGCCCCAAGCTGCTGCCACCCTGCCTGGAATCACCCATGCTTTTGTACCTGCTCAAGCGCAGACCACAAGGCTGGGCACGGGTCCCAAAACAAAGAGCCCAACACTAAAATATTAGCCACTCCTCAGGGGAACATCAGACCTGCTCTGCTATTCCCCTTCTGAGCAGGAAAGAGTGAGATCAGCCCAGCTACATCCCAATTCCACTTGCAGGGCAAACAGCCCCAGGGCACTCCCTAGCCCTGGCCAGGCGCTGGGGGTTGCAGTGGTGAGAACAGCAGGAGGGAGCAGCTGCCGCCACCACCACCCTGGGCCAGGCCATCATAGAGCCTGTGTGCTCCCTGCACTGCCAGCATGGTGTCAGGTCTGGACAAGTTCCTGCCTTCAGAGGGATTCGTGCATCACAGGTAATCAGCTGTGGGAGGGAGGGATGGAGCCAGACCTGCTTGCTGAGCTCAGGACCTGCCAGCATGCTTGTGCTGAGTCACCACCTATTTATGCAGGGAAACCTCAGCACCTGAACCCCACCAAGCTGCCAGGCCATCTCCAGGAGGACAGCAGAGACAGCACCCAGGACCAGGCAGCTGACACCAACCTCCCTCCTGGTTGTGACCACGAGGCCAATACTGCAGAGCTCCCACTGTGAGGCACAGGACAGGACTATTCAGGAAGAATTCAGGACCAGCAAGGCTCACAGTTGAGTTTCGGCTGCCATTCCCCTTGGAGATGACTCACCGCAGGACCAGTCACACCATCCCAGTGCCACAATTGCCCCATCTGCAGATTAGGGAAACTGAGGCACAGGGAAGTGGGGTGACTCAAGAGCTGTTGCACAGGAGATGCTACTCAGATGCCGAGGCTTGGGCGTTCCCCATCGATCCTCCGCAGCTAACTTAGGCAGAAATGAACATCGATGTAAATATTTACTGACAAACAAGCTCAGCCTCACCCTCTCCTCTTAGAAGAAACCTTTAAAGTAAACTCTCCTGGCTCTTTCATGTTTACATCTTGTTTATTTATTATACAGCAGATCACAATATTTCAACAGTTTGCATATAAAGAAAAGTAACATTTCAGAGTGCAAGAGACCTAACGTGCCCAAGCAGAGAAATGTTAATTAACAATATACACAGACGGCAACAGTGCACTTCCCAAAGCTGAGACTCATCTGTGTTCTCAGCTGGAAGAAAATATATTAAAAAAAACCAGAAACATTATATATTACTGCTTTGTTTAATTTACAACTTGCTTTGCAGAAGCTGCACATAAAGAGACTCATTTTCTTTTGAGCTTTCTCTTGTGTCCCCCCCTCTACAAAAGTTTCAAGTATAGCAGAGACCTGGGCATTCATAGCTGGACTCACTGTCCTTTAACATACTAAATTTAAAAAAGCAGCATGGGGAAAGCAGCTGCAGCAGTACCTGGTGTCATCCTGAGGGGAAGAACAAGACAAAATAAAGCAGACAAGAGCCAGGAGAGGCATTTTAGGCTCTTGAGTGGAAAACTGGGAATGGCCAGGGCTGGACTGCCCAGTGGGGTCCTAGGCTGGTGACAGGCACATCCCTGCCTTCTGTGCAGGGTGATGCTGTGCTGCCAACATCTGCAAACCTTTATAGCCATAAGCCAATCAAATCCCACCCTCCCCCCATCCACCCTTTGGGCTTTGGGTCAGGAGGTTTGTTCTGATGATCGCAACCGAGACAACCAGCAACCCATTTCCCAGCACCACAACAAATGTGCCCAACTGGCACAGCTCTCCAGCCAAAACACAGCCAGAGCCAGCCACCACAGCCCCAAGAGCCAGTGGGGTGCCAGAATCTGGGTAGGAAGGTTAAGCTGATGCCAAAACAAGCCAGGAGTTCTGGGGACAGAGCCCTTATGCACCAGCCCCCCACTCACCAGGTATCTGGCTGGGCAAAACCCTCCAGGCATGGGGAGCTGAGTGGTGATGCCTGGGCAGGTATTTCTTCCAGTTTTGCTCCCCACATATATCCCCAAAGCAGCCCTTCCCCACCACTTGGCTGGGCCAGCTCTCACGGGGACAAGAGGAGAAAACTAGTTATCAACTACAAGCAGAGAGGGCTGGGTGGCCAGGCTGCTCCCCATTGCTATCCCTGGCCTGACGCTATTTACACCGTGAGCTGGCCCTGGGGACATCGAGTCCGGCTGCAGCCACTGCTCACATGTGCCGCTTCATGTGGAGGGCGAGGTGGTCTGAGCGGGAGAAAGCCCGCTCGCAGAGGTGGCACTGGAACGGCCGGTGCCCTGTGTGCTTGCGGTAGTGGCGGGTCAGCTCATCGGAACGGGCAAATTTCCAGCCACATCCTTCCCAGGTGCAGTGGTAGGGCTTCTCGCCTGCAGAGGAGAGGGGAGTGTCAGCTTACAGGTTCTCATCCTCCCTGTGCCCTCAGTTCTGTGCTACCCCACCCAGCACCCCTTTTTCAAGGGGGTTCCCTGGTCCCCACCCTTCAGAGATGGGAGCCCCACTGCACACCTCTGCCAGCCCAACTTTCCCCTTCTGTCTCCCATTTTTCTGCCCATCCCCGTGTGCAAAGGTCTGTTCTCCGGGCATCCCTGCCCCATTACAGCATCCCTCCCATGTGCCCCTGGCTTCACTTTAAACTGTGGCTGGTCCCCAGCTCATCCCTCCTATGGGGTGGCACCATGTGCTCGGCCAGAGGGTGTCATCTTACAACCCCGCAGTCTGTCTCCCTATTGCACTTGTCCCTAGCCCAAGTGGAGGGCTTTTCCATGTCCCCTAGTCGCACCGCCTCAAGCACTCCTGAGCGCCAAAGCCAGCAACTGGAGGCGACACGACACTAAAGTGGTCTTGCTACGTGCCTTGATCCCGATGTGATCCTGCCCAGCCCCACCAGGGTGTCCTGAGCACTTCGGGGGCCATCCCCAATGCCCCCTGCCCTACACGCGGAACACCTCCACAGAGCCCCATGCTGACTGCGGACTGTCTCTGCATGCCCTCACACAGCCCCACCACGGGGACCCACCGTGCACTACTCCCCTGACACCTGGCAGGGGTCTTCTCCACGCGACACGCCCCACCCCGTGTCACCTCTCCTGGCGCCCCTTCACACCCCCAGAACCACGCTGGCGGGTCCCACCACGTGCCGCGGTACCCCCACCCGGGACCCTCTGCACGCCTTACCGGTGTGGGTCCGCATGTGCGCCTTGAGGTGGGAGCTCTTGGTGTAGGTCTTGCCGCAGCCCGGGTATTCACAGTTGTGCGTGGCCGTTCGTTTGCGCGCCCACGAGCGGCGGCCGCGCTTGGGCTTGCAGTCCTCGGGGGCAGCCCCGGCTGGGAAGTACTCCAGCACCGGGGAGTTGGGCGGCGTGACCAGCAGCCCGGGCAGCCCCGCCGGGCCCGGCCCCGGCCCCTTCAGGGGCTCCCTGAAAACACTGAAATGTCCATGAAACTGCGGTGGCGGCTGAGGGGCGAAGTGGGGCGCATAGCGGTGCGGGGCCACGGCGTAGTGGGGCGGCAGGTCGGCCAAGAGGTGGGGATCGGCGCCAGGCAGCGGCTCCTCAGGGGGCCCCAAGCGGCCGTGGGGGAAACCCGGGTAGGGCAGCGGCGGCCCCGGCACCGGTCCCGGCCCGGGAC